>OX383932.1:28475000-29675000 GCA_947532085.1 Elegia similella | reverse complement strand
ATAAGGGTTTTAAAGTTAATGCTTACACAGCTAGATACTAGATATTAAAATTGATGAACATTAAATCATTGATGGAAATAATTATGTAATAAATATAATTAATTATCGAATAAAACAAAAAATAAATCTTAACATATCTAAATTTGTGATTGTATAGTATATGCTAGAGTATAATTGAAGTGTAGGTACATATTATTGTTATCAATATTTGCACACCTGCATGCAGGTTGGTTACATTTGACTTAAGATCTATGTAAATCATGCAAATAAATTATTCTATTCTATTCTATGCCGGAAACGAGCCCTTAGTTTTTTTGGACACATTATGCGGTCTTCAAAGCATTGTCTGGAGAAGTAAATTATTCTGGGGCAAATGGAAGGCAGACGGGGCCAAGGCAGAGCACCTACAAGATGGTGCGACACTGTGAAGATGGCGGTGAACGGTGGAATGCATCGTGCGGTCCACGCAGCTTATGACCGCACTCAATGGAAATATGTTTCATGTGGTCGCGATCCTCAGTATTGAGGGACCGACGTCGTGCTCCTGTAGTGGAGACTAAAAAGGACCTGATGATGATGATGAAGGACCGACGAAGAAGAAGAAGAAGAATCAGACACATGCCAAATAAATATTTAAAGTATAGCATTACCGTTAAAGGTAATGCTTATTTAAAAGGTAAAAGATAAATTTAACGTAACTACAATAAAGTGCAATTATATCAAATGATTTAGGAACTCATAAACTAAAGAAGATATACAGTATCAATAATAGATATCTTCTTAAAATATGGAAAAAGAAATTAAACAGACGGTATTTGATCGCATATATATATAGGTCGCAGGTTCAAATCCCGCCCGCTTGAATATAAACAATTTTTTTACCATATTTTATTTCTTAATTTAATAAGAGTATATAAAAATAGCATTGGAATGCAAAAATATAACACTTAAAAATAATAGATATATTTTTCAGACTCTCGTTGAATAGAAATCAGATTCTGAATTCGTACGTTACTAAAAATACACTGATAAAATTTGTTGTCTGGATGTGTGATATAGTAATAATAACGGAACGTGAAATTTTTCGTGCATGCAGCCGGTGTTCATCGATTTTAAGAAGACTTTTTTTTTAATAACCTATTTTGTCCCACTACTGGGCAAAGGTCTCCCTCCATTGCCTCCATACCTCTCTATCGACCACTCGACCATCTGCTTTCGAACCTCTTCATGTCTTATCACGTCAAAAAACTAGACGAAAGGAAAAGGCGAAATGATAGATGTGTAGGTGTTGTGCAACTCATGTACCAATTCGTCCGTTTTTAATAATATACATACCGCATTCTCAAGAAATGTATGAACGTTAAAGCGCGGCATTGCTGGAGAAAGGAGGGTCCCCCTAATTAACACCTCGCATGATGCATCTTGCAGTGTTAATTCTGCATCATCGTTATTTTACTGCACCTCTAGTGCCTCTGTGGCGCAACGACCATAGCACTCGGATTTGCCGATGTATCGTTTCGTTATTGTATGTGGCTTTCGACACATGAATATTCGGCGGATAACCGGTTATGTCATCCGCCATAACCAAAGCCTGTTTGTCAAATCTCTAATGGCACTCAATTTTATTTTATTATTTATGGCAACTATTTAAATTTTAATTAAAAAAACATCATTACATTAGCATACCGAAGAAACATTCATAGAAAATCATTTGAGGTTTGAGCAGGCATACTCACAGAATATTTAACTAGTGTGAACAAAACAATAGCGTTAATGTATTGTGTGTAACTGTTACGGTTAATATGGCAGAACTGTGTCAAGTATGCGTTAAAATTGTCTGATTCATTCTAAAACTCATAAAGGATAGTATTTTTTTTTGAGTGATAGCACAAAGAGAAAGACATTATTATCAAATTCTAGGAATCTTAGACCCTATTGATAATCTCGATATTCAGAACTCAGAACTAAGCTTGAGTTAACTACTAGGTAGTATCATCTCAAATATCGACCAGTCAGATAGGCAAATCAATCTTGAGAAATTAAGAATTTGTCGTCACTACTGTAAGAGCATTAAAAACTAGAGATACTGTAAACTCTCAAAGTTTAGAAAGAATAAAACCTACTTCCATAAGCGTAAAAAATAAATTTGTGTTTGTGTCTACGAGAAAATACAATATCTAATACGTAGATGGTACTAGCTTCTACTACTTCTCGTACTGCTTCTCAGTTAAAAGACCGGAAAAATATCTCAGAAATCATTTTCATACACGAAGTGGTTAGCGACACATAACGACCCTAAACACCGTGTACACCGTAAAGACACAAGATGTGATAAATTAAATTAAGTATATATGTGTAAAAATTGTTGTTACACAAATCTGTAGTTGTTGGAATAAAGAAACGTCAATATAGTTGAACATTTTATTATAAATTTATGTACAAACGTATAAAAGTAAGAGATGTTACACAATATCACATTCACTGTACTTGCACAACCAATAAATTAATACTAACCGCGCTGCGCCCGCGCAGACCAGTAACGGGCCCGATGATACCACACGCTATTTCAATATCATTTACATGTTAGACGACAAGATTCAAGATTATTGTTTTTACACCGACTTCCAAAGAATGAGGAGTGCTTGTATTTTACTATGTTTGTTACCTCAAAACTCCGCCATTTAAACTGGCATGCTTTGTTTTCACATAAAACGACATACTTGCAGAAATCTTTCGATATATTTTTATTGGATTGGTTGAAGTCGGTGATTTTCTCATCAAATATTATTTCGTAAACGATAACACATTGACAATGTTTTTTTCGTTTTTATATCAGCTTCCAAATCACTTATATCAAATTTCGTTGATATTAAATTTACTTATCTCTAAAATGCTTGTCTTCTTGAGCCGAAGTTTCCAAGAAATAAATTTAACAGTTCCTTCAGACTTTATCATATCCACGGACCTACATAGTAGGTCTCATCCCGTTACTGGTTGTCAAAAGGTCCGGGCCTAGTGCTTCCCGACCTGGTCGATCTGGCCTTGAAGGTTGTTGATCACCTCGGACGGCAGCTGGTCGCCCAGGATCTCGTACAGATTGATCCTCTGGTTGCCGGGGATGGACTCGTACGCCGCCAGTTCGATGCCTGCTTGGACCTGATGGTGGAAATGGAGGATGTTATTGTAGAAAAAAAATACTGTATCGTCTGCTTATAGAAATAAATTTAAATTTAACATTGTCTTTTTTTCAGTCTTTACGATCATATACTGCAGGGCAAAATATTTTGTTTTAACTTTATTCGCGTAGGTATATATAGCTATTGTAAAATAACCAATAATCCACTATGTTGACTTCTTATAAAAATATTTTTCTTAGATGTTACAAAAAAAAAAACTTTTGATGAAAATGACTAGTGCGTATAATTAGTTATTTAACTCTAGGAATATATTCCAAGTAGAGAACATAATGTATATGTAGTTTATGGCTTTTGCTGTGTAACGTTATATAGATAATATAGATAACAGTTTAATTACTCAACAGGCGAATAATTTATTTTGATATAAATCATCTTTACTTAAGCCCGTATTAACTACACGTAAACAAAAATAAAATAAATTAAGTTGTTCGGCGATAATGACGCTTGCTTTTCGGAATAATTTCAAGGTTACTTGTAAAGATAAACGCAATATGAGTGTTATAGGAAAATACGCCGAATATTATCAAGCTGTTCTATCCGCACATTGAGAGGGAACGGAAAGAAGAAGGAATGAAGTATAGCTACCTTCTGGATCTCAGCGTCCTTGGGGATGAGGAAGGTGTTCTGCGCTTGCTTGATGGCTTCCTTGGTGAAGGCGCCGCCTTCCAACTGTTGCGGCGCCGCGGCTGCGTACGCCACCACCGCTAGGACGCACAGCACGAAGAACTTCATGTTGGCTTTGGGTCACAGGCCGCGGATCTACTCTAAGGAGATAAGAACTCTGTCAAACTAGGTTCCAACTCATAGGAGTTTTAAAAATAGAAAGGAAGTTATGAAATTAGTGTTTAGATCTACAATTTTTTTGGAATTACAGTCACCTCTCTATGGTGAAAAGAAATGTATAAAACATACGTTTACTATGGCTCGAGTCAAACATTTTTAAGACTATATATATTGTCCGTTGGCTCTGGACCACCGTCGCACTATATCACAGTTTATCTGAATATATTACGGCAACAATACGAAAGTTAAGATTAAAAGGATGCTAATGATCACAAGAGCTTTCACGAAACACGGATCACCTTCTAACAAAAATATTACATAAACGGATAAGATGCAACGCATTCAAGATCACTCACGACCGAAAGGTAACGTCACGTAGCCACTTAGCACTTTTCACTCAAGAGAGGCGTTTTGGAGTTACGGGGGTGTGATGAACAAACAAAGTCCATGGCTCACCTGCTAGGCTGTGGAGTGCGGCGCGCGCGCTCCGCCCCGTCTCATATAAGCCCCCCTCCGCACCACTTTCACTGCGCCTGCGCAATCCTGCGATCTTTATGGGGCTACGAACCGCGCTCATCCCGACAATACAATATTAATTGACTTTATATGACACTTGCAACACTGTTGTGTAAGTAATCTGTGACTGATAAGTTATAGTCTAAAACAAATGTGAGGCGTTTCATGAAGGGCCAAGTAACATTATAATACATTTCCTGATTTTAATAGGTCATTGGGTTTCAGCATTACTTACATGTATTCACTAAGATTATAGTTAGGTATTTAATAATACCAAAGCTTATTTTACACACGCATTTTACCGAAATATTTATAAAATTGTACTAGATACGTCTGTCCCTATGTATGCTTACGAAGCCGGGGCGGGTAGCTAGTTTACAATAAATCATCTGTTGTTTATAAAACTTGTGTGTTTTATAAAATGCTTACAATTTGTTTTTAACGAATATAAAGCCGTTTTCTATACTTATTTCGCGATTCTTTGATAAACTCAAATAAAGCTCACCTGCCTCAAAATGTTATTGAATGATTGGTAGAATAATTCGACAGAAACTGGAGCTCTTTAAAGGCATGGCCTGTTTCACAGTTCTTTAGACCTCCAGTATCTGGATGAGTGTTAAAAGTTTTAATCACATCGGATTCGTTTCCTCTTTTGTGTATTTGCGAAGAACGTAGTTGTATTATTTTATTATTCCAATTTCTTTATTCATAAACAATAAAACATTGTATTCGAATTTCCACACATACCTACATATCTAAATCTTAAACACTCATTTTGTCTAAATCTTAAACAACAATTCAAATAATTTAAAAATTACGATTTCTATTTAATAATTAATTAGCATAAAAATAATAAAATTGCAATTCAAATGTCCAAATTTAAAAAAGTCAATGTTTTGTTAGTCAATATATACATTTTTATTTTTTAATTAAAATCATCACTACCACACTGATGGTTTCCATGCGATAATTCGCAAAAAAACCGCATCCCTGATCAACAGAGTGAGGGGTAGTCGCAACATCATTCCGAAAACAGTGGCTGAAAATTGGACCTCTCCATTATGGAAGTGCCTGATAAGTAGAGTAATTTATTAATTAATTATAGACAGAAAATTGAATTATAAATTGAATTAATATTATTAATAATTGTATCGAGCGACGACTGTTAAATGTGACTTAAAATATGGGCCAAGTAGCCTGAAATAAACAAATTTTATTTTATTTTATTTTTATTTATTTTATCAATACTAAAGCAGCTATTATCTTCAAATATATGTTATCTTTGTGTATTACAATAATATCTATCATAGATATGTATCAGAATATTTATCTTTGTAGTATCTATTCTACAGCAGCCGCATAGAATGTACGGACGTATCTATACATTTAGTTTCGCTTCAGATAAAAAACAATTTTGTGAAATTTGGCATTTTTTTGTTACTAAATATTGAAGAAGGCATTTGTCTCCCATCTCACCTAATGGTAAGTGACGATAAAGACGAGGATGTTACATGCCTATCCAAGAGATACCCATTTATTTTAGATGAAATTTTGTGAAATTAAATCAATAATTATTGACTCTGCTTCAACAATTTGGTAAAGCATCATCAACAAATCTCCTTTTTTTTAAAGTAAGCCATTCGCAATCTTGCCTGATAAATTGCTAACTTTTGATAACTATGGGTAACGTTTTGATTATATTTAATTTTATATATATTCAATAAAAATAGTCAATTATACGAAAGCTGCAATGTGTTTTGAAGTGACGGTAAAAACGTTGTACACTAAGTTAGCAAGTAGGCCGGCAGGAGTCCTTCGAAATAGATATAATATTTTCTGTTACCGCGACTCTCGTGGCCCCACACTGATGGGTCCCATCAACCGAACAAATCGTCCAAACGATCGGCGTCGAATCAATTTGGCCACTATTATGAATGTTTTCGACTTATGATGGCCAAACACAAACTTAAGAAACACGATGACGTATCTTTGTATTATTTTTTCTTTTGCTCAGACTATTAATTTGTTTACAAAAGCTAAGTAACTAATATCATATTATAATTTATTCTATTCACTAGTACATGAAAGTATTATTGATCGTCCGTCTTTATTATTGAGGTAAAGTTCAATATTTCTTATTGAAGCATAGTGCTAATACACAGTAAGCAAACCCAGTTGCTGCCTCCTTGGGTATGCTTTAGTCGCCTCGATATCAATAAAAGATACGTACCTGACAAAAATTATAAGAAGAAGAATAAGTGAGTATTTATTTTATACAATTTTTGAGGAATTTAATGGCCCAGTTGCTTTTAACATAGGTAATAATCTTAGTTGTGGTTGAGCCACGCTACCGGCAAAATTCATTTTTGCTAGTAGCATGAATGGGCCGGCTCGTCCGGGGAAGTACCACACTCTCACAGAAAATCGACGTTTGAGTAGGAGCTTTACCGCCTCTATGCTTCGTTCGGTGAGTAAGAGAACCGGAGGCCCATCCTTCCCCCATTTCCTCCCCCCATGTCTCCAATTTCTTCCCCAATTCCTTGAAAGGCCGGCAACGCTCCTGTTACACCCTGGTGTTGCAGTTGTCCATGGGCAGCAGTGCTCGCTTACCATCAGGTGACTCGCTTGCTCGTTTGCCACCTATAAAATAAAATAAAAATAATAATAAGTGCTCGCAAGTAGCATTAAAATTTTCCATGCTTCGGAAAGCACGTTAAGCCATTGGTTCCAGCTACCATCGATGATGGCTGTCGTAAATATGGCAGATACCTGTAGGCAGCTTAAAAATATTGGCCACTTGTACACACGAAAACATAAAATTTATTATAAGATATTTTATCATATAATGAATGAAACCAAATAAGTAACGCAGGAACCTTATAAAGACTGGACATATAAATTAAAATGTTAATGCTGATTATACAATTTGTTCACAATAAGCACCACCATTTATTATTTTGCAAGAGCTGCGTCAATTAAGTCGTCATCGGAGATGGACAAAGGAAAGGTACTAGTTAAATGTAAACTGGCTTCTGGCCTCGACTTTTTGGCTTGCTCCGTTGGGAGGCCATCTTTTCTATCGCTAAAGAAAGAAAATACAACAATATGACCTTTGCATTACAACAATGTGTTAGCCGTGTGGTATCCGGCAGAGTAGAATAGGACCACTCCAAGTCTTCCCGTCGATGTCGTAGAAGGCGACTTAGGAAATACAAACTAAACAAAGCTTATAAACATCTAAGAGACCTCTCCAACCCGTCTGGCCAGCGTGAAGAGTGTAGGCCAAGTCCTCTGGCTGCTCTGGCCAAGTATGGCCCTAGTAGTACAGAGATGGTCGTGCTCCTGTAGTGGAGACTAAAAAGGACCTGATGATGATGATTACAACAATGTGCAATGATCTTGAGGTTCCTTTGGGCCATCACAGCGAATTCGGATATGTTCTAATAATTTAATTATTTTTGAAACAAGTAATTCTTGGTGGAAATTGATATCCGTAATGATCAGCCGGGAGCAAAGTTTCCTTGAAAACTTATTCAGATCGCCTTGCCACTTGCTGGGTGTTCCAATCTTCCCTTGTACAATTCTTCAGTAACATTTCAATACGTTGCATTTAAACATATATCGTGATATCGCTGTGATATATAGCTTATATATTTCTCAGGCACCTTTACGTTATTAGTATTATATTGTCTTTCAAATTCAAATTCAAAACGTTTATTTATTATAGGTTACTTTGAACACTTATTAACACTTTATAAGTAAATAATAAATAAATAAATATATATGGACAAATCACACAGATTGAGCTAGCCCCAAGGTAAGTTCGAGACTTGGGTTATGGGATACTAACTCAACGATACTATATTTTATAACAAATACATATATAGATACACATCCAAGACCCAGGCCAATCTGAAAAAGATCATTTTCCATCTTGACCTGGCAGGGGATCGAACCCGGTCACTCCGTGTCGCAGGCTGGCGTGTTGACCGCTGCGCCACGGAGCTAGTCTTTTTGACGTTACTTATACTTAAAATAGTGCTCTGAAACACGTCAGCCAGTAACACAAGTTTTGCTGTATAGTAACGATACTTCAGCAAATTTTCATGATTATTGCCAACCAATCGTACATACGCTTTATCTTTTATGCACTTAGCTTCACTTTACTTTTAACTTTTACCTGTCAGTGTGTTATAACAAACAATTGACACACTTCGGACGAGTGCGTTAGGTCCCATTCACACTTTAAGTATGCTCTAAACAAATAGAACCAAGAAAAAAAAAATATGCTGCCTGTATACAATTATGCGGCTCCGCCCGCGTCAATGTCGATCTCTCGGGAACATTTTTTCGGGATCAAATGTACTTTGTGTCCTTCTCCGTACCGCAGATAACGTGTATGTAAAATTTTATGATGATTGGTTCAGTAATTGTCCGTATATATTTATTTATTTTATTTATTTAGTCGTAAAGGCGTGAAACCGTAACCAACAAATTCATAATTCATAATTCGTTTATTTTTGTCAGACATAGGTTACAAAAGGTGTTAGTATTGATTACATAGTGCGCTATGCTGCGCCGTCAGGCATACAAAAGTTGATTTTTATTCTAGTAAGTCTTACATTTACAATAAAGGTACGGTAACGTCACAAATTTACAATTATTAGTGCTTAGGGCATAGAATTTTTTTTTTTTTTTTTTCCTCTGACGAGGTTAACTGTCAGTTTAAGAGTAATTTAATTGATGGTAATTATTTATATCATTGATTTTGCAATTAAAATTAAATGTGATTAAAATTGTCAGAAAGGTATTCATCCACACTATAATAAGTTCTTTCAATGAGAAATTGAGACAGTAGTCGTTTGAAGGTATGTATTTCTTTGCAAACTCTGATGTGTGTGGGTAATTTGTTAAAGATTTTTGGTGCCATTGCGTATACACTTTTATGCAGGAAGGTACTTTTACAAGATGTAAGGTGAAGTTTGTCCGAGCGACGTTGACTTTCAACTTTTTTAAATAAATTTAAATTTTTTTTAACAAAATAAGGTATTTCGTAAATATATAAGCACGGAAAAGTGAGAATTTTTAGTTCTTTAAAATGTGGTTTGCTTGATTCCATTGGTTTGAGGTGGCATAACGCTCTGATGCATTTTTTTTGTGCAATAAATACGTCCTTGTTGTCCGTGGCGTTTCCCCAAAAAATAATCCCGTATCTCAACGTGGAGGCAACGTATCCATGATAAGCGCTAAGTAAAGCATTTTGATTGGCAATTTTCCCTAAAATATACAAGGCATATGAAAATTTATGCAATTTTGAACATACATGGTCTATTTCAGTCAAACTCACTTTCGCATTTATAATATGAGTTAGGATTAGGATGTCATTTGTGAAACAATTGGGCTGGAGATCAGTCACGTCCAAGTAAACAAATTCCAAGAGCTTTTAATAAAAATACAATAAAATTAGGTAAATTGGCAGGTGCCAATAACTGTAGCCTATTTCACTTTGAATATTGTATGTATGGATTCTAACGGCACCCCATTCATAAAATTTGATTAAAAAAATTAACAAACTCATATTCATACAACATTCACTTCTTTCGGTATATATGAATTAGTTTGCTGCGCGAAAATTTAAGAAAGAATATGTATGAATATATTTGGTATCTGTAGAATGCAGCCTTAGCATGGGGCATCAGATTTTTGATGCCCGTAAAAGGAATAATTTACGAAACATCGCTTACGATATTTTAATCTGCCAAAGTGAGACTCTATGAGAAAAAACAATTGTGTATGTGAAAGCAGCCTAAGCCTGTGGCGCCAGATCCCTTTCTTGTGCACGTGAAAGGAAGTATTTACGAAACAACGCTTACGATGTTACGATGTGCAGTTACAGGCACATCTAGATTTATTAGCCTTTAAATATTATAAACGTAAGAGTTAGGACGTTAGTAACCTAATCACGCCTGCACCTTTGAAGGGCTTTAATGGATCGGCCTTTGGATGTAGATTGGCATTATTGTAGAGCGTGAGGACATGAGATTTAAAAAAAAATTGTATCATATGTACCTCACATATTTGTGCTTATTAGTCTATGGGTATTTTTGTCTCGCTTCCGTTTTTAATTAAGGATTACTCGCTTTATCTAAAGTCTAACAAAACCTAACCCATTAATAGGTTTTCGTTATAGCGAAACATTTAGTATGTATAAGATATGTATATGAGGTTAAGTATCAATTATGTAAAATAATTTACGGAAACCATTAATTATAGCTTCATCATCATCATCTCAGCCCGTCTTCCGCACACTGCTGAGCATAGGCCTCTCTTCGTTTCCGCCATCCGTCTCGGTCCTGTGCTGATCTCATCCAGGAGCGACCAGCGATTTTGACTATATCGTCAACCCATCTCATCGGAGGACGTCCGACGCTTCTTTCCCCGGTTCTAGGCCACCGCTCGGTTAAGTTCTTGATAGCTTATAGCTTATTTTATGGTAAACTAGCTTTCGCCCGCGGCTCCGCCCGCGTCAATATCGATCCCTCGGGACTATTCCCGTACTTTTTCCCGGGATAAAAGGTAGCCTATGTCCTTCTCCGTACTCCAGACAACTTATATGCAAAATTTCATGATGATCGGTTCAGTACTTACGGCGTGAAAGCGTAACAAACAAACAAATAAACAAACAAACTCACTTTCGCATTTATAATATAAGTTAGGATGAAAGTCAACACTAAACATTGATATGTCGTGTAATAAATAATAGTGCAAACGAATATTATTCCCGAGGATAAATAAGGCAAGTGATTATGATACAAATAATATTATGAAAACAAAACAATACCCTTATTAAAGTAACGTAAAAGGACGAGAGGATAGAAGAGGCAAATAACACTTTTTTTTTTTAAATAAATTTACTCGACAAGTAGAAGAATGTATTGAATCATATTTTGATGAATAAAATACCTATATTGTAGACTCATCAACATGAAACTACAATATACGCACTCAAACCATAAATAAAAACACAGGAGGACTATTAACCGAAGGAATGTTTTCGCGACTTCGAGGCTTCAAAACACAAATTGTACCGGTTACGTATGGGTAAGCCTAGTATACTATATTCGGTATCGGCGTGCCCCATAGTACGAAAGTAAGACATGCCCTCGACCGCGATCCCGCCTGCCTTGTAGGGCGAACTCACCTGGTTGACGACACACGACCATAACATTGCAGTTTGGAAACAATCAGCGTAATTGATATCGTTATTTCTTTTATTTCATAAAATAAGGCATTCCGGTTCCCCACACGTGGATGTAGATCTCTCGGGATCAACACCTTTTTCCGGGATATAATATACTTTTCCGGGCCTCAAACTATCTCCAAACCAAATATTATCAATATCAGTTAATAGTAGGTAGGTACAGTTGGGGGCAGATAAAACTGACCCATCTAACAACAGATTTTATATTGTGGGGAGGGGTCACATTTATCTGACCCCGACAGTACCTAATTAAAGCGTGAAAAGATAACAGACCGACAAAGTTACTTTTACATTTATAATATTAAAAAGGATTACAAACCGGGTGCACGCCTACCAGCCGAAAACTTCTTCGCAGTGGTCGGTTCCGAAACGCTAGTAGTCTTAGCGTATAGATATATATGATCTATGATCTTATGTACGAGTATATTTGTAATTTCCACTCCTTGAATATAAAAGCCATCCCTCTGCTCTTAGGCAGGATCACCTACATACTACTACTATTAAAAGAAAAGCATTACCGGATTTTCGAAACAATTTTAAATATTTGCACTTTTATTTAACGAGTATACTTTTACGCAGTATTTTTTTACTCTGTGGTATAACTCAGTGAATTTATTTTTGTCCTTTGTATTTACAGTTACTTTACGAGCTAAACTTTCTGTATTGTTCTAGTTCAATTTAATGAAACATCATTGAATAAGTAATTCCATTGCCTTTAATTTTTTCTTTCCCACGCGCAATGCATAACCGGTACTTTAATTACATAAAGTTAACGATGTCAACAAGGTGGAAACTCCGCGGTATCCGCTTCCGCAAGCACCATAACACACCGTGACGAGCGAGGAAGGAGATCGATGTCTTAGATCATATCGTTCCGTACTCCACTTCTTTAATCTACCGAATGACAATTAAATTCTCCGGACATATGTTAACGTTCATTATTTCTGCCGTAAGAAGGCCACTGCTGGACTAAGTTTTCTCCCCAGGATTCCTCATTCCATAGGAGGATATAGAGGCTCTAAGGCATCGCTTTGAGATAAAGAATATAAAGATTTTTTAAGGATATACATCTACTTTAATCATAGTTAAATAAAGTTTAGTTAGTAAAAACACATTTGTTATTAAATCGTCTAGTAGAGTCACGAATTTCTTATGCTAAATAGTATCTATCAAAGTCATAAAAATGGATTATAGGACGCGTCGTAATCGGGTTCCAGCATCAAATCTCAATTGTAATTTGGTAGTAGGTATGTTAATGGGCTTATATTAATTACAAGTAATTAACTGCCGAAATACTGACTTAGATTTTTAAATTTAATACGATTTAGGTGTAAAAAAAATTAATTACTTGTGGTGCTAATTTCGCTTATCTAAGTTCCGTACTGGTAATATAGTATCACATCGGCTGAAAGCTATTCATTTCAAACCTCACAAAACCATCAATGTCAGATCCTAAATTAAGTCAAATTAAAATTTGTTAAGCTTTTTGCCATTTTTTCTTTTTTTTACTTTTTACTTTGTTTTTACTCTTGACCACGGATACGCTATACACAGCTAAATTTATTAGATCAATGCAGTAATTATTTACCCCATGTGTCGTAACCCAGTCAATCAATCCGTTTCTAATGTATGCTGAAACCATGATCGGCGGAGATAGCGCGATATTCGACGTTTGCCGCCACTTTCTACTTCCGCCGATGCTATCTTGACACGAGAAACGCATATGTAACAAATGCATGTTGTGAACAGGTATTGCTAAAATTAGATAACATAAATAATATAATGAATATCTATTAATTTGCTTACAGTTTGAGCCTGAGACCGAAACGGCCTTCTATTCAATTTGCCATTTTTTTTTGGAACGACTATGTAGCTAGTCTTTTGAGACGAGGGCAGAATGCCCTCAACCTTTTTAGACAACATCACCAAAGGGCCTCCAGCAGGGACGGACCTCGGCTTTGGGCGTTGGCTGTGTGCGCAAGGCTTGGAGAGACAGCAAACTCTCATATTGCCTGATTCAGCAGGATGAACCTATATTACGAGAAAATCCTACAACTTCTCTTTTACTTATATGGATCTGTCCTGCTCTGTTGGTTAGAGAAATTAATATTTTTAGTGTTTATATTTTGCATTCACAATGCTATTTTTATATACTCTTATTAAATTAAGAAATAAAATATGATGAAAAATTTGACCCTCTGCCCTTATGCAACTTCGACTTACGCACTTCCAACTGAGCCACCGCCTGTTCTAACCCCGGTACCGAAATTCTCTACCACATCCCATTCCCCTTATACGTATTAAGGCTTACGTTAAGAAATTAAATTGTGTGTAGGACGTTTTACGTTTAATTATATACTTACCTATACTTAATAAACCCTACCTATAGATTAGTAAGTACTACAATAAAAGCATTGTTATGTTAACATTTAACTCTTTTAGGGTTCCATACCCAAAGGGTAAAAACGGGACCTTATTAATGTCGCTCCGCTGTCCGTCTGTCTGTCTGTCCGTCCGTCTGTCACCAGGCTGTATCTCATGAATCGTAATAGTTAGACAGCTGAAATTTTCACAAATGATGTATTTTTGTTGCCACTATAACAACAAACAGGGGGCTCTTATACAACCAACGTGATTTTTTTGCGTGTTTTTGCTCGATATTGATAACGGCAACAGGTAGACGGTGAAATATTCATAGAAAATTTAGTTATTTATTCACTTTAAAAATATATAATAAAAGAAAAATAAAATTAATATTAAAGGGGGGCCATACAACAGACATGATTTTTTTTGCCGTTTTTATAGTTATCGGTACGGTACCCTTAGTGCGCGAGTCCGACTCGCACTTGGCCGGTTTTTTTAAGTATCTGAGCTATCTTTTGTAAAGTATAGCTCGTTGCTCATCTGAATATTGGTTACTAACACTGCCATATGTGAAAAACCATATACAGATACTAGTTTAGTTTCTAGTGAGAGGTAATGATTCTATAGACGCCGACGTTACCTGACATCGCTGAACACTTAAAGTCTCATGTACGAACGTACCTACATACACGTGTATGTAGGTATGTTGATCACGTTGATCATGATAAATTCTGCAACTTCTGGCTTTACGAAAATTTTATGCATCTTAGTATATATACAATAGTAAGTAATTAGAAAAGAGATGATATTATTTTACTTGCAAGGGAATTATAGGAACTTGTTATAAATAAATAATAATAAATATATAGGAATATATCACACAAATTGAGGAAGCTCCAAAGTAAGTTGTAAACTTGTGTCGAAGGATACTTTCGCAACGATACTTTCTTTTATCAAAATCAGAAATCATTTATTCCATCGAAAATGGTCAAAAGCAGGTGTTACAGAACAGATAGTACAAACACATTTATAATAGATACTTGTATAGATAAACGTCCAAGACCCAGGTCAATCTGAAAAAGATCGTTTTCCATCATGACCTGACTGGGGATCAAACCCGGGCACCCTGGTGTCACAGGCTAGCGTTTAACCACTGCGCCACGGTACTCGCCATTATTAGGAACTTGTAAATAACCGGCAAATAATCATTAAGAGAAACAGCTGACACTCGTGTCTATAGGTACTTGTTGCAAATTGCAGTGCAGCCAACGACCCGAACCTCGTAGTTCCGAGTTTCATTCCGGACAGCAAATATACCATATGATACTTATATCTGATTCAGTTTAAGTAATCTGCGACACTATGTCGATACTCCAATGAACGCTTCCACCCAGCGAAAGAAGAAAAGATAATACTTAGACATAGACATAGACATACGTTTATTTGACACAGCAACACACATATATTACAAAAAAAAACAATAAAACTACTATACTTATTTAGAGTTTGTGCTTGACCATCTGATTTGTAGCAGAAACATTGCAAGAGTATTGTTTGTAAGACTGTCGAAACTGTAAAAAATACCCCGTGTCCAAAAATACACTTTCTTGGCGAACTACATACTGTTTACTGTTATCTACTATGGATACTAAATCACTGACGTCGACAATCAAAACAGCTGATTTAACAATGTTAATAAAAAAAAAATATTTTTTATTAAAAAGCTTAAACAAAAACTTCTTAAATATTCTTAAATTTTGCTACCAGCCCTTAAAATATTTGCGCCTTATTTAAATGGACCCTAAAATAATCTTTACAACTTACAATCCTTGCCTTATACCGAGTCAGAAAGGCTTACCTTTTCAGGACAGTTGGGTTTTTATTTAATTTGGAATAACTTGTGGAATTAGCCTATTTATGTAGGTTACTACATGCTGTGACCAAGATCTTTATTGTCATCTCAGCGCACCTGCAACTTTTGCTTTAAAGTTATTCTGCAAACTCAGTAATTGGCGACATTAGCGTTGCATTACAAAATAGCAGGGTAGAGAAATAGAGGTCGTCATTATACGCCATTGTTACCAACAATTTTATACCGAAAGTGATGTTGAAATGCATCTACTTTTTTATTCTGCACTTGTTTTTTGGAAGTTTAAGCAAATACTGCGTGGTGATTAAGAAATGAAATGAAAAGGAAATTAATGAAATGATTTTTTTTATTTGCTAGGGTTATACATACAATGATGATTTCCCGCCTCTTTACAGTCAGGCATGCAAAAAAATTTAGTACCTAATATATTTAAATCCAGAATTTCTTAAATTAAAAACCTGATAATATTTGACTAGCTCCTTGGCGCAGCGGTCAACACGCCTGCCTGCGACACGGAGTGACCGGGTTCGATCCCCGGCTAGGTCAAGATGGAAAATGATCTTTTTCAGATTGGCCTGGGTCTTGGATGTGTATCTATATATGTATTTGTTATAAAATATAGTATCGTTGAGTTAGTATCCCATAACACAAGTCTCGAACTTACTTTGGGGCTAGCTCAATCTGTGTGATTTGTCCGTATATATTTATTTATTATTTATTTATTTATAAAGCATTCGTCAAAATTATTTGTAAGTATTATGTGTAAAATGTCATTGTTATTTGATTGATAATAATTATTAAGTATATATTGATGTCAAGAATTCATTCATATTGTTAAAACATTTATCTACTAGCCACTTAAATAAAGCTAGCTTAAATCTTTTAAAATCCAGCATTTTTCAAGATTTAAGCGAGCAATAAGGCAATATCCTCCTTAAGGAACGAAGAATCCTTGGGAGAGGCTTTTGTCCAGCAGTGGACTTCTAACGGCTGGAATGATGATGATGATGATGAAGCAAATGTTGACATTTAAATTTATTAGTTGTACCTAATAAAAGTTAACGTTAACCAAATTATATTTTAAATAATTTACGTAATAATAAAAATATATAAATTTTTGACACATGCCTCGAGAATATTTCAGTAATGTTTTTCTTGCTACTACACAAATATATCATGTTGCAACGATCTACCTTTTTTATGGCACGGCAAACGAGCAAGCGAGTCACCTAAGCGATCAACGCTGCCAATGGAGAAATGCAACACCTGGATGTAACAGGAGCGTTGCCGGCTTTCAAGAAGTTGGCGAGAAGACTTTGGGAAGAAGATATGGGGGGACGTGGAGGGTAAGGCCCATCCCTCTGGCTCTTTCACTTACCGAACAAAGCATAGAATCGGTAAAGCTTCTACTCAAACGTCGATTTTCTGAAATGAAATGAAATTTTATTTGCAATAAATGTAGTATTCTAAGTTGGATTAAGATAACATGTCCATACATTTAACCATTTTTGGCATGCAAATTAGAAATAAAATAAAATTAATGTAGAATAAAATAAAATTAGTTTAAAATAAAATTAGATATAATATTAAATTGTCATTATTCTAAATTGTCAACTTTACAATTCAAGTATTCTTGGAATGAATAGAAGCATTTTTCAGCTAGCCAGTTCAGCAATTTAATTTTGAATTGTTTGATATTCAGTGCTATAAAAGAGGTAGGCAAGTTATTATATATTTTTATAGTCATTGAGTAGCAATTTCTGCTGTACAATTTGGTCCTTTGTATAGGCAATACTAATTTTCCTTCATGTCTTGCCGCGTATCTGAAGATCTCGTCCTTTCTTTGAAACAAATCCGGGTGTGCCTTGGCAAACATGCAACATTCAAATATATACGTAGACGGTACAGTAATTAATATCTGTGAGACTAACATTAATGAATTTTGCCGGTAGCGTGGTTCTACCACAACTACCCCACGTACTTGCTGTCGAATACATTCCTATACGAGATACAAGAGCTAAGTGTAACTGAAGCCTATCTGTGCCATATCCACCAAACATCAAACCATCAATAGTCTATAGTTTCGTCGGTGTCTCCATATTATCGTTATTTTCATCAAGCTGCCGTGACGCGTTGCGCCATGCACTCGTGTGACCCCTGACCTCACCCGCTAAGGGACTCAAACCCTCCCCTGTCTATAACTAAGCAGGTGTCTCTACTATCGTTATTTGGGGGCAGACAGAAGATGCAACTCTGTGTCGCAAGCGGTCGTGACGCGTTGCGCCACGCACGCGTGTGACCCTTGACCTCACCCGCTAAGGGGATCGACTCCTCTTCGGTTGCCACAGTGATGAATAACGGTTACAGATGAAGAGAATATTTCTTATAGTGTAACAGAAATAGAATACAGATGGATGGAGATCTTTCGATGCAAGTTATTATAACTTACATAATGATATTCACTTAGTTGCATACTTCAATTTCATTTATTAGTACACACAGTGCACAATAAGTCAGGGGTTGGAATACCGGTAAATATCCATTACCGGTACCTCTATGAAACGACAGTACCGGTAATTGGTTTGGTACCGGTACATTTGGTAACGGTAAAAATCAAGTACCGGTACCTCTATAATACAACGGTACCGGTAATTGGATTGGTACCGGTACCTCAATAAAACGACGGTACCGGTAATTGAAAGAAGTACCTGTACCAAATACCGGTAAACAGTACCGGTACTCGTATTGGGAATTATCATTTCGTTAATGTGTGTCGTTGCCGTGTTGTGCATGTGCGGCGTGAGGCGGGGGCCCACAATAGGGCGGCACTTTTACAGTCGAGCGAGTCCCATGCGGTAGACGGCAACAATGCGTAGGTACCGGTAATATTAACGCAATTTTAATACCGTTAAAATTTGACAGAATAGAGGTACCGGTACTTACCGGTAATTATAATGTCAATTTGGTACCGGTAACAAGTAGCGGTAAAATTACCGTTAACTGTTAACAATATTATTACCGTTAAATACTAGATTACCGGTACCTCATATTACCGTTAAAATTTTAACAGAATAGTAATACCGGTACTTACCGGTACTTATAATGGGAATTTGGTACCGGTAACAAGCCCTGCAATAAGTACATTTATTTTGATGTGATGTCTTTAATAAAATTAGGGATGTGTTTTGGTATTTATATGAAAATATACGGAAATATATTTTCATATAAATACCAAAACAGATGTTTTCCTACAAATAAATGAACGAGAAGGGTGAAGTAGCGAAAGCTCACTTGGAGCTAGCTATATAGTAAATTAAAAAAAAATAAAAATTGTACCCGAGTAAGATGCCAGAACAGTTCTCACTTCAAAGCCTCAGTGCAATTTCGTTAGTTGTTTCAGAATCCTTTGTTTGCATATGTATCAGAATATATATTTCATCAGAACTGCCTAAATACCCATAAAGACCTAAACATAAAAGTACATAAGATAAGTTCTTAAATGTAAGTAATGATACTTTTATTTAGTTGTATTTGAACTTTAGTCGGGGGCGAGGTTTCGGGGTCTGTATGTAAAGTTCCCATGTGGTAATATAGTCCAAGGAACCTCATTTTGCACATCTATCCCAATGTGCAATCTGGCGAAAGGATATGGCAGGAGCGCAACAGTCGCATTGAGAGCCATGTCAAGTCTGGGGATTCTCCTTCCCGCGGTTGCTGCCTGTTATTGGTCTGGTTCCCTCAGAAACAGATATAACTGAAATCACCAGTCGAAAATCTATCCTCATCCCATAACCCAGCCAACCCCTAGTCCTCATTCCTCTCCAAACATCCTTACCAATTATCCGCTGCGGTACTAAGTTGACAGGATACCGCGGGCTGGGCAACTCAATGATAGGCAGTTACCTAACGGGAAGGAGGGTGTCCACCCACGTGTTTGTGCCGTGCGTGGGGACCCGTAATGGTCGAGAAGGGGATCCTGGTAGTTGAGCCGATGCAGGGTAGGGTGTTTTATAAACCCCGCTGAGGCAACACACTACTTTGGCCCTGGATTGATCTAACACGGGAGGTCCGTGAAGTAGCTAATCCGGATCAATCGGCTGCGACGCTCAGTCAGATGGCCGTCAAGCGAGTGTCCTGGGCAAGATCGACCAGCAACCGGTGGTGCTCGGTGTCATGGCTTTATCTGGGTCATGTCTACTTAGCGCCTTCCCGGTTCGCTTGGCTGACTTCCCTGGGGTGCTATATCCCGAGGGTATCTCTGGTGACAACACTAGGTTGCAACCCCAACTGTGGGCTCCGTGGTGGGTGGATGAACCTGAGGGATGAAATAAAAACAACACTGCATGGATTCTAAAAAGCAGAAAAACCCCCATAACAAAGACTCCGCCTCTGAAAACCAGGGTGCCGAGCATTTTCAACCCCAAACAGGGGAAAATACATCCCGCGAGGAAAGGCCGAGCAATAGCAGCTCCGCCATCCTCCTGGATACCTGGCAGGAGGTATCATGGAAGCGGAAAGGAAAGGGTAAAAACCGATCCCGACTGCAACCTACACATCTGGCAGGTGCCCAGATGTCCGATAGGGCCCGGGATAACCGGAATCAAAAATATGTTGATCAACCCCGCAAGGGGCAACTACATCATCTCCCGATGCATTCGCGTCGTCGCGACGAGAAATACCGCGACTTTGTAAGGCGCCTACAACAGCCGGCTATCAGACCTCAACCAAGAGCCGACCTGGAACAGGGAAGTTCAAGGACGAGTGAAAGATATGCCCGCGAACAACAACATCATTCCGACCCCTCCACCGCTGGACCGAGCAACTCCGAAGCTCCGAAATCTGGTCAGGAAACCGAAAGGGGACCTGCCAGACGAAGGATGTCCAAAGAAGAGCGAGGGAAGGTCGTGCCGAGCGGTCCGAACTACACCCGTAGGGTAGAGAGGACGAATACTGGGTACCAGGATCGCCGACCTGCCTCGGGCAAAAAACAACGGCATCAGCCGAATGACAGGCCGCCGCTTAATAAGCCGCCGCCAAATATCCCGCAGTCTTCTGCCGGACAACGCTCCAAAAGAACGCGCTTGGACGACACAGTCTCACCGAGAGGTGAACCCAAACGCGTCAAGACTCGTCAAAACGAAGACCCGGTACAACATACGCTGGAGCCATCATCACCGACCTCCACGTGGCCATCACCACAGAAGACGGTTCGGACCTACTCCAGAAGGACCTGGAACAGATACAAGCCGAGGTGGAAGACATGCTGATGGCCCACGTTCTTGACCCCAACAACACCGTCATCCTGGCATTCGGGGGTAAGCCCGTCATCGTAGATGGCGTGCTTAAACTCCTATGCAGGGATGAGGAAACAAGAGTATGGCTCGAGAACGCGGTGGCAAAAATCACCACCACGGTTTCAATAACGCCGCTGCAAGTCATTCTTCAGAATGACTTGGTCAAGAAGACAAAATGCGGCATATTTCTGCCTGCTCGAAACGGAACGATGAAGCAGCTACACACCATTCTGCACCGTATGAATCCCTGGGCAGGGGTCGACAGGTGGAGTCTTTACACCGCCTCGAAACAGGACGCTGGTACGTATGTCACGGTAGGTGTTCCCGACGACATCCTGCCGATGATTCTCGACCAAGGACGCTGCCTTTCATTCAGTCTCGGATCGGTGTACCTAAAGCGCCTGTAAACGGAAAAGGAGCCCGATCCTGAGACTCAAAAACAACTGGTTGAGACAGAGGACACCGTCTCAGACCAGACCAACAACGCCGAACCAAAAGGTAAGGAAAACGCGGTCCACATAGAAACCACAAGAACAACCCCTGACGAGCAAGTGGCTGGACCGTCAGGCGTAAAAATCAACCCCCCGAAACCCTCTGCATCAAGAGCGACCAGCCCTACACTACTAATATTTGATGCTATGTACCATGGGTACATAGCATCAAATATTAGGTATGGTATTTTATTATGGGGAAATGCAGTGAAAGTCAAAGTCAAAGTCAAGTCAAAGATTTTTATTCAAAATTGGATACATGTATCTCTTTTTGAACGTCATATTTTTATTTCTTATATATTTTTTTATATATGCAAAATTGAAATACTACTAGCGTTTCGGAACGACCACTGGTGAGAAGAATACGCCGAAAGAAACTCAATCCAGCCTTGGTCCCTACGTAGTGAACGTAGTGAATGTCAATAAAGCCTTTATTGCTCAAAAAAAGTGTATTCGAGCAATCTGTGATGTAACTCCAACTACTAGCTGTGTTCCATTATTTAGGAAGCTTAAGTTACTTACATTACCTTGCATATACATTTATGAAATGTGCATCTTTGTTAAAAAAAACCTGTCTCTATTTAGAAAAAGAGGGGAGGTCAGTGGATTTAACTGTCGACATCCCAATAAGCTGATGTTGCCGAATATTCGGACGCAAATTTGTGCAAGAAACTGTTATGCCATGTGCGCTAAAGTATTTAATAAGCTGCCTGAAGACATTAAACAGTTGACATTATATAAATTTAAAATTGAACTTCATTCATGGCTATTGGAGAAATGCTTTTATTCTATAAGTGACTACTTAAAATGAAAAAAAAAAATTAATACACCTACGCCAGGCAAGACGTCCACTAGCGTAGCTGCTACAGTGGCGTCACAACTAGCTGGCAGGGACCGAGGGGGGAGTGAAGAGAGCGAGGAGGACCGCTCCAATGACTCCCTTGTCGACACGGGGTCAGATCTGGATGACTAACGTCATCCAGATCAACCTTCAGCACAGCCAGACCGCAACGGCTAACCTGTGGAGCGAGCTGAAGGTCAAAAACAAAATAGCTTGATCCAGGAGCCGTGGATCAACAAAACCAACAAGATAAGCGGCCTAAACAACCTAGGAGGTAAGCTCATATACGACCAAACCTCGGCTCATCCGAGAAGCTGTATTTACTTACCCCCCCAATTTCGCAGCAATGCCACTAACACATTTGTTTTCCAGAGACCAAGTAGCCGTGAAAATCTCCGGGAACGAAAATAAAAACAAATTAATAACAGATACAGTGATCGCCTCCGTGTACCTTCCTTCGGACATGGCGATTCCTTCAGAAACAATGATGGAACTGGTAAGCCACTGTGCACTCAATAACCTTGAACTTATCATCTCGGTCGATGCCAACGCCCACCATCCTCTGTGGGGTATGGCAGAATCAAATGACAGAGGTATTGAGCTAGTAAACTACCTGTTCCAGACCGACCTTAACATCATAAACAGAGGTAACAAACCCACTTTTGTAACAAGGCGTAGCCAAACAATCATAGACCTAACACTGGCAACTAGCGGAGTCGCAGAACTCATCCATCAGTGGCAGGTATCCGATGACTACTCGGGCTCCGATCACAGATGGATCAGGTACGTAATCGATCATGAAATTGCCATACCTACTCCACGCAGGAACCCCAGAAAAACAGACAGGCAAGCTTATAAAAAGAGCCTAGAGGAGAGTCTCGGGACTGCGCGGGATATAACAGACCTAAATAACTGCACAGAAGTCGAAAAGTATGCAAAAACAATATCAAACGCTTTAATAGAGAGCTTCCATCATTCATGCCCCTTGAGTGTCCCTACCTACGGCAAAAAGAATGACAAAGGTATATGGGGCCCTGAACTAGCACGTAGAAAGGGTCAAGTTGGCAGACTCTTTAATAGAGCAATGAACACCAGAAGTGACTACGATTGGGACAACTACAACAGGGCCAGGGCAAATTATAAAAGAAGAATAAGATCCTTTAAACGAAGGTCCTGGTGTAAATACTGTTCAAACATACAATCTACCGCCGAAGCCTCAAGAATTAGAAAAGTACTAAGCGGTGACAACAGCCAAAAAACTATTGGAACTCTTAAAAAACAAGACGGGACTTACACTGCAACGGAGGCAGAAATTAACGAGATCTTACTGCACACGCACTTCCCAGGCTGCTTAGAAATCACATCAGAAACAAACATCCCAGGTGAATCAGTAAGACGACCTACAAGTGAAATAGACTGGCAAACAGCGAAAGCAGTAATAACAGTAGACAGAGTTAAATGGGCAATCAATAGCTTCCAACCATTCATAGCTCCTGGCCCGGACGGAATCTTCCCAGGCCTACTTAAATGGGGTGAAGACACTCTACTCCAACACCTAACAAACCTGATAACAGCCTGCTTAGCGCATAGATACATACCTGAACAATGGCGAGAAGTTAAAGTAGTCTTCATTCCCAAACCAGGAAAAACGGATTACACTGACGCCAAATCCTTCAGACCAATAAGTCTATCTTCATTCCTGCTGAAAACCCAGAAGAGACTATGCGATAGATTTATTAGAGATAAAATCATCGCAAAAAACTCCATCCACCCGAGACAACATGCCTACAGTGTGGGAAAGTCAACCGAGTCAGCACTACATGAAGTAGTAAGCATAGCGGAAAAATCGATACATAACAAGGATCTTTGCTTAGGAACCTTCATAGATATCGAAGGAGCCTTCGACAAGATAAATTTCAACAGCATATGCGAAGCCCTATCTAGACACGGCACTCCAGACACCATTACAGACTGGATCCGTAATATGCTGAAACAAAGGAAAATACAAATAACAATACAGGATACAACAAAAGTAATAGCTACAAGAGGTTGCCCGCAAGGGGGAGTTCTATCACCAATCCTGTGGAGTCTAGTAATATCTAGTAAATGAACTTCTAACAACCCTAAACAACAACAACTTCTTCACAATCGGCTACGCAGATGACCTGGCGATACTTATCCCAGGGAAAACTGCAGATACAGCACGCAACCTCACCAGAGGTGCACTAAAGATTGTAGAAGCATGGTGTAGAAAAAACGAATTAACAGTAAACGCCAATAAAACCGAATTGGTAATGTTCACAAAAAAACGACAACTAGGTAACTATACCCCACCAAAACTATTTGGCACCACACTAAAACTGTCACCAGAGGTCAAATACCTGGGAGTCATCATAGACAGCAAACTAAGCTGGAATAGTCATCTAGAAAACAAAATAAAGAAATCCTGCATATCATTATGGCACTGCCGTAAGATGGTAGGCAAAAACTGGGGTCTTACACCAAAAATAATGAAATGGCTTTATACAATGGTTATAAGACCAGCGCTCACATATGGAGCAATTGTCTGGTGGAAAAGAACCACTTTAAAAACAGTACAAGACAAACTACAGCGCTTCCAACGCACAGCCTGTATGGCCATTGGTGGAGGCATGAGCACTACACCTACAGCAGCCCTGGAAGTGATACTCGACATCAAACCACTCCACTTACACATACAACAAGAAGCGGAGATTGCATCCATAAGACTAAAGACAATGGGTACTTGGAAAAGCAACTCTGAGGCACCCCACACACAAATTCTGGCAAGAGCGATGGAATCATCCCAAATGATGGGAGCTATAAATGACAGAATTAAAAAACAATTTTCTTCGACAAGAAATACAAGATTCAGTTATATGAGGGAAAATCTGACAGCTCAGGCATCAGAGAAATGAGAGTTTACACCGACGGCTCCAAGACGAGTAAAGGAGTAGGAGCAGGACTCTTCTCTCACGACCTCAACAGAAACTATGCAACGGCTCTGGGTAGGGATAACTCCATCTTCCAAGCAGAATGCGTAGCCATTACTCATGCCGCTGCACATATCAACAGGATGAAGGTAACTGTTATGTTGTCTTGGTTAAATAAATAAAACATTAGATATCAGCCATGTAGTTTATTCCGTACTCAGTATCAAGAGAGAGGGAAGATACATCAAAGTCATATATGACATTGACACACAGACATCATAGATTATACAACATCTCCCCTCTTAGACAATTATATATCAAACTTATACATTATACCTAGGTACATATGAATATAGCTCCACTCCTTATTTTAACAAAATGAAATAAAGACTATTACTCTAAACATTTATCAGTACAAGCCTTATTCAACCTAACAAAACAATACAATCCAATAGTTAACAACATCCTTTCTCATAGATATTCAAACCTATATACCTACCATTTAACTATAATTACTTCCCAACTATAATTACTAAAATAAAATGTATCTTTTATTATCACTATACTTATTAGTCTTCAGATATTTAAACTACATGCACTAAGTTACAACATAATCCTTCATATAATTTGGAGGTCTGACTATCCTCCCACTTCTAGTTTTCATAGGAGATTTTACAAATATGTTCGAGCTTACATTAGGAACTGGATTAGTTATCTCTGATTCAGGGGAAGTATTTTCGCACTGACTATCATCTATACTATCTTCTTCTATTATATCATATCTCCCACTAGGGATCAAATCCTTTCTATTTCGTTGTATTACATTTCCACGTTCTGTCTTAATCCTAAATGATCTTGGACCAAATCCCTGTCCTACAATTATCCCACTCTTATGAGGACCTGCACAATTCTCTTCTTTGATTTTCACTATCTGACCCTCTCCAATGCTAGGTAAATTATACTTATTCTTATCATAATACTGTTTTTGTTTCAGGTGTCTCTTTTTTAACTCATTTTTATATGTATGTTTATAACTTTTATCAAATTTAATATGTAACTTTGGTACTGTACTATTAACCTTTCTATTAAATAATAATTCCGCTGGAGTTAAACCCTTCTCTGAAACTGGTGTATTTCTATATATTAACAATCCTTCATATATATCCTTATTTTCCTGTATTAATTTCTTAAACATTTTCTTTACCGTTTGAATATGTCGTTCTGCTAGACCGTTACTTTGGTGGTATTTTGGAGATGACAACTTATGGCAAAAATACCAACTCTGAGCAAACTTTTTAAATTCAACACTGGTAAATTGTGTACCTGGGTCGGAATACAATATTTCTGGCACACCATGCCTTTCAAAAATTTCCTTTAAAGCGTTGATTGTACTACAAGCTGTTAAATCGTTAAGTTTGTAAACTTCTACATATTTACTAAAAGAATCTACTACCAATAGGTATGGAATACCTTTTAAAAAAAAATGTCAGTGGCTAAAACTTGCCATGGTTTCCCAGGTATGTCTTTACAAATCATTGGCTCACTCCAATTAGCATGTTGAAATTTCTTACATGTGTCACAACTCAAAATCAAATCTTCTAACTCCTTATTCATTGTTGGCCAATACATAGTACTTCTAGCTAATGATTTACACTTTACAATACCTAAATGTGTACTATGTATTCTGTTTAACATCTCTTGTCTATAATACTTCGGAATTACAATTTGACAACCCTTTAAAAGTAAACCTTGATATTCACTTAACTCATCTCTGTATGAAAAATATGCTTTGGCTAAAGAATCTACGTTACATTTGTTGTTTGGCCAACCTTCTTTTACATATTTAAGAACACACTGTAACTCTGCATCTTTTAAGGTTTCTGCTATCATCAACTTTAATTTCTGATCCGTTATCTTAATTTGAGAAAATACCACTGCAACATAAGCTTCAATTTGTTTATCACTTGTCTGAATGCTAGGTAAATAAGATCTACTTAAATGGTCTGCTATAACTAATTCTTTGCCAGGTTTGTATACAATATTACATTTATGCTTATGTAAATCTAACCTCATTCTTTGCAATCTGGGTGGACATTTGTTCATGGGTTTGGCAAATATTGATACAAGTGGTTTGTGATCTGTTTCCACAATAAACTCTTGACCATACAAATACTGATAAAACTTTTTACAACCAAATACAATCGCTAGGCATTCTTTTTCAATTTGACTGTACATTTGTTCTGTAGAACTTAATGACCTGGAACCATAAGCTATTGGTTTATTATCTTGCAGTAAAACTGCACCTAATCCATCTTTGCTTGCATCTACTGACAGCACCAACGTTTTATTGATATCAAAATAGGATAATACAGGCGGTTCACACAATATTTTCTTCAAATTATTATAAGCAGAGTCCATTGTATTATTCCATACAAAAGAAACATCCTTTTTTAACAACTGTCTTAAAGGTGAAGTTATTTCTGAATAATTCTTTATAAATCTGGCAACGTAGTTAGTCATACCTAAAAATCTCAATAATTCTGTCTTATTTGTTGGTTGTTTTAATTTCGAGATTGTTTCTATACGGTCTGGCTCTAGTTTCACACCCTCACTGCTTAAAATATGGCCTAAGTACTTCACTTCTTGTACACACAATTGACACTTTTCCTTCTTAAATTTAACATTATATTTTCTTGCTTTATTCATAACTTCTTTAAGTATCAAATCATGTTTTTCCTCTGTATCAGCATGAATCAATATATCATCGATAAATATTTCTACTCCAGGTATGTCTCCAAAGATTTTATTAAACAATCTATGAAAAATTTCAGGGCTAGAGTTTAAACCATACGGAAGACGATTAAAAAAATACCTACCAAAAGGCGTATTGAAAGTTGTAAGCTCTCTACTATCCTCCGATAAAGATACCTGCCAAAATGCTCGACTTGCATCTAGGGCATGGATACTGGTATACCGGTATACCGAAATACCGGTATACCGGTAAAAAAAATCGATATTTTGATACCGGTATTTGGGGATTAAATACCGGTATTTCGGTATTTCGAAAAAAAAATGTTGTTTCTTTAAGGGTATGAAGAACATTCGAGTTCGGTGGTTCATAGTGTTGTTCATACTGCTGATGAGTTTTCATATGCATGAATTATGAATAATCTCGATTATAAAAATATTACATCAAAATCATCTACTCAACTGCATGTTATGAGGCCATTGCACGCATATCCTCCCCAATTACATCAACCCAGCACTTCTTGGGTTTCTCCCTTCTGTCAGAACTCGGTGAACATGGCCAGACAATTGTTCCCTATGTAATTTCCTGGTTTTCGCAAAACATGACTGTACCAGCGTAGGCGGCCCTGCAGGAGAGTTGCCTGCTATGTGACTGACATGGAGGCTACCGCGAATGTGTGAGTTCCTTATGCGGCCCTTTCGCAAAACTTTACACATCCAATGCTGTATATCCATTTCCGTGACACGCGTCCCTCTTGAGTCGCTCACGTAGCCTGTGCTTCACTTCCATATAAGAGGACAGGTCTAAAATGTCCTGTCCTTTTAGTTTAAAATACATTTTTGGGTCACAAATGATACCAGTCACATTCTGCAAGTTTTGATATCTCTGGACGCGTAAAGGCCAGATTTCAGGTATTTAAACTGGTAAGTACGCTAGACCACGTTTCCGCCTATGCGTATAGGCACGGAATCTGTAACGTTGCAATCCCTGTACTCAGTCTTCGCCACATTTAGTTTCAAGCCGCCGTTCTCAAGCGACTCCTTCCACATATTCACGCGTCGCACACGTCTTCCCCTTTCCGCATCTGCCAGTGCGATATCGTCAGTATACATTCATGAGCAGCCACGGAGGAAGCTCATGTGTATTTCTGATGCGTTTTGACACTTCTTCTAATATCGCACTAAACAAGAAGGAGCTGAGAGCCGAGCCTTGGTGGACTCCAACTGTGACGGTTCACCAACAGCAATCCTAACTCTGGAATCGGAGTCACGGTACATGTCGCAGATAATGTCAATATGTACTTCAATGCCCACCAAATCATCCCTCGTACATACAGAAACAGGAAGTGGAGAGGCGTGTTTTCCGTCTGTATTTCTCCATTAAGACCCTTAGGGCAAAGTGTTTTCTTCTAATTTTAATATATATTTGATTGTGATATTTGTGCTAAGGAAACAATTTAAATAATTCTTGGATCAAATAACGCATTTTCTTTAGTATTCTTTATTAACCTTTATTCATTTTGTGGTTTCTGAGGAGTTGATAAAAGGTTTCAGCGTTTCTATCACATAGCCTAGAAACTACTTTAATCGCTCTCCGGAAACAAGACTTACCAATCGCTATTGGTATATATAATAATATATACCAATATATATAATTTAAACAGTAATTAGCAGTATTTTAAAAAAATACCGAAAAATACCGAAATTACCGGTATACCGGTTTTCGAAATTTCAATACCGGTATCAATACCGGTATGAAAATCTTTTCGGTATTCCATGCCCTACTTGCATCCATAGTGCTAAAATATTTAGAACCACTTAATTTACTTGTAATTTCCTCTAGTGTAGGTAACAAATATTGTTCTCTTAAAATCTGTTCATTTAAATGTTGAGGATCTAAACACACCCTAATAGAACCATCAGGCTTACCTACAATTACCAATGAGTTAACATACTCTGTGGCCCTCTCAACCTTAGATATAATACCATTTGTTTCCATAAACTCTAATTCTTTCTTTAACTTAGGTATCATCTTAAAAGGCACATGTCTGCTTGGCTCAATTTTCCCTATAGCATTTGGTTTCAATCTTATAGTATACTCATAATCTTTTACTTTTCCTATACCTGTGAATAAATCTTTATTCTCAGACAAAATATTCTTCATCGTTATACTATCAATGTTTTGTTGCAATAAATTTAAATCTACAATACTAGGTAACCCTATAATTGGTTCAGAGTCATTTTTACAAACTTAAAACTCCAATTTACTAATTCTCCCTCCGATCTCACAGTCTACATCAATTTTGCCAACAGTACTCAGGCGTGCTCCATCATAGTTTAAAAGTTTTAAATTAGAAGGTTGAATATTTGTGATATTTAACATTTTACAATATTTCTTTTATATAACGTTACACTGAGCACCAGTATCTAACTTAAAATATATACTCTCATTATTACAATTTAGAAATGATACCGTTATGGTCCATGACTTCCTGCTGACTGCACACACACGAACCGTACCTAGCAATGACTCTTCTTCTTCATTTTCACTCTCCACTTCTACATTTCTCACTTGATTGGCTGCAAACTTTCCGTAACCCCGACTCCTGCATTTCCTAGCAAAATGACCTATCTTCTGACATTTCATACACTTCTTGCCTTCCGCTGGACATTTTCTCTCTGCATGGCTGAATCCACATCTGAAACACTCTTTCTTTCTGCTTTCTTGCTCTCTCCTACCTCCATACTCCTTAATTCTGCTTACTTCTGCTGACTGGCTCACTTCTGTATCTGTAAATTTTCTTGCCTGCTCAGCTGCTATTTCTGCTGTTCTACATATCAATATGCATCTTTCCATTGTGAGGTCTCACGCAACAGACGATCTCTTATTCGGTTGTGTTGAATTCCTGCAACTATTCTGTCCCTTATCATACGGTTTTTCATATCTCCAAAGTTGCAGTCAGCGGCTAATTTCTTCAACTCCGTGCAGTAGGCATCAAAAGTCTCACCCTGTGCTTGCCCTCTTGTAAAGAAAATATGAGAAGATACACATTCGTTTTTAATAGGAATGAAGTATTCATCGAATGCCTTCACCACTAGGGCATGGAATACCGAAAAGATTTTCATACCGGTATTGATACCGGTTTTGAAATTTCGAAAACCGGTATACCGGTAATTTCGGTATTTTTTCGGTATTTTTTTAAAATACTGCTAATTACTGTTTAAATTATATATATTGGTATATATTATTATATATACCAATAGCGATTGGTAAGTCTTGTTTCCGGAGAGCGATTAAAGTAGTTTCTAGGCTATGTGATAGAAACGCTGAAACCTTTTATCAACTCCTCAGAAACCACAAAATGAATAAAGGTTAATAAAGAATACTAAAGAAAATGCGTTATTTGATCCAAGAATTATTTAAATTGTTTCCTTAGCACAAATATCACAATCAAATATATATTAAAATTAGAAGAAAACACTTTGCCCTAAGGGTCTTAATGGAGTAATACAGACGGAAAACACGCCTCTCCACTTCCTGTTTCTGTATGTACGAGGGATGATTTGGTGGGCATTGAAGTACATATTGACATTATCTGCGACATGTACCGTGACTCCGATTCCAGAGTTAGGATTGCTGTTGGTGAACCGTCACAGTTGGAGTCCACCAAGGCTCGGCTCTCAGCTCCTTCTTGTTTAGTGCGATATTAGAAGAAGTGTCAAAACGCATCAGAAATACACATGAGCTTCCTCCGTGGCTGCTCATGAATGTATACTGACGATATCGCACTGGCAGATGCGGAAAGGGGAAGACGTGTGCGACGCGTGAATATGTGGAAGGAGTCGCTTGAGAACGGCGGCTTGAAACTAAATGTGGCGAAGACTGAGTACAGGGATTGCAACGTTACAGATTCCGTGCCTATACGCATAGGCGGAAACGTGGTCTAGCGTACTTACCAGTTTAAATACCTGAAATCTGGCCTTTACGCGTCCAGAGATATCAAAACTTGCATAATGTGACTGGTATCATTTGTGACCCAAAAATGTATTTTAAACTAAAAGGACAGGACATTTTAGACCTGTTCTCTTATATGGAAGTGAAGCACAGGCTACGTGAGCGACTTAAGAGGGACGCGTGTCACGGAAATGGATATACAGCATTGGATGTGTAAAGTTTTGCGAAAGGGCCGCATAAGGAACTCACACATTCGCGGTAGCCTCCATGTCAGTCACATAGCAGGCAACTCTCCTGCAGGGCCGCCTACGCTGGTACAGTCATGTTTTGCGAAAACCAGGAAATTACATAGGGAACAATTGTCTGGCCATGTTCAACGAGTTCCGACAGAAGGGAGAAACCCAAGAAGTGCTGGGTTGATGTAATTGGGGAGGATATGCGTGCAATGGCCTCATAACATGCAGTTGAGTAGATGATTTTGATGTAATATTTTTATAATCGAGATTATTCATAATTCATGCATATGAAAACTCATCAGCAGTATGAACAACACTATGAACCACCGAAATCGAATGTTCTTCATAACCTTGAAGAAACAAAATTTTTTTTTCGAAATACCGAAATACCGGTATTTAATCCCCAAATACCGGTATCAAAATATCGATTTTTTTTACCGGTATACCGGTATTTCGGTATACCGGTATACCGGTATCCATGCCCTATTCACCACGTCGTCGTATTTGGGATTTTCAGCTACGCCCAGCGTTGCGTATATTTCTACACACTGCTCACCCATGCAATGCAGCAGCACCGCAATTTGCACCGACTCGTCATTTTTGTGAACGCCAGCCGCTTTGCGATAAAATCCAAATAGTTGAATCCATCTTTTATATGCTTCTGCAGTCAGGATACTCAATGGTGCTGGGGGTTTTAATCCGACCACGCCACCGAGTCCGCCGGCATCAGTTGACATCTTCAGTGATTACTTTATTAATCACTATTGTAGTCGTTGTTTCGATTCTTTTAATCGTCCACTAGATTTCAATCTTCTTATTTTGTTTCCACAGCGCTATGTTATGTTGTCTTGGTTAAATAAATAAAACATTAGATATCAGCCATATAGTTTATTCCGTACTCAGTATCAAGAGAGAGGGAAGATACATCAAAGTCATATATGACATTGACACACAGACATTTATTTATTTATTTATTATTTATTTATTATTATCAACACATACAGATTTACAGTCATAACACCAATACATCTGCATGCTAGTCAATATAGGTAGTAATAAAATTAGAAATTAGATGTCAAAGTAAAATACAATAATAATATGAAATCAAATAAATTTTTAAGCAAAGATGAGCAATAAAATATAAAAAGACATATCAAATAATAAAATTACAAAAATTCAAATATGCTAGGACATTACAAATAAATACATGTAGTGGATCATAAAACAGATCTAAGTCATTGCACTGAACGAGCATGTCACCGAGTAGCTGCAGGGCTCTGGCCGTAGGAGCATTTTTCGCGTACACCGTGCGAACAATACCCGGAGTAAAAAGGCGGGGTCGTCTTCGTGGCTCCGCTACTGCGCCACCTCTCTGGTGCCATCGCATGGGAACTCGAAGCCCCAATTGTCCGAGTGCACACTCGTTACTTATTTTATTATTTAGTAATAGGTAATAGTGGACAAGGAGTTGCAGTTTTCTTCGAAAGATTAATGTATTGAGCTCTACCATCCCCGAGACAAACATAGATGGAAAGAGGTACGGATAGTACCCGTATTTTCTTCTGTAGAGCCATCTTGCAAATCTTCGCTGAATTTTTTCCACCATAAGTGCATAGGTACTTTCATAGGGATCCCAGATTATAGAACAGTACTCCAGTTTACTACGAACGTAAGCGTTGTAGAGTGAGATTGCCACTTTTGTGTCTTTGAAATCCGAAGATACCCTAAGAATAAATCCTAATGCCCTGGAGGCTTCTTTGCATATATTCACAATGTGGTCGTGATAGTCGAGTTTACAATTCAATGTAAGACCTAAATCTCGAATCTCTCTAGTTCGTTCAATTGGGTTGCCATTCAGGTGGTAGGTGGCTATTATAGGTGATGGAGAACGGCTGAAGGTAATTGTCTTGCATTTAGCAGTGTTAAAATGCAGGTGGTTATTTCGACTCCATAGTGCCAATGCGTCGATGTCCTTCTGTAATTTGATTGTGTCGACGTCACTTTTTACACTGAGCAGCAATTTTAAATCATCCGCAAATAAGAGACACTTAGCATACCTAATAACTTTCGGTAGATCATTAATCATGATAAGAAAGAGAGTCGGACCCAATGTACTCCCCTGGCTCACTCCAGATCGAGTATAGTAACTTTCAGATGTGTAGTTACCCAGCTTTACGCGTTGTGACCGATTTAAAAGATAGCTTGCGCTGAATTTTAGAAGCCCAGGGGTGAATCCAATAGCTGAGCATTTCTGCAGCAGCAAATCATTGTCGACCAAGTCGAATGCCTTTTGAAAGTCGAAGTACGTCCCGTCAACTTGTCTACCGTTACTCATCTCGGAACTAACATAGTCAACAAGGTTTACTAAATTTGTAGTGGTCGATCTACCGCTTCGGAATCCGTGCTGAGACTCATCTAACCAAATGTCTATCTGTCTACGCAGGTGAGTGTCAATCATTGTTTCGAAGATTTTGTCAAATACAGATTTAATCGCGATAGGACGGAAGTTTGTCACCTCACTAACAGAACCCTGTTTATGTATGGGGGTAACATTGCTTGTTTTCCAAACGCTAGGGTAAGTAGAACTTGCGAGAGCTAAATTAAACATATATAAGAGCGGAATCTTCAGCACATCTAGACAGTCTTTTACTATAAAGGCCGGAATGCAGTCTGGACCTGGAGAACAGTGGGGCCTCAGTTTCTTTACAGCATTAACCAGATCTGTGTCGTCCACGGTTGTAATATTTACTTGTCGCGAACAGCCGGATAGAGAAGCTTTTCTTTCGGCATCATCGACGTCCAACTTTGGAGTTTCTGTCCTAAAGACGGAACTGAAATAATTTGCAAATCCATCAGCAGCCGCCTGTCCTGTAAGTTCCTGACCGTTGTAAGTATAAATAGTACAACTTTGTCTATTTTTCCTCTTATTTTACATCATAGATTCATAGATTATACAACAGTAACGCAACTAAACATTCGCATCCTATTGTAACGTACCGGAAATTTAAATGAAACACCGGTAACGTTAAACAAATTTATTTCGTGGTTCCCCAGCGAAATTACAAAAAAAATACAAAAGGAGGGGGTGAGTTCTAATGGCCGCCTAACCTTGCCACACAGCCAGTACTTCCCTTGTAAGCTGGAACGGGGACGTAGATCTTCAGCTGTCCGGGCGTGATGAAGCCACGAGCTCCAGGGGGAGTGTTAGAAGTCGGAGATACCCGAGTGTCCGGGCGTGATGAAGTCGCAAACACCAGACGCTCTTCGGTGTGCTCAACCGGAACTTTGGACCCTGGAATCATTATCCAGGCACTAAGCATCTAGGCAGCAGTTAACATCCGTGATTGCTCATGCCACGGATCTAGCAGGTAAAAGAAGTATTAGATTGTTCAGCGATACGCGCTCGGCAACAGTCGCGTACCGCCGCATTGCACTGTCACGAATATAAATTCGCGAATTGCGCGGCTTAGCCGCTGCCTGATATCGCTATGAGTTCCGAAACACTCATAGCGAACGAACTGTTGGCGTTCATCCAACACGCCATCGACACCATGGACGAGATCAGCATCTTGCAGATCTGCAAGTCTAACTTCAAGGAAGAGGAGATTTGCAGTGGCAAGGAGCTGCTGTACAGGAGTCTCGGCATGGCTGATCGAATGCCGTCCCGCAGAAGGGATGAAAGGGGTGAGATGAGTCTGCAGGATGTCATCAACCTGCTGAAGGTGACTGACCCGGACGACGTGCCCACATTCGTGGCGAAGCGGCTGGACAAGCTGCCTCCCGTCACATTTGACCACGTCGACGTCACCAGGTTGCTGAAGGACATCACCGCCCTGAAAGCTAGCCTGGCCGAAGTACAGTTTAGGTTAGGGGTCTCTAAATCCACCATCGGTGAGTTACGTGCCGAATTATTAACTTTGAAAAGTGGTAATTCGATAAGTAGGTCACCTGACACCGCTAACGTAAACACGCGACGAGGCGGCGCGCAAAATGTTTCCATCAGCAGTTTGCCGTCGCCGCCTGTTGTTGTGCGCGCTACACAGCCCGCCGCCCGCTCTCCCGCACCCGCCCCGGTGACGTCGAGCCCGAGTGCGCCGCCGCCACGTGCCTATGCCGCGGCAGCCGCTGCGCCCGCGCCCGCCGCCACCCCCGCCGAGACCACGAAGCGGCCTTCGGCACAGGGGAAAACAGGGAGACGGCGTAAGCCAGCTCCCACCAAGTCGTTGCCACCACCGGGTCCCGAGAGGAGCCAGCGCGACGAAGAGGGCTTCATTATGGTGGAAAGGAAGAAGAGAAAGCCTGCGAGCCGCAACCACTGCGGAACCGCGCTGACCGGACCGGATTCTCCGCTGCGTCCTGCCGTACCATCGACGCAGCTGTACGTGTCCCGGCTGCACTGGTCCACGAGGGTAGAGGAGGTCGTGGACTACGTCCGAAAGAAGTCCACCTTCACCTTGAGGGTTGAACGTCTGCAGTCTCGCCACAAAGCGAATTTCAATTCTTATGTGGTGAGAGTGCCGACGCATCATCTGCCAACCTTCATGAAGGAGGACTTTTGGCCGCAGGGAGTCGTGTTTCGGAGGTTCCGAGGTCGGCTGCCTGACGTCACCGCGAGTCACACGTCGCCGGCACTACGTGTGATATAGGATAGGATATATAATATGTATGTTAGTTATAAGGTATTTATTTTATAAAATTTATGTATGTTAGTCTGTAAGGTATTTATAATATGGGCCTCTGGTATTGTACATAATTGTAAGTACAATACTATTGCCTGAAATAAATGAGTTATTATTATTATTAGTGCAGAAGGAGAAAGTGGCGTGATGCAATCAAAAGCGGAGTTTACAAAAGATGATGAAGAGATGATTACATGAAAAATGATTTTGATGATAAATGACAAACCCTTTAGCAAAGCTAATCTATGAAAACTTTTAATAGGTACCAAACATTAACGATAAAAAATGTATTAACGTACTTTAACAGTTTAAACTTGAACAAAGGAATTTGTAACCACCTACACAGTTAACTCAAAAACATTGTTCAAACTTACCCTATCGGGGTTTTATAATCCAAATAAGTTGAATCAATGGTATTCCACCACACAGTGGCCTATAACAGGCAGATTTATAAGCAATATTTAAATTATTATAATCAAAGGATATCGAGAATGCAGACTCGACCTTGGTACAATGACAAGCAGTACGTGTACAACTCGATGCAAGATCAGCGGTCGACTGCCGCGCGAGCGTCTGCTGCGACACCGGCAAAACAGGTTTTGTGTGACGAGAGATATTTAGGGATCCGTGCCTAACACGCTTGCAGAAGGAAACCTTTTTATTATTTGCTGTTATATTATATTATTATTTACTATTTGTTTAGTTTAATTTTAATTTTGTTTAATAATGTTTATTTATTTGTAACGAATATGTTACAACGTTACACTATCAGACAGCGCAGCAGTACTCCATGCTTTAAGAAACCCTTTGATTGACTCTGCGCTCATCCTCGAATGCCACATCGCATTGAACGAACTCTGTAAGTATAACACAGTCACCTTACAGTGGATAAAAGGCCACAGTAACTCACTCGGGAACGATGCAGCTGACGAACTTGCAAGGAGGGGGTCGAATATAATTCCATTCGGCCCACTATCAATGGTACCCATACCATTCGCGCAGGTACGTTCATGGATCAGTAACCGAGGTAAGGCCGAACATCAAAGAATCTGGTCAACCCTGGACACATGCCGACAAGCTAGGGAAACCTTGCCTGTCCTAAACAGCAAGCTCTCAAAACGCATGCTGGCGTTACCAAGGGTAAAATTACGACTCCTTATAGGAGTAATTACCGGGCATTGCTCGTTAAACAAACACCTATTTGTTATAGGAATCACTAACAGTCCCCTTTGCAGAGGCTGCCTACAAGCTGAAGAAACTGCGAAGCACCTCCTACTGGAGTGCCCAAGCATAGCATCTACTAGAGAGGAGTTCCTGGGACACCCGGGGACCATGAGCGAGGCCTGCAGCACACCCTCTGCAGTCCTACGTTTCCTCGACGAGCTGAGATGGCTCGAGTAAAACAACAAGAAAGAAAATGAGGGAGAGAGCAGTCTCTCCAAGGCAGAAGACCGGGAGAACAGACGTCTTCAGCTCACACACAATGGGCCCAAACGAGAGGCCTAAGTGTGGAAAAATGCCCACGGAACCAGGTGAACCAGGTGAACCAGGTGAACCAGGTGAACCAGGTGAACCAGGTGAACCAGGTGAACCAGGTGAACCAGGTGAACCAGGTCAACCAGGTGAACCAGGTGAACCAGGTGAACCAGGTGAACTTAAGTCATCATTATTATGTAACTTCGTTATTGTTCCTTGTGTATTTATATATACATACGTAATTTCACCTCATTTTCACTTTCAGGGTAGACAGAGCCCAGCATGTTGGTGGGCGTGTAGGTGGGAAGCGAAATCAAACTGATTCTAAGTTAGCATGCCTATACCTATTTTAGGAGTCAGTCATTTGGTGTAGAATCTATATGGACGGTGGTAGTAGCCTTAACCACTTTGCATCAACACTATGAGAAAGTAAAAAAGAAAGTCTGCGATAAATACCCCTTTGAAATAACTTACTATTTACAAATGTCCTGCTGTTTGTCTGCTCTTATGTAAAATGCTAGTAATTATAAAAATGTAGAAATTATCACGTGACAGTAAATGCCTAAGTATTTTATATATGAGTATTGAATTACTTAAAATTTAACACATATAGCGGTAGAGCTCGGTCAATAAGCTAGCTCCGTGGCGCAGCGGTCAACACGCCTGCCTGCGACACGGAGTGACCGGGTTCGATCCCCGGCCAGGTCAAGATGGAAAACGATCTTTTTCAGATTGGCCTGGGTCTTGGATGTTTATATATATATGTATTTGTTATAAAGTATAGTATCGTTGAGGTAGTATCCCATTACACAAGTCTTGAACTTACTTTGGGGCAAGCTTAATCTGTGTGATTTGTCCGTATATATTTATTATTTATTTATTTATTTGTTACAAAGTATAGTATCGTTGAGTTAGTATCCCATAACGCAAGTCTTGAACTTACTTTGGGGCTAGCTCAATCTGTGTGATTTGTCCGTATATATTTTTTTTTTTTATTTAATTCAAGAAAGGTCATAGGCTCGACCCCTCCAGGCCGAAACTGTAAATCTGCATTTGTAATCTGAATCATTTTCATCACCACTGCTTGCTTCTAGCGTCATCGTAAGGAAACCTGTACACTTATTTACTGCGAACTCTATTGCTGTCAGAGACTGCGATTGCTGTTACTGCTTGTTTAGCCCTTTGGCATAGGCCTTTTAAAGCTGTCCCAACAAATGACTTATTTCTTGTTTTTTTCTCCACAACACACTTGCTGCCTTCCTTATCTCATCTTTCAATCTTATCTTTTGTCCTCCTCTCATTCTCTTTTCATCACGAGGATCACATTCAGTTACATCCTTGGACCATTTAGGTACTTTTTCGTGCTTCTCACTGTGGGACCAATAATCCACCTGCATTTGAGTTTTCTTACTGTGTGTGTAGTACCTTCTAATGTTTCATTGACACCTGAGGGTTCTTAGCCATACGGGACCACTACCTAACTTTTTCTTTAGTTGCATATACTTTTTCATCGACTTCAAAAAAAGAGGAGGTAATCAATTCGGTCGCATATTTAAAAAAAAATATCTCAACAATATCAACCGATTAAAAAAAACTTTTTTATTTGGTTTGGACTTATTTAAATTTCATCAAAATCTCTTTATTTCATAACAAACATACATTTGTGTTTAAAGGTAATTTACGTTTAACTTTAAACTTAAATATTATCAATTTTTCTAAACATATAAATCCAGTAGTTTGTTTGATTTTTTCGTCGGTTTTTTATGCTGATAGATAATGATTATTTCAATTTCTTTTTGAGTTTGATCTTTTCATTATTTATTCGAGTTTCTGTTGATCAACAGTTTGGTTTTTTCTATATCATTTTGGGTATATCATTAGCAACTACATTACAATTTCACCAGGATTTCAATTTTTGAGATAAAGTACCTTCTTTATCAGTATGAGAGGAATATTTTCTTCCTTTTTTGCTGTTTCCGAAAATTGAGCGTACGTGATTATTTTCTCTTTATTTCATGCTAGGGGCCTTTTGTTCTTTCAATGCTTGACACCACCAGATTGTTCTATATGAACTGAATTGTAGCTCAAAGAGCATATTACTGCAGTCAATACAGGGACATTGTTAAGTCTGCCATAGTTGCACTCAGCATAAGCAGAAACCATCCAATAGATAGAGCTGCATCAGCCATAGTACTTGCTTCTGAACGCCACGTTTTACCTGACTAGTTACGGAAGCGATTGAAATTAAGAAGCATCCCAATTTCAATCGGGAGCTACAAGCTATCGGGTACCAGTGATTGAGCTAGCTATCTTGAAAGAACAATTTGCAAGCGAAAACCGTATTGTGTGCAAAAACTTGTGTAATAAAAGACAAAGAAAGAGGGTAAACTGATACGGTTACCCTTGACAGCTCAACAAACAGCACCTTAGTAAGTCTGTGATAAAGGCAGCTATAATGTTGCCTATAATAGCCTAGCTCTTAAATATTAAGATATGCAGTTTGAAAAATGTCACCAATACTATGATCATAAATATTGTCCACTTCCACAAATAAAATAAGAATAAGAACACCATGTAGGAACGCAAAACAATGATCGGTCGGACAAAACCGAAGTATTTAATGGGTTCTTCCTATTCAACTTTGTAAATGTCAAATTAATTTCACCATCGACAGTACATCTCTAAGTACTTAAATATACTGACCTAATGCAGCAGTAAAGTCAACGCCTTTATAATATAAATACATAGACGTACTTAAATTATAATATAAATTGATAAATGCACTCTAATGTCAGGCAAAATATTTCAAAGTATAATTTAGCGAAATCAGTAATTTTAAAGCTTGATTTCACACATCATACCTCTTGCAAATATTGCATAGGTAGATAAACCCTATAAAGATGCGTGATAATTGGTTGTCTAGTAAAATGGAAAATTTAATGTAATAATAAAAAAATAATGTAATTCAAGAAATATTTGCCATCCAGGAACGACCGGTAGCATTCCAAAGGCAGCATTTACTAACATACAAGAATAGAAGTACCTGGTACATTCTATATTACTCTATTTTCTTATAGAACAACAAAGAAGGAAGATAAATTGTTATTGCATTTTCTAAATAGTTCAAGACTAAGAAACGCCTGCGTTTCTTGTTGCATTAGCATTCTGAGAGCGTCTTGGTTTCTCCGACAGGGAAATGAACTGCACTTTACGCGCGTTTAAAGCGCATTTAAACATCATAACTGCCACAGTAAAGTCCTCACCCTGCGACCTGCATATAGATGCAAGTATTAAAAAAACAACTTTTCAAGTGTTGATCGCATTCGCTCCACGGTTAACAAACACCGTGTTTCTTGTTTGGGGACTTTGATTTATAAGTACACATGAAACCTCTTAAATGCGATGCGAGCTCTCATGGACGTTAACTAAACTCTTCCTATACATTAAGTTAATTTTCGGTATATTGAAATTCGTACTAACCTATTCGCCAAAACCTATACTGAAATACGTTTTATTTCGTGTATGGTGAGCGATCTAATCTGGTACCATACATAGCAACAAAAAATAAATAATAAATGTATAGGGACAAATAACACAGATTTAGCTAGGCCCACAGTAAGTTGTGAACTTGAGTTGTGGGATACTTTTTATCTATTTTTGACGGCAAACGAGCAGGTGAGTCACCTGATGGAGAGTGGTCACCGTCACCCATGGACATCTAAGACACTAGAGGTGTTGATGCATTGCCAACTCTTAAGATTCCTGTGAACACACCTTTTGAAGGACCCCAAGTCATAGCATCCAGGGAAACCCTCGGGAGCCCATTCCACAATCCTGCTGTACAAGGGAAAAAAACCACTTGACTCTCTAACATTTTTTGGGACCCAAGTATCAAGGATGGATGGACTTTACTCCTGTGGCGGGTGGTACGGTGGTAAAAAGGTGACGGCGGCACCAATTCAAAAAGTTTTTTAGTATAATCCCCATAGTATAGACGGTAAAATACACACAGAGATCCAACGTCTCTTCGGAGACTGAAGGTGTCTAAATCGTCTGTGAGTGTGGGATCGTCGATAATACGCACTGCCCGGCGTTAGATAGAGTCAGGAGGAAGGAGTTAGTATATATTTGCGGCCGGACTTGAGCCTTATATAACAAAAGTCTATGACCCGGAGTGACTCGCTAACTGGTTTTAAATAAACCCCGGAAACTTCGTTCGTAATATCGACGCCAAGGATTACAATAATCTTAGAGATTGTAAAGAGGGTGTACTGGAACTTCGGCGCTATGTTAAATAGGGTCAAACTCACAGACTTGCGTATTAGTAGGGTTGAATTGAACTAAGTTTAGTTTACCCCAATATGAGACTTGCGTCAGGGAGTTCTCAATGTCGGCCACAAGTCTCATTCTGCTCTCTTCCACCTGTGCTTGAGGAATATTCGCACGACCTGCATAATATGCATTACCCGTACAATTGTCTGCATAGCAATGAATGCAAGCATGTGTTGATGTGCAAAAGAAACAGCGTACCTGATAATACAGATCCTTGAGAGACGCCCAGCATTAATGAGCATGATATCGGAACTATAGATAAACGGACATGTAGAGATAAACATTCAAGACCCAGATCAATTTTAAAAATACTGTTTTCCATCTTGATCTGACAGGGATCGAACCCAGGACCCTGCGATGAATGCACTTGCGGTACAATACATCACTGAGCTACAGAGGTCATCATAGTATATCGTGTCATGTCACATCGCCTACATCATCATTATCATGCCTTTAACTAGCGGATAAGTAAGTAATGATCAATTGTTGTATAATTATTCTGGGTAGTTCTCGAGATATGAGTAACAAAATAACATACATACATGCATAGAAAGCGGCTAAAACAATGGCCTCTTATTGTCTTGCCGTAGTTGGCTAAAAAGTGTTAGCCCAAGTTAATGGTTAAAACATAGTCAGCAAATGCGTAAGTGGGCATACACAATAGCCATTATAGATTTTAATTTATCCCTCTTCTTTTTTATGTTTATCATAGGGGTTTAAAACTAATGATGCAAAATAAAAGTTCAAAAATTCAGTCTAGTTTCTTTTATTTGTAAAAAAACAATAATATCAAATAAAGAGTGACACATGCGCTTATTGCCCGGGAAAAGAGACGTCTTCCGGAGCAAGAAGCTGCGAGTCCGACCCAAGCACGCTCCCGCGACAGGAGATACACGAGATGTCTATAGATGGGCCCGAACTGTGACTTTGACTGTGTGACATGTGACATTCTTAGATGCGTGCGACACATTCATGTCGGTGTACACTGTGATTATTAAGTCGAAGATTAAAATATATGTGAAATTTGTTATAAAATAGAATAATATATAATTTTATTTATTTGCTATTTTATAAAAAAAATATTTCATCAAGTTAAAAAGAGCTGCGTAGATAATTTTCACAAAGAAAATTATAACTTAAGCTCGAAAACAAAGCAAATTCCAAAATTCAAAACTTATATTAAAGCGAAGGCCCATCTATAAACATCGATGGATACAGTACAGCACAGTACAATAAATAATCTTACACTACGTTGAGCCTTCTTGTGCGTGCTTAGTGGGATTCCGGTACTGATAAATCGGTACAGAACCACCGAACAAGACATTATATGAGTTTCTTCTCACTTGCTTGTTCCATAATTGAACAAATGAATGAACTCATTTGAACTAATGAATCCAACTAGTGATAACAAAGGGGCACATGAACCTACGAGAAACACAAAGTTTATAATTTAGCATCAGTGCCAATCCAAACTGCACTGTTTTATTAGTACTGGGATCCTCGTCAAAGCACGCTCCCCCACAGGTCCGAGCCGAAGCTCGGCCAGAACATCGCCATCAAGTGCAATAAATAGACGTATGTGCGATCACATTCATTACGCTAAAACTACCCCTAAATGTATACTTCATAAGGTTGATATATCAAATTCGATTTGTACCAAATTTTTTCAGGCTTGTGGCCAGAATCATGGCGGTTTGTTCTCTCCACCTCATGAATTAAAACTATGGCACAAATTAAAGTGAGTAACAGATGACCCCTGATGATCATTTATTAAGAGTTGACTCATTAAGATTTATTTTAGCGACCGGGAATAACGATAGCAACACTTGCAGTGCGAATACTGTCGAAGTGACCGGAACACCCAGTTACTAAGGGTATTTATGCATGATTTTGAAGATCGTTGCCAGCGAAAATAGATGTTGTCAGTCGCTTGATTTTAAAGTTAATCCATACAAACTCATAATCACTAATAGTGTTGCCGGTCGTGGCGAGAGCTATCGTGCAGCACTTATCACTGCCGCCGCAAGCTCACCTATATGCTTGCTTATCCTACGGGACTCCGCTCTATTACTCTCTTTACTTTGCGACTGCGGGATGCCGAGGACAACGTCTGTCATGTGTTAAATACGTAGCTAGTTTAATGGCAACGCGGCGAGGGACGCCGGCAGGCGCCGCGCCACTAGGTGACTAGCTTGATTGCTTACTTATCATCACTCACGAATCTCTCACTAAAATAAATAACTTATGCCCTAACACATAGCTATCGACTAATCTACACTTTGACACATCGATCGACGCGTGCCGCGCCCAACCTAATCTCGCGCCCTTAACTATATTTGTATATTAAACAATTTGTCCAGCTAATACATTGGATAGGACCGGTTGCAACCGGTCGTCTACTTATGAGTAATAATTAAATCCCCTAAGGAAATTATTTCCAGGACGGGGCAGGAATTGACGAGGAATACATTGAACCGACTCATAGGGTTGCCGTATAAGAACTCATAAACTAATAGTCTCTACGTTAACTTATAGCTCCAAGAACGAAACTTATTCACTACAAATGCTAATTAGCTGAGGTTCCATCGACATTAAACTGTAATGCTCTCACTGCGTAGTACTTGCAGTACTTGTAAGTAATTCCGCCTGTATTCTTTTACTGGCTTCAGAAGATGTTCCAGGCGATGCAGCCTCACTGGAAACCGAAATGTTCTCATCGGTTGCCGTCTCTGCAGATGACGCGAGAAGATACGTTTTCATTGTTTCCTGCGAAGTTGTCTCATTTTTCATAACAACCTTAGTTGGCCGGCTTCCCGCCGTTGGTACGTATGCCTGCTGGATAATCTCAATGTCAGTTTTGTCTGTCTTGTTCGCCGCCATGTCGTCGGACACGTTGTCGATGATCGGGCGTCGTGTCGTCGGCTCCACCCTGTCGTTTGGTGGAGCATGGTCCGTTATGCTCTCCGATTCATCATCATCTTCGATTTCTATAACTTTCTGTTTAGTAATCGTAACTTGGTTTCTACTCTTAGCTGGAATTTCAGTTATTGAGTTAAGATTCCAATTACTATTTTTGCTCTTGTAGCCAGCGTTGACTGGAATCAGTTCTTCTGAGTCAGAAATACTGGTTGAAGCAACAGTAGGTCGAACAGCATCGGAAAGCCCATCTGTATGGTCACTGATGGAGGCAACATCGCCGACCAAGTTGATGAGATCGGCTAGTACATTATTTTTCTTCCTTTCTCCTGCGGGCTCAATAATAGCCGCGCTTTTCTCCGTGTCAGGCGAAATTTTGATCAACTCCACTGCATCAGTTGCACTTTCAGAGGAACCGAAAGAAGTTAAGACGAATTCGGTAGTCTCCACGATTTCTGTTGATAAATTTTCATTGTTCGAGGGACTTGTTTTGGAGACCGTTATAACCTCAGGTTCAATACTGAATATTTTAGTGGGTGTCAAGTCATCGACAGGCGTGCCTAAGGTAGAGGCATCGGTTTTCTCTTTTACAATGTTGTCAGGGGCTTCGTGAGGGTTTTGGTCGCTAGTCTCAACTGGTAACGAACTAATTTCGGTGTGAGAGGTTACTTCTGTTGCAACATTCGATCTAGCTATTGAACTTGTCGTTTGTTGTTCCTGTAAATTTTTTGGGCTTCCAGTCATCACTGTTTCTTCAACTGGTTTTGGAGTAGTAGTAGTTGTCGTAGTGGTCGTTGTTGTCGGTGCTGCTGTTGTCGTTGTTGGTGCTGCTGTTGTCATTGTTGCGGCTGACGTAGATGTTGCTGCTGCTGTTGTTATTGTCGTTGCCGCTGCTGTTATTGTCGTTGTTTCTTCACTTAAAATTGTAGAAACAGTTGATGGAAGTTTTACATCTTTCGGTTCCTCTAGTTTTGTAATAGTTGAAATTGTTTCAATTTTTTCCGTTGTCGTGGCCACAGGTGTTGGCTGGCTCAACGTCGTTGTCTCTATTTCGTCTAATTCACCCGTGATCTCTTCTGGGACAAACGATACGGTATTCAATATTTCAGTAGGAATAGCAGATCTTAGATTAAGCATCGTATTATCTTTTGTGATGGGTGATTCAGTACTCGTTAAAATAGTAGTGGTAGACTGAGAGGTAGTAAGTTCTAAAGGAATTTCAGATACTTTTTCGGCTGTTGTAGAGATTTCGATCTTTTTTGTAGTTGTTTGTATCTCTTTAACAGTTGGAGCTTGACTAGACGTCGTCGTACTAGCTGCAGTTACAATTTCTTGTACTCCGTGATCACCGTCTATGTTTTGTTCAGAAATTATTTCATCTTCGTGATTGCTCATAACTGACAAGTCATCTGGCAGAGGCGGGAAAGCAGGGTTATGTTCAAAAGTCGTATCTTCCTCTTCTATTATAATAGGGGATTTTGTCACGACTGGGGTTGGTGATTCCGAAGCTAAAGCTGAGACAGATGATGAAGAAGATATCATCGTCGCCAGGCTGGGTAAGTTGGATGGATATATCTCACTGTTTATAGAATCTTGTGTGGAAAAACTGATCTTAGAAGGCGTTGAATCTTCACTGTTGCTGACAGATATGCTTTCACTCGACGTGGGTTTTGGTTCCAAAGATGAAATTATTGTGGTCAGCGATGGTTTGTGAACTTCAACAATAACAGGGGTTTCTGTTGATTCTAGTTTCATGGTAGCGACTTTTTCTGATGTTGCTTCTCTTGGTATTAATGGAGACTTTGACGAAGAATACTCAGCGACTTCTATGCTTGGTGAGGGCAAGATTTCTTTTATTTTGACTTCTGTAATGATAGGTATCTCGGAGACGGGCGTGATTTCCTTGATCGTAATTTTCTGCTCAATATTTTCTTTGGGTACGACGGGCGCCGGTACATCGCTGACTTCAGGCGTGTTCAACATTGTTGGAACCATTCCGGGAATAGAAGTTACTCCTGAAATTGATAAAAATTAATATTACAAAAACAGACAACAAACTCTCCCTATGAAAACCTATTTCTTATAGGATCAATGCTAGGTAGGTTTTTTAATGCTTTTTCTTGAGTCTGGATTGAGCTTTTTTTCGGCGTATACTTATAGTAGCATAATATACACTAGTAGTCAAGAACGCTAGTTGTTCTTCGATTTAAAATAAATAAAAAATAACTTGATTCGTTCCCAAGCGGAATTGTAAGAATTGTCAATAATCCAAATATTACAAGCGGTATCGAGTCACTCAATCTAATAAGAGATTTTGCTTATCTCTGTGTGTTTCATACGATGTGCTGTGCTCCGAAGAATTGTTTACCATGCCCTACGGCCACTTTCTATCATTGCACCTCACACCATCCATAAGGAGTTTAGATCCTAAATGGTTGCGTACAGTACGTTTTTAATAGGAACTAACATCCGCGTAAAATTTGTGGAATGAACCCACTGCCATGGTTATCCCGAGAGACGATAACATGGAGTTCTTCAAAAAGGGTGTGAAAAGATTTCTTCAGGGTCGGCAACGCTCGAGTTTTCTCGGCACCCTTGGGGCTGCAGGCGTACATAGGCTATAGAAACCGCTTTCCATCAGGAAACAAAACTTTATTCAAATTTGGATATCATGTGTATCTCTTTTTGACATATGGTCCGAATGCCTGTTTGTCTATTTCATTGTATAAAAAAATGAAAATGGCGTATAAAAAGAGATGCATGTATCAAATTTCGTAAATCTTTGACTTTTGACTTTTGTTTGTTTGTAAACTGAATGCAATGCCTTGTGGCACGTGCTTCTTGATTCTCTACGCCCAAATCAGCGATTGTGAATGCATACTAATTATTACTGGTCGCACCCGCCACTGTGAAATCATCGTCGTAAAACAATAACAGCACATTTTTCACGCTAATCATGACTCAATTCAACACTGTACTGAAATGTAAAACTTAATTAATCTTATAAATTTTATATCTCTTTTTAAGCTACACGGGACCTTCGCGCCAAGCATTTCCTTTATTATTTACAGCTCTGTCTATCCAGAATATTATTGTTATTGTCTCAATTACTGTATTTATGAGGATTTATAATTTCCTTTGTTATTTTTTGATATTTTTGATTATGGCTTAGTATCCCAGATATATTAGAATTATTCTGACTGAGCGAACTTAGCGAGAACGTAGCTATTTATTGCATTAATCAATTAGATAATTTGAGATATTAGCTGGTACATTTTACGTTTTTTCTTTTCTCCCAGACTAGCATGGAAGACGTATATACACACTATAGTATTGTACTATGAAAAATATCTTACCCCTAAGAGGGCAGTTGTCATATTCTGGGCAGCATCGTCCAGGCACCAGCCTAGGTCTGCAATCGTCCCGCACAAAGCAGGCTATGCGCCGGCACACCACCTCGCCGCCCTGGCAGTAGCATACCCTGCATGGGTCGGCCGGGTCCACCAGCTTCTCACCGTTGCCGTACACGCGACCTTCCTGCTCACATTCTGAAACATTCATGACACAGTGTTGAGACCAAAGTTATCTACTCTTTTTATAAAATTGCGAACGAAATACCAGAAATAGGTACATACATTTGACACTGAACCAGACAAAAGGAATAACAATTAAATAATTACGTCTACAGACGGGAGTGTCCGTGAAAGTGTTAAGCTAACATATGAGTATCATAAGTATATCAGTTAAAAAAATACTTGTTCCGTACCTTGCACGTATATAACAGTGTTGATATATTTTTTATCGATCTCTCAATGCCATGACTGAACCAAGAAATAAAGACAGAAGAAATGACAACACGCCCCACCTCGGTCACTGACAAAATTAGGGATAGGCGACGTTTTCTGACTATACAACTATATAATTATATACCGACAAATCACACAGATTGAGCTAGCCCCAAAGTAAGTACGAGACTTGTATTATGGGATACTAACTCAACGATAGCATCCAAGACCAATGTCATGTGTTATGTCAGCATGATGACCTCCCGTGTGACAGCCTGACATATTATGAACTTCTTCTGATCGTGTCGATCGACTGAATTTATGTCAAATTTTATTGGGCCTCTCCTATACCTCTCTTTACATATTATGATGACCACTAGGCAACAGAGGTCTTCGAAAATACAACGATCTGGAAAAACTACCACCACCACGCTACACCAGAACACCAAATCTTTACTAAGACTTGAACTACAGATTTCAATACTCAATACTTAATGATTAATTGCATACCATAATGTTGACAAGGTGACTAACAAATAAATATACAGTTCATATATCTTAAGCATATGTGAGCAGATAGGGATAGTAAAGTGCAATAAACTTTATGTAAACTCACCACATTGATACGTAGGACAGCAGTGGTCGGGCCGATGCAGCGCCTTGCAGCCAGGCCGGGGCTCGCATTTCTGTTTGGTGCACTGCACGCCGCCGCCTTCGCACGCACACTTCTCGCACGGCGACGAGCCGGGGAACTCGTCCCCGGGCATGTACACCACATCGCCTACAGCGCAACTACCTGGAATCGTACATGTGATAGGTTATTTCAGTGACAATAGGCTAGATTCAACTAAATATTATGGTGAACATCTGCATGTTAAAACTACAACTCTGCTCCCACTGGAGAAAATGCATATAATATTCACACCAATAAAATATGCATTTTTGCGTCACTACGCAAAAATACATATTTTTTTGACGCCAAGTAGCATTACTTAACTAGTAGTTTGCCACAAACTGGAACCGCGTAAAAAATTACTTAAATATGTCTTTAAGTACTGAATCGATTTGATGCCCTCCGAATATGAAATTGTAAAAAAATATTTCTTCCTTAATACACTCTAAATTTCTTTCAAGTTTTCGAGGAATAAACATAGTTTATATATAAGATAATTTAAATAAAGTGATTTCGTGTGTATTTTCATACAAAACTAACATATTTTATTATTAACATCGATAAATCAGCTATTTTGACTGTCGGCGTCAGTGACTTATGTCCATAGTAGATAACAGTAAAAAGTCGTTTGCCAAGAAAGTGTTTTTTTTTTGTACACAGGGTGTTTTTTCAAATGTCCAGAAATCTCGGAAACAAGCATATCGAGTTTTTTTTTTCTTTTACATCTAAAGCAATTTTCTAGCTTTTTGATACCAGCCCCTGAAATATTTGCACTTAATTTAAATTGACATTATATACATAAGAATGTTTTTCGCTCCAAATCGATTTATAGATCTTGCTTGCTAAAAAAGGTATCCTTTTGCACAAATTCTTTTGTTGTTACAAATAAACTTGTCAGAGTAAACATCGGTAATACCAGTGATATTCAATCAATGTAGGTCATGATGAGACTTATCTTCAACGTTAGTCCAGCCAGACAAAAGACAATAAAGATCACGATATGTGTCGGAATTGAGGCGTTGCAATGCCAAAGTTCACACACTGACATACAAATCATGCTTTCATGTGTTATTACGAGTACTTTTAAAAAATATGCTATAGATTGATTGACACATATGAATTGTCGGAAGACGTTAGGTGAATAACGAAGCGTTTGCTAGCCGCATCGCCTACTAGCATGATTCGACAGATTTTCGCCCATTCTATCGATCGGCTTTTACTATCTGAGCGGGAAGAGCATGCTAAACTTGGCTTTTAGGTCTTTCTTTTAGGTTACTCTTCAGGCACGTAGCCGGATCTCAACATTTTCGCCAAATCATATGAAAAAAGGGAAGGAAAATGTATCCACTATCCTGTATCCGTCGTGTAACGTGTTAACTTTTGTAACGGATATGTTATCGTGACAAAATTTAATACTAGTACACATAGCGCATTTTTTTTTAAATCTTTGCTAGTACATTACGTTTCCTTTCCATTTTCAGACTATTTCGTGCATTATTTTTATAATAATAAGTTTTATGTTTATAGTAAATATTTGATTTTCAAATCACCTTCTTTTATGCCTAGCTCCAAGCTCGTCACATTGGGAAGGGGACCCACGGGACCTGAAACAAATGAACAAACATGTTTAGTACTGTGATTAACGACTAGCGTATCTTCACTCTTTTTTGAAGTTCTATATCAAACTGTTTTATTACTTTTGCCCGTATCTTCATCCGCATGCTTTATTATCAATCCCCGAGAAACTGTAATATTACAGGTGCGGAAGGGGTATGTTGTCACTCTCAGTTGTAACAATTAGTTATGACAATAATTGTGACAGACAGGCATGAATTATGTCATATTTTTTCGTTTTGTATAGTAGCTAATATAAACAAACCAATAAATTTTCACTATCCTATCAACACACTACAATATTATATAGAGGAAAGACTTGATTGTTTATTTGCATTGAATAACCTCCGGAACTACTGGACCGATTCGAAAAATTCTTTCACTATTAGAATATTATATTATCGCTGACGAACAAAGGCTATAGAATAAATACCTATATGTACCCATACAGAACCGGTGCAGGCCGCTAGTAAATAGTATCTATGGATATTACGATCACAAACGAACACTCCGAATTCATTTATAGCTCTTGCTATAATTAAATATATTACTCCTTACAAATACAGCAATATTTATTACAATTTAACCGAAAATTATTACCCGAGACCGGCCTTTACGACCGGCAGGCTGTGCGTAACAGCCTAACATAAAGCGCGTAATTCACAAAAATAAACCTAACGGCACAACAGGTGCGGATCCAGCGACGGCCATGAGGGCCACTACCTCAAACTTTGGCCTGCGTCTGGATGGGCCTAGGTTTTATAGTCTGTAATAAATTTCATTTAGAAAAGATTACAGTGACGCTAGGACTAGACTAGACTAACTAATAAATACTGAACCTATTTTGGCTAACCAACCTGAAAATCATACAAATATTACCTGCATACGTTTCAAATTTCATCTCAATTGGAGTACTGATTCAAGCGACATCGCGGAATCAAGGTTCATTGCCTTTCGATACAAAAACCTCCCTCGCCTCCCAATTGTACATTGTAATAAAATTTTAACCTCTCCTCCTGCTTAAACCTTAATCCTATAATACCCCAACACCCAGCATAAGTCAGGGGGTGCTAACGTGTAAGATGGATCCGCCCTCGAGCGATAATTCCCGGCAAACTCGTAAAATACGTGCTTTTAATTGCATAATAATTCGAGAATGGGCTCGAATAAAACTCTATCGCATTTATTCGAAATATACCCGCCCACCATGTCATTCTGGAATGCCATGCGGGTCTCTAGGAAATTAATAAACAATGCGTCTTCACAGGTTAAACGATTGCGTTGGTGGGGCAGGTATTGAAAACATTTTGCAGGCTTTCAAGTAAGTAGCTCCGTGGCGTAGCGGTCAACACGCCTGCCTGCGACACGGAGTGACCGGGTTCGATCCCCGGCCAGGTCAAGATGGAAAATGATCTTTTTCAGATTGGCCTGGGTCTTGGATGTGTATCTATATATGTATTTGTTCTAAAATATAGTATCGTTGAGTTAGTATCCCATAACACAAGTCTCGAACTTACTTTGGGGCTAGCTCAATCTGTGTGATTTGTCCGTTTATATTTATTTATTTATTTATATGTATAAAACTGCTTGTCAAATTTATTTTTTATTTAAACTAAATCTGTTAATACGGTTTTGTCGCCTCGTAGGTATATTACATTAGTTTTACACCTAATTTTACAGTTTTCATGTTCACATGTTCACACGACTAGCTCCGTGGCGCAGCGGTCAACACGCCAGCCTGCGACACGGAGTGACCGGGTTCGATCCCCGGCCAGGTCAAGATGGAAAATGATCTTTTTCAGTTTGGTCTGGGTCTTGGATGTGTATTTATATATGTATTTGTTATAAAATATTGTATCGTTGAGTTAGTATCCTATAACACAAGTCTCGAACTTACTTTGGGGCTAGCACAAACTGAGTGAAAAAAATAAAGTTGGCATTTGTTTATTATAAGAACTACGCAAAACTACCGCGTACAATATTTATTGATAACGTTCCGGTATGTACGCAGTAATGGCTTACGGTGTCAGACAGAAGGTCTGGTGATCTCGTGCTGAACTTAAGATGACAGGATCCCAAGATGTAGATACCTGCCAACCATCCTCTCTATTTTATATTTACATCCTCACAAAGCATTCTTGAAATGAACCATTCTGTTTTCTTTAGCAAGTACTTAACGATTATCGTAACGCATATAAGTAGTGGCTAAGTTTAACCAAGCATGATAACAGACTGCAGACTTGGTTGAGCGTCTATTCTTTATGTCAGCGATATGTCCTTTTTACGGATACCAATTCTTCTTTCTGCCAGCGCAATGTACTCGTATGATAAACCACACTCACAATCAATTTTATAAACTCCAGCACCTTGTAAGGGCCATCAGATTTTACAGGACTTAAAATTTTGTTTATTCTGCGGGTTTTGCTAGACGTGATCAAATAATTTTGTAGGCCGTAGTTTTGCATAGTTCAACATAATAGATGTTTACTTAGTATACCTGCAAACATGAAAACTGTACAGTTTTCGAAACGTTTAGTGTAATAATTATGTAAAAGACGCGATATAACCGTATTAGGTGATTTAATTTAAATGTGTAACAATGAAAATATTAGAAAACAATTCTTTCTTTGTCCTGATTGAATACTTATACAAAAAAGAATAAGAGATTCTAGTCTTGTCCAGTCAATATAATAATTTATTGGTCACGCTACAAATAAATAAATATGTGCATTCTCATTATAAGTGGCATCGTTACTTAATTAAATAACTACCTCTATTTGAAAGCGGCACCCGAATCGCCAGATATAAATAATCCTTACTAATATTATAAATGCGAATGTGAGTTTGTTTGTTTGTTTGTTACGCTTTCACGCCCTAACTACTAAACCGATCATCATGAAATTTTGCATACAAGTTCTCTGGAGTACGGAGAAGGACATAGGCTACCTTTTATCCCGGGAAAAAGTACTATTCCCGAGGGATCGACACTGACGCGGGCGGAGCCGCGTGCGAAAGCTAGTGTTTTATATTTGCCAATTTATTTACCTATCGTTAGTATTACCTAATCGGGTCTACTTGCATTTTGTCCAATTGAAAAGAGTCTATAACAAAGGTTTCACAGAGGACTTACCCCATCTTAGACCTTGCACTTAACCGCCCCAGCCCCAGCCCTAGACGCGACCCTTGCGAGTTTCTTTCTCACCCTGAGCGGCTAATTGTCACAAGAGCACCCACCAATCCAGGGTTGTTAAAAATAATTTTGATTCAATATGTTCATCATGTCCTTTTTATGTGATCGTCAGTACAAACATAGATTTTAGGGTTCCGTACCCAAAGGGTAAAAACGGGACCCTTTTAAGGTGGCTCCGCTGTCTGTCTGTCTGTCTATCTGCATAAATGTTGTATCCGCTGTTGCCGCTAAAACAAAAAATATAATAAAAATAAATATTTAAGGGGTCTCCAATAAAACAAACGTGGCTTTTTAGCTCGTTTTTGGTCGATATTGATAACGGCAACAGGTAGACGCTTGAAATATTAAAAGAATATTTAATTATATATTCACTTTAAAAATAAATAATTAATGTAAAATTTATATTTAACTCAATTTTTTGCTTTTTTTATAGATAATGGTACGGAACCCGTTGTGCGCGAGTCCGACTCGCACTTGGCCGGTTTTTTTGTCATAAATTTCCATAAATTTTTATGAGCTATTATATATATTTCTATGAGATATAAGCGTATTTTTTTAGATAATTATAGTATGGAACGCTTAGTGTGTGGAACTCGCACTTAGCCGGTTTTATTATCCTTAAACTTTGCGTAACTTCTCTCGTATGTGTATTGATAGGGTACTAATAAAAGAAAGAAAATCATGCGTCTAAAAAAAAATATTATTTATAAATAATTCTTTCTCCCATGCTGGTCTGGAGGAATAGAAAAAACATACAATGTACCAGGTGCTTCTCTTCCTTTAGACCATTGGAGCCGGTCGAGAAATTGGGCGAAAATCTAAAGAATAATTTCAAGAGGCGATGCGGTTAGCAACCCATCGCTATTTTGATTACGTTTTCCAGATTTTCTGCCCACCCACCGCTAAAAGTATCCTTTAGGGATTATTGCCTTAGGCTCTGTTTACCTTGTAAGGGATAAAGACGTGAGGATATGTATATATAAATAATTATAAGATTTGCGTGGTGCCAACCCTGCGGGGAGAAAGAGTGAGACCAGGAGAGCGGGGGACTACACAAAACACGAATAAGTAATGACAGGCGGCTCTCGTCCGCCGCCATTACGCGCCGCTTTGATTTATGCTCGCTGCCTGAATACACCCCAGAGCTCGCAAATTTGTTTTATGTTCTACATTTCCGGTCCTTTTCCCGATGAAAGGAATATTGTCGCCATTTTTCAGTCGAGTTTTTTTTTATTAACAAATCCCTGAGTCGATCCCTACAAAAATCTTAACAAAAGGAGCCAAGTCCCGTTCATAGACTCTCCTTTAATTATGACAAGTATATTTTCAACGCGTCGCATGTTTTGGCTCTCTACTTTAATAATATTAATAAGCATGTTTTCTTTTTTTTTTCATATAGTCTGGGGGAAATGAAAAAAAACAAATATGAGTCGTGTTCGCGTATGCGCTAGCAGTTGCCCTCTCCTTCTTTTAAGTCTTTCATTTGCCATGTGCTATTTAAACACATCAGTTTGCTTATTTTCTTCACCATATTCTTCTAAACAGACCTTTGGCTCTTATCGCCATACGTGATTACGACATATGTATCTATGTACGAGTAATATATACTTTTGAGAGATCTAATAGATAACAATAATTGTTAAGCTCAGTTGCTATAAGCAACTTAAAACTAGAAGTTTGAGATGGTACCACAAAATCATCAGATGTAAGTAAAAAATATCTAGAGCTCCTCCATACTTTGGAAGGCACGTTATGCCCCGGCTCTTTCTCGTGGCAGTCGTAAAGCTGTGTATGTCAGATGCCTCGTTAACAATCTGACACCAGTATTGTCCGCTTACACGAAAAACAGACAGCCAGATGAATTAACAAAATGGCACCTTTTTCACGCCCAGATTTCTCCAGACATTTCAGCTGGGTTACATCGACCGCGGATAATGGACGACTCTTATCCTTATAATATTATAAATGCGAAAGTGAGTTTGTTTGTTTGTTTGTTACGCTTTCACGCCGTAACTACTGAACCGATCATCATGAAATTTTGCATTCAAGTTCTCTGGAGTACGGAGAAGGATATAGGCTACCTTTTATCCCTGGAAAAAGTACTATTCCCGAGGGATCGACATTAACGCGGGCGGAGCCGCGGGCGAAAGCTAGTTTTAAATAAATATGCAACGCGAAAGTTATTTTATCAGCTATAGTTGTTGAAAATATGATCATCCTAAGCAGCCACGGCAGTCATTTGTGTGCCGTGACTGCAGCAGTCATTTGTACAATGTGAAATGATGAATATCTAATTCTGTCATATACAGGGTCAGGTGGAAGGAAGGCCTGGTAAGATCGGAGGTGGAATGAATATTTTTAACCGACCGAAATTTGAATTCGAGAACTGACGGCAACTGGCGGAATAGACGGGCGGGACAAGCAAACTTTACAGAAACATAAAATCGAAAAATTTAATGTTCAAACTATTTCATGATTCATTCAAAAAATAATTCTTTTTTTCTTTCTATGGATGTTTTCTAACTCAGTGGTTTATTTATACTTATTCATTTTCGATGCATTCTTGTTGTGTTATATAGTGAATACAATTTTCCATTCCCTAGTACACGTTCATTCGGCATTGAATTCTCCACGCGGTACATTTTGGCAATATATAATGTTATGACGATGCATACCTTTGATTTCGACTATGAAATTTGATTCCCGTTTCGCGCACAATATTCCTGGCTAGCTTAACACTTTTTAGGGGCATGTCGAAAAATCCTGACCATCAAAAGTATAAAACTTTAAGTATAATATTGTAATAAATAATGTCCGTGTATAAATAATTTATTACAATATTAATAAATAATACGTTGTATTACGGATATCCTATGTGGGTGCGAACGCTGTGGTTGCGACTAAAGAGCGCATTAATTTCATGCACAATTTGTAACTTCACTGAAGTTCTGTGTCTCGGTGTAATTGCATAGCAACAAGATGTGTAAACGAGGTGTAACGAACGATTAACAAGCCAGTGACTCGTGCAACGTCGCAGGCGAGTCGCATACGAAGCAGCGTCGACTGGTTCGACGCAAAAAGGGCATTTCGCAAAACGATCATATCTCAAAATAGATCCTTCGCTAATGAGCAAAACATTACAATGATTTATTAAGAGTATTTACTTATCGCCCTTCCTCTACTCGCTGCTGATTATAGGCCTCTCTTAATTTACGCCAGCCATCTCATACCTGGACGACCGATTCCTCTTTCTCCCATTATTGGGCATTATTTTTGTTCATCACACGAAAGCAAAATACTTTTAGTTCATGACCATTTTGCATGACCTTGCAGTTTCCTAACCAGGTTCACATTTGGCGAAACGCTAAGTTTGAGAAGTGCACCAATTCAGATGATAAGATATGAAAAGAAAAATAGGTATAGGTATTTAGTCCGTCACGTACGAGTAGATGGGTAGATACATACATACATATTATCACGTCTTTATCCCTTATGTGGTATACAGAGCCTAAGACCATAAAAGCCGAAGGCCACATTTAGTGTGCTGGTGGCTGTAAAGATGCTGGACGAGTAGATAATAAATTAAAACGTCGCTCATATTGTTGGCTATGTTGAAATAACAGAAAAATATTTAGTTATATTTATTATAGTTAAGAAGCTTTTACTCACTCTACTACGACGCTATGTTACGCATTTAAATAAAATGTACAGCTAAAATCAATATATCTAGTATCAAGAGGAATAACATAAATAATGATAGACATAAAAAAATAGAACATTTTGCGAAATGGGCATTTCCCGGCGCCCGGCGGCGATGCATGCGCGTCGCGTACGCATGACAGTGTCGCATGACAAGCGTCGCCGGCGCCGCTCTGACATAACCTTTATGTAACACTATTACTTGTATTGTAATTGCTGAGGGCATGCTAAACCGTGAAAACCGCTTGTAAGGCATTGATTTCTAATTTCAAGGTGATGTGGACTAGTAAACTCAACGTACGGTGAAATCTAAATACTAATTACTGTTGTGAGTATTTTGTTGGTGTAAAAAACTGAATTCGAATCCGGCAGTCGTACGTTACTATGAACGCTTCAATTTTTTATACTCGTGACAGGTCAATGACACTTTTGAATTGTTGAGTTTCCTCCATTTGAAAGAATTTATAATGCTACTCTTTAATTTGATTAGTTTCAATTAGTATTGTAGAGGTATATTATGTAAAGTTAAGTATGTTTATAACTAATATTAGCAAATATTTTCAAATCGAAGTTAGGTACTACTTCATATGGTAGCGGTGCTGCATTGTGATAGTAAATTCTAAGGGTTGTAAACTTTTGTAATTAATACTGTCATAATTTTCAACGTAAATCGTAATTAATTTGATAGAATCAATTAATGTTTGAAAGTATTCTTTATGCTTTACTAAGAGTAAAGATTCGGATCGAAGCCACTTCTTGTTTGAGTTTCATTTGACAGGCTGCAGTTGCGGCCAAGTGCGAAGCGGACTCGCACACGAAGGGTTCCGCACCAAAACGGCAAAAAACATGTCTGTTGCTTGGGAGCCCCCTTAAATATTAATTTTATTTATTTATTATTAAAGTGAATAATAAAACTCAATATTCAAATGGTGCAATTATGAGGTAACCAACATAAAAACATATACCTAGTAGAATTGAAACCACACTCCTTTTTTGAAGACGTGGAACTTTTATTTATTTATTTTCATATATATAAAACTTCAAGTTTCGTCACTAATCATTACCATAACTTTATCTGTTGGTACTCGTATTTAAATCAATTCTTTATGACAACAATCCTGACCCCCACATTCAATAACATTGGAAACTAAGCAAGTCGCCTTATCCTGCATAAGTTAATAAACCTTAGAAATGCACCACAAATCTTATAACATTTAAATTAAATCACTTATTACATTATTTTTAGGCATCTAAACTTTACAGTTCTCATATTCACAGGTAAAAAGTGAACTTAGTCTACCTGCGAACCGTATTAAGTAATTTGTTTTAAGTGTGTAACAATGGCAAATACATAGTAATAGTAAGGCAGAATGGCGAGCGCAGTTTCTTTAGCTTCTTATACTTCTGTCGCTGCTGCCCATCAGAAGAATTTATAAGCTGGGGAAGGATAAGACTTAGCTGGATTTGGGAAGGAAATGAAAGTATTGGGGGTACTACTCACTCAGTTAAGGGGGAAAAAGCAAGTAGCAGCTCGGGAGGCTCAGAATCCCGAATAAAATATACATCCGCGAGAAAGAAAGGTAATTTATGAAAAAAAAACTAGACTTTCCAAAAGAATTTGATCAGTGGGCTGATCAGTGAATTTTTATCGGAGGCTCTATTTTTTTAATCATTTTCTCCTTTTTTCCTGCAAGTCTATATTCTATTTGGGATTCCGATTCTAACACCAAATCACTGCCAGGTAATTCAAGATCACCCTGTTTAGAACCGTCCATCATGTGAATACTCCTTATCAAGTCTAATCCAAGCAAGTCAGCTAATCCTGAAGGATAAAGTTCGGGCAGCCGGTGAACTGCATTTCAGCCGGTCGCAGGGAGATCAGGGCCCGCAAATAACCGGGAACAACACGGAAACAACTAATCTGTGTTAGTTTCGTTGTGTGTCACGGCGGGACTAGCTTGTATTGATTAAAGATCAAAGCTTCGCTTAAGATTTTGTAAACTTTAAATTTGGCTGAAGTGAGGTGCTAGCTTTGTACATTTCTGACTCTAAAATAAATCATATAACGAGAAGTAGTTTTATAATTTTTCAGTTTGATATTTTCTCGATTAAATGAGGAGCTCACTTAAAAATCATTTTATTATTGATATTACGGGCGGGACTTACCGCTTTTAATTTTGAGTTTCGCCATTCTGAAACTATGGCGACGGCGATGTTCCCGAAACACGAGACTGAATTCAAAACTAATCATATCATAGTGAGTACCAAAGTAGATATTATAGTTATTGTGATCGCGAAAGAATATATATTTTTTTAAAGATACAAATAATCAAAGTAAAATTTTTATCCTCATGATTTATTGCCAGTTAAAAAAAAGTAAATTTGATAGACATATATTGCTTTTTCAGGCAAAACTTCTCATTACATTAAACTTATCCATTGCCTAACAAAACATTTTATCTAAGAAAAACAAAAACAGGAACGAGAACAATTTCCGGTAAAACTAGATCATGCCATCTTGGCCTTCAGCCGAGGGCGGGCGGATGAACCTTAAGTAGGGCGGATGTAGGCCTCAGCACATTGACCTGCCCTCGGCCGGCCTCCCTCCTCACGAACACATTTGGCAAAATGGACCACTTGCAAGTCATTCATAATGTATGTACCTGCTGTACCATGCTATAATTCTTATGTAACGGTATGAATAAACATGTTTAGGTACTTTTAATTAGAGACGGTGATAGATATGTGTGTGTCATGTAATGCCGACCGGAAAATGACAAGAAAGTGATAGTAAGTGTTTAATAGCAAACGGTGATTCATTTCAAATGGCATCGGAGATTACACAATTATATGTTCTTTTCAAGTTTTACTTATAAAATACACAACAACAATAAGAAAATTATATGATAAAACAAAAAAAAATATATTAAAAATTTACAATTCAGCGGGAATGCTCCAAGTCTGTTCAATTACTTATATATGACAAATAAGACAAAGCTTTAACCTTGTTGATTCATTTTTAATTTATTGGTCATACAGTGTAAATGTTCAGTAAAGAGTAACAGAGGTCAAGTTTAATGAAATGTAAATCGTAATTATGGCAAATGGATGGAAACGTGCGTAGTCACGCGACAGAGTCACAGTCACGCGACTACTTTTAAATTTATGAATTTGTTTTCTTTATTTCATTACGACCTGTTCAACCCCCAAACAAAAATAATTCTGAAAAGTCTGTCGGTATGTTTGTGGATGCATTTTCCTTTATTTGGATTTTAATTTAGAAGTCTGGGTTATTAGCCAGGGGTGGTGGATATAAGACTTGGCCTTGTTATCAAACGTAACTGCGAAATTACGAATCAATTTAGATACATGAGATAACTTTGATTGACAAAACCTCCCTGCTCTACTCGCTACTCTACTCGGAGAAACAATATTTTTAATATTCACAAACAGTGATATCTTTCCGTGATGCGCGTGACAATATAATCACGTTGTACTGATATTAGTGACAGTAAATGTATTCTTTGCATGTCACATCGCAATTTCAGAATGTTCGGTAAGTTCCTTCTTAAATTGGGTGCGGCAAAAACTGACAATCCTACCTGTTGTAGGCGAGGTTGATTATTTTTGGTGCTAGAGAATCTCTTAGAGAATTGTTTAAAGGTAGCATTACCTTCTATTATGAATGTATACTATAATCTTGATTTATATAAGAAAAAATAGTAATATTCATGACCGAAACACGAGAAATAAAAATAAATTAGCTACACCATTCAAAAAAATATGGATTCATTTCTGGGTCTAGGAGTACGCTTCTATAATAAAATTCTAGCACAAATATTAGGCCTGTTATACGTTTAAAACGACTGTAAAAGCATTTATTTAAAAAAGTTTATTAGGTACCTTACTAGCTTTCACCCGCAGCTCCGCCCGCATCAATATCGATCCCTCGGGAACAGTACTTTTTCCCAGGATAAAATGTACCCTATGTCCTTCTCCGTAACCTAGATAACGTGTATGCAAAATTTCATGATGATCGGTTCAGGAGTTACAACGTGAAAGCCGTAACAAACAAACTCACTTTCGCATTTATAATATTAGTTAGGATTGATGATTATTTAATTGATAAAAATGCGTGGATGTAGTTTATTTAATATAAACAAATTCATTAATAGCATATAAAAAATTTAGTCTAATGTAAACAAAGTAATCAGAGTTCTTCAGGCACGTAGGGACCAATTATGAATAGAGTTTCTTTCGGCGTATTCTTCTGGTGAGAATACTACTAGCGTTTCTAAAAATAAAAATATGACGTTCAAAAAGAGATACATGCATCCAATTTTGAATAAAAATCTTTAACTTTTGACTATTCTTATCCTTGTCCTATTATAATTAAACTACTAAAGGGGCTGTTAAATTAATTAAATCTTTTCCTTATGCTTGTCAACTGATTTCTTCTTCTTCTTAGCATATTTGGCCCACTGCTGAACATATCCATCCACTTGATGGGACTTCAACTATAGGACTTCGACTATATCTCATTTATTCCTGGTTTTGTTTCTATTCGACATTTTTTTCTAATATGAACCGAATTACATTTTTTCTTTTCTCTTTCACTTATTCATGAGCTACATCATGCCCTTTATAAGACTTAAGAGGGCTCCTAAAGTCTTATCATTTCTAAACTGAACTAAAATTGCAAATAAAGTTGGGTGTTTTTTGAAATGCAACTGCATTTTTTCGTCAACTATTTAGGATTTAGGTTCATAGCCATACAAAATTGGTCTATTAAACAATAAAAATTTACGGTCTATATTTAATATTTTTTAACTATTGCTCTATGAACTTTCGTTGTTTTGTATAGTTTTAAATTTATTTTGTCGACACTATAATTTTATTTAGTTTTTGCCACCACATACTCTTTTATTTACCAAAAAAACATAATTTTATAATATTTCTATATATTTATATTTGTCCGTATATATTTATTCTATATCCCTCCACCACCCGCTATCATGCAGTTACATCAGTGTAAAATTAGTGTGACCTACATGCACACTGTTGCATTGCATTTGACGTGTGCTTCAAATTAATAACTTGGTAATTATCGCAGCCGCCGTGACGAGGCCGCTGTCCCGTAACACATACATTTCTAAAAAAAGTTACTAAGATTTTATAGATTTGACAATCACAGCCCGACCCTCCACGGATAGCGGTACCATGACTAGGAAAAAATTGTTTATATTCTGATTAATAACTAAGGTTTTAAAACGTTATGCTTGAATTGCTTTATCACAGGATACTTACGACCAAAACTAGTCGACGATTCCATCAAATAAAACGTGAGTAAAACTATAATCATCATCATTGGCCTTTACGTCTATTGCATTTATGGTACAATGCCTTCCTAAAGGGCAAACACCGTAAAAACTATAATACTAATTATAGTATAATAATGATCATCAAAAATCTCGCATAAGTTTTGATATCATTATATTTTGCAGTGGTGAATCATAATAATAATAATAAAAACCACTACAATATTCTAAATGCTACGGCTTGTAATTTGCCACTTGCATCTGAAAATGAAGAAATCAATGTGCTTTACATTAATTTCTTTGTAAACGATTGACATTGACAGAGTTGTATTAACAATAGTGAAACATACGTAAGATTTACTTAAATAGATGAATAACATTTACCATCTGGTCAAGGAAACGCATTTGAGTAAAGTTGTCGACACTTAGACAAATGAGAAATAGGAGGCCGATGATAATAATCTTGTCCTTCTTGTCGATGATAAAGACGAAGCAATATTGAGATCTCTTAGGGCCATAACGTTAATGATCATACCATATTACTATAACCTAAACTACTCAAGGGCAGTCTTCCTAAAAGGAAAACTTGTTAACGTAAAGGCATTTTTAACATAAGTACGAGAAACCAAACTAGGTTCGCATTTAGAGCTATTTAAGCAAATGTCATTGTCAGGGCGTAGTTTACACTACGCGTGTTGTATAACGTTATGTAAGAAAATATAACATGTTAGTGCCGAAAGGACAAACCGCCACGAACCTTGGCAAGATCCATGTTTATAAAATTAGCAGAAATTTTCGATAGTTACCTTTAAGCGTGAGGACCACAAAACTTATAATTATCAAAATCAAATATTTGTTTGTTTTTTGGGATATTTTAATGAGTCGTCATCATTTCAGCCATAAGAAGTCCACTGCTGGACCAAGGCCAAGAATCCGTGGGAGACCACGGATTCTTCCTTCCAGGATATTGCCATCTCACCATTTGGAAAGCGGGATGGCGAGCGCAATTTCTTTGGCTTCTTGTACTGCCCACCGGGATTTGTAGTACCTTAAATGATATAAATTATAGGATCACTGTCTGTCAAGTCGCTTTTTCTCTGAAAGGTGTGGCAGTATCGAGTTAAAATTTGTATATAACTCGCATGTTTATGGTCTATTTACTATAAACTATGTGACGATGACGAAGATTTTTTGCAAATTAGCTCTCACACGCAAGGAAATCCAAACGTACTTCCCGCTGACCTAGAAACTGATTTTTGTCAAGGGTCAGACATAGTACAAATACAGGGAACAAATCTAAAACCCGTAAATTAGTACTTATATCAAAAATACCTTAATTTTTTTCAGTACTCTTTGTGATCGAATTCACCTCGGACTTGGCTGGTAGTTTCTAATAAAACGATTCTACAGGTTCGGTACGATGAATGTCATAGCTACACTAATAAAACATAACACGAATATTATTGTAAATGGTTATTACATGGTATTATACACCTTAAATACAATCTCAATCAGTGTTTACCTTTAACAACAGTTAGGTATCATACATAAAACCTGTACTTAATTTGTGAGTCAAAGTAAAAAATCTAATTTCAATTGGCAAATATTAAGATACCGCATTTATTAACTCAAAATCAATAAGGTTTAAGATTCTGTGCTTATATTACATCATAATATGCAAAGTATAAGTCAACATTCTAAGTAAACTATAAATTTCGCGCATCAATAAAATTAGAAGTTGGCTTGACTGAGACTTCCGTCTCTAAATATAGAATTAACACAATGTTATCGTGCCGAAAAGAGATTACCATTGAAAAAAACTCAAAATATTTCTATTTTGGGTCTTTTATTTTGGGAAATTCGTCAGGTGTTACCTGACAAATTGACTTTATTGTAAAAGACAGGGTAGGACACTGTGTAGATTCGGCACTGCATTAGCCCTTTAAAATGTTGGTGATTACTTTCACCTCCCTAATTAAGTAAGTACCTACCCTTTTGCAAGAAAGTTGCACAAGTTGCACGTGTTGAGACAAGACTGTTTGGAGAATAAAATGCTTTTAATAAAATGGCAAAGCTTTAGCAGATAAAGTCGTAACAAGGGCGTGGGTGTATCGATCGGCCGTGACAGCCCGTGCCTAGCATTCACCAGCGCCGCGCTGTCTGCCTGCACCCGCTCCATCACTGCTTCCGCACTGAACTTGGAGCCGGCAATGAAGGTCGCTGCACCAATGTTTTGGGTTCACGGCGGATTCGGGAGTCGCGCTGTCTCGTGGTAGCGGGTTAATAGGATTCGTTATCGAATTGTCTTTGTTTTATTGAAATGTTTTAAATTTTAGATTAAATTGGTTAGGCGCTTTGGTATTCGGGTTACGCAATTATTTTGAAGAGGTCACTGAAAAGGGGTTTCCAATTAAGGACGAAACTTAATAACGATTAAAGCATTGAGTTCATTTTTAAAGGCTTTTTAGAGAAGGCTTGGTAACGGTAGTGATAAAATGGTATTGGTATTAAATGTGGACGACCTGTGGGTCTCTCAAATCGCTCTCAAATTGCATGTACCAACGTACCGAGTTTCAAACCAAACTGAATCATGTACGGTACGACCAGCAATTTTCGACACCATCACTTGTACCGAGGAAGGACCTAAACATCGTTAGGAAACGTATATAAATAAATAAATAAAATAAATAAATATACACAGACAAATCACATAGATTGAGCTAGCCCCAAAGTAAGTTCGAGACTTGTGTTATGGGATACTAACTCAACGATATACATAAGTACTAATATAGTTAACTACTTTAATACCAGACTGTCTCTGAACGTGCTTTTGGAAAGCACGTTAACCCGTTGGTCCCCGTTTTTGGAAAGTTGAATAATCTGTCACCAGTTTTAGACACTAAACCACACGAAACGAAGAAGACGATGATTTTTGCTTGATGTTTAAAAAGAAGAGTGTGCTATTTCTAACAATGAGGCTGTGCTCACCTGAATGACCGGCGCACGTGAGGTCGCGACTAGCGGTAGATGTGACTCATACATAACGCTGTGTTTTCATTGTACGAGCCCTTGTTGCACACAATAACAGCAGGGCTACGCGGGCAAGTCACAGGCGACAGCGGGGTTCTGACAACATTAATTGACCAAAAATTGCTACAGTTTACAGAAGGGTGTGTACGCCTGATGAAGACACTAAAGAGCAAGACTAAAACTGTGGAAGAAAAATCAAGCTGCAGCTAACTTTATTATCGTGCGAGCAAAACTTTCTCCCGGCCACAATCTGCCCTGGCCGGTTCGGAAGTCACTGAACAGACTCCGGGTTATTGCAAAGATGATCTTGCCAGGTAGGGAATGATCGACATATGTCGAAAAGTATCTCAGTCCCTACTAACAGACAGACAGTGGTCCTCACAATCGATGTAGGGGATAATTGGTCAAGCGAGAAAATTTTGTCAACTGGTCAAGCGTTTTTTAACCGCTCCTAAAATGGTTTATTCGTCAAGCGGTGCAAAATTGACTCACTTACATATTCGTACTTGTACTGAGTGCCCAAACACCAGCACTTGGGACGACTTCATTGTAGCTAATGATGTTTGTTTGTTTTACGTGTGTGTTAGTGGCTAACACTGGTGTCAGATTTTTCAAGCTACCTTAATGCATCTACATAGCTTAACGACTAAAATCAAAGATGACAACAGCCAGGACCAACGGCTTAACACGTGCCTTTCGAAGCACGGAGGAGCTCGAAATATTATTATGCCACTTGCAGTCACCCATCACAATACGAACTGCGGCCGGGGTTGCTTATGCAATTTCAATGCTCACGACCACTAGGCCATCGGGCTCCTCTCGTAGCTAATGATAAAGTAGGTACCTTTCTAAGTAGCGCTTTATTGTGACGACCACTGAGACCCAGTGATTATCATGCAAGACTGCCACACTGAATGTCCCGGGTTCCATCTCTGGTCAGTTCAAGATGGAAAATGTTTTTTTTTTTCAGATTGACCTGGGTCTTGGATGTTTATCTGCATTTATATTTGTTATAAAATATAGTATCGTTGAGTGAGTATCCCATAACACAAGTCTCGAACTTACTTCGGGGCTAGCTTGATCTGTGTGGTTTTTCCGTATGTATTTATTTATTGGAGTGAGCAGAATAAATATAGGTTAGGGTTTACAAGTGGTAAAATTTGGTTAGCAGGCTTTCAAGTGTACTTTGTAATGTACTTTTTTTCATTATTTTGCTTTAGTTCTATATCGCAATTAGGGCCAGTTGTAGAATATGACAAAAGTATACCAATAACTTTGCATGTGCGGCCCGTGTCTAGTAAAATTGAAATACAATCATGACTTGCGCCTAGTCAACTGGGCGCCGCGGCACCGCACCTATGTTTGGCTGTTTTGCTTCGTGCGATCATGCAAGGACTGTTACTGACTGACATATCCATTACAAACATATCACAACTCACACTTGGCACTGATCAAACCATTTTAACGCCTCAAAGATATCCTCTTACCATTCCGTATCCTGTTCCCGTTGCCGTAAGTTACAATTACGCTATTGTCTTTGCCGTGTCTGAACTTAAGCACTCCCACTTCTATTCAAACACTATACACAAGTTTATATTTCTTACATATGAAATTTGATAGTTATTACACTACAAATTAAAAACCCTGGATGGTATAAATACCATAATCGTATCAATTTTTATTGGTTTTGGACCTTATATCAAGGACGGAAAATTCAAATTAATTTAGAAATTTATACCTACTGTTGCTCTACTAAGGGCAGAGTAAATAAGAAATTTTTTTTTTTTATTTGCAATGGCAAATAAAACGTTTATTTCTTATTTACTCTGAAAATAAGAAATAAACTTTTAAAACAAAACACAAATAATGATTTCTATTTTGTTTTTTAAATAATTTTGTACTAAATCAAGTACTTATCGATTATTTCTTTAATTGAGCCTGGCCCCGTGGCCTGGCCAACTTAAGCAGTTGTTTAGTAGATCCTGGCCGACTTATCAATTGTTAAGTAGAGCCTGGTCATCCTAATCAATTGTTAGGTAGTGTCTGGCCAACCTTATCATTTCGATTGGTACCGTCAATATTATTGGAATGGCCTAGTAAATACATCGGTCCGGAATAATAACAGTGGACAAATACATGTTGTTTGTTTAACAAACAAAGACGGGCTGGCAATGAAGGTAAAATAACAGTAAACGTCCAATCATAAGACCAAGTTCAGCAGCCGATATAACATGCCCTTCGTCCATCTTTAAATCAATTCTATAACGATGCTCTAGAGCGCACATTTGCTGTATCACAATAATGTAAGGAACCTGAGGGCGTTACGAATCATTTGTTTTTAGGAAGTGTACAATGCACAATAAGTTGTTTAACTTCTGTAAAAAAGAAAAAACGTGTAGATTGTACCAGCTTCTACTCATCTTACGCAGACCGTAGAAGCTAGCTGGGGAATCATGCGAAAACGGCGATGCGACTACGATTAGCAACCTAACACAATTTTTAATCCATTTTCCACCTATATATATGCCCACTGACACGTTAAACGTGTCTTGAAGCCTTTATGTCTTAAGGCCTTAGGCTCAATCTCCCCGTTAATGGATAAAGACTTGATAATATGTATTTGTATATCTGTTAAACTTCAATACAGGTGGCCTGTATAAACACCAGACATTAATTTGAAAATTATTTCTATAGATCGTATCTCTCAAACTGCGCAGTATTTGCAAGCAGAACAGATTTTATCACATATTTAAGAATGATGAAGCATTTGATAAAATGCCAATAATTATAGAGATCGAAAGTTTTGTTTCGGTTTCAAATTCGGCAAGTTTCGGCGGAAAGAGCGGAAACAAACTCACGTGTGCTAGTAAATGAGTGTCGTGCGCGCGTCAATAGTCAGCCCAGTCTTTTAGTGGGTCTATATTTTATACGAGATATTTGATATTTTTTCTTACTTCTATGTATATATGTCAAGCTATTATAATACGATGTATTAAATAATACATCGTATTATAATAGTATTACGAGTTATTAAAGCTATTATAATACGATGTATTAAATAATACATCGTATTATAATAGCTTAGTTTATTTCCACATTTCAGTCCTGCATAGTAGTCGAGTTGAATCAATCTATGCTGCTATGTTTAAATATGCAGTGTAAGTAAGTAATGAAAAATACATTCATTATATCTTAATTCGCCTAACAATAGACATAGCAGCTAGCCATATCCAAACAACTGTGATTCCATTGCATGACTCACCGACTTGGCAAATAGAGGTATTGTTTTGTTCCGGCCCTCGGCGGGCACGCGCTAGCGCTACTCGCTGACATGCTACGTGCATGTCAGCGAGTAGCGCTAGCGCGTGCCCGGAAAAACCAAGCCAACCAAACTATTATAACAACAACCAAAACTATGCCAAGAATGGGAAACTATAAACTGCAACTAAGTAATATTACAGATGCGAAAAAGTTTGTTGCGCTTTTACGCTAACTACGGAACCGACGTTCATGAAGTTTTACATACATGTTGTCTGGGGTCAGAGACGTGTCATCATCATACCTGTCATCCCGGAAAAATAACTATTCCCGAGAGATCGGCACGCGAGCGTAGCCGCGGGCAAGAACTAGTAGCAATGTCTATATTGCCTAAAATACGCCTAAATTGTTATACGCGTAAGTATAAATTAAACGCGTAAATCTTTGATTTTTTCTCAGCATAGCCCAGCAACTTCTATTTTTCATTCCTGTTTCCTTCTGCTTCTTTAATTTTACATAAAAAAACTGGAATAACCAGCTGTGGGTTTTCACTTACAAATGATGCAATCTGATCCAGATAATTAGAACATCAATATTTTTATTAGATTTTCCGCCTACACGCCGAATATCACGCTAAACGTCTCATTTAGCTCTCATAGAGCCTCTGTCGCTCTATTCATTACTATATAATTTGCGTTTACAAGTCTAGTAGGCTAGATTTTGAGACTTTGATACTCTATGAGAAATTTTAGGGAAAGTTGTTTCTAACTGAAATATAGAGCTTAATGTCAAAGTTCGGTGTATACCGTACCGTAGTATTAGTAGAGTCCTGTCTTAATATTAAAATGTTAAACATACATGGTCTTTTTAGCATCTAGAATATTTGAGGAATATGTGTATTCAAATCACAGTAATTTTCGACAATATACATAAAGTAGCAGGATGTGGAGTTAAATATGATTATATCTTCGACGTTTTCACAGCTAAATGAGTTTTTTTACGATCAACTAAGTAATAAAACGTAAGTATCCAAATTCGCAATTTACCTGCGTGATTTTATCTTTATTGTCACGTGTCTCTATCGACTTTTAATGTAGCCTTTCGGAGGAGTGCCACAGTGTGTTTTGTTTGCATTTTTCAGAATCACAATGGCTATGTGGCAAGTGTTTGAATAAATGCTACAATATAAATATAATTATTTTAGATTTGTAAAAAAATAGTCAGATACGTTTGTCTTGTAAAACCGTTTGTTTGAGTAAGACTGTCCCACTGTTCGGCATTAAAATTACAATTCTTTCCCATTCTAATTATGTACTATAGTTCATATTTAGTATAAATTTAACTGAATATTGGATATTTGGAGAGTATTTCTTATTGTAGCCCTCTTCAAACAGGTATGAAAGAAAAAACCTTCACATTCTGAAAAATAAGATAGCAGCGGTCGTTCGTCTTACTTAGGAAATAAGCGCGGGTTGCCCCGGAGCCCCGATCCCGACCATCCAACACTCGCCCGAGATAAACTTGCTTGCTTTATGGCCCAATTTAATTTACTTCCGCTTTTTCTAACTTTGTTTGCTTCCACTACTAAAATAGTAGTACCATTGTTATCAACGAATAACAAAACACACGCCTTTATTGCAAAAGAAAAATACGACTTGACAAAAAGAAAATAGACTTTGTCACTTGGGAGGGTGTAAGTATTCTAACGATACCCCGCTTTATTACGTCAAGGCAGTAAAAAATAAGGTGGAATATTGAAACTCTATGTCTACGGAAGATTTAAAACTATTTTATTTATTATATTGCACTTCTCGTTTTCGTAAGTTACGAGTCCGGCAGTCCTAACAATCGAAAGCCCAAAAGCTTAGCTTAGCAACAAATACAAGATTTAGGCATTCAATAGTGACAGGATGCTGTTACCATTTATCATTACCACCTAATTGGGAAAATCACTATTAAACATATTCCCGTGACTAGATTTTACAATCTGTAGAGAAGAAAAGGCAGATTATACACTCTACGTCTCAGTGCTCTCATACCGTCATGAAAGATATTTGTCTTCGTAATATTTGTTCTTGTAGTAGAAATTTAACATATTAATCCATGAAGGTAATGAGTAATAGAGGACCCCGAACTAGGACGCATGACAGCTGAGGACGCAAACGAGAAAAACATAATTCATGGGTTTCTTTTTAAACACATAAATAAATCATAAAAATAAAATAAATACATAGTATTAAACTAAGTCGCTTCCCGCTGTCTGTCTGTCCCTATGTGTAGATCTTTAAAACTACGCAACGGATTTTGATGCGGTTTTTTGTTTAATACGAGTAGATAGAGTGATTCAAAAGGAAGGTTTATATGTACATTGCACCCTTGGGAAGCCGCGGTCCGAGTCGCTAGTTTTGTGTATAAACGAGACTTAGTCTAGCTCCGTGGCGCAGCGGTCAACACGCCAGCCTGCGACACGGAGTGACCGGGTTCGATCCCCGGCCAGTTCAAGATGGAAAATGATCTATTTCACATTGGCCTGGGTCTTGGATGTGTATCTTTATATGTATTTGTTATAAAATATAGTATCGTTGAGTTAGTATCCCATAACACAAGTCTCGAACTTACTTTGGGGCTAGCTCAATCTGTGTAATTTGTCCGTATATATTTATTTATTTATTTACTTAGCACAAACCTTTTTAATTTTTATTACGAATGAGTGAATGATATTAATAAAAATATTCGTAGAAAGTCGCGTATATATACATAATTATGTGTATAAAATATATTTTATCGAAAACGTTCGAATAACGAATAAGTTGCATAATTGTACAGAATTTAGTTTTTGTCTAAACTTAGTAAACATTCCATAAGTCCAACTTACAAGATAAGACCACGTCTCGCGGTCCTGTCCTGCCTAAGATGGCCATCCAACATACAATCACCTGAGATACGTAAATAAACGTACCTACTTCATGTGCCCATCCTATATTGCTGGCGTAACCTATATAAACACTTGTTACTGGAGTAAGTTTATATAAAGACAGACAGGGTCTCCCTTAGCCTGAATAATATGACGATCTGCTTCTTTGTTGTAACTACAAGATTTCATTAGTACTGGTAAACAATGAAGCGGATGCACAATTGCACACTTTAGATCTCTGAGACCCAACACACGAGCACCCGAGATAACAACTAGGCGTGGCTGCTTTATGGCCCAATTCAATTTCGGGTTTCTGCGGTACAACCAACATGGTTTGTATTCTACGGTAAATAAGACAGATATGTATTTCTTCAAGCAAAACTAACAATTTCGGTCAGTTTCTTATTTTTGTCGATCAAAACCAAAAAATCTGTTAGTCACACTTTTCCAAAATATTTGAGCCCGACTTACTCGTAGGTATAACTTAAAACCAGGTTTATTGTCATAAATCGAATCGAATTGCAGATGTGGTGTCTAAAAAATCATCTGGTTTGAAATTATGGTACCTCGTTTGAATTCTCTAAACTGTATACAGGCAATGATTCAAAACGATAACAATTGTAATCTTCATTTCTAGCTACATAGTGTGAGTCAGTGAGGCCGTCATTATTCCCAGAACCAACAACGCGCATTAGTACAATTGTCTTGTTTTATTTACAACTGCATTTAAGTCTAGATTCAGTGTCTTTTCACTTAGATTAAACCATACCTTTACAGCCAACGTAAGGTACCTACTGAATAAATATAGAATTTAGACTTGTTTATGAAAATACGTAGATACTGTCTAATCTTAAACGGAACGCCTCACCAGTGCAGTATCTGCAGTATTTCTTTCAAACAAAGGTTGATACGGGAAATAAACATTAAATTGATCTTCGCTATATGTTTACCAAACAGTCTTATTAAATTTCCAAACTGCTGGAACTGTCGACCAACTAGTGCATTGATTGTCATCAATTTGTGTCCAAATGTAGGAAAGGCGCTCATATCATCGCATACTTTGATGTCATCATCATCATTTCGAGTAGGTGTCATGGTCAATCGACCATGCACACCCTGGTGTTAGAGTTCTTCGGAACCGCCTCTCGGCCTCTGACGTTGATGTTAGGTACCTAGACTGATAACTCTAAGTACTACAATATAAAATTTAACATAAAAGCCGATCCCGGGGTCCGGCGTAACGCAGCTAAGTCCCGTTTATATACATAATTACCTTTAAACCATCATCGTCTGAGCGTATTTTCCGGTTGCATCCTTAGCTGCGTTATGCCGGACCCCGGGATCGGCTTTTATGTTAAATTTTATATTGTAGTACTCAAAACATTTGTCTTTTTCACTTTTCATCTCTGTTCATGTAATAGGCTTCAATAAATATCTTGTATCGAATGGTTTTGTTTACCTATTCGTATTGCCATTTTAGTAACAATTTTTCCTTTGAGACCAATGCTAAAAACTCAAAAACAAAAAGGGCAGTTCTATACAAAAAATTTCGGCCGCTCGGTCAATTTGTATGGGAACGTCAAAAATATTTTTGAGTTCCGAGCATTGGTCCCATAGGAAAAGTTGTTTATATCAAAGGACTGAATCATACCTTTAAGGGTCCAGAACGATCAAAATTTCACCGTGTATATTATATGTACATATCTTTACGGAAGGTGAAAAGCTCATGATGAAATAGCGATATGATTTCCCGAATAAGCCACTCGCAGTGGCAGAAGCCGGCAGCGCGCGGTCGGCGGGAACAACAACTTTTCCTAGTCCATTCATATTTCCCCCTTTTCCCCGTCGCTCGGGCCAGCCGCGACTTGTTATATCACAGACCATCACAGACGAGCCAGCTCGTAAAGTTGAAAGTGAAACAACAATTACAGATAACTTGTACATCTTGATTACCTCACATTTAGCTTTATCGTTTTACCTGATGTCTGAAGAACAAAGTTCACAGTACTTTATTATTTTTAAAGAGGAGTTCGCGAGATATTTTATATTAAGCGTACATTACTGACAAACAACTTTCGTCAAAGAAGCTACAGGATTCCACTTTTTGACTGTTATTTTTAGTATGGAAGCGGTTGTTACAACTTATTATCACGTCTTTTTCTCCTTGCGGGGTAGACAGAGCCTAGGTCTTTAAGGCCACATTTAGCATGTTGGTGTGCAGGTGGAAAACGGAATCAAGTGGTGATGGGTTGCTAGCCGCATCGCCTATAAGTTATTTCATATAAATACAGAATTAATTAGATACAAATAACATAGTGTGTATGTATGTATACTATTCGAATTTCTTAATTACACTTTCTATCTTTATAAACATACTCGCCGCCTTATTTTCTTTTCCTTATTTAATTAATTCTTTTTTATTGGATACGCATCACACATCTCTTCTTCAGGTCACAGCTGAAATTAGTGTTTTGCTTTCGGGCAATATTACCACTGAGCTGTGTCCTTTTTGTATTGCTGTAGCACACGCATCGAGAAATGCGCAGGTAGGTATTTTGTAATTTAGTTAATTTTTGTACTTACTTTTTTCTTATTACTGTGTATTTTTTGTGTGTGTGTTATGGCAGCAAATAAATGAATTATCTATCTATCTAACATAACCGAAGATATTTTACTACAAATTTATACATATAAATATGAAAAACCTTTTTCCCTGACCTGTAGTTTAAGCTTGAAGTGTTATTAATATGTACTCAACGCAGGCGCCTACCGGCTGTCGCCAGCGACACTTGCCTAATCGGTAATACTGGTAATCATAATCACCCATAATTGACGTAATGCAAATGCTCATTTTCTTGGAAGCTGCGGTAACCAGCCAGGAATTCTAGTTAACACATCTGAGAGAAACTCCGGTGTCATTTACAACATCAGTACATTTTGTTCTATGGTTGAGTAATTCTGAATATTCAGAAATAATTCGGTTTCATTATTTCATTTAAAACATTTTTTATTTAAAGTAAGTATATTGCTAAATCTAAAAACGATAGTCAGGTTTTAAATGTCGATAAATAAATCTGAAGTCAATTTAATATAAAGGTTGATAAATAAAAAATAATGTGTCTATTGTTAAAGGCTAAACATACGAGTACCTACAATATTGAGATAAAAATAGATAGCCTGTCACATAAATCCAGTTAACTAAGTTGAGGGTGTCAGACCCTCTTCCCAACCTCAAGTGGCGGTTGTCGAAGCGTCCCGGGCAAGACCAGAATGATATAAATCCGTCCACTACAAGCAAATAGATAGACAAGTTTGGCAACTTTTGTTTTGTATTTCGGAGGATACACGATTCCCAATTTTTGTCGTCAACCGGCCATAATTTGATGTATGTATAACTGACGGAAATCATAGTGAATATAGCGAAAATCTTAGGCCACTCGAACACAGAAAAGTCGGTCACGCTTCAGTCTCTCTAATAGCTTGTGTTAACAGCAACGGGGACGAGGGCTGTGGCTGTTAAAATTAAAGCTGTTGTAAAACAATGGTTATCCAGCTATCAATTTTAACGGTGGCCATACACTGTTCGTATCCTTTAAAGCCTTAAAAGCGATCCTCCGGGAAAAACAAAATGTTCATGCGTCGAAAACTATAGATATTTTTGATATAAACATGCGTTTATATAGCTTCTTCTTCTTCTTCGTGTGTTGCGTGTTAGTAATTAACTGGCGTCCAATTTTTTTAAACTGCATATAGGCAACTTGCTGACATTAATTAGCAACTACTATCTACTAAAAAAAGCTGGAAACAACAACTAGCCTTTGGATAATCCGCCTAATACTAATGAAATAGTCAACTAGAGTGCACATTTATTCCTGCCAAAGGGCTGTAGATGAAGAGCACTAGATATAAACACTTGGAAAGAGGTGGAGGAGGCCTATGTTGCAACACCATCGGACCATTAAGTAGGAAAAAAAAGTGAACAAAGAAAATATCACTAACAATTATTTCAAGTCAATTGAAAAGGAATTTTGAACATTTAGTCATATTTGATTTTACAACTGAAAATTGTTGACGTTAGTTTTTTAGCTGTATAACTCCATCATCTATATAGTAAGTGGTTTTTTCCTATAGAACGTTCTTGAACTCCATACGGCAGTCAACCCTTTTTTGTGACGTGTAACACATAAGGTCCCCGAATTAATAAAAAAAGCAACAGTGCAGTAATGGATTTTTCATACATTTTCTCTGCTCTAGAGCATCAAAGTTCCGCTTTGTGCTGGATATGTACCAATAGTGCAGTTACTCGTATGATAGAGTTGCATCGTAGGAAGAAAAGGCTATTTTTATTTTACTATCCACATTATCTCATGATGTTTTCCGTCAAAGTAGCAAGTAGTAGTATCTAAAATGACCAAAATGAAATGATTAATCTACTATCGCGTACGTGATTTGAACCGTCTCACAGATTTACAATGTTTAGAATAAAATTACTGCTGTATCAATTTTGATTACTCTGAGAGCTACTGAGACGTGTGCCTTTATAAATAAAAGCTGTTGTAAAACAATGGTAATGCAGTCGTCAGTTCTAACGGCGGCCATAAACTCTCCATATCCGTTACTGCTGCCATAAACGAGATCGGTCCTCTGAGAGAAAACAAACGCCAGTAAATTCCTCATTCGTTGGAACTACGAATATTCTCGATATGCACGTCGCAGCCGTGACACTAATTTTGCATCTTTGGTATTCGCATCCGCATTTTCGGCATAACTTTTGATCTGCTACTTTTAATTGCAAGATATTTTTAATAATATGGGTGGAATTTGTTTCTTTTTTGATGTTGTTATCAATTCGTGTGTTTGTTTGCCCCTTATAATAAGCTATGGTTAGTCCTCCCTTCACGTAGCTTAACCCTTAACCACCTACCAGCGGTCATGGTGACCGCAACGACTTTTTAAAGTGATCTATTTTGATGGAGAGTGGTCATATACTAATGAGCATCCATAGAGTATAAAGAGTACCTTTTCTGTGCATAGATTAGTCTTGCACCTACGCTCAGTTTGTGTCTACGTACACGCGTTTGTCTGTGGTGAGTAAAAATATTTCGCTAGCGGTCATTATGATCGACTGTAGGTGGTTATTTAACGTTTTCATATAACGTTTTCTACTTCGTTTTAGAGTTTAATTGCTTATAAATTGTGAATTTGCCAAATCAAGCACAAATGACTGAAAGCAGGTCCAAATGTAATATATAAGACTGTCTGTCTGTTTTCCCCGATTCAAGTTACAACTATTGAACTGATTTTTATAGTTTAACTCCCGGGGACTTTGTCTCGAAATAAAGTAGTGTTCTCCAGGGATCTACATAAACGCGGTGGGTGCCGCGGGCAAAAGATAGACATTTATAAAATTTGTTGTTGCATCTTTCTACCTATATTTTGAATCTTCAGATTTCAATTCCCAATTTGATCGCAGCAAATTTGCTTCTTCGAGAATTCGCGTCCAACATTGTTAGCTGCCACAACCTGATAGATAGGAGGCTCTGCCAGGCGTGCCAGAAATGGCACATAGAACGGATGTAATCGCTATGAGGCGGCCGGGGGTGAGAGGCGGGGAGGCCAGGGGGGAGGGGGACATCGCTTGCCGAACAGCATTCCGCGCGTGACTCAGCCGGCCGTCGCGTGGTAAGTAGCCGGCACATCAGGATGACCAGATGTGGATCAATCAAAGATTATTAAATATTAATGACCTAGCTTCTTCACAGTGTACGAGTTTTGTCCCTAGCTTAAGAATGAGAAAGAAAATACTGTACGGTACTTAAAGTCATAAAAGTTTAAGGCGGCCGAGACTCTACATAATAAGTAACTTTTACTTTCATAATATATGAAACGGTACTATGATAGCTCAATTGGATGAACGCCCACTGTATGATGAAGATATAGAATTGGGTTCTATATATGGCGGGTTGTTTCCACATTTATATCTCCAAAACTTGATAAATGTATCAAAATACCTGCCAAGTATAGATATGATGGATGAATTATAAACACCTTGTTTTTATTTATTCAGAAACAAAGAGTAGGGAATAAAAAATTGCTAACTCATCTCCCCATCATTAATACCCGCTCCCCTGATAATCTGCGAAATAATTAAAAATGCTGTATATATTAAATCAGAGGTCCTTTGAAGGTTCGCGTTTCGCGTCGCAAATTAGATACAACCGGGAGCGGCATTAATTAGAACTCGCAATTAAGCCGCTCTCAGGTTGCCGTAATTTCATCGACTTTTTCTCTTTGATCTCCTACCACAGGAGGTAGGATAAAGAGTCCAAGATCTATACATTCAAGATACTTGCTGAGTTTTCTCACTTGAAAATGTTAGATGACTCATGAATCTTGCTCATAATAAAACCAAAAAAGTATATCGTATTAAAGCCAAAAAAGTCCTTTTATTATTATAATTAAGCATGCTATATACAACAATATGGAAATATTGATTATTAAAAATATATATATTTACAATGTGTAATGATGTAACAGATGCACATAACAGTAAAAATACTCTTCTTAGATACCTATTTCTGGGCCCCTTACTGGACGAATTTCAGATTCGGTTCTTGAGCTTTGTCTCCATATGTCGTACGTACCAGCGACAGGTATTGTGTACCTTCGATGAAACGGGTTCGCTGCAGCGACCGGCGATGTAATGACTGGCGATATTGTGGCCTAGACTACATAGGTACACATTTTCTGTGTTCTCTCTCACCCATAGTGGTGACTATTTTCATTATATCTCTAACTGCTGGGCAAACGGCACCCTCTCTACTTTCCATTTCTTTCAATTTTGAGCGAAGTACTATAAAAAAAATCTGTATTTAATCTGCTCTGTGATACTTCATTGTACTTTACGTCACGTTGACGCAGCACCATGAAGAAAATAATAACATGTTGTCCAAATTCTATTCTTACACTCGCATTGCGTCACTGCGCCGTCCCTAATCTACGCTTCATGGACTATTTATTTGTTTTGCATAAGTAGTGTATTTTACGTAGTTGATGTGATACGCACATGAAATCGTATTTTATCAGAACCAATACAGCCATGATTCAGGACAGCATTATTATTTTTTTATTTCCAAACAGAAGACTATATTTAATCCCAATGTGTGTAATTCTGTTCGATTTATCTGATATGTAACAATTCTTGCATTATCGTACCCTTAAGGCAGGTATTAGCTACGAGTATAATATAATTTATCTAATTTAGAGTCTGTCACGGGAATGCTATACAATACATACTCGTATATGTGATAAGCCACATCGACATCTTGCTTTCTTTCGCGAGTGCTGTCTCACAAAGCCATTTCCTAAAATGCCAGCTACTCGTACTACTCCATGATCGCCGGTCAGCATTGCACTATCTCTCAGGAATCACAAAGTTTTCTAATATTTTCGCGATTGTAACATATTTATATTAAATCACTGGTTACGCTTTATGGCTAACGTTTCGAAAACATTACATTACAGTTTTCATGTTTGCAGGTAGATAAACGCGATAAAACCTTATGAAGTGATTTAATTAAAAAAAGGCCTTATCACACATTGGTTTATTTCACCACTTTATGATAAAACAAATTACTCTACCGACGATTAGATAATAATTAATAAAGCATCGAATGCCAGCTACATACCCCGCGCGGTGGACCCGTGACCGCCGGTCAGCATCGCGCTGTCTCGCGGGAGGAATGCCTTATCATATCAACATCTCGGCTTTCTTTCGCGACTGCTCTGCTCTACTAAGCCACTTTTGTAATGATGCCTATTACTCTGCCCGATATTTGGTACTAAATATAAAATTGAAAGTTAAGCTTTCATTTTTGGTCCATTTTGTTTCTTCGCTAAGCGAAATAAAGTTATATTTGTTAAATTATAACTTTTACTATATAAATACGATAACATAGTTCTTAATATTATTGTCTTGACTTTAACAAATTTATGAGACTGGGAAGTTACCCAGTATTCAATAGCTCTTGGTAAAATGAGATATAAAAAAATATTGTTATGTGGGTCTTATTAAAAAGAACTACGAACAAACAATTAGATAAAACAACATCACCACGTTTTTTACCACATGTAAACAAGTTCTAAAATGGTTTTTACATAAACAACGAAAATAAAAGTCAAACAATCAGCATAGCAATAAAAGATAACTCAATATTTGGCACTAAACAACACAGGTGCATCAAACTCGTTTATATTAAAAAAATAACAAGTTTTAATAAATATTCCACATGCGTCATGCACTATTCATGTTGTGAAACACAAATGGCAAAGAATCAAAGACGTCGTAAACGTTAACGACGTAACATTGTCAAAGGCTACCACACCCTCGCGCTGTGGGGCTATTTTTACGATCGTGGGAGACAAGTGGAAGTAGGTCACAGTGTAGCGTATGTAAAAAGTACTGATGTCAAAATGGAGATTTTTATTCGGATAATTACAGTTTTGAAAGTCACAGATTTTCAGTCTCTATCTTGATCTTTGACCTTATGTTTTTCTTCAGTGACAAAAACTGCTTAAATATTAATATGTAAATGCGACCTAATTGAGCCATATTTTTTGTATTGGTGTATATATTCTTTATGTCGGTAAAATGAAACGCAGAACAATAAATTTACAGAGTATGTATTTGCGTTAATCACACGCGTGCCCTAAATGTTATTTGTCTACATATAAAAACCCCAATCAAAACAATAACGTTGTTTTGATTGGGGTTTTTATACACATAACAAACAATTTCTCTCGAGACAGCTGTGACCACAACAATTCGATGCGAAATTTCCTACCCACCGGGATTTCCCAGTTACAACAACTATAATGTCCGCATTAAAAGGCAGTTTCCAGTAATTCGGCGACCGCATCTCGCCGGCAAACCGCGTGCCAGCTGTGACGTCATTGCCGCCCTTTCGGATTTGTAGGCTTTTAATTTGGTGAGTCACATTCGTACTCATAGCACTCAAACATTATGCGGATTTCGAAACGGCTGTGGCTACTGTTAAGACCGTTTAAGCGTCAAACACGTAAGTAGAGTGACTTGGGAGGGTCTTATGACATTGACGATATCAATGATTTGCAGACAAAATAACGATTGTGTCATCTCATCTTATATATAGGTACCAAAAGTACAATTCCTGTTTAGCAAAAGTATTATATTTAACATCATATAACAAAGAAGAAGAGAAGAAGTCCATGTTACTTTACCATTTATCCTACCTCCGAAATCTGTAGACGTATCTTAATTTCATCATTGTATTAATTAATAAATAATAATAAATATTTAAGGACATATCACACAAATGGAGCTAGCCCCACAGTAAGTTGTGAAACTATTGTCGTAGGATACAAACTAAACAATTCTATATTTTATCATAGGTACTTATATAGATAAAGACCCAGGTCAGTCTGAAAAAGATTGTTTTCCATCATGACATGATCGGGGATCGAAGCCGAGCACCCTCGTGTCGCATGCTGGCGTGTTGACCACCGCGCCACGAAGCTCACTTGCAAACTCTAAGACTCATAGGCAAATTTTTAACTGTCAATTTTTTTCTTGTCACATATGTAAGGTTATATTTACCAGCTGCAGCGGTTGCGAGGAGTCCGCTCAGCGCGAGGAGACAGGCGGGCCACGCCACGCCACTGCGCCTGCAACAACACGACACGTAGTTGTAGCCAGTACACAGTAAACATACAATCCCAGGAGAAAACAGTAACTTATATCTACTAAATTAACAAACTGCGTTAGCTGCGACGCAGTAGAGGACGCCTATCATGTGCTGATGCAGTTAGGAACTATGTTAGTAAGTAAAGTAAAAAAACTTTATTGCACCACAAAGATACACTATGCACATGGATCGTGTAACAGTATTCTGTCTTGTTGCATTTAGCCTATTGCGAATATCTCATCTGGCGAGACGTGCTCTGACTAAGGCTCTGTTATGCATAGTTACAAAAATTGTCGCTAGATGGTCGGTCCACTGCTAATTAACTGGGCTAATTGGAATCAGTTAAAGCATATAAATTTATATTACGCATTTATTTAAAAAATAAAAATGTAATCTAAATAACTTATAGCTAAAAAAAACAAATAGCTAACTCAATCAATGTGATTTTAAAACAAGTATTTTTATTCCTCAACAGGAGATCCCTAAGTTAACGAGTATAGATAATAGATATAAACGCACGTGATGAGAAATAAGTACGCAAACGCAACTAACGAATGCATGCAACATGCGGCTGCAGGAAGGAAACCCGCCTAATCGACATCATTATGCATATAATTCTTACAAATAACTGCTCGCAACGGTAAATAATTAACTGTTACGTAATTATGTATTAAACATAAATATTGTAATCAGATACTTTGTTACCGTCGTAGTAAATTTTTCACCTAAACTTCTTTTCGCTGATCTGGGAGGAAAGCAAAAACGTTGAATGTTAGCTGCTTCTCTTCTCGTTCTGATCAGCCGGCCGGAATATCTCAGAAACCATGACAGGCAATACGGCTAGCCCTGATCATTATTTTAAGACATGTTTTATCTTAATTGGTCCAGTCTTTTACGGGATAGAGGGTTAAGTATAAGCGGTCGCTTAAAATCTTTAACTTTATATAACTTGTAGTTCTCATCTCCACCTTCGTGCCCACTTACGGTAAACGTGGCCTTTAAACCCTATTGGCTTTTGGCTTTGTCTACCCCGCAGAGTATAAAAACGTGATAGTTATATACCTAAGTAAGTAGGTATTGCAAACAGTTAATGATCTATATAAGAATCTTATTAATAATGTAATGTCCCCGTATTAATTATTTTTATAACCTAAAGGTATGATTTTCTGTAGCTAATAATTTTTAGCGAAAGCCAAAGGCTATAAACCGGGCCATGTTCGCGTTTTATGACGTGGTTACAGCACTTACAGCGGGAGGGAGTTTATTTCGGGGAATAACGGTCGCCTTAATATTATCGTCGCATACCGATCAGAGACCACGGAAAGGTTTCAAATAACGACTCAATGACTAATTTAAGTCAACACCTCTACTTGAAAGGTACATAAGCTACTAATCAAGTGTACGATCACACAACTGGAGTGTTTTTGAATTGGCGACTTTACTAAACGAGCTTTTATTTTAATAAATAAATTACTTTTCATCAGAAGATACATTGAAACAATACTTGTGTTCCACTTTTTACACATGTTACATAAATCCTAACTTCCTAATCCTAACTAATATTATAAACTAGCTTTCGCCCGCGGCTCCGCCCGCGTCAATGTCGATCCCTCGGGAATAGTACTTTTTCCCGGTCATCATAAAAATTTTGCACACAAGTTCTCTGGAGTACGGAGAAGGACATAGGCTACCTTTTATCCCGGGAAAAAGTACTATTCCCGAGGGATCGACTTTGACGCGGGCGGAGCCGCGGGCGAACGCTAGTATTAAATAAACTAACCTAGATACTTTATTGCACACCATGACAGTGGTCGACGTTGGAACGAAATCTGCTGGGTTGAAGTGGGGCTGGGCTGGTCACATTTGGCGAATGGTGCCGGAAAGATGGGCTTATAGAATAACCTCATGGGTACCTACTGACGGGAAACGATCAAGAGCCAAACCAAAAACTAGATGGACAGACGACTTAACTGCTTTTGATAAAACTTAAAGAGAGAGATGGCAAGAGATAGAGCATAGCGGAAAAAGAAAGGGGAGGCTCTTGCCCAGCAATGGGACATAAATAGCTAATAAAAAAAAGATACTTTATTATAAATAAATATATAGGGACATATCACACAAATTGAGCTCAGCTAGCCCCACAGTAAGTTGTGAACTTGTGTCGTAGTATACTAACTCAACGATACCATATTCTATAATAGATACTTATATAGATAAACATCCAAGACCCAGGTCAATCTGAAAAAGATCGTTTTCCATTATGACCTGACTGGGGATCGAACCCGAGCACACTTGTGTCTCAGGCTGGTCACTGCGCCTAGGAGCTCGCCATACCTTATTACACATGATAAAATATGTAAAAAAATATATATTTCAATATAAGTAAGATGTCAGCTGCCTTAAGGCATCTGATACAGCTTAAGGACCACTAACAATGACGACAGCCGGGACCAGCGGCATTACGAATTAGAATCAAAACTTATGGTAGCATCTACGTAATAATAGCATATAAAACTAGCACTGGCGGAGTAGAATAGAACCACTCCAAGTCTTCCCGTGGATGTCGTAAGAGGCGACTTAGGAAATACAAGCTAACCAAAGTTCATAAACACCAATGAGACCTCTCCAACCCGTCTGGCCAGCGAGGAGAGTGTAGGCCAAATCCTCTGTCTGCTCTGGCTAAGTATGGCTCCGGTAGTACAGAGAGGGTCATGAGTCATGCTCCTGCAGTGGAGACTAAAAAGACCTGATGATGATAATACATGAACTCATTATCAACAAAAACATAACTCTCCATTTTTGAGCAGTAGTGTAAAAGTGGAGGAGAGCTGAGGCGCGCTTGTCATATCTGTGGTTTGAGCTTCCATGAACTCAACGCGTCAATTTCCACCGAGCGGATGTCTCAGCTGTTAACGGCCGCGATTGAAGAGTGTAAGTGTATCAGCTTTCACACGGAAGGCACAATGGCCGGCTATTATCCTATTCGGGCCGATTGGAAGATAAGCGACGCCCTCCAATGTCGGATGATGACGGATCGCCGTGACACCGATCGCATTGAGACGAATGGTTTACGAATTTATAGCGAAGTATTAAATAAAAGTAGCTGCTGTTTGTTTGTCTTTCGTGTATGTGGCCAACTCTGGTAGTAGATTTGAAAACTCCACCAACAGAAACTAAATTGTCAGGAAATAATATAGGCAATATTTTATTTCCAAAATATAAGGATTCCGTACCAAAAATTGCATTAGTGAAAGGTATCAGTAATTTGTCAATGAACGCCATTATTGGGCGAACACTATTTGAGTCCATGCTTCGTAGACGAATAACCTACAAAAATTTACACTTAAACTTATTTTCAGTAAACAGGTTTAATTGAACACAATTTTGTTTGGTAATTGAATATTGGTTACTGTGATTCCGTATGAAAGAACAATTAGCTGTGGAAAGATATTTTTATTTCACAATCGGTACTGCCTACCGACAAATTCGTGTAGTATAATACAGCCAATTTAGAAAGAGATTGGATTTATATGTGCATTTCACTCTTACCACAGTATAATGTGTATTGCGAGAAAGATAAGTGATGCTTTTATCCTGTTAAATCGGTGTCGTAACGATCGTTATAATATTACAGACTTCCGCTGCTGGGCTCTGTCTACCACGCTAGGGAAAACGACGTGATAGTATGTGTGTTATAAAAATTTAGGTAGATAAACTGAAAATAAACTTAATTAGTTCAACTTTCTCACACGTATTGCCCGCCGCACCAGCAAGCTGCGGTAATCCATCCTATCAGTAGCCGCCCGACTCGTTCACTCTCTGACTGGCTACTGGCAAATCATTACGACAAGCTAACGAGCTTTTGATTGACTGCCGTCATTATACTTTAATCTAAGGAATTTAATCTCAGTCCAGTAGAAGCCAGTGGATTGTATTAAACTTATTTCGTACCCATTGGCGCAGCGAAGTACGCGAAACGAGCAGTTGCCCCGCGGCGATCTCCTTTAAAAAAAAGGAGACTCTGTAACTTTTGTATCGAAAAAATTATCTATAAGAGTATATAGAGTGACATGTAATAAACTTAGTTTCACGTACAAGACATTTGCCCTGTTCCAACGTAACTTCCCTATTTTGAGCAGCCGTCTCAAAGGTGCAGATCGCAATGATGATTGCCGACCTTCGTTGAAGATGGCACAAAAAGAAGAAGACAACGTAATTTCTCTACTTCTACTATCAGTGGCTTTTGACGAAGCAAAATAACATTATTTTTAGGTTATAACGGCTATATACTAGGTCTAGTCCATACATAGCTTTACGCACAGTGAAACAGTTGGCTTCGGACATGAGTTCACACTATCCTGAAGCAGCTAAAGTGGCTGAAACCTGTTTGTATATGGACGATTTGGTCCATTCCACAGCTGATAAAAGCTCTGCTAAGCTGTTAGCTCGTGATTTAATTAATTTGTTCAAATCTGGTGACTTTGACCTAGTAAAATGGTCGAGTAGCTGTCCTGAGCTACTTGATTCACTTCCTGATTCGCACCGCAAATCAATCGAATTCGATTTACACAACAACTCATCTAAAGTTTTAGGTCTTTCCTGGGATCCTTGTGAGGATAATTTGTTTTTCACCACTATCACAATTGCTGAAAAATGCACTAAAAGAAACATACTTTCGGTTGTGGCTAGATTATTCGACGTACTCGGTCTAGTTGCGCCTGTGATACTCACAGCCAAATTGCTTATTAAGGAGTTATGGCTCTGCAGGAGTGATTGGGATGACCTGGCTCCAGAGAACATACGTGCCCGCTTTCACGCACTCGCTCAAGAGATGCACTTGCTTAACACTTTGAAAATTCCTCGACATGTTGGTGTGGAGGTCGGGTGTGAGCTGCGTCTTGTTGCTTTTTCGGACGCTAGTATGAATGGACTAGGAGCAGTTATTTATGCTCATTGCACTTACCCTTCTGGTATTATTGAAACGCGTCTACTTTGCGCAAAATCGAAAATTAGCCCTACGAAAATTTCCACTCTCGCTCGCCTTGAACTTTGTGCTATTTTACTCATGTCAAAATTGATAAAAATTGTACGAGATACATTCGTTGAACGCATGACCATAGTGGACATATACGCATTTTCGGATTCCACGATAGCTTTATCGTGGGTTCATTCTTCCCCGCATAGATGGTCAATCTTTGTTAGCAACAGAGTAGCCCAGTGCCAAGAAAATTTAGACGCTAAACATTTTTATCACATAGCTGGTGCTATTAACCCAAGCGATTGTCTTTCTCGTGGCATGTTGCCATCGCAACTTTTGTCTCACGATCTGTGGTGGAACGGCCCTCCTTGGATTCGCGAGCCGCCTGAAAAATGGTAATGATTTGCCTGAACATAAGGCTAATGTTATGGCTGTCACAACGCATATAGAGGAACCACTCTTGTGTACATTGGCACAACGAGTTTCTTCTTGGCAAAAATTGCTACGCATTATAGCCTATGTACTTAAATTTGCTAAACCTAAACTCAAAATCAATCCTCTATCTGTAGCAGGATTAGCAGCTGCTGAAAGGGCTCTAATTCTTGCTGTTCAATCAGTGCATTTTGCTGAAGATATCAAACTACTCAAAGCTAAGAAGTTACCTTCAAAGAAGCTGCAGAACTTGGCAGTATTCTTAGACGCTGAAGGAATCTTACGTATAGGAGGAAGACTTTCTGGGTCGATGCTTCCGTATGAAGCTAAACATCCAATTTTACTTCCAAAACGCGATCATATTGTCGATCTAATAATTCAACATTCTCATGTTTTCAACTGTCACGCTGGACCTGGACTTCTTATGTCAACTATAAGACAGCACTACTGGATATTAGATGCCAGAACAGTCATTAGGTCTAAGTGTCGGAAATGTAACACTTGTTTCAAGTTGAACCCTACGCATCCCACGCCTATAATGTCTGCATTGCCGTGGTACCGTGTGACAGAGACAGCGAAAGCTTTTGTTCATACTGCTTGCGATTATGCTGGACCTGTACGCATTACCCTTTCGCGTCGCAGAGGTCAACATGCTCAAAAGGCATACATTGTACTTTTTATTTGTATGGTGACAAAGGGTATTTATCTGGACTTAGTCACAAGTCTGACATCCGACAGTTTTTTAAACGCATTCAAGCGCTTTATTTCCCGCCGCGGTCCAGTGTCTTGCTTATATTCCGATAATGCCACAACTTTTATTGGTGCCAAAGCACAATTGGATGAGCTTTATAGTTTTTTGACAAGTTCAACCTTCAAAAACGCACTGTCTAATGAGCTTTTGTCTCGAAAAATAGATTGGAAAACAATTCCACCCCGATCCCCTACATTCGGGGGAATTTGGGAGGGGAATATAAAAAGTATGAAAACGCATTTATATAGGGTGATTGGAAACCAGTTGCTCACTTATGAAGAGCTATTGACGGTTCTAGCGCAAGTTGAGTGTATCTTAAATTCTCGGCCTTTGAGTGTCATTTCTTCTGATCCACACCCTGAAGTTTTAACTCCCGCGCACTTTCTAATGTCCACTCCACTGCAGTATTTGCCTGCCACTGATCTCTCAGATCAGCGCTATAGTTTATTGGAACGCAAAAAATTGCTCGACCATATGGTTCAATCCTTTTGGAAAAAGTGGCACCTTGAATATCTGCATACGTTACAAGTCAGACAAAAATGGGCTACACCAGACAAGCCTGTAGAGATAGGAACAGTTGTTCTATTAGAACAGGAAAACTCAGCTCCATTGACTTGGCCATTAGGAATAATTACTCATGTCTACAAGGGTACAGATAACGTCGTTCGAGTAGCGACCGTTAAAACGCAGAATGGCATTTATAAACGCGCTGTTACCAAATTATATCCTATTCCAACACAATAAATTCATTTAACTCTTTACGCATTTAGTATAAATTTAGTTTAGGTAGCTATAATTTGAATTAATTCGCTATATATCTCCTGATTTACCATGTATAAATTTATTTTTGTTTTGAAACATCTTGCGACGTTTCAAGGCGGGGTGCATGGTAACGCGAGCAAAGTCTCAATTTAAAAAACGCAATAAAAAATTTAATATTCTTATGTACATGTTTCCTACGCCGCTTTATCAATGTTTTTATGTTGGTTGTCCTGTCTGTTGTGGAAGCGTGGGGGGAGGAAAGATGGCGCGGAGCCTCTTCGCCCCTGACACTGCTGTCTATGAACCTTGACCGATAAGGTTGTTTTTGTCCAGTCGCGCGCGCCTGCATATATGTAAATGTGCATTATTCATTGTGATTCTATTTTGGGAATCATACGCCGCCGATTGACGCTGGATCTCGTGAATCCATTTATTCTGTGAAAAAGGGATAAGGACTCGTAATCCTTTGTGTAAAGACTGACACGTGTATAGTTCACCAACACCCCCTGAAGAAGTCCTGGCGGTGGATAGCAGCTTCGTGGACGTGCATCGACGTGGAAACGACATTCAGGTCAGTCCTCATATTAACATTGATAGCGGTTCTTATCATATCCCTTTTTTTACACGCAGTGAAGATACCTTAGGCATCTTCATTCTTTGGGAGCATATCCCACCAGGTGGTAGCTATTTACACGCTAACCTACCACGTTGTAACAGTGTAAATCGGGCCTAATGAACCTCAAATATACCTAGGTGTCTCGTAAGTGTGCAAGTGAAACGGCAAATATTGAGATTTTATTAATGATATAAATATTTTTTGAACTCGGTTTCGTAATATGTGAGAAAGAAATGAACTGTAGGTAAATATGAAATTAAACGAAGCTCCGGCGCACTGCCACTGACAGTCAAATGCAAACATAGTGTGTCTGTCATTATAATTTAGAATCTTACTAATTATGTTTAAACATTGATATTTTATTTGATTGTAACCTGTTTTGTGGGTTAACATAAATAAAATAGAATATAATTATATAAAAAACAAAGAACACACAACAGTACTTATATTTATTCTGTGACACAACCGAATTTTTTGAAGTCGCATAAAAATAATGAAGAATAGGTAGCTGATTATTTTTTTGACTAGCTCCGTGGCGCTGCGGTCAACACGCTAGCCTGCGACACGGAGTGACCGGGTTCGATCCCCGGCCAGGTCAAGATGGAAAATGATTTTTTTCAGATTGGCCTGGGTCTTGGATGTGTATCTATATATGTATTTGTTATAAAATATAGTATCGTTGAGTTAGTATCCCATAACACAAGTCTCGAACTTACTTTGGGGCTAGCTCAATCTATGTGATTTGTCCGTATATATTTATTTATTTTAAATCAAGATAACTGAAATAGAAAAGACAACCATATAATATAGACCGTTAAGTAGTAAAGCTATTTAAAGACTTGTAGGTACACACATTTAACATAGATGTTATTATCTCTCTCTACTTATTTCAAGAAATATTTTATAAATCTCCAAATCAGAATAAGACACTATATGTATTAAACACATTCGGTATGCACCACTCAGCGTGCCTGTGTGTATATGATTGATGTCATTCACAAACACGCAGACAAGCGATACTGGTCATAAGTTAACGGTTCTGAGAATCAATTCCTTTCACTCGCATGCACATTGACACTCGTCTATTGTCTACAGTCGACTAGCTACTTATTGCAAACCAAGCAGGTAGCAACAGCCTGGTTACGCCCATTTGTGAAAAAAAAACCTTTACATCACTATTGATAATAGTAGTAATTAAATTCAAGCACAAAAACTAGATTTTCCTAAAATAAATAAATATATATGGACAAATCACACAGATTGAGCTAGCCTCAAGGTAAGTTCGAGACTTGTGTTATGGGATACTAGCTCAACGATACTATATTTTGTAACAAACACGTAAATAGATAAACATCCAAGACCCAGGCGTTAATCTGACAATATACATTTAATAACACGCTTATATATAGACTACCAAAAACGTACTGGGATCAGTTTTACTCAGATTTTGCGCATAGAAAACCCTGCAGAAAAACCAATATATTTTTCAAGCTTACAGTAAAATTGATATCCCCAATGCTTATCTTAGAGATAATACAAAAACAACATTTAGTTTACATTCGCATCAAATTGAGCTGTTCATTTTCATCCTGGATATACCAAACATCTGCCTCGCTCAACACGCGTATGATTGTGTGAAGTTATTTCAGCACGAGATTGCTGTCAGCCGTCCGTTAAAGCCGCATTAAAACCTTGTCAGGGCGGCGAGGGCCCGCGGCACAGCCTCCATAAACAACTAGGGACCGAGATCATTGGACATAGAATTACCACGTCACCAACGAATTACTGTTCGTTTGCTTTTCGTGTATGTACAGTGTTAGGTACTTACAAATACCCAATCAACCAAGCATTCTTGAAAATGTTAATTTATAACACGAAACAATAATCTGATTACTCGTAACAACAAAAACAAAATTCCTGAAATATCTATCACTCAGGTAGCAGATGTGCCATTGTTATTGACTGTGAGTGCTACAGCCCTATCAAAGTAGCGGTCCGGCGCCTCGACCAGGAATGTGGGCCCAATCACTTTTTACGATTTCTCAATCGATCGAATTAGAATCGCGGTTTTTGCGACGATTACATCGGCGACGCAGGACTCGTGGGTTTGTTCACCCGCCGACGAAAAACACACATAATGCCTCCCCCAGACTGGTGCGTTGTTATCGCTCGTGTGATCTTTATTTTAACTACAGATATGTATATAGGCTAGATAATGATAGCTGTCTGTCGAGTGCGCATTATATTTTTTTAATCTACTTCAGTTTATGTACTCCGTAAAAAATGCGCATGCCCTTAAATATATTAATGTACAATATCCAACATAAAAATTGCACGTAGGCCGAATAACAGACAAAATGTTTTGGTGACTTCGTTATTGCTTTCGTTTATTGGTAATGTGACACGCTCGCTACATACTAACCTAACCTAAAGCAGCATCTTGCCTAATGCCTAATACACAGCGCGGCAGTATGGGAAGGCTTCAACGCCTAACAGTGACAAGTGGGGCAAAGACCTGCAGATTATCGTAATTACGTGTTGATGCAGTGTGACGCGGCTGCCCGGCGGCATGCATCTGTAATGCTTCGATAAAAACTACAAGCATCACCCGTACCATGGCGCCCGCGATGCCGTTTATATCGCTATCGTACTATCTATATCTCGCTCTTTCATATTACCGAAAAACACCACGACTATAGTCGATAAACGTTGTCGCGCCTGCCATGCATGCTATAGTTTACATCGAGTCACGCCTATTTCGCGAAGTGGTTGGTTCTCTCACTAAGTCATTCTTTTTACTTCAGTCTTCCTCTCCCTCCTAATTATATCCCACTTTTTCATCGGGTCAGCAATCAGCAAAGAAGACCACTCCTCTTAATTTCGTTTTGTTTTCTGTCATATTCTGTCACTTCTTTCCTGCTTATACTCGCCTTGACACAATCCATTCATCTCTCCTTGGTAGTCCTCTGTTCCGACATGTCAATACAATACCTGTCTTATAATATGACCTTACTCTACACTTGCATACTTGAATACTATAGTAAAGTGAATTTACTATAGTATTCTAATGATTTTTAATCAAGTAATCGTAAAGTACGCAAATTCTAATGTTTCCTTCGAATGCTGTTAAAATGCAACTGTTATGAGAATCTAGGAAAACATAGACATGGATATCATTCCATCCACCGATAGAGCACAAAATGCATGATTTTTTTTTAAATATGGCCGATAGGTGAATGAAGAATGTCAACTCAATTTACTTTTAGTTCTCAGTATTTAGCTATTAATGTTTGAAATGCGGAACTTTTAAAATGGATGAGCCCTGAAATGTAGTGACGTCATAAGTCATACATAATGCAACGTGCAGCTATCCATCGCGCTCCCGTAACTACTGAATTAAACGACGACTGCAGCCGCCTCAGTGTTCAGCGTAAAAGGGGTGCCAGTCTGCAAAGTGCCGTCATGCCGCTTTCGTCAGAATTTGCAAATGAGTGTTCATTCTTAAGTAAGTACCTACTTGCTAACTGAGTCAAACAATGTATTTGAATACATATAAGATAGACAAGTCTGAATTAAATTTTCCTGCGCGAAAATGAAAATATTTCATATTAGAGTACGAAACGCGTATGTTCAAACAACATGGGCCGTAATAGGTGATATTTTATTCATGAAGACGCAGTGTCAATGTTGACTCGGTCCGCCAACCCGACAGCAGATCAACACGCGCCGTGACATGTGCTGCGACATGTTGCTAAAATAAAAAGCCTACGAGCAGTAGGTACTGCCAACGCCAATAACATAACATACTGAATTGAGCCTTGTGTCTGGGCAAAAGATTATTTTGATGTGTTTTAAATTACATTATATGCCATATTTGGTGGCTTCCTTCAGTTTTCGCCACTTTGTTCTATTTTGGGCAGATAAGCTCAAACTGGTGACATTCGACTGCTTAAAATAAAATTTCGCACTAGTAAAAAAAGATATCTATATTTTTTGGTCAATTTCCTTTTTTATAGGCTTGATTTAATACAGTATACTAATAAAAATGATGTTCTCAACATCAATTCAACAAATAACTTGAAACCCTTGCTTGAAACTGAATCAATAAATACCAGGAGAGAAGAAAGTTTACGTGGCAATTTTACGAATAACGGCAATATCCTTGTTGTGACCCATTGCGCTCTTACAAACTTATGGGTTGTTTGTGGAGGGACGTGTAGTCCTTGTGAGGGGACATCCTGCGACCTTCGTCAGGTCGTCTGGTCACCTTGTTCGATGTCCTATACGCATTTAGAATAATCTTCAATCTAAAACGATTTTATTCCCGCGTTAGTGTGTAATAATACTAAACTGTTCAATCAATCAAGTGAAATATCTCGTAACTCCAACAATTTCATAGATCTCATCTGGCTATGTTATTATAAAGGGAAACATAGGAGTGAGGGAGTCCTACAACTGTAGGACTCCCTTTTTACTGTACTATTAACTCGTTTTAAACATGATACAATTTAATTCAATCGCTTTATAAACCAATTTACGCTCTGAAATATAGACTTTACTAATAAATTAAAATTTGAAAAATGGCAGGCTGTATAACACGCACTTAGTTGTGGAGGGGAGGGAACACATCCGATTATGACATATGTAGAGTCATAAATAAATAAACAGGACGTGCTTGAGTTGCTGCGGATTTAATTTACAGACGAATAAATCACTTGTAGTACCGAATGTTGGCGCCGAATAATAATATCATAGAAGAGTCACAAAGCCGGTCGGCTGCTAAAACTCTGCTTGATATTACAGCATGTACAAACATAGCTCATTCAGGGCTCCAAATGCATCGTTCTGATGAAACAACCGGGACTAATTTAGATGCGTACTTGGTAGCAGAAGGATAAAAACTGTAATGTACATGCTAACTGGGATATACAGAGCGCGATATCGGAGATAACTCTTCTAAATGCATTTCTAAACACACGGCGCGGCAGACAGAGCAAATTTGGTTTATCAAAGCCACGAACAGTATACTAACAAGTTTTTCGTACATACATACATAATATCACGTCTTTTTCACTTGCGGGATAGACAGAGCCTAGGTCTTTAAAACCTTAAGGCCACGTTTATCATGACGGGCATTAGGTGGAAAACGGAATCGATGTAGTGATGGGTCACCAGCCGCATCGTCTATTAACATGATTCCTCAGATTTGACCCATTCCCTTGATCGGCTTTTACGATCTGCGCGAGAAGAGAATCAACTGGTACATTCTACATTTTTTCTTTTCTCCCAGACCAGCATGAAAGATTTTCGTATTAACTATAATAGGCTAGTTTCCTAAAAAAAAATAATTAGTCCGTCAGTTACATATTCAAAAAATATTGGACACCTATTTTTTCTTCTGTCGATTAAACAAAAAATGATAAAGATATAGCCCTTTGAAATTCCGTGTGACGTCATAGTTTGCTACAATTTTTAGCAAGCTTTGACGTCACGAGCCCCCACTCCTAAACTTTGACGCGCTTTATCTTTATTATTTATTGTTTATTTGACAATAGAAAAAATACGTGTCCAATATTTTTTGATTATCTAACTGACGGACTAATTGTTATGTTATTATTACGACCTAGGAAACTAGCCTATTAGTTTCTTCTTCTAAGTAGTGCATTACTTTCGACACTATTTGTTTTTTTTTAAACCATCGTTTTGTTTGGAATACAAGAATACCTACGTTATCAATTCACTACATATTCCTTACAAGAGCACTGTTAATGTATGAGTAGTTTAGCACATTTTATATGAAGAGACAGTTCCGTACTGTGTTTATTTGGAACCTTTAGTGCGAAATATGGGCGACCGCGCCGCGTGCTCTCTGTCAACGTGATATTAATTGGTGTACACAGTTGTAGTCACCATACAACTTCACCTTGCATATAGATTAACTCAGATTGTTTCGATAGTTTACAGCAATAAATCTAAGCGATTAAAATGCCACAGATGAAACATTAAGATAGTAAGCCAGTGTCAATACAACATCCTGGCTGGCATCGTCTATACTATAGTTTTTATTTACCTTCTTTTTCTCCTTTTGCAGGTTGTAAAATTTGATCGAGCGAATGGTCGTATAGATAAGGTGAGATAAAGGAGATTAAAGTTAGTCACTTGTCTAGTTTTCCGTCTTCAAAGTTAATCCCGCCTAATTTCTAAAGGTAGTTTTTAAATTACGCAACCTTTGGTTATGTAGTAATCGTATTTACTAATCTGTGCATTTGGTTTTAAAAAAATAAAGACATCAAACTTTATATCACAACTAAACAACGATTATATCAGCATTAATATTCATAAGACATATCAAGCACAGTTCGTATCCCTTGAACATGGTGGAGCTAGAAAATCACAGTGTGACGAAAAATAGCTCAAACAGACTAGTAATCAACAAAATGCGACGGCAAAAACAAACAAGATAGCATCATGAACTTCTCAAGCAGTAAATGTTCCATCTCAGGCGATTCATCTTGGAGCATAACGTGCGGGGAAAAGCTTCTCCGTCATTCATCATCAAAGGCTGTTCGGAAAATATTATTTATACAGAAAACAAGTATAATTTTAGATGAAACCTCCCAAAAGCTCGATCAGCTAACTAGTCCATTCATTATATTCACAACACAAACGAAAAGACAAGTTCAACTCGTCGAGCAATAAATATTCCATTCCAGCCGATCTGTCTTGGAATATGGCGTGCGGGGAAAAAGCTCGCAGCCGGCGCCGTTCATCTTGACGTGGAGCAGTTTCCGACAAATTGATTTAGCGGCCGCGGTTGGGGGACGTAAAAACCCTGCGCAGAGCACGCATAACTGAATATTAACTGTCTTTTTCCAGATTTACATAATTATCATTGATTTTCTTAAAAATTGTCTCCTCGGATTCATAAACGTATCTGTAGGTGAAACTCCCGCGCTGCGCCTGTTCCGAATCTTATACAACCATCATCCCTTAAGCTTATGCTGTTACAAAACTTTTATCTCTTTTATATTCAACAACTAAATCATCGTTAACAAAGACTCCATTGCCATTAATATCTAATTTGACATACCTGTAAACAATGTACTAGACACCAGGATTCCTTCCACGGTGTTCTATATGTATATATTTTCATACAGGATGCAAATTCTAAACACAGTCATAAGCTGTGCTGTGTTGTTTTAGCAAACAACACACAGTGGCACTGCTATGTACATTGACACATTGTACATTAACGTTTTCACGAGTCAACGTCATCAGATAGTAACAGTTTGGTGGAAAAACCTAATAATAGAATGAATCAACACAAGAAATATAACAGTAGCCGCAATGTTTGTCGTCATGAACCACGTCACATATCTGCTACATGATCTAACTCCTTTCGAGAACACCTATTAATTGAAACCAAAATAAATCATCATTTTATTTACCAGATGACGTCACTCTTTGTTCATCATTTGCGATTAAACTCGACACACCTGTGTCGGACGTGACTCTGCCTATTTATTTGCTTATCTTGTGGTTGTGTCAACTCCGAATTGCTTTGGATATGCAAATTAATCTATATATCACTTCTGATAGCAATACGACAGCTAAAGTCGTTATCGCGCGAATTGAATTAAATACTTTATTGATTTACTGAGTCGCGATCAGGTTAACTTTTGTTCGCCTTTCATTTTCTTTTGTTGCAAAATAATTATTTGCAGTAAACAAAAGAACCGCGTGCCCTTTGTATAATCCTTTATTGATATTCAGTTATTTCTAACTCATTGCTTATGAGTAAATATATATATTTAATTTTTATGTTTATTAACAAAAAATTACTTGTAATACAATAAAACATATTTATATTATTTTTTTTTCTTTTGCATTAGTTTGACTACAGACTATACTGAGACTGTCTAAAGATTCTAAGAACTAGTAAAACTCTGATGATCAGTCGACTCGAAGTCAAAGCTTCGCTCTTGAATCAATGTCGTCACAATACCAAAGGTACATTTTTACAAAGACAGTTAGCAGTATATTCTATGTCTGCGCATCTTGTTTTCTCCAGAGAATTCAAACATGTTTGTAGTATGTACAGTAATGTAATACGTGTCGCGTTTCTCCCTCGGGAACTCTGGAAGCTGAATACTGAGCAATGTTTCAGGCGTGTCGTCACAAAATACTAGGGTAAAGGAATGAAACTAATGACTTTAATACACATGTTCATGAAAAAGGAAATCGTTTTTAAGTATTACGTATCCAAATACACTCTCTTTCTCTCTCTCTCTCTTTCTGATCTGAGTAAGATTGGTCTGCTGCATTTAGTTTTAAGGTACCAGTACCACCGTTCTTAAGCGAGTCCTTTAACGTATTCCCACGTGGCACATTCATCGTGGAATTTGTTCTAATATTATTCTACGACTTGTCACATTTTGAGTACATGTACTAAAAAGTTTCACATCTCTACTCTATACCCTTTGCTTAGGCATTCGCTTACGCATTCTAGTCCAAAGCGTAGTTCATAAGGCTACATTCCAGCTAGCTCAGCGGGAGCGACACCTGTCATATTAACTCTGGAATATAGCAAGATTATTCAAAATATACTTGACAGCATAATGCGATAATTCATGAACTTGTAAAGTTTATGTTTTCGGGACTTTGTTATCTATACTTTTTTTATCCTAAAGATTTTTAAGCGTAACAATTTTACGCATAATTTTTTTGAACATAATTTGTCAAAGCATAATAATTCTAAGCAAAACATTCTAAAGCATAAATCAATTTACACATACTGATATTAAAACATTTTATACGCATACAAATTGGAATTTGCAGCTCGTATTTGGATTACAAGTATCTAATCTAATGAACCTAAGCTTCTCTGTGTGTCCAACTTGTTTTTATTACGCACGAGCCTTCGTGGCCCTCCCCTTGGTGGCGGAGCTGCTTCCCGCCGCTCTCCCCTTTTTATGTTTGTGTTGTTGTCTTTCTTTCGATTAAAGAAGATATTTAATTCCTATTTAATTAAGTAGGAAAGCTACGAGAATTGTAATTTTGTATGACAAGTATGCAAAAATTAAAATGTTATTAATGAAAACATTACGCAACTCTCAAATAATTTTTTATTTTCCATATTGCCTAGTAACATTATGTGCATTAAAAATCTGCCAAAACAAATAAGCATAAAACCTAATTTTGTCTACATAAACTGTTTGCCAAAAAACTATAATGGCAAAAAAAAGTTATGCCAAAGTATGTTAGGAAAAAAGCATTATGCGAAAAGAAGGGATCCCTATTGTAATTGGATTGGCCTTGGCTCGGGTTTAATTAAGACGTAGATCCGCGATGCTGCATTGCGGATGCGGAATACCAATACATGAGTAGGCTCATCATTACAAATTTTATAAAAGGCTTATAACTTTTCATCTACTCAAGACACATATAAGATACATGTACAATATTTTAATTGAAAACCTTTACTTATCAATGCTCTAAAGTATAAAATTCGTGTTACCAGTAAATACTCGACCAGTTTTGTTTTTGGAATACCAAATCACTAGCTTTTAGCTGACATTCCATGCTAATGGCATGCGGGTGATAACGATGTCTCATTGCCCTGTAATGACAGGGTTATGAAGGCAAAAAGCCAGAGTAATGACGCAGAATGAGACTTCTGGCTTTTTGCGAACTGACAATCCATGGCTGTGAAGGACATTTATTACTTCACAGCCATGGATTGTCAGTTCGCAAAAAGAAGATATTTATTAAAGTCCGACAAAATGAAGTAGGAAAGCTACGACAATTGTAATTTTGTATGACAAGTTTGAAAATTAAAATGTAACTAAGTAATGGAAAATTTACGCAAATCTAAAATAACTTCAAGCTAAAATTTTGCATAAGGCCAATGCGTTATGCATAACTTTAGCGAAGCATGTCTTTATTTATCCCTTGCGATATCATAAACAATAAGTGTTTTACTACTGGCATGCCCTCAAACGGATGACTCAGCCTTTCAATGAACTTTTCCTATGGAACTAATACCATCATCATCATCAGATATTTTTAGTCTCCACTGCAGGAGCATGACCCTCTCTCTACTACAGGAGCCATACTTGGCCGGAGCAAACAGAGGATTTGGCCTACACTCTCCTCGCTGACCAGACGGGTAGGTCTCATTGATGTTTATGAGCTTTGTTTAGCTTGTATTTCTTAAGTTGCCTCTTAGGAGTGGTCCTATTGTACTCTGCCGAAAACCACACGGCTAAGGACTAATACCGGGAACTCAAAAATTGCCATTTCGATATAAGTGTGTACTGCCGGCAAATAGGATGCAAATCTCCAATTTCCTTGCTTCCATAGGAAAAGGTGTTCATTTTTATTGGACTGAGTCTCCCCTACAAAGATATGTTGGTGGTAAAGCATGCTGTATGATACAAACGTATAAGTACCCGTTTCATATAAATATTTCATTCGGGCAAAAATAGTCTCAACTAACACGAGCAGTGTGCATCGAAAATAAACTTACTGCAAAATATACTTCTATTTTTTTTATATCATCCAATAGTTATTCCATATTTTTCATTATAAAATACTTAATATACCTTTTCGGTTAGTTATACTTGCCCACGGCAGCATACTCAAAATGAATTCATAGAAAAGTATGTCAAATCTCATCTTCGCTCACATTTCACTTAATTTTTTTAAATCTTCTGGCAACGACACCCTTTCATCGTTAATTTTGCGAAAAAGCAGTATTTTTCAGTCACCTTTACCTAATAAAACAAGTCAACGAATCCGGATGTCCGCAGGTTTGACAGCAGTCACCACTTCCGATTCCGATGTTCAACGCACGGTACAACCGGTCGCATTTGGTGTGACGTCGTCGTATTTTCCCCGTTCATATACTCAGCTTTGCTGCATGTACATATGTGCGCTATTGAGGCAGACTACCTAAGCACATTCTGTGTCTAAACTAAGACATTAATGAATCTGAAAATGTTTTTACCAATTATAAGTTTAACAACATGTTATTAAAACGGTACTGCACGAAATTGCAAAAATTGACGTGTTTTTAAATCACTAGTACTATGCGCTGAATTAATTAAATACATTAAAAGTATTTGTATAATTTCGATCAATCCTTGAACAAGATCCCTTCCTTGTTGGAATTTGAAACATTTACGTATGAAATTTAAAAATGATATATATATGGTATGATATCTAAAAGCATTTTTCTTCGAAAATTTTGTAATTTTTACGTCTAAAACAATAATTCTCACATGACAATATTTATATGTACGTCTCGGAGGTTGCCCCCTTTCTAATTTTGTTTATCCTTATCCTTACTATCCTTACTATTACTATTTACTATTTATTTACTTTTACTATTTTACTATTTACTATATTTACTTAATATTATAAATGCGAAAGTGAGTTTGTTTGTTTGTTTGTTACGCTTTCACGCCGTAACTACTGAACCGATCATCATGAAATTTTGCATACAAGTTCTCTGGAGTACGGAGAAGGACATAGGCCACCTTTTATCCCGGGAAAAAGTACTATTCCCGAGGGATCGACATTGAAGCGGGCGGAGCCGCGGGCGAAAGCTAGTAAAGATATAAATATGAAAATAATAAGACTTTACTTCTTTTTTCCCAGGAAAAGGCACAAAACGGCAAAAGGCACAAGCCATTAGGCTTGCGCAGTAGCGACGTTTTTCGTTCGCGCGGCACCCGCTTAACGGTTGGCAAGAAGGAATGTTTTTATTTTATTTAACCTGCCCCGTGTATGTGTGTTTGTCCATTTGTGGGTCTAGCTCAATCTGTGTGATTTGTCTTATTGCTTGCTTTTCGTGTGCGTATTTATTTATTTATTTACCTGTCTGTAATCAAATCTAAAAAGGAAAATTTGACTAACTTCTGTGTCCGTAATTTCATATTAACCAAACTGATCTGAACAAGAACTCCTCAACGCTAAATGGCTCAGTCACCAAATTTTGCGATACTGTAATTTTGCGACAAACGCTTGTCATAAAAAAATATTTTTTGTCTAATCTTATATTACAATATTATTTAGGTTAGTTTTTTAGCAAAGTAATGATTTTCTTAATCGATTAGCATATTTTTCACATAAACAAGAATACTTTGCGGCAGTTAAAAAGCGATAGATTGCATGGATGAGTTACAACTAGAAATACCAAGTTGGCGTTAGCACCGACGTCATAGGCTTCAAACTTGTTCAAACCAAACAATCTGAGCTAGCAACAAAGAGAGAAGAAAAATAATATATTTTTCATTCAAATTGGAGAACATGCATCTCTTTAGAGAGAACGTACAGCTACGTAATTCTGAAGAGACTCTACCACCAGGTGGTAAACTTCCCTGGCCAGTCTGGGAGTTGTTAGACAGACTTCGAGCTAGTGTTGGAAGACGCCGAGACAACCGAGTTAAGAAAGGTTTATATATCAACAATCTGGTGGCGCTGTTCAGACCCATCTAATGTAATTGCCCCAACTGTTCTACTTCCTGCACAGTAGAGGACTTGATTGAGGCAAATGATCGTCCAGTTAAGGTTGCCAAATTCTGGTCTGAGTCAATATAACATGTATTCTAAAAATATATACAAGATTTAATATTATAATTAATTGATAAATCTTTCTTCAGTTTAATCAACTTTCAATGCATCTGATATGAATTAAGTTGGATACCACACTTCTAAATAGTGGGTATTAATGCAGATTACGCATGCTTCGAATGCGTGTACCTATAATATGTGTTAAACAAATACGCCACGGTAATTTAAGGATACGGCAGTTTAGTGGTCGAGAGCGTCGACGCGCCAGATGACGAAGGTTGTGGGTTCGAATCCTACTTGTAGCGAATTTTTTCATCACATATTTTCGATTTTAAGATAAGATGTCGTTCTGTTCTCTCGTTGCTGCGGCTGAGTCAGCGCAGCGGCACGCAGGATGAGCACATGCACTTCTTTTGCGACTTTTTTCTCGGATTCAAGTCAAACTAGTTCCACTCAGGGCTGACACGTTTATTTGATTGTTCAGAAACGATCGTAAATCTATAGATATCTTGATTACATTGATGATGATGATGGAAACCGACTCCGATGTGGCAAAAAACGTGCGAATCCTTATTGTGGAATCTGAATAATAATTGTTTGTAGTTTTAAAAACTTTAGTTCGTTTATGATTTGAGTGCCATATTAAATAAACGTTTTTAAGTTATTTCATTGTTTTATTGCAAAGACAATCATAAAAATTCATTATAAAATTACGGTTTTACTCACGTTTTATTCCTTCCCCTATTATTGCTTTACGGGAAACGACCGCCGTGTCACCACAGCCCACTTTCCACTCGCCTGATGATGTTATTCGTTAAGACTAACTAGTCGGCGATTATTGTAAATCCGTGTTTTTAATGAATTAATTTCGCGTAAGTTTTGTATTATACGATTCTTTTTGAGATTTTTCTGATATTTCGGCAACATTGGATCACACAACGTACATGTGTGCATTGTTAGCAAAGTGAAGTTTATTTTCGCCAAAATTTATTTTCAATAATACTTAATCGTTGTTATTATTAGATTGGCTCAGGTCGTCAAACTGACACACAGACTGACGACAGTCTGTAAAAATGGCAACTGCAATGTTGCCGAAATATCAGACAGATCTCAAAAAATATCGCGGTAAGTTTCGTGGTGATAATAAAAGTTACTGTGACCGCAAAAGCTTATATTCGAAAACATACTTTTTTATTATTACTTACTCAAAACTTTACCAAAAATTAACATTTTAATGTAACATCCTTTTAAACAATTTTCACACAAATTTTATAAATGCGCTACCATAAACAATGACGAACGTTTATGTTATTAGTTTTTGACATAGGTCGTTCAATATCAAGGTAAGTGTTAGGCTCTGCGTGATTCATTCCACACTTGTTGGTATCATTGTGTGGAATGAATCACGCAGTGATTATTTTTGGCAGGAAATAATACAGTGGTTTAGCATTGCTTTCTCCATTTCATATTAACTAATATGTATATACATACAATCCTCAAGAGTGCTGGCTGTCTGCCGCACGATGTTTTCTTTCACCGGAACCAAGTAGTAATCGATGAAAATTACCGCACTAGAGTCGTATTGGACTACAAATCAAGGCCGGGCTGAACGGAGTGCCGCTACCGCATCAAATGATTTGATTCATTCTCAAAATTATTTCTCTTGTTTCTTGTACGATAATACAAAGCACATAAACGATTCACTGAGCATTAGCCGCCAAAATAACCCTTGGGCTACTTTATTAGGCCATTAACACAAAGCTGCGCAAAATATTACATTCCGCCATCTTATACATAAATTTCGTCAGTAAGGGGAACAACGAACACGTAATTTTTAGCAGCTATAGTGAAAAGCATGATGAAGCCGCTTTTTGAAGTTGGATATAGTGGATAACGCCAAAACCTCGCACATAAACAATTCACTGAATATCAGCCCCCAGAATAACCCTTGGGCCACTTCATAGGCGCCATTAACATTAGGCCGCACGAAATATTTTATGCCGACATCTCATACATAAGTGACGGCAGCAAGGGTCATGTCAAGACAAAAGCGCTACTTTTAGGCGGGATCATCTTGGTTTTGCGACGTTAAGCGACTATTATTACCTCTACTTTCACAAAATCAGTCCAAAAAAACTTCTTCCATCGTGTCGTAAAATGGATATATATATACTATATGTTGTACATATTAAAAAAACTGCCACAGAGGTACAACCCTGGGCCGGGGGCCAAGTCCGGGCTTTGCCCACGCTGGCCCACGTCTGGATTCTGGATACACAGCCAGGCCTGGACAGGGAGCTCATCTAGTTTTTGCTCTGTTAGCGACTTTATCTCTCCAAAAGTGTCCGAATAAACTGGCGCACTGGTACACCCCTGGGGCGGACCCGGCACGTCTGGACGCATGTAATGCCTGGTGGGAACAATTTATACGGGAGATAATAGCCAGGCCTCATGGGAGCTCATCTAGTTTTTGCGGCCGTAATGAAGTCACGTAGCAGAGACGTGTAAAACATGATGCAATTATAGAGAGTACAGAAGCAACAGTTGTCTTTTTCTCCGATGATTCTCATATTTCTTCCAACCACGGGTATAATTGTATTTTCGTTAAGACAAAAAACCACGTGGAAATTTATCAATTCAAAACAAATGTACGTCTTTGAAGTTATGCGCTGCTACCAATACTTATCAAGGTTATCACTAACTTCATATAAGGTGGTAAAATAGGAGACGATAACACAAGTATATGGCATTAAATAACCTATTGCACAATTGTTGTGCCCTCATACCACGACGTACAAATATTCTTTGATTTGAATTACCGCGTAGACCCTCAAGTATCAAAAGCAAACGACTAAAATTAATTATCTTCATGTAGTCTCTATATTTTGGGTTCAAACGTGTAATACATGGAGTTATACGGACAATCATTACATTGATAGGGTAGGACTGACACCTTTTTGTTGTATAGAGGCTAAACTGAGGGCTGATTAAGCGGCGGAATTCCGTTATTCGACAGACAGCCCTCCGAATTGAGACGTCGCTGGTGTCAATTATGACGTTTACTCGTTAGGGCTAGATGGGCTGGCCTGGCCGAGATCCGCTCCGACCTCTCATAGAGAGGGTACCGGAGCTAGGAGGGGCTGCGAACTAGCAGTCGCCGCGCTGGAGCTGTGGAGCATTAATAAGCACACGGCCCTGTCATTATGCGGTTTAGCGTATGACACCCACATACCTGTCCGCCTTTACTCCCGTAGCCGGGTGGACGAGACGAAGGTCTTTCCACACGTTACAAAAAAAAAGTGTGTAACTTCCCGGTCATCGTCATCATTTCGAGTAGGTGTCACGGTCAATCGACCATGCACACCCTGGTGACAGAGTTCTTCGGAACCGCCTCTCGGCCTCTGACGTGGTTCCTTTAACGACTACCAGGTGGCAGCCGGGACTAACGGCTTAACGTGCCTTCCGAATCACGGAATCATCTTTATTTTCAGACAATCAGGTGATTCAGGCCTGCAATGTCCTAACCAAACTGGAAACAACTAAACAAAGTATGCTTCCCGTGGGAATCGAACCCACGACCCCCGGGTCTACAGGCAAACCCTTGACCACTGGACCACGGAGGCAGTTGTTTCTAACTTCCCGGTGGAATAACAAGAATATTTAGCATCTACTTACACGGAATACCCTATTTCTGTATTCTCGTCATTGAGTGTTGGGGTGTGTAAAACATGAAGATATTCGAGCGATCACTACATCAGTAGATATATGTAATTACCACGATAGAACAACATTAATATATAGCTTCTTCTAATATAGAATGCTATCTCTCTTCTGTACTCTCGCCATTATGTGTTGGGTCGTGTAAAACATGATGGTATTCGGACGTTTACTACATCAGTGCGTATAGGTAACCACCACGATGGAACAACATGAATATTTAGCGCTACTAACGTACGAATTTATTTGGCGGCGCCGCAGGATTACAAATTAACATGACAAAAATGTCGGACTAATTACGACGTCCTGCTGACTATACCGAGGTGTTTTAAGAATTACAATTTCTACATAAAGAACTCTTTCTTACTCATTGTATAATCTGTATATAATATTCATCATACACGGGTAATCCGTGAATTTTAAGACTCTGATGCCTCGAAACTAAGCCTCTGCTGCCTTTCTTAAGTAAGCTATGTCTCCTCAAGTGCAATACGTAAGTAAATAAATATATAGGGACAAATCACATAGATTGAGCTAACCCCACACTTAGTTGTGAACTTCGTGCGCGAGTCAGGCTCTCACTTGGCCAGTTATTTCAGTTGATGACTGTGTAATTAAGGTAGTCAAGCGTACACCAGTAATTAAACAATTCAGTTTTATATCCATATTAATGGTCTTTTGAAACATAATTTTTAATTGATTATTTATGAAACATAATTTGAAACGGAAAAAGGTTGACCATTCTCTGTGGCCGTCTATATGCAATAGCAAGAGGGGGATGTTCGTTCACTTGACGAGAACACGCTCAGCTTTGGATTGATAAGACAATTTGGCGAAAATTGAGTGGCTAAATAGCTCTACTTGCCAATGTTCGACCTCAGACTGAAACCATCCATTAAATATAAAATTGTGTTACTAATTGTCTACACATAGTTAACGGTATGTCATTAATACTAGTTTCGATGACCGCTTACGATCCCTACTGGGAAGTAAAGAAATATCTCGAGCTAGTCTACGCTTCTGAAAGCACGTCAAACTTTTTTTTATGTATATTTGACTGCAAACGAGCCACCTGATGGAAAGTGGTAAAATTAAATTATTTATTTGTTTCTGTAAGACGTTATCCCATAACTAAAATATTAAGTGGTCCAAGGTTTAAAACTAACCTTGGATGTCATGCCCCCATAAACAGAATGTGTAACTTATATAATCTTTTGAACCGAAACATTCCAGACTTGGACATATTATCAGATAGTTTCCACTCTTTTAAAAATAAAGTGCTATATGATAGTTGGACTGATAGCATCTTCTTTGTTAATATGAATGTTGTGTATACCTGTAATTGGTGCTTACATTACAACTAGGAATTCACTGTCATTAATAATGTCTTATGTAATCACTGTTGGTGTACCTAAATAAATAAATAAATAAAGACGTACATCAAATTCTATGAACGTTCGCGCAATCTCAAGAGCGCCAGCTGAAAATCAGCTGCTGCTACTCTCTCAGGGTAGTGTTTAGCTGAGCTGTAGCCTTTTTGTGTATCTATGGCACACAAGTGCATGCTTTAATATAAGTTATTTAGGCTATTTATATATATACTGTACCTATTCCACTGTATATTAATTGTATGTTATAGGGAACAAATAAATCTTTTATTTTCACCAGCCGACACGAGCGCCCCGGGTTCGATCCCCGGTCAGATCAAGATGGAAAATGATCTTTTTCAGATTGGCCTGGGTCTTGGATGTTTATCTATATATGTATTTGTTATAAAATCATCGTTGAGTTAGTATCCCATAACACAAGTCTCGAACTTACTTTGGGGCTAGTATCTGTGTGATTTGTCCGTATATATTTATTTATTTTATCCATCATCTATCTATCTATCCATCGCTTCTGATAAATGTATCACAAGCCTAACGCTTCCGATAGATGCGTCACAAGCAAAACGCTTAGGTCGATCGTGCCTCTCTGTTGCTTGTACCGTGCTCTCGCTTGCACGCGGAACGTGAACTTTTTTATACGTGCAGCCCGCGTTCATCAATTTATAAGAAGCTACGTCAATAAAAAAAACATATACTGTAAAGCCTTCAGCTAGCCTGAACTTATATATTACAGTAGATTTTTAGATTACTGACGGCCTCTGTGGCTTAGTGGTCATCATTCCTGGGTTCGATCTCTGGTCAGGTCAAGATAGAAAATGATCTTTTTTAGACTATCTACTACTACAATCTATAGATTGACCTGGGTCTTGAATGTTTATATATATATTCATATGTATTTGTTATAAAATTAGTATCGTTGAGTTAGTATCCCTACCATAACACTAGTCCTAAACCTACTTTTGGGCTAGCTCAATCTATGTGACTTGTAACTTATAATACATAATAAAAGGTATCGCACCGCAGAAACAACACTAGAATTCCAGACTTGTTATAATGATCGACTACTAATCAGGTGGTACAATAAAAGTGACTCACGTTTTTTATGTCACAAACCAAACCAGTTATTATTTTTTCCACTATGTTGTTATTAAGAACGGTTCAGCATTCCCGCGAAAGATGGACACGGATCACTTGACATGTAGCGAAGTAGCATTACATGTGAACTTATGATTGTTAAGAAAGAGTGGTCTCTATAAAAATCAAATTAATTGGTAAGGAGCTCCAAAGCCTAGTTGGCGTGCGCATTATAAGCGCTAACGCATGTACAGCAACCCTGGGCGTGGTCCTCACTGGGATGGTGACCACAAGTGGCACAACATTTTCTAAAGCTCCTCCGTGCTTTGAAAGGCACGTTAAATTGTTGGTCCCATTGATACGGTGGTAGTTTGTGGCCTTAGGAGGGACATTATTTACCCTTTATCCCGAAAAAAGTACTGTTGTAACCCACGGGGGGTGAGATACCTATTCACACGAGCAAAACCGCTAGTATCTCACAATACGAAACCAATTTCGTGCCTAACAAACGTAAAGACTGTACTAATATAAATTGGTTTGAGAGCTATCGCACATGTATACCCACAATCAACCAACAGTAATGTTATCGCCCTAACTCGATTTGATAAAATCAATAGTTAAATACAAATTCGATTTGGATTCAGCAAACGTTCAGTCTTTCACGAAATACGTAATGCTCGATATTATCTCGCCGCAATCTGCTGCAATAGTAAGCTAGCTGCGCGCATTATCGTCTCAATCTCATTTCAGTAAGTGACTACACCGTTCTGGAGCCAGCTTGGCTATATTGCGCCTTCCGGGTATTCATGACATTGTTTCATTGTTGCGAATCGGTAGTGTACGACGTAGACGACAGCCGGAGCTGTTTTATTGTGTCCACTGCCACTTTTGTCGTGGTTCGAGATGTCAACCACGCTTCAGATTCATTTATATGAGTAAGCACTGCAATGAGAATGGTAGCGGAACAGTAGTCTAATCCCCCCGTCGGGTTCGATCTGTCCTTTGAGCTTTTAATCCTACATGTCTTATTATACATGGTGAAATTTTGATCGTTTTGGACCCTTAAAGGGGTGATTCAATTCGTCAATATGAATAAAAAAAATTTAAGGGAACAATGTTGTAAACTCAAAAAAAAATTCGACATTGTCATACAAACTGGCCGGGCGGCGGAACTCTTTTGTATGGAAATGAAGAAACTTTTTTTGAGTTCCCTGCATTGGTCCCATAGAAAAAGTTGTTCATATTGATGGTCTGAATCACCCCTTTGAGGGTCCAAAACGATCAAAATTTCACCGTGTATATCATCAGTCCGCGACAAATGGCGCCGTATCACTAAAATCATCATTCATCGTGATTCATAATGATGATCACGACCGCTCTGGAAAGTGTGTACCGACTCAGAAGAAGAAGTCTTATTAGCTGCCTATTGTCAGTATCCAGAACAAAGCACGTAACATACCTGTAACAAAAAAAATATTATTTAAAAAAAGCAGACCTGAAAATTGCGTCTTTACGTAGGAGATATCCAATTTTTATTGTTCATCCTAATAAAAACGAACCCTGCAAAATTATTTCTCTATACTCAGTACAAAGTAGAAAATACATTTTAATACTAACTATCGAACACGTAACCCTCCTACCTTTTCTGTTTTCTCTGCCAAGAATAATGTATCTTTCAACAATCCTCTGTGTGTCATGTGCAGATCGTACAATAATGTAAAGCTCGATGGTATGGATATTTTTGGGCTAAATTACATTCATTTCTGTACTTTCGTAAGAAACATATATCCGTAACATTGGTTTTTGTTATTAATTTTAGAACTCAATTTTATATTGTATCAAAATTTGTTTACGTAACTCTAAGTATTTCGCTAAAAATCTTGTTTAAATATTATAATATAACTGTTAATGGCTTTCTTATGTAGATCATGCTATGTACACAAATTTTGGACATTTACTTGATCATTTTAAATCATTTATGTATATCTTAATCTGTTGCAACATTGTAAATTGTCTGTATGTGTACTTAATAAAATAAAATAAATAAAAACAAAGCTCCTGAATAGAAAGAAACAAGTGGTTTGGTCGAAATTATATATAACAATAATCTGACTGTTTGTACTATTCCAGTGCATAGATATTACAGTATTTCAACATACTTTTCCAAGAGATCCTCAATAGATGTCGGTGCAACCAACTTCGGGCGTGTTTACGATTTGGACGGTAATATCACAAGTGGCATAAAAATGTTATGAGCTACATGCTTCATTGGGCGTGTCACGCCTTTGGTCTCGGCTTTCATCGCACGGCAACCATGAAACGTGAAACATGAAACTATGTCAGATGCCTTTAAACAGTTTGAATAATCTGACGCCAATCGAGTAAGCAGGGATGCATAAAACGCGTTTCGCCACCGCCTTCCGCTCAAACAATGACCGAACCGTTACTTGCATTACATACTTGCAACTAATTATATTTATTTAAACGGCAATAAATGTGTGTCAGGACATGTCCATTAAATTTGCAACAACAGTTACTTTCACAACGTAATGTACGAATGAACATTCAGTTTGCAAGTAAAACAAACTGCGCGTGTAGTCGATCAATCACTCAATGAATGTTTTATTTTTAATGCAATTAAAGCAGGTACTTAAATCATTTTTAAATATACTTATCCAAGCCTAATTCAATAATTCATTATAAATGGTTTTTACACAATTGCGTTTAAATAATACTCTTACTTTACTTATTTTCAGATTTCATGTATGTAAGTTTGTATGTTTGTGCGTTCATCATTTTTAGAACAAATTTAGATGTACGGTATATCATTATAATCCTTCCTTCATCCATAGTTCCACTGATTCTAAGTAGTGTTAAGATAACTACATATAAAGTATCGACATAAAACTCAAAATAAACATCTGAGATAACCAATAAATTGAAACAATTTATATGTTAGACTATAATAAACGATGTCATATTAAATTGCTAAGTAGGTAAATTATTAAATATAGTTATTTTCGCTAAGGTAGGAGAACTGCACGCGCGCCCTACTTATCATTTGCTAGCGGCCGTTGACCTGCAGAATTTACCAATTGCTTGGTCAAAATTAATTACGATACGACAATGTCGATAATTACTTATTACTCACTTTTTTCACTACATAACAGAACGGGGCAGGGAATCTTAGGATGTATGTAATTTTCTTAATCAGTTCTTATCAGTTCATTAAGTTTGTAGTGTGTTTTGATAAATACTACTTATGAACCTTTGTAATTACTCTTGACTTACTTATTTTCCTATGTCCCCTGGGTGGGGCAGAGGGCCGCTACAGTGCTTCTCCATCTCGTTCTGTCTTGAGCAACGCGCTTTACTTTACTTTGTAATTACTCAAAACAAGTAATATGTAAACCGTCAATACAGAGACTATTGTGCTCTCATTGTATGTATAATTCCTTATATTATTTACTTGGAATTAATGATCAAGCTTTTATTAATGTTGGATAATAATTTTCAAACCGGCATAACGGTTGCCAGCAAAAAACTTAAAAATGTCATTGGTTGAGTTATTTCAAAAGATTATATACTTCATACAATGGAAAATCTATCAGTGTCTGGTAACCCCGACCAATAAAGGTTTCTGTGAAAAAGTGGCGGCAGCACTAATACTGGACCGCGTCTGGTCCAGTATTACCCATATGTTGGGTTATGTTTTCTTAAAAGGCCGGCAACGCTCCTGCCACACCCCGATTGTTGCAATTGTCCATGGGCAGAGGTGATCACTTACCATCAGGTGACCCGCTTGCTCGTTTGCCGTCCTATCATAAACAATAATGTGTCAGGTTGTTGCTGCTTATCAAATATTATCCAATGACAGCGCCTTATTGGACCTTACGATTATGTGGTGGTAATTTCAGAGAAACTCATTTACAAATTTTACTTTAGTTTTTTGTCTTATTTCGTAATTTTATTATTTTAATTTCAATATGTAGCAGATTTCTCGTTCATCTTGATCTGCTTTTTGAGTTTGATCACCACATTATTGTAGCTTGAATATTTAAAACCTTATTGAGACAAGCCGTTGTCTCACAGAACTATTCAAGTATGTCATCAAAATACCATATTGTTAATGCCATCCTTATATTGTAGGAGTATTCGGCGCCGGCACCTCGTAAGTTTGCAATTAAATGTAAGATAAAGATCGGCACGCATTGTCGAATCGCTTATGAAATAATTGCAGCGCGTGGACCGTCACATTGCAGCCTCATAAACCATTGCAGATGCTATCCGACTACATTACATTGCATTTCGAGATTTGCCCTGTTTTTAGGCTTAATTATTATATGTTTTTGGCTTATTCTCATCACAGACACATTGAATCAAACTACTGGCTCTGTGAGCTGTCGACCTCGCGAGTTCCACAGCGAACTTACAATGGTCCTATATAAGCGCCGTACACCCTAATGGTGCTTAGGTCCTTTAAATAACTGTCTTTATGAATAATTCCATAACTAAATTGATTAAAAACTTCTATGTAATTATCGAAATTTCACAAGAATCGGTTGATAAATGCGACCTCAAGAGAAGAAAAGCCAGAACGAGACAGACGGACAGAAGGACTTTCGAACATTATACGCTCGTTAATAATGTGCAGATTTTATCCAAATCTTCACTTTTTATTTTATTTATCAAAACACTAATAGCATAATTACATTTAATGACAATGTTCTTTAACAATAACAAAGCCAATAATAGGTTGTCCTTGCTCGTATCAATTATGTTATTTAACCGATACCAGTGCAGTCAACACCATACCTTTAATCAACAATATAATGCTATATATTACAGTGACATATATTTATAGTTTTATCATTATACACTTGTTTACGTGAGGTAAATAAGAACACTTGTCAAATCTATATTCGTTATGTTTAAACAACAACATTGTTGAGCTAATTATTCTATTTTAATTTCTAGGCTTTTTTTAACAAACGTAGTTTTTCCATGCAAAGCGTGACATTGCAAATTCATATTATAATTGGTGCAGATGTTATCCGGACTCATTGTAATATACATTTCGAAACCTAGCGGTCCGAGTTTGAGAATTCAGCCTTGCGGTACAGCAAGAACTACTCTGCTATGCACTTAGTTTTATAACAGCATTATTATCAAATGCATACTGTCCTCGGAATTAATTTCAAATCAAAATGATTTGTAGATAAAGTTTTATTAATCGATTACATAACGACGAAAATATTATACATTTGCTGATTTTCCTGCACCTTGGAAGCCAAACTAGAAAATAAAACTCAGTTGGTGACATTCTTCAACCTGTATTCTATAGCCTAGATATCTCTTTTTATGTATCACTAGCTTAAGCCCGCAGCTTCGCTCGCGTCAACGTTGTTCCCTCGGGAACAGTACCTTTTTCCGGGATGAAAGGTAGCCTATGTCTTTCTCCGTACTCCAGAGAACTTGTACGCAAAATTTCATGATGCTCGGTTCAGTTCACGGCTTGAAAGCGTAAAAAATAAATAAAGTCACTTTCGCATATTTATAATATTAGTAAGAATAATCTACGAGTCTTTTCGATTTATAGAGCACATTTTCGGCCACCTACTCTACTTCCGAGTAAGCAAACAACTCAAACTAGCTGTCATTAGTCTCTCAGTCATATGAGCGTAGTACAGTTACCTACTTTTATGACATAACGTTATATTAATGACGTCGCGCGGTAATTGCGCAGTGTGGTTAATCGCGAGTTACGGCGGGTAGAGTTACACTGCTATAGAGGTATTACTATCTAGTGGCCGCGGGTTTGCTCGCTATAAATAGTGCGGAGAACAACCTCGTGTTTCCGCTCCGGCCATGTTTACTTCGCAGAGGCACCACAACCACAGAGGTATTAAATACTATGTAATAAGTGTAATTTTTTATTCAAACACTTGTTTGTTTAAAAACTATTTATATTATTTAATCAAAGTATCTATTAAGGGTGTTTGTTGTATTAAAAAGCCTGTCGTCCGGCCCGACCCACCGTGGCTGTCAGATCAACAAAATTTTCACTACTTCATTTACGTTTCCATGAGTCAAACTATAATAAAAATTAGTAATTATCTTTAGTACTAAGAGTTCATTAAGTTTTTAACTTTGGAGTTGCACATTTCTCTCATTCATAAAATCTCAAGTCATCCAGGAGCCACGGTTGGTGTGACCACTGGATGATTCAAGTCATCCAGGGATCAACAGACACAATGTAACCCGGTTGAAACGTCTAATCGTTAGATGGTGTCGTAAATCAAGCAAAGTATCTTGATTTATCAGACAAAAACTGAAAAATCTTCACAGTTAGCATGTCTAATATTTTTTTTACATAAAAAACGAAAAAAAACTTCAATAAAAATTCCTTTCAACTAATCTGAAAGTACACAACTTATTTATATATAAAAATATATATTTATATATATAAAGTTATTTGGAAGGATATACAGGGTGTTACAAAATTGCGAAATAATATTTAAGGGGCATGATCGGTCCATCATATTAAACAACTATCCCCAGGGAACATACATCGAACGACAAAAAAATTTTTTGAACGTCGATAGACAGTCGATCAGAAGATTGCTTATTTTGTATCGGAGATTGAATTTTTCTTTTTAATTTTCGGAAGTTTGTCCTATGGGGAAAGTTGTTTAATATTATGGACTGATCATGCCCCTTAAATATTATTTCGCAATTTTGTAACAACCTGTATATCCTTCCAAATAATAAAGTTACAAGGTGTTTAAAAATTCTCGATTTTGTCTGTTATCAAAGCTTGCAAGTTAAATTTGATCCACTCCTGGATACCGATTGAGTTACAATTTTGTATGCATGTGTAAATTCGGATGACAATACAATATTATGGAATTGTTGCGTTGGTCTGATGATGGCGTCGGAAGGTGGCCATAGGAACTCTTAAACGAAACAAGGTACACCAATCGTATTTGGGCTCACTTAATTTGTTTGGGAAAATACTTTACAGTGTGAATTCGATAAAAATAAAAGCTTTTCACAAAAAAAAATAATTTGGTGATACAATTTGTAAATTGTTTTTAAGTCGATTAAAACATACAAATGTCTTACATATCACTTATGTTAAAGGGCAATGCCGTCTACGAAAACTACGAATTACAGAAGGAACATCTTCCTTCAGAAGCAATGGAGCAGAAATGTAATCGATTTCACTCCCATCGAGAGGCGAGGCGTGACGCGTGATAGCTAAAGTGCCTATTTCCGAAACCACTAGAGACGACCTTTATACATAACTCTTCAGAAAGTGAGGACCCTTTGGGCCTGTTTGTGTAAACATCGCCCAGAGGGTCTTGTTCCCTTTATGTAAGCCCTACTTTACCAACTAGAATATTATGCCCTCCAGCCAAAGTAAACAATCAGTAGGTATATAACACTCGTGGATACCACTTTATTGTCCGAGTGTTTTTCTACTCAGCATTTTAGTTCTTTTGTACGAATTAGAAGCTTCAGATAATGCAATAATTAGAAAGTTGAAAGTAGAAAGAATCCTATTTTTCTGAAGTCATCATCATTATATTTAAATGTGTCAAAATGTGGTCAAAATGCTCACAGCGACATAAACAAACACATATAAATATTTTATTGTCATAATGAAGAAGTCATTTTACGAGTAGCTTGTCTTCCGCAGGCAACTCCCAAGATTTGCTCCTGATATTTAAACAACAATGAAGCATTCATCCAGTATACCTGAGTCGCCTTACATTTTGCCAAGTCACGCGTAATGATCAATTACTTGCACAAAATCACGAGTTATTAAGTTTACAGCTGCCTCATAACTGCCTGCAATTAAATATTACGTTATGTAAACCATCAGCAGACAAAAAACACGGAAAGATACATTTGAATAGTTGATATCAATGAGTGGTCACGCCAAACCAAAAAAACATTGTTTCGCAACTAACTTGGCACATGATTAGCACATATATTATTATTTTTTATTAAAAATGATTTAAAGAATAGAAATAAATAAACGTTTGAATTTAATTAACCATCATGCCCATTTTCATTCGAGAAACCAGCAGAAACTTCTCTAAATCATCTGCAGAGCTAGACCATCTGTGTTTCGGTGGAGAGAGAGGAGAGACATTGATACCAGGTATTGTGATATAAGGCCTTATGTCACTGCGCCAGGAACTCTGTGGTGACACGGTTCCCCTTTCTTGACAAAAGTACGAGTATTATAGAATGTCCATGAACCGAATATATAGATATCCCTAGTTGTAGTTGTATTGAAGTCTATTATTGTATCAATAGATACAATACATATTTCATCTTTTTCACGGATGAACCTAATGATATTTTTCCGATGTTGTTTATTTTTCGTGTGTGTAAGTGGCCAACACTGGTGTCAGATTTTTGAAGCTGTCAAAAGGCATCTAACATAGGTTAACGACTGCCATCAATAGTGACAGCTGGGACCAACGGCTTAACGTGCCAAAGCACCGAAGAGCACGAAAACCCCGGGTGGTCACCCATCACAGTAGGTCCCCACTGCGCTCAGAGTTGCTTAACTTACGTAAGCGCGATTAGGTAATGCTCACGACTACTAGGCCATTGGGCTCCCTTACGGGCTACTTAAGGTTTCATACTAATACTAAGCTGTGGTGCCTCTGGATCCAGGGTCCGCTATTATAATAGCCTTGATACCGTAATATCATTTTGTAAAATGTTAGGGGCGCCAATCCTTTTTGGGTAACTCCAGAACCGCGCACAAATACCTGTGATAATGCAGTAATAGTATTTGCCCATGCCCGGAATCAAACCTAGTGCCCTTCATGTAGCAGGCAAAAGTATTAGCTACCGCGCCACGGAAGCACAAACCTAAAAATGATGAAGAGTTTTAAGTTCTATCAATATTCTACAATTCACCCCGAACCTATATTTAATCAGCAGTACCCGTAATAAATAAGGTAGCGTCCCTACTTATGTAGTACTACGGCCATATACCCACGCACCACTCAGTGTAATGAACATTTTTCTAGCTTAATTTCCACATATCGCCTTTAAATTAGACGAAATAATTGGGTGATTTTGGTGAGTTACGTAGCTATAGTTTGGTACAAAAACACCTTCATTTTGCTTAGCCTCCTACCACCAGCCAACTCTTGTATATTTTATCAGCACTAGCATAATGAGGCCCGCACCCGCCCACGCACTCGCCATAATGAAAATATTAGGCGGTATTTTCTTTTTGCAGCTGTCAAAGTAGACACATGGTGTAGTTTCCTCGGTCAAAATAATTTTATAAAAATTATCTATCAGTTAGATAATAAAAAGATATTGAATAAGTATTTTCTTTTGTCAATTTAACAAAAATGTCAAAGGTAAAGCACGTTAAGTTCATGTATCACGTCAAAGTTAAGCAATATCTTTAACATGTCTTTTGTTTAAAGAAAAAGAAACGTGTCTAATATTTTTTTATGTATCTAACTGACGAAGTATTATTTTTTTTTGCCTTGGGATGATGGATGTGGGTCCCTCGATATTATGTAGCACGATGCGTTATGTAGGCTAAAAACTTTCACATGGTACAATAATATCTTGATTGTGACAATACATTGACTGCCGGAGTTTTATAAATATGCATGTTATTGTTTAAACCCACCGGCAGTACTACCGCCGCTGAAAGGTGTAAACTACTTACACAGCAAACTTTCATATTAATTATGATTTGTACATATTCTGAGAAAAAAGTAATTTATTGCCAGACCATGAGTCTACTTTTACAAGTACGTGTTTAAAACAATATAGACATATTCAGGTCGATAGATGTTAATGTATGGCAAAGGAATGCCTCAGCTTATATAAGCCTGGAACAGGGTCCGAACATAACGCCGTTTTTCAGTCACCCCTCTCCCTAAGATCCAGTGCGAAGTACATGTATTAAGAGGACTGAATATTTACACTTACTTATTTAAAAAGTTACTATATATATATAGTACTATGTCCAGCAGTGGACTTCTTGCGGCTGATATATGATATATATTTTAAAAGTTAACAAATCGTGCTACTCTGCATTCTGAAAATATGTTACTATTATGGCTAGAGATCAGATATTTAGATGCATATTTACCTAAAGTTCAGAAGTTTGCTATTATCCTTTGTAGGGCTCAGTTTCCAAAGGGTGCCAAAACCCTATTTTTAAGGCCTCGATATCCGTCCTTCCATCTGTCACTATCACAGCTGTATTGTACCGGTTTAGGTAGGGATTGGTCATTTCACAGAATGAGGATATTATATTCGATTGCCACTGTAAGAACAAATAATAAAAACAAGAGTATTTAAATATCAGAATCCCCATACAAGAAACGTGGTGTTTGCTAAGGAAACCACTTACTATATAGATGGGTGTTTGTACTTAAATACTGTAAGATGGTTCGAATCGTGTGTGTGTTTGTGTGTGCAATGCGAATCACACTTAGCCAGTTTTTTTTTTTCAAGTTTATGTAGTGAATTCTAATAAAACCAGTTTGACGTACTTTTCTCTACTTTTACTGTCAGTGATTTTTGACGAAGCATAACAATCTTATGAAAAAAGACATACACGTATCCAATTTTGATTAAAAAATCTTTGATTTTATCAGATTGTAACAGTTTGAAATCGGGCGTAATACTCAGGAAAAATTTTACTTTAGCTAAAAGTGCATCCGATAATTATGGCACAAAATAATAAATATTTTTTTTAAATAAATATATACGGACAAATCACACAGATTGAGCTAGCCCTTGCAAAAAAAAAAACAAAAGCCTCCTTACTTACTGCGAGTCATATACATTTTGACCACATAACCTGAAAAACGATCCATAGGTGTCGCTGCTATACAGTTACTCACTATAATGGTGATGTAAATAAAATGTAAATATTCCTCGCTAATTTTCAATACCTTTGTACTTGCTCCGTGTTCAATACAATCTAACGCCAGGGCGGCGCTCGGAGACCTTGTTTATATATTTCGGCTAATTTTTGCGATAATAACCTTTCCAGCATTAATTACTTCGTTACAGGTCATAAAGATGCTCCAATTAGCTTCTTCAAATATTGCAACAGATTATATTATAAGGAATAAGTATGCTCGCATACTCGTCTGTACATTAACGGCTAACTGATTAATGGATTTCAACCTAAAGGCCTCATCATGATAAATTATAATAACTTGGACCTACTGAATAGTAGACCCTCTGAAGCATGAAGGAACCGGAAAATTTCATACCACTCAAGATCACTAATCCATGTGTGAATAGGGTTATCATCCGTCCGGATTAGTCCGGATATGTCCGGAATTTTAGACTCTTGTCCGGCCATGGCCCTTTAATTTGTCCAGATTTATGTAATATGAGTAATAAAACTTTTTTTTATGTATCAAATCAATCTTTACTCAACAACGATCTTCTCATTTATCAAAAAACGAGCGTCTGCCTACCATGCTTACCATAGCACTGAACTAAACTAAGTAGTTAATGTTTCCAAAAAAATCCGGACTTTTATAGAAATGTGCAGCTTTTTGCCAGGATTTTTCAAATTCCTGAATGGCTACCCTGTAACGTTGCAGCATGCCACCTGCATGCTGCATCTCGTCCAACGTCATTTCTTTCTCATCTGTCCACTTTTATTTCTCATTTTATTTCAAATTTCATTTCATTACATTTTCAGATCATTTCTCTCCGTCATGACTCAGTCTACCATCATCTCTCGGATTGTAACGGTCTCCGATATTAATTATTACATAAAATGTTATATTGAAGTCAATATATTATAAGTTGTGAAGTTGTGTTCAATAAATTAATTTTCTGTTGTGTCGAGTGTCTGTTCTCCATTTCTTATATGTGGGAACTCGACTAAGAGCGCCGGGACGGTCGAGCCCTCACAACCCTATGTGTAAATGACACTCATTCTGGATGGTTAACAATGGTTAACAAAACGGATGATCAATATCCTTATCCTTACTAATATTATAAATGCGAAAGTGAGTTTGTTTGTTTGTTACGCTTTCACACCGTAACTACTGAACCGATTATCATGAAATTTTGCATATATGTTCTCTGGAGTACGGAGAAAGACATAGGCTACCTTTCATCCCGGAAAAAGATACTGTTCCCGAGGGAACAACGTTGACGCGAGCGAAGTTGCGAGCTTAAGCTAGTGATACATAAAAAGAGATATCTAGGCTATAGAATAACATAGGCTACCTGTTATCCCAGGAAAAAGTACTATTCCCAAAGGAACGACATTGACGCGGGCGGAGCCGCGGGCGAAAGCTAGTTTACTATATTACTAGACGCGCGTTTGTGTAAACATTTCTCGTCAAGCTAAAGACCTCAGTCATTTAAAACAAAATCTACTGAAAATCACATTTAATCTTAAGAGTCGGCAACGCATCAGCAGCTCCTCTGGTGTTGCAGATGTCCATGGGCGACGGTGACCACTTTCCATCAGGTGGCTCGTCTGCTCGTTTGCCGTCGGATATACATAAAAAAAAAAAAAAAAAAAAAAACATCGTAATCGAAACATGAACATCAGAAACTACACCACTATAATAGTATTGCGTCATTTGAATTTCAGAACAGTCTGAGAACGGCCGCGGAAGTAGGAAGCGGTGCATCATCACGAGGAGTTACGATAATGCCGCGAGAATAAAATAAATAACTTATGGATGCGCAGCCCGCTGGGAGCTGCTCAGGTGGCTGCCGGAACACTTGAGTTTATGTACTGAAGTGAATTGCAATAAATAATGTACGGGTTCGTTGGGCGCGAGTTGTAGCGGTAAATGATATATTACAAAACATTTAAAAAATCATTGGCAGTTATGGTGAAGGAAACTTAAAAAACTGGCCAAGTGCGCGCACGAAGGGTTCCGTACTGTTGTCTATAAAAACGGCAAAATAATCAAGTCTGTTGTATGGGAGCCCCCCTTTTATACTAATTTTATTTTTATTTAATCATTTATTTTTAAAGTGAATATATAACTAAATATTCTGTAAATATTTCAAGCGTCTACCAGTTGCCGTTATCAATATCGAGCAAAAACAAGCAAAAAAATCTCGTTTATTATATGGGAGCCCCTTGAATATTTATTTTATTAAATTTTTTTAGTATTTGGTGTTATAGCGGCCACAGAATTACATCATCTGTGAAAATTTCAACTATCTAACTATCAAGGTTTATGAGATGCAGCCTGGTGACAGACAGACAGACAGACAGCGGAGCGATATTAATAGGGTCCCGTTGTAACCCTTTGGGTACGGAATCCTAAAAACGATACATTAAATTCTCTAGCAATCTCAAAATTGTCAGAAAATTATAGTTGTTTGTTGAATATGGTTATTTTGGCAATTATTACCATTTTCCATTTATTGTGGTCATATTTTTTTATTTATTTCTACGAATAAAACCATGAGTCATTATTTTTCTTGAGAAAACATAAAGGCTCGAGAGAATTGTAGTGTCGCAGTCGCAGTCACAGGCGTGGAATATAGACCTTCTACGCACTCACGCTGAATTTAAAAGCGACTCTACGTTTTCCTCCTGTCCCAACTCAGGTACAAAATAAAGAGTGTACAGAACTAATATGGCATCAGCGGACGCCTCAATAATTCACCAGTTGTAAAGTAATCGACAAAGTTGACAATGCCTTAAATAATTTACACATGCAATATTTGTATTAGTGCTTTTTCATTTATAATGCAAATGCTGATGAACTAAATAAATAGTAGCAAAATCAAAACGTCTTTGGAGTGAGAACTTGTTTCAGTCTAGGACTAACAGTCGATAATGTTACCGATAGCATGGTCATGTGTGAGAAAGTTTTAAATAAAAATATATAAATATTCAGAAATTGATTAAGGAATCAATTTCTGCAATTAAAAATGAAAACTACTGATTGCATCAAATAAATGGAGGATAATTCTTTATTTTATTGAAAGAGTCGCTTGCGATTATGTCGAGAACATACACATCCCCCATACTTTCATTATTTTATAACCTCGACGTCCGCAGACTGTCCATCGATTGGAGATGACTTAAAACTTTTTATGAGTACTATTTATATATCTTCAAGGAAACGTTGAGCAAGTCGGGTCAACGTGAAAGCGGATTCGCTAAAATCACTCGAGATTATGACGAGGAAAGCTTTCACGCTATTAATTGAATTCATTGTCACACATCACTATAAATTGCTGCCTGTAGATTAAATTAACAGGCACAATAATTTTATTAATACTGGCAAATTGTTATATATATATGGTGTACATGGTCGATTGGCCGTGTCCCCTACACGAAATGATGATGATTATATATATAATAATTTGTATTTAATGATGGGGCTAAAATAAATTAAATAAATAAGTTTGAGCAAATGAGATCTAAAATAAGCTTATATAAATCATAAGCTTATAAAAAAACATTGTTTACTATTGATTTAGTTGCTGTTAGTTTTTTTTTAAACAAAGCTTTGATAATTACGTTTTATTAAAAAGAATAAGATCTAGTCAACACAACAAAAGAAAAACTAATCTGTCAAGCTGTAATTGGAATGCTAAATAAAAGACAATCTAAGTATAAACTAGGTAAATACCGTCAACTTGCAATGCTGATCAGTCACGTAGACCTGACTCATCATCAGACATACAACCTCCAGCCGATGTGGTCACGTCTGCGGAAGCCGCCTAGCTTACGTCCAGGGTTTTCCTGCGTCGCTAGCTCGTCCTCATGCGAGTGGAGACATACATACATCATGACCTATCCTATTGTTGCATTCCTACTCGTATTTTCCTGTTGATATTATCCTGCCCAGGCAAGGTGAAGAAATTATCCTTACTTATATTATAAATGCCAAAGAGAATTTTTTACGCATACACGCATCATCATGAAATTTTGCATACATGTTATCTGGTGTAGGTAAAAGGCCATAAGGCACTTATCATTCCAGAGTAAAATACTGTTCCCGAGGATGAAAACGTATATATACATGATAAATCTCGACTTAATTACGTGATTGCATTTGTGTGTAATGTTATTATTGGCATTTATTTGGAGCTATACGTGCGTTCATGTTATATTTATCAGATAAGTCTTGGTGTGTTACGAAGACCATCATCCAGGTGAGTGTTAGGTGTTGACGCGACGGTTTCACTTTTCTCAAAGCTCTCGCCCTGATGATGGTCTGCGCAACAAACCAAAACTAGTCGACGAATCAGACGAATAGAAGGTGATTTAAGGTATCAAATTTCCATTAAGAACATTAAGCATAAACTTAAGAAATATTTCTAGGATAGTATTGACTCTTGCCGTAGTTGCCCCATATAAACTGTTTTTCTAATTATTTTTCTTTTTTAAATGTATTTAGTTGCTACTAAATCACTGTAAGATGTTTGTTGTTGCATTTCATCACAAACCTCCGTGTTTTTTTCCGAAATGTATCTATATTCTGTTTATATGTACATGATTTTGAAATATAATAAATAAAATAAAAAATAAAACCATAATTCTATAAAACATAAAGCCATTGACGCTCTCCATAACGCACCAGTTAGCACGCAAGTCTGCGACACAGAAGGCTCAAGGTTCGATCGCCTATGCGGGTAAATACCCTAATTTTACATGTACTTGTATGCGGTTCTCTTGCCAAGCGTGGTGTGTATGGCAATATCCTCCCATGGAACGAAAAATCCATGGGAGAGGCCTTTGTTAGCCGTGGACTTCTAACAGCTGGAATGCTGATGAATGATGAAGAAATGTAAGTAATATCCATACTTCTATTATTATTCTTATTAATAATAATTTATTTCAGATATCACATCCATAAATTTTAAATTTAAAAATCAACACAAAATATAAATTAATGCTAAAGTGAGTCCGTTTTAGTGTTACGATTTCACGGCGTAATTACTGAAACGACCATCAAGAAATTTTGCATACCCGTTGTCTGGGGCACGGAGAAGGACATAGGGTATATTTCGTCCCAGGAAATGTACTATTCCCAAAGGATTGACATTGACGCGAGCGGAGCTGCGGGCGAAAGCTAGTTATTTAAAAAACGAAGAATTTTTTTCTTTCTATGTAATGCTTCATAGAAGGAAAACTCCATATTTGAATCGAGAGTCGTTGCCGGTGGAATTTAAATTTGAAATGTGTGTACTACGTATAAGGTCCAATTTCATTTGTTTCATATAACACGTACTCCGACGCGCGCCGGTCTGAGTAATATCCATCAGTTGCTACTCGTCACTCGCAAATAGAGCAGTACGCATGCAAAAGCCGCGTGTCCGTCGGGTCGTCAGTGAATACGTGCGAGAAAGTAGTCGCTACTCCAATTTTACTTTCGATTGTCGCCAGCTATTAGCATAGGGCCAGCCTTTACATATAGTTATTTGTCTGTACATAGAATACACAAAGTCGGACAAACCATAGACATCACAATATTATTAGTTCGAACACTTAAGAAAAGGTGAACCGATTTTTTATAATCTTTGATTTGTTTGATCTTTTAGTACCTCAAACAGCAGAACAGCTAATAAAATATAAGAAACTATTAACGAAACATTGTTTGCAACATTGCACAAATATTCGTTAAATAAAATTTTCAATGCATGTTTCACCTTGGTTAGAAGGACCTAAGGCCATAAAACCTAAAAGACTTGTTGAGCGTGTAGTGTAAAAGGGAATAATATTATTGAAAGGTCGCCAATTGCAATGTCCATGAATTTATTCGCGGGATATTCGACTTTCTTTGTTATATTTTTTGTCTTCCATACCGTCAAATAAAAATATCTACGAAAAAATCTCCATTAATATACATACATACATAGTATCACGTCTTTTTCCCTTGCGGGGTAGACAGAGCCTAGATCTATAAGACCATAAGGTCTTATAGATCTAGGCTCTGTCTGTATGCCATAAAGCCACATTTAGCATTTTGGTGGGCATGTAGATGGAAAACGGAATCAAAATAGTGATGGGTTGCTAGCCGCATCGCCTATTGACATGATTCCGCAGATTTTCGCCCATTCCTCGATCGGCTTTTACGATCTGCGCGGGAAGAGAAGCAGCTGGCACATTCTACGTTTTATCTTTTCTCCCAGACCAACATGGAAGATATTCCATTAATATATCTACAGATAACTTACATATTAGATTTCTGTAATTATAAAATGGACCCTTTAATTTTATTTGCCTGCTAGTGTAGGATCGCAACATACAAACATACTGTCCTAATAATAAATTCGTATCATCACAAAAACGTCGTAGCGCCCGTGTAGCGCTGTAGCACCCCGCGGCGAATCAGAAAGACATCAACGCGTTCGGTTTAGATAAGTACGACAAATGTTTGACCTAAATATTTTAACAAATGTAACGTCAATTTTTTTGCCATAAATTCATTGCACATGAATATGTTATTATTAGTATCGCCGTCGATAATGTTTATAACCTTCAGCAATGAGGAATACAACTTCTTATAAGATGTACTGTAGTAGCTGGTAGTAGCTGTCACGAATTCATTTCAATTCAATTTATTTGCAGGCAAACACGGTACAAATACATATATAGGACAAACATAGTGCCATACAAACAGCACACGCGTGCCGCGCTAACAATTGGCATGCAAATTTTAATAATCATACATTATTTTTTTTATTTTTTTATGTTACTATATATAAAATCAATCCATATATTCTAATGTCAAAATGTTAAAATTACGAAATATAAATTGATGTCAAAATATTAAAAATTAAATAAAAATTTTAGAAAAAAAATCAAAATAATCAAAATGAAGGCGCTGCATGTCAAAACTTATATTTAAGGAATTCGTCAATTGTATAGAAACAGTTAGTGACCAGTATTGTTGATAATTGATTTTTAAACTTTGAGAACGGTAGTGATTTTAAACTCTCTGACAGATGGTTAAATAGCTTTATTGCCATATCATAACTATTGGCTTTGAAGGATGCTGTAGAGTGAGTTTGTAAAGCCAAACGATTTGGGTATCTTTAGCCAGAAGGATACGGCAATTTCTTAAATAATTGAATGTTTTTCTTTACAAATATACAAATGTCCAAAATATACATAGAAACGAATGGCAGTATTTTTAATTTTTTATATAATTGTCTACAAATCTCTAAGTGTCTCTAAGCGCCACATACGGCTCTCACACATTTCTTCTGTATAAGAAAGACTTCACTTGCGTTAACAGAGTTTTCCCATATTACGAGTATCCCCATATTACGAGAATTTCACTTAATATCAACTTATATCCATATTGCCTTTTTAGCCTCTCTCCCTGTTTGAGCGTAAAATGACTCGGCAAATGGCGTTCTTAGCAACAGCGGTAAACAAGAAATATACTGAATAAAGATATACAACACAAGCTGATTTATAACTACATATTGGAATATAATATAACGATTAACATGATATTGAAAGGCTGCGATTCTAGACGCGCCCGCGAAAGTCCTGTACTTTCACTGGCGTCGATCACTATTGACAGTTTTAGACCACTGCCGGCCACTCTGATCGATGATCACTCACAATGATCGACAGATAGTTGGGCTAGTTTATAGGGTCTATTTACTCAGTTGACGGGAAATAGATGTATGGACCAGAAATTAAATGTTCTAAATAGAATACATCTTTGTTGAAGCAGTATTTTTATGCAAATATATGTTTAACGTCTTTCTTACCACTGCCAATCACTACTGACAGTATTAGAGCACTGCCGGAACAATGCCGGTCAAATGGATTGATCACTCACAATGATTGACAGATAGACGGGCTACTTTATAGGGTCTACTGTCTGGTCGCTCAACTGTTGGACACAACTTGTAACCATAATATATCCATGTAAATTATATCCATCCATTTTAATTATATCCATATGAAACCTTCTCTGGACTACGACAAACATTTCAAAACCAAAATTAGCTAAATTGGCTAAGCCATTGTTAAGTTTTAGCGATACAAACGAACAGCAATTGATTTTTATACTATACTAGCGACCCGGTCCCCGGCTTCGCACAGATGCAATGTACATATAAACCTTCCTCTTGAATCACTCTATCAATAAAAAAAACCGCATCAGAATCCGTTGATTAATTACTTACGAATATAGTACGGACATTCGTTAGACTCAAACTCGGACGAGATGTTCCGTTCATTTAATAAAACATCTCAACAAAAAATAACACAATTTCTCAATTTCCTTTACATTCAGTTCAAGGATGCATCTGTTTCTCGCATTATGAATGTGTTGCAACATGATTAACATCGTATTAAAGTTGCACTCAAAACTGCATGATGGCCTTTGTGGTGCACCGGGCTCGATTCCCGGCGCGGGCAAACACTTGTACAACTTTTGAACCCGTATTGAATGACGTGATTAGCCATAAGGAGAGAAATGTCATTGTGCATCTACCGAGACCATCTATAACCAAGAACCCAGCTCGCTAAATCTAGTTTTGACTAAAGAATACTGTGAGAATACTGCATTCAAATTTTTCCACCCATTAGTCAGCTACAATGCCACAAATAGACAGAAAAGATAGCTTAGTGTTGCCAAAAACGATATACGTGCCGACGTCTCACAACCAAAGTTGTCGGAGACAGCAGCATGGGGAACATTAGGTCGGCTTTGACCCGTTCTTCCCTACCGTGCTCCGAAGAACCACAACAAACGCAACCGAAGAACAGAGATGAATTAATAAAAAGAAAATGATTGCGCAAATAAATTAGAATATACTCGTAATGCCTGTATGACTGTATGCATTTACTCAGTTGAAAGCATGTCTAATTTGTTTTACGTTTGTAGCAAATTTTACATAACGCCATTTGTAATTCGACTCTTTGCTTCCGACAGGTATCGGTTTCGTATTCATGTACGATATATTTATTGCAAACCTACTGCAATATTTTTCATATAAGTAAATTTACCAGTACAATTAGTTGTTAGTAATGCGAAGCGAATGGCGTATATTAGCGGAGGCCTATCTCCTGCGTTGAAATAATTAGGCCATTAAAGAAGAAAAAGTAGTAACTACTTAGTTAAATTAAATTAAACGAATCTACTTAGATTTGCAAATATAAATACTTATTTAGAGCAAGCTGCTAATCTATCTAAAAACATTTTTAATTTTGATAAAGGCAACGCATCAATACTCTAGAGATTCTAACTTTGCATAATTGACCATACGACAATAATTTGGAAAAACCGCTTGCGACGTCACAGCGGAACCACAATAAATACTTGTGTTGCCACGAAAGAAAATAGAGAGACAGAAAGAGATTTTATATGGATTTTTACAAAAACGACCCTTTAAAAATTTTAAATCACGTTTATCGTGTATAACACATTTTATTAAGAAGTCAGGCATGGCGTAAATGAAAAATCGTTTTACCAATTCTTCGCCTTCGTAGCCAAAAATATAATATAGATTTTCAAACCTTTTTATGTTACAAAATAATGGTATTTAAAAAAAAGGGTCTTTTTATTTTACATCTTTTATTAAAAAACCTAATTTAAAGACCATTTTTATATGTCATTTTGTTATTTTACTACTACTAACTTGCTAAATGTAGTTTTTAGAATTACGATTGTTAACTCTATTAACGTAAAGTTAAAGGACGTTTCAGTAAGTAGTTATATAGTTAGCTATTCCCATTTTTCATCAACGGTACAGTAAGTCCTAAGCTGCCATTGTCTCGCCTCAGCTATGCAGTTGATTGCATAAAAATAACAGAAAATTGTGAGACATAATGATATCAATCTGACTGTGGCATTGTGCTAAGTATAACTTATCTCGGCACGTGGTGAGACACGATGTCAACAATATGTCTCAGCAGAGATATCTTTTTAAACAACGCAACAAAATTATTAAAATTTGGATAAAAGTATTTAATCTGAAAACAAGATGAAAAAGTAAATATTATAGGATTTTTGAAAATGGCTTAAAATTTTTTAAAAGATAAAGAAAGTCTACGACAAATTTACTGAACCGATTTTAAATTTAATGGAACCTGGAAAACATATCAAATAAAAAAAGAATTTTTCAAATCGGCTCATAAAAAACGGAGTTATGAGGTCACTGACATTTAAAAGAATATACAACAGAATAGAGAACCTCCTTTTTTTTGGAGTCGTTAAAAAAGTATGTGCCGTATGCTGTCAGGGCCAAACATTAATCATTACTAAGCATTAATTATTATTTTCTCTTCAGTTGATGAGCTTTGAGTTCGATAGGTCATCAATTAAGTCTGAAAACTATTATCAAAATAAATAAAAGTGCAAACTTGTAGAGCCAGAAGGAGGCAAGTGTGCCGGGTCACATGTGCTCTCGCCTCGCTGCTCTACATCCAGCCGCCGCACTCTCGTCACAGCGCTATTGTTATGCTTTTTATACTTATTACTAGTACCCAAACAGACTATCACTTTAATATTCAGTTTATATTTTAGCATACAGTATAGTAGTAAACAATATATATAAAATAGATACCTAACCTGTCTGTTATGTATAATTGTCACATGATTATAAAATAAAATAAATATAAACACACAGATTGAGCTAGCCTCAAAGTAAGTTCGAAACTTGTGTTATGGGATACTAACTCAACGATATTATATTTTATAACAAATACATATATCGATAAACATCCAAGACCCAGGCCAATCTAAAAAAGATCAATTTCCATCTTGGCCTGACCGGGGATTGAACCCGGGGCTGGCGTGTTAAACCACTGCGCCACGGTGCTTGCCAAAAGATGATCTATTTTATTTATATCATATTCTCCTACTTTTCTTCTTCTTCTTCCTCACCTTATCCCACTTTAAGTGGGGCCTACTTTTCGGAAACTGTATATTAAATGATTTTTAAACATGTCCTCTGATCTTGCGACCCCCAAGTCGGTTGTGATATTGTATTTGTCTAGAAGAAGAAAGAAGGATGTTCTATACTATAAACGGATCAGGAATAAACTAACGACGTCATAAAGTCTACGAAGATTACGGAAACTCAAGCTTTGGACATAATGTTATGTATTATGCAGACGTTGTCAGCCAGTCACGGTTGTTCATCCGCTTAGACAGTGATTAACCCGCTCCTCGCTCTCTGAGAAATTCATGAAATTTATGAGCGTTGCTGAGACTTCGTGCCTTGAGCTTTTTAACCTTTTGGTTAGCTAATTTTGTCCATCTGTTTAGTATCGTAATCAAAATGAAACAAAAAAATTAAGTAGTAAAACAATAGATGAAATTAAAGGTCACATAAACAAAACTAATGTGCGACGTTAGCACTAAAACTAGAGCTAACGTAGGCTTGGATAATAAACGACGATGTTACCGACTTTTATTAATCAGAGGACAATTCATACATTTTTCTGTTTCTTTAGACACACGAAATTCAGTTACTTACATATTTATTTGTGGAACTAGCATAGTTGTAAGTCAGAGGGTACTGTACCCCTCCTAACTACTACTACTACCCGTAGTTCGTAGAAACTGGACATATAATTAGAATAATTTAACATAATGCTGTCATTAAAATATATTTAAATCTTATATCATTTAGTTTTCATAGGTATGCTGTAAAAATAATCAACAAATTCCTTTAGAACCCTTTACAATAAACAGTAAAGAACATGACGGAACCAGCACACATCCGCACAACGGAAGCTGCACCCAAATCAGACTGCGACGAGAAAAAACACAAAACGCGAAATGAATCGCATACGGGTTTGTATGACAGTAAAAGTGTGTCAGTGAATCATACCGCGGGCAGCCAGCCCCTGGGGCCCGAGTGTATAGTCAAAACGGCGATTGATAAACTTATAGCGCTCATTTCAAAGGCAATAAAAACTATTCCTTTTCTAGATTTTACGCTTACTTTTAGGGACAAAATGCGAATTAATCAGATGCGGTTTGTGTGCCAGTAAATTTGTGTCATAATTTTGAACCTTTTAGTTATTTGCGATGACGTTTCAATGCAGTTAGATCCATCATGGTCACAATGCGACTGGAGTACTGCGGTGTCATCTAGTGGTGGTGGACGCAGTTTCACTAATAATTTCCATACTTTCACTACCTACATATAATTTACATTTAGGCATTAGCCCGGTATACACTATACTAACAGCGTCTAACTTTTTATTTGAGGAAGACGTAATTACATTTTTGCATTCACTAAACTCCAAGCTAGTAATAATTTGTATATTTCTTCGCTGTTGTTTTTTTTGTGTTTTAACAACAACAACGTCAGCAAGGTGTGTCTTAGGCAATCAGCCATCGATGTGGTCTGAGAGTATAATTTAAGTGGCGCTAAGTTTACTCAAATGCATTAAGATTGATTGCTATACACATCTTGTAGCGAAAACGGTTTGTATAACAATAAACTCAGTCGGTGAATTACGCTGGTGTTCCTGGGACCTGAGTGAACAATCAAACTGGCGCTTTCGCTTAGTTATTTAGAGAGCGCTAGTTTCAAATTCCTTTGACGCATTTGAAATTAGAAGAAATGAAATAAAAAACGGCTTGAATGGCTGTAGTTTGGAAAATCTGCGACCAGTTATAGTTACACACAAAAAACAAACAACAACAACTGATATGATATATTGTACACAATATTTATTTATTTAATTTTAGAAGAAACAATCCATTATGACGTTTCTGGTATGCCATTCACATACCAGACTTCGGACCCACCGGCGCTGAGTCACAGCGGGTAGCGGTAACCTAACGACCTCGTCACAACATCAGACAAAACAAATATTGACAGTCATCAGACGAATAATAATAATAAATCGTTATGGAATTCAAGCCGTTTTACTGATTAACTGGTGTTTGGTAATTAAACGCTAATTAACCAAACCCCAACTAATATTATAAATACAGAAGTGAGATTGTATATTTGTTTGCTCTCACACGTTAACTACTTAACTGGATCGTTAGCCGTAAGTCTTAACTACCTAGTTAAGCCTACGGATATAAAGGATGTATAATAACATACATAACAGATATCTCCAGCCCGCAGAATTATTAAAATCGGTCGAGTAGTTTTTAAATTATCCATTACAAACAAACACAAACAGAAATCTATCTCTTTATAAAATTCTTCTAGAGAAACGAAAGCGCTGTCATAACAGCTAGGTCTTGGCTTCGATGCAACACAGCTATAAGGATGCAACCATGAGGACGCTCAGATGACGAAGATCTGTCAAACTATGTCTGCCTTAATACGTCACATGAGAATGAAAGTCGTGTGACCATGATGATGTAGATATACAAAGGCATATCTACATAACTAGACACGTGTCTACATAAACAGATATGAAACCATAACTGATCTGCGAATCGATAAACCACTGCTTTATCATGACCTGGCCATTGTTAGTCGGCAGCGTGGATAACTGCACAGAAACATAACTTACACCACGTCCTTCATTGTGTTCTGTCTGTCACATGCAACTACAAGACATAGTCAATTAATCCCCTCTCATGTCAGAACGATTGTCAACTAAAAACCAATTTTATAAATAAGATTACTCCGTGTCCTTCATGTGATTTGTTACCTTTGTAACCGCAAGAGTATGTGTGTCAGCAAACCAGTGTATTGTTGATCGACTGTCTATTATGACCTGACCATTGTCATTTTCCAGCACAATTATAAATGAAAGAGGTAAGGAAGTCATGGATAAGAGTCGCACGCTTACACTTCCAACATACTTACTCACCAAAAATAAGATTTTTAAAAACCTTACGTTAGTTGATAGTATCGCGAAAAACTGATTTTTATTGTAATACTAGCTGTCCAGGCGAATTCTGTTTCGGTTTACATTTTTTTTTGTACATGTTTCTTATATTTTAATAATTCTGCTATTCGGGGTGATATAATAACAAAACCAACAAATCAAAGATTATAAAAATCGGTTCACCCGTTCTTGAGTTATATTGATATGAATTTGCCTTCACCCATAAATTACACTAATAGTAATAACGTAAGGCTTGGTAGTTATCCTTCTGTAATTTATTTATTTCGCGCAGTGTCTGAAATCACTTTGTGGCGAAGAGGTCGTTTGCATGACAATTGTGGATGTCATCAAATGTTGAAGCAGGCCTGGGTGTGCACATTTTGACCTTTTACAGTATTAAATATTTCGTTGCAGTCAAGAGATAGACACTAGACGGGTTGTGTAATGTACCATATTAACATATTTCTAAATTCCAGTCATTCATTCCAATTATCTTTATAATATAAAAAAATAATGAAACTCCAAACCCTATATTTGTTATGGGCGTACATAGAATCCTACTGGCAATGCTGGCGTTTGTTTTTCTTAACTTTAAACCGGTTATAATGTTACGTGTTTTTAAAATATTTTGCGTAACACAATATAACCTATTATTTGTTACATAATACAGTTGCAACCATTTCACTGTTTGTTTTAATGCTATAAAATGAATTTTAAATTGTTGTATTCATTTTGCACCAAATAATTATGTTTGTAATGTTTGCAAATAAAAGGTATTTGGTGCAAAATTAAAACGCTAATTGAACGAATTTATTGGTGTAGTGTTGACCTTAAATTGGAAATAAAATTTCTACTATCCAGCCTGTCTGTGCATTTACCAAATTTCATTTTATGTTAAGTATGTAAATTGTACAACGTAGTTTTGCGATGAAACACTCCAACCGGAGTATTTGATGCATACATTAGACAAGACCATAAGATGACCTAAGGCTCGCTAGAATGACAACAAGCTCAACCATACAATACTGGCTGCTACTCAACAGGGTGACCTAACGCTACCCTCACACGTCATCTTACAGAACACAATAGTACACCTAAACATCACTTTATATTATTATTTGTCCTATAGCTCGTAGGTTTCAGCTCACATATATATTTCTCGATTGATTTGGTGTATAAATCCTTAGCAATACCTAAGCAACAAATAAGATATTATTAGCTTGTTGCTGCACTTGTACTTTGGAAGCGGCACTAAACAGTTAGTAAGTAAATTACCACGTCATCAATTGTTGTGGAATTAAATATAACAATTAATAAATGTTTAAAAATCCTATATTATATTTGAATAAGAATTTAAGTTGAATGGAGTAAGACAAAATACAAAACAAAGATCAAACATCCCGTCGAAGTGGTTCCAGAACTCATAACCAAGCCCTCGAGACATTTCCACAGCCAGCGCTTTCAAGATAAAGCACAGATTGTTTAAAGAACTCTAGGTGACCCGTCAACTCTACCATTACGATTATAAAATAGTCTCTATTTCAATGGAATAAGGCGATTGCAGAACCGGTTCTGCGGCCGCTGTACGCCTGAGTCACCGGCGACGCTCGCGGAAAGAACTTGACCTCATTCGCTAATATTTGTCTCCGTTTTTGTGCAAATACCGGTGACTTTGTTTCTGAGCGTGTAGTCACAAAAACAATGCCTTTTCGCCAGTTAGAGATTCATGAGATTATGATATTTGAAAGAACCCGTGGCAGAGTGAACGGAAAGAAAATTACATTCTGTCTACGAATATGTAATATGATGACTTTGTGTTTTTTTTAGTTTGTCAGTGACCAACACTGGTGTCAGATTTTTCAAGCTGCTTAAAGGCATCTGACATATGTAGCTTAACGACTACCATCAAGGATGGTAGCCATGACCGACGGCTTAACGTGCCTTCTAAAGCATGGAGAAGCTCAAGATATTTCCCATCCTAGTAAAGACCGCGCCTTGGGTCGCTTAACTTTTATTTATTTTAATTAAGGGTTCAGCTCTATCTTTGGAACGAGGTCTTTCTTTTTGAGATTCGTCCCTTTGTCGCTACGCTCGTTTGAGACCTGTGAAATTGTACCGATTAATATTTTACTTTAGAGTTTTGACAATAGTAATAGGTACTCGTATATCTGCTAAATGTAATAAATACAATGGCAGTAGAGCCTGCGGTCAGCCTAGATTCTAGACCGTGACGCAACCCGCTTTCACGAGCAACAATGGCAGATTTTTGTAACACTAATATTTGTAATCCGCGGACAATCGCCGGAAGACAATGCGGGCCCGTACGTATCATAAACACTGCGTCTAACGGACGCCGACGGTGACATAGTGTGCAGGCCACCTATACTGCTGCCTTTGCCTCTGTGCGGCCCAAAGTTATGATGGCCTCCCGGTATAATATGCAAAGAACTGCATCATAGAGAAAAAATTGACTTAACGCTGAGGATTGTGAAGTACCTTTTTAATTAATTAATAATTGAGATAACTACAGTCTTAATTCCAATGATTGTTTCGTAATTTTTGTCTATTATATCTGCAGTTCTGTGCCACTGTACGTTCACTCTAATTTTAGTATTTCTATATAAACACCAAACATGTTGTGTATTTGAATGTGTACATTAATATCATGCTGTATAAGCACGTTTTTTGTTTTCAGTCTCGTTAATTGTACTAATTTATTTTCATTTATACAATGTGGTAATTGTAACCTAATTATCTATAATAAACAAATACATTAGTGAGAGGCATGACTAGGTTGATGTTTTGCTTCCAAATCCCTCTAAGTACAAGCTGAATTTCATAGAAGTTTTAACGTTGACAAACTGCTTCAACTTCTATGACTTTGAAGTTCCAACATGTCCATTTAATATTGCTCATTCTTATTTAAGATGAATATGAAATCACAAACATTAAACACGAACCATGTGGTCGGGTCTCAAAGCATAATTGCCAATCTATCAAAATGACAATAAACATCAGTTTGAGGATTAAATGCATTAAAAATAACAGTTTCCTTGGCACAAAAATATTTCACACAAAGATTGGTGAGAATTATTTATCGGGCATCTTATGTGTTACAATCTTTATGCGAAATATTCTATGTCAAAATTATGAATTCTCACTCCAAACCGAAGAAATTCGTCGTCATCATCAGTCACTTGAGGTTCCGCCAAGGAATGGTGATTTCAAAACACGAATAGTATGACTTCCATACTTAAATAAGATAGTAAAATGTCAATACCAAACACACTAGTCATTGCCGGCTTTACTAATTGAAACAAAAAACAATGACTTTCTCAACTCTCTGTTCGCTAACCTTTGGCATCAAAATATGACTTTACAAAGTAGTTTACAAAAGAATACAATGTAAATGTCTAGAAATGTTCATCGCAAACCGCTCAAGCTGACGAAGACTGATAACATAATTGCAGCGCATTCCTGCGTCGCCACGGTCCGAACAGGTAAAGACAAATAGGCAAGGATAGTGCATTCCAACGAGTCAGGTGCAAATACTTATTATTAAACACCTCTTCAATTTTACCAGAGTTATTTTAAAACAAATAGAAATGGTGTAATGTGCCCAAGCAATAATTACAAATTTACAGAAACATAATATTTAAGTTTGTATATTTTGCTGTTTGATATGATATAAACTGTGGATATAAACCATAAAAAAGAAAAAACTACATAATTTCACTAGTAAAATACGCTAATTTTTTACGCTGATGCGAAGTCGCGGTAGAATGTAGTATATATATTTTAAAAACGTACTCGTATGGAAACGTACTCCGATCTTATATATTTTATTATTATTTCCTACACGAAAGGTCACAAATAGCACTTTTGGTATAAATGACATTCCGCTAATTTTACCTGTAGGTAATACAAAGACTTACGGCTTGTACCTAAGATCAAATAAGCCTCCTCCTCTTTTACCTTTCCTAGTTCTGTGGTCTGTTCGACAGACAGTCAATCCCACCCGTAATAAAATTTGACTTTCGACTTATAGTCAGTTGTAATTTAACCGCAGCACGCCGTGACATCCGAGCGGAACCGAATGTCCTCAATGCAATTCTATGCTTGAGATATTACCTAACTGCATTAGCCTTCGCTACTTGCTACCTGAGGTCTTGTTAGCGAGTCAGCAGGCATAGTGGCTAGTCCATGTCCGCCGAACACTTTTTCCGTAATCGTGAACGCAGCTGATAATGTAGATAGGTACGTCGATATGTAGATTATAAGGTAGCTCCATCAAAATTAAAGCAATTTTCTATTTCCATCGAGAAACGATGTACTTCTCAATGTTGATTACTCAAAATCTTCATTATATCTATGATTATTTTGCATATTGATTGTGTGTAACAAAAATTCAAAATTCAAAATTCAAAACGTTTATTCAATATAGGTTTCTTTGAACACTTATTAATTGTCATATTTCACTTCTCAACAATTGTTGACGTCAAAAACACGTATGTCATATCGAAAGTCATATGATCGAATGTTTCATTATCAAAAAGTGATCCTCAAAATATCTTAATAATGATGTGATTTAAGAATCATTGAATGTATTGAACTCGAAACAAAAATATCCTACATTATACGCAGTCAATAAAGCTTCGTTTAAATTAGCTTGTCATCACTATAGGAGAAATCGATGTTCTCTATGGAAAGAAAAGTGAGAGGAACTATAAAACCTCATTTTCGCTATTTCCTCGTACGTTTTAATTAACTGTTTAATTCATCAAAGCTACTTGTAGACCTTGATGTAATAGGAAGAAAAATAGATGGGATTTTTTAAAGGCAGAACCTTCACGAATGAAAAGAGACACAATTATTTATAAATTATGATCAAAACTTCGTAGTTGAAGTGTAATGTAGCAAACGGTCGTAAATTGTGCGTGATTATGTCGATGTGAGGCAAACTACTAAAGATGTACCCTTTGTAAGCAGTGTAGTGTCGGTGTCCGGTGCATTGCTGTTGCCAGGGCACAGACATTGCCATGCGGGGCGCAGCACGAGTTACGACATCGCACATAGCTCCAATCAAAATGCCTACATGTGGATCTACTTACGGATACAATAGTCTGGGATCCTATTGCATTACTCAATTTCCACATAAACATAAACATTAGTAACTAGGATAAAGCACGCGCTCTTCAAATCTTCAAAACCCAATAGTTTGACATATCCTATCATTGTTAAAATAATTTAATTTGAGAGAACCAAATGCTATGTTATTGGAAACGAATTATAGGACTGGCATTCAATAAAAACAATAAGGGTCAAACTTTTTCCTGTATCTCAGTAGTCAGTAGAATAAACGTCAGTCAAACCTAACAGAGTGTTACCACAGAATCTTCTGAATGTACCTCTACAAAATTCTTTCCTTCTTACATCTTTTTGAAAAACAAAATGATGAACGATGAAGTTTTACACTTAGATCTCGGACATTATATGGTTTGGATTAATTCCTGAGGATTAGTCGCGATTCGGCCGCCGCGCCGACAATTACGTTGCGCAAGTATCCGCGTGGCTATCACTTGCTATGCGCCGCGCGCCGCCGGCCGCCGCTGCCCGCCGGCCTGCCACGCTCATTCTGCCGTTTTAATTGTACAACTCCGTGTAGCTACGAGTTAAAAGGTAATTATTTGTTAAGAGCATTAAACAATGAACACACTGCGTCAAAATCTTGAACAGAAAGGTGTGGGTGGATGCATTTACTGACATTTAGGTAATGAACATTGGACACACTATCAAATTATCAAGGTACAATGAAAGTTTTATTATCATGGGTTCAGTTTTTATTGTATTTATTTATTTGTCTCAGCCAACATACATCATCTGGTCCTTTTTAGTCTCCACTACAGGAGCACGACCCTCTCTGTACCACTAGGGCCATACTTGGCCAGAGCAGTCAGAGGACTTGGCCTACACTCAAATAAAATAATAAAATAAAAATACAAAGTTAACATAATACATAAAATAAAATCATGGCCCATACGAATTATAGGTTTGGACTGCCACTCTTATTTTAAGGTTTGAAATTGTAAACTCCGTGTAGTTACGCGTTAAAAGGTAATTATTTGTTAAGAGCACTAAATAAACCAAAAACAGAACATCAGGATGTACAAACGAACATTTAAGTTATTAAAATTGAACACACTAGGCTCATCCAGGTACACTCGAGTATAAGTTTGTCATTTAGGAGTTTACATGGATGATATGCTACTCTCTCTAATTTTTAAACCCTCAATCCCTCAACGTCTCTACTTGCAGTTTGAGCTTCACTTCATCACCCAGCATTGAGCATCATTCATGGAACTTATGTTTCATATATCTATTTATCCGTCCGTATATCTTTCGTATAGTCCGTATATATTTATTTATTAATTTATTATTTATAGAAAAAAAAATGTCATATCATAATCATCATCACGCCTTCTTAGTCTCCGCTGCAGGAGAAGGATCCTCTCTGTACTACCGGAGCCATACTTGGCCAGAGCAGATAGAGGATTGGGCCTACATTCTCCTCGCTAGCCAGACTGGTTGGAGAGGTCTCATATATCATACGGTCTTGCCAATTACCTAAAATTCAGATGACTTTTATATCAAGTCCTCTTCCAGCCTAGTTACTTGTACAGCCCCTCTGTTCCATGTAGAGCTGGTCGATGTAGACTGCATCTGCATACAATGTGAGCGCATCGTCGGCCCTGAGTCGGTGAAGCAACAGCCGCCTTGCAATTATTTTGCGAGTGCAGCCCACGCGTCCACGCTCCGCTCGACTACAGGCTTGCTCAGATTATTGTACCGACTTCACCAGGTTAAACTTAATTTCTTTGCAATTTCACTACTATTGCAACTGCATAAACTAATCTGCTGTTGTCTGTACAAGACCTCCATAAAATCAGTTATTCAAGATGAGATGGTCATGGATTTGGATAAAAATAAAAATCAAAATAGTTAATTTGTAATCAAAATAATTAATAAAGTTATTGTTTCAGGCCCATCACTCATTCGCCTGTCGCTTATCTAGGTAGGCTTTACATTCAACTCAGAAGAGCATTCCATCTTGATTGATAGAATGTACAAGATCACTTCTGTATTCCATGTTCCCAATGTCATCATTCCAAAATGTTACAAAAGCTTACGAATTCGAATGCCGGAAGTAGAATACTCTAGACAGACAGGTCCACGCTCCGAAATTGCTCCAGGACCAATTACTGCCGTCCGCTATTCTCTATCTATTCGCTGACGATAACCAGCCGTCCGCAGTCATCAAAATATACTACAACGAGCGGGAGTCTTTTCTATATTCGCGAGTGATTTTTTTCGACCTCCGGTGTGGTGCCCAGAAAAGCAAGCTTCGCATCAATCGAGCGATCGCTTCATCAGAATTCGAAATTCTTCAGAAAACCGATTATAACAATTTGAAACTACTTTTGCATTCCGAATACTGATAAAAAAAAACTAGAAGAATCACCAGCAAACATAGTTTTCAGATATTAAAAACTCAACTAGTAATCTTCCAGTAGAAAATGTGAAAATTTCTAATCCACCAGAGCCCACCGATATCAGGGATCTCGGTGGGCTCTGGTGGAATCTCTCAATTATCATAACTGAAGTATTTATTCCCATTCTCAGTAATTATTAGACCAACGTTGTTCAAATTAAAGATGATACAAGAGGCTATTGCATTGGACTAGCAGAGGTCATTGCGTCACTAATTAAAATTCTTCATGCGAGTAGAGCAGCACAGCCTTCGAAACATCGAGCCAGCGCCGACTGCTCTATTACGGCCATACTGAAATAATATATTTTCTTTTTATCCCATAAAAAATTCTCACAATTTATTTTTTTGCACACAATCAAAGATTGATACAACAAGATAAACTTAATGCTAGTTGCATTGTCTGCCAAATGCTCCGAACTTTTGGAAGTACCTATTGTCGTTCCAAATCCTAAAAACCGAAGCTAAAAGACTTTATCAAGCATTGCTCTTTCACTCCCTAAAACAAAGGGCATTCACAAATACTTAATCAGGCACAGTAGAAATAATATTAGATTTACGGCTACTGGAGTGTCCCGGAAAATGGATATTCTTAAAATCATTTCAATATATTGTTGGTGTCTTCTTGCCAAACATTTCATCTTCAGATTAGTATCTCTGCATCCTTCCTTTAGTTATTAGTATCTATTCTTCTCAAATGCTTTCGTCTAGACTCCAAATTGTAGCAACAGAATAGGTGACAAGATTGTTCTGACCTGTCAAGTTCAAGTGCTAACGGTTGAGGCGTAGAGTTCAGGCCGCGGTGGTGTCAATTTACCACTGCGCCAGAGTTAACCCCGGCAATCATTACGATAAATCATTTAATTAAAAAATATTCTACGTTTATTATGATTAACTCTTCAGGGGTTTTTCATAAAAAACGTAGAATAGGCCAAATTCCGAAACACTAATACGCATTTTTCAGCTAATCCAATGATAGAAATCAATATGAAATAATCATAGACAATATGAATGCTTATCTTATAAAAGCTTATTTTCGTATGATTCTCATTTTTGATGGAAAACAAAAAATATATAAATTTGTAGAGTATGGAGTAGTACCTATCCGCCTCTCCTGAATGGGATCTCTACATGAAATTGAATGCTGAATAATCTAATAACGGGCTCTTCCATTTCGTTGAGACTAACAATATCAAAGCATCAGAGTCTCTAACACCTGTTTGTACCATGTTTCATGTAAATAAATATATCCCAACTCTTTGTTCCGCCTATGTATGCCATTTATTTAATGTACCTAATTCAAGAAAACGACACATGACATTGTATATTCCTCGTATATTTTTAATCTAGTAAATCTTTATGTTAGTTATAGATTTTTAATTTAGTGCATCAAATCTCATAAATAATCGGTACTATATTATAATAAACATAAGCTGCGATTAAATTAGCAGGATAATCCCCGACTTTAACAAGTAAACATAATACAGTACTTAGTCCTTAGAAACTCCGCCCACGAGCGTAGTAGTCATGACTACCATCTAGCGGGCCGGCAATAGGAGTTCCCACAGGATATAATGCTCATCTTGCATAGAAAAATAAGAACTCACCAATACATGTTGAAGGCGGTGATCCGTCGGCAGCGAGGGTGCAGGAGTAGAAGGTTGTACTTAATGGTTATGGTTATCACAGCACAGCACGTCGCGATCGCGTGGGTGTGGGTGTCAACGCGCGCGCGCCATCGTCCGTCCGCGGCGAGGGCCAGGACGCGAGTGCGGGCCGCGCGCCGCCCGCCGCGCACTGCAGCCCACGATGCAGCGCCGATTTGCTGATCACGAACATCGAATCTCGTGTCTGAAGCCTCTGCTGAAACTGATGAAAATCTCTACCACACGATAATACCAAGAATATAAAAATGCAGAAGTTTTTTTAAAGGATGGAAACGGAAACCACACGACACGTTCGAGTTTAAATTCTAATTTCAAACGTTTGTTCAGAAGGCCTGCCAGCCTATTTGATAACTCAGTGTACGTTTTGATAGTCATTTCAAAATTCATTACGTTTTATATATCTTAAAAGAAAATAGTCAATCATACGAAACCTGCAATATATTTTGAAGTGACTATCAAAACGTTGTACACTGAGTTAGCAAATAGGCCGGCTGGACAGTCTTATTCGAGTCAAACCAAACCAAATATGATAATAATTATCTTATGTGGTAATCACTAGGTGGAACGTTATGTGATGTGATAAATCTTGTTCTCTGATCATCAGTAAGACAAGTCTGAACTGGCTGAAAAATCAATATCACAATAACTCTTTTCCAAATTAGCATCAAAACCTCATAAGGGGTATATTTTATTAGTCTTGATAAGAACTAGAATAGTTTACCAATATACCAATCCCTGACTGGTAATTATCAGGGTGTGCTGAACAGTTTCAGCGCACCCTGATAATTACCACGCAACTTTCACGTGAATACAACATTTTAAATAATTTCATAATTGGCATGAAATTATGCAAATCATTTTGAATGTACATTGACTCAGTAACAATATAATATTGACAGAGCTGTGTTTACGGTTCACTAGCTATCTCGACCCGGCTTTGACCAGATGTGAAAGTTAAAGACATCTTCCTGAAGATTCTTACGATATTGCGTATGCTAGAACCACATCAGGAAGCTAGTTAAAGATGTTTATTTGTTTTACTACGTATGTATCTTCAGTTTTGAGTCCATTTTCGAGGAGGTAGACCAAATCGATCGAATAACGAGCATATTTATCAAGTTCAGCGGCAAGCCTTTTTGAGCGTAAACGGGAAACATTAACGCTGAGAAAATCACTTAATGCGTGCTATTTCATTGATTTATTTCTATAACTACCTAATTTGATTGGTCATTTCTTACCAATATAACAATATATCTTCTTTTAAACCGATATATGAATGATTTTGATTTGAATGGTTTTTGATGGGAAATATTTTTTTTTCTTGTTCGTTCCTTCTGTCTACTTTTATATAATTGTTTATGGATATAATTTAGAAATATTTTACAATGGGTTCCATAATGCGACACTCATCAAAACTATTTAGCCTATGTCCTTCTCCGTACTCCAGAGAATTTGTATGCGAAATTTTATGATGATCGGTTCAGTAGTTACGGCGTGAAAGCGTAACAAACAAACTCACTTTCGCATTTATAATATTAGTTAGGATTTTTATGATAGAACCTTATTCTTCTAAGGATAGAACTGTAAAGTTGTCATTCAATTGTAACGTGCGTGATTGATAATGCAAGGCGCAGAGTGGTGTGAAGTGAACTAATCAGTCGTAATAAGGTATCAGCGTTTAGTGTAGTTATTAATCGCTACAGAAGCCAGGGGATAGTTATACCTTACATATATAACTCCCCGTCGTCCGAGCATATTCTCTGTCACATCCTCAATTGAGTGTGGCGTGCAGGAGCCCAGGGTGCCACTATTACGAAATCATGTTAGTTTGTACAGTTAACAACTTAATTAAGGCCGCGGTCTATATATTAATATTTTTTCAAAACTAAAAGATTTTAATCTAAAATTTTGTTTTTTTTAGTTTTTTGTTTTACTAAGGCAACATTTAGTCGTAAGTAAACCATACAATTTAAAAATAAACGAATAAACTAACCTATCATAAAACTGCATACTATAATATGCCTAACTTTAAAATCTATAAATTCTTGCCCATATGGCATGTAGGCAAGAACGCTGGCTGCATTCTCAATGCTGAATAGCAGACGCTAATCCTTTTGCGAAAAAGCAGCCAGCCTCACGTCACGTGCGGCGGAGATCAAGGGAAGAACAATCTCTTTGTAGAGAGCTCTCGCACCAGGACCCCATGGTCCAAATGTGTCTTAGGCAATCCAAGCCCCTTTAGGTAAGGCGAGCCTATATTTTAAGCATTTATAAACCTAGCTTATTATAAGCTAGCTTTATCTTGAGTCTACTCAATAAATGCTTGTACAAAATCTGCGAGGAAAAGTTGTGTTGATTCGCTGCGCGTAATTAGAAGAAAGAGCATTGTTTCTGAGACGCCCATTACGAGCTGTTAGTGGTGTCACTTTTTGTCTGTCAACGAACGCGGGAAAAAAGTGTCTGCTGCTGCGTGTCACGCGAGCAAACTCGTGGGCTGATGGAGTAATTAATTATCTTTCTAATCGGTCATTGTGTGGGTGACGCTTGATCGACAATCAATACGTGGTGTAGAGGACATTAATTGAATCAATTTTGATGCTGTTTTCATATCATTCGCAATATACTAACGCCAATATGAAAATTTGCATAAATTATTCCAACTATAATACATATTCTTTCCTCTGTTGACGTTTTATAACTGATGATAAGACAAATATTTAACAGCATCATTGGTGGAACTAGTATTCCACCTGAACTCATCAGATGACAAATTAAATCAGGGTCAGATGGAATACAGAATTACTACCAGTACCAGGGCATGTATTGGCAGATATTGTGGGCCAGGTATTGGCAGGATTGGTCACCTGGCCCACAAGATAACTAATGGCATAAATACTTATACCTAACTAATAAGAGGATAACTAATATTTAATATTACAATATGAGCTGTTATCTGTCCACCATTTGGATCTCGGTCTAAATAGTCGCAACTCTATCAAAGTATCACTTTCATATTCATACATAATAATCATGTGTTCCTCCTTACAGGGTAGACAGAGCTTAAGGCCATAAGATCCTCAGGCCACGTATAACGTGTGGGAAGCATATACATATCTCGTATACGGCTGAAATGATTTCGATCAAACATTATATCTTTTAAACAAAAAAACCTACATCGAAATAAGTTCAGCCGTTCGGAAGCTATGTTTGCTAAAGACAAACATATAAGCACACAAATAGATACATCCAACATATAATAGCCCGTTTTTTGCGTCGGTTAAAACCCCCACCATTTTGATTGCGATCTAAGCAGCCGCTATCTGTTTCCTCATTTTTCTTGCGGTTATCGTCGGTCTCATTGTGCGGCAGTAGACATAACTATAGCAGAGATATTCGCATAATAAGCTATTGTAGTTCGCAGATATAGATCACTGGTCGTCTGAAGAATGCTGCATCAGAGATCTGTTATAAATTCTTCAAAGATAAACACTTCGATGGATGCACCATGGGTCGAAAGTCGATAGATGGCATGTGATTATACGATTTTTTGCCAACCGAAAGACTCAGGGTTCAATTTCCAAGGCAGGCAAATACTTCGTTCTAATAAGAATCGATTTTTTCTGTCTTTTTTTCGCATAACCTAAAAGAGGATGGACGTCAAGTAGACGACAACAGCAAAACATTAAGTATAAGCCAACATGGCCAACATATACAGAGGACCCTGGTTTTCGAAGCAAACGTAACTGAGGTGGGAATATGCTTTGATGAACAGGTCAAAGGCTGACTGTGGTAGTCGTGACCCCGACATTATGTTCGAAACTAGAAGCCTTTGAGATGTGGACCTACAGAGAAATTAAATGAAATAGAATTTTATTCAAATTCGGATATCATGTAGAGCCGTCGGGTCAAGATGGGAAAAAAGATCCTCTATATCCGCTTCCTCCTTCATTATACGAACCGCTAAGGAATAGAATAAATCGCTTCGCTGTTTCCCGATTCGTACACTTTATGGATTTTCCAGGTAAAGTAAGTGAATAGGAATAGGTATTATTTAAATTTGCTTGTAGCACCTTATCGATGCTTCCTATCAAGGGTCACACGCACTCAAATCAACAAAAAATATCCTACGCGGTATTTCGTACACGTTTTCTTATGGAAAAATATCACATTCTTCAACTCGTAATACAAGTGAAAATCCAGAAGAAACTTAACCCGAAAAAGATTTGTGGTAGAAGAATAAAATTTAAAACAAATGGTTTATCATGATTACCCATAATTTTTCTTTCGTGCAGCAGCTTCGAGAGTATGGATAGCCTTGATAAAGGAGCACTTTAAAGGGAAGAAAGGTATCATTACACTGTATCCAAAGGTATAAAGTAGTGAATGTCCATCTAGTTACTTGCCTGGACTCGGCGAAAAACAATTCAGTTCGGATTCTGTTTGGGATAGCGCGCGGCGCCGCGCATCCTTCACGCTGCTCACGCCGCTTTCACGCCTGTTAGTGCGTTTGTTTTGCATTCAATGTCAATTCTCTGATTAGCCTATTGTTTTTACCTGTTTTTGTGCATCCTAAGGCCGGCTCGCTTCCTCGGTGGCTCTGTTAAGGAAGTCCATTTGAATCTTTTACAATATGGTAAATAAGACTTGATAGAGCCATTAGGTCAAACATTTGAATCACATTTTACAGTTGTTTAGTAAAAGTAGTAAACCTTTAATATCGAAAAACTTTGATTTTCATGGTATTTCTAGCTGTTTGCCATCACCCATTGTGATAACTTCCTCGGTTTTTAGTTTTCCGCTATACCACTGATCGATTTTCACAATAAAGCACAGAGAAGAAGATGGCTTTATAGACAGATTATATGTGAAAAAATGTTGGCCAATTCTCACTTTTGTATAAATTTGATGTATTAAATCACTCGTAATATTTGTTCGATCAACATGTATCTATAAAAATCAATATAGATATGGTACCTGCTATTTTCGCTCTCCGGTCCGGTCGAGCGTGACGGGAGGCGAGCGACGCTTCACGACGCGAGTACACGTCGCTGCCTCCACGAGTAGAGTAGGCTGACACGTAGTTAAATGTCAACTGGAATAATTTCTAGGAGATAGATTCTATCTATTTTAATCTACAAATATAAAATCGTTCGACTGTTGGACATAAGACTGTCCTGATTTCAAAAATGACCAGTTAGAATTTATCCATTCAGCACTTTTCTGTGATCTTGAATCATTTTATACCAAGCGATCCGAACCCCAGCTAGGTGTAATGTATAGTCAGGGACAGAGATACCTGACCAGGCCCTCTATCTTGAATTTTCTCTTTAACTACAAATAACAATAACATGAAAATGTATGTACAGAAAGATTTTAACGAAGTCTTTCGTAATAAGAGGGCCTGGTCAGGTATCTCTGTCCCTAACTGTACATATAAACCTTCCTCTTGAATCACTCTATCTATCAAAAAATTCGTTGCGTAGTTTTGAAGGTCTAAGCATACATAGGGACAGACAGAGGGAAGCGACTTTTTGTATACTGTGTGTGATAGTGACACGTAGGTGTACAACAACGCGTTTGCTGGTACGTTCACTAATGACGACCATTTGAAAATGAAATTTAAATAAAAATTGTTTATTTCAGGCACCTTGGCCCATATTTTAAGTCACATTCATACAATTTCCCTGTCTAGACCTATTGCAATGATAAATGATCACAAGAATTTCGCCTATTTCTTTTTCCATTAATCATTTTCATAAGTCTCGTTAAATCTGGATGATTATAGTGAAATTAAAATCTGATTCTGGACATTTTTGTTCATAAAAATAAGGGAGTGATGATATGTGCATTTTTAATAAACTATTGTAACGCAACCGACGACTGGACGGTCAGTGACCGCTCCATGTCCTCACATGTCACTATTGTTATTATTTGTTTGGCAAAGAATGTTGAAAGAAAAAAGCGGAAACCTTCCACCAGCAATGGGACAACTAGTCTTAATACAATATAAAGAACTAGATCCCACGGGAACAGTAGATTTTCCCGGGGTGAAAGATACCCTATATGTCCTTCTCAAACTACGTCCATATCAAATTTCATGGCAATTGATTAAATAGTTAAAGCGTGAAGTAGTAACAGACATATAAGTAGTATAGATTATTTAAAAAAATTACCTCGTCTTATTTATTTGTTTAAAGACTAAGATTTGAGTATTTAATTAGTACATTGTAATCTAAGATATTAAGTACTCAAATTTACTAGGCCGCAAATTCAGGTCAAAAATTCTAGATTCGTCACTATCCGTGAGTCCATACAAAAAGTATGTATTGAGAAATCCTAGAACGAGTAGTGTCCAATTTCATGTGGTCAGGTGCGGCCCAGGGCAGACATGGCGTGATGTGATGTCTGCTTGCGCTTGCAGATTGCGCGCTGCACCGTCAGCTGAGTTTTATTCACAGTTTTGAACTAAAATACTTACGCAAAATATATAAAAACACGGATGAAATTTGTGTCAGTTTGTTTGTTGTTATCGGACAGAACAAAACAAAATCGTCATCGAGATAATGCACTACCAAACATCAGATCATACCTCGTTGTAGAACCATAGCTATTACAATTGTACTTATAATTAGCTTTAATAGTTGAACCCGTCTCAATCTTCTTGTCAAGAAAAAAAAGTTGCATATTGTATTCATTCATATGTATTCATTCATAGTAATAAAATATGCAACTTTTTTTTCTAAGACGACATACCTACTCAAAGCGATATTTTTTATTTCACACCTGTACTATAGTGTATATATTCTTTGGCTGTACGAAATTTTCAAGTAAATATGTCACAAATAAAATTACCTATTAAAATATTTGAAAAATAATATCATTTCCAAAAGTACTATTTAATCACAATATGCTATTAAATGCGAAAATAACTCTGTCTATCTGTCTGTTACCCTTTACACTTCAACCACTAAATCGATTTAGATAATTTTTGTTATGGAGATAGTTTGAAGCCCGAGAAAGGAAAAAAGCGAGCTTTAATCTCAAAAAAATACTGATCCCGAAAGATTTACACTAAGCGGGCGGAGCCGCAAGCTAATGCTAGTTCAGTATAAATGCTGCACCTAGTAATGTTTCTCGAACAAGTTTTATCAATGCAATTGTTTGTGTCTGCGAAATCAGGCGATGCTGAGGTTGACATTCTGCTAATAAATCAATATTGTTACATAATGATGTTGAGTTATTTTATTCATAATTACTATTCCATTATTATTATTTTCGAGACTAGCACAATTTGCACCCACTATAATTGCGAAATAGTTAAAATATATCATTATTATTCAATCTTTTCTGTCTTAATAAATCTAAATAGAGTAGACAATTATGATTACCAAGCCTAGCTCATATCTAAGGTTTCGGTTTCACATATTATGAGGTCCATTTAAATAAGCGCAAATATTGTAATGACATAAAGAGATCCCCATATGACATAAAGAAATCCCCATATTCCTCCATAGACGAGTTGTTCATGATTATTAAAGGTTTCCAAATAAATTCCGAAAAAAAAAACATAATTTACACTTAATTGAATCACTGGCCAATATTACTGAATCTTTGTCACGAAAATATATATATTCATTTAATGATATAATGTACCTCTCGCCTCATTGACGCACACAACGTAAGCCCAGCGCTGAACAATGGGAGGAAGCTCACGCGAGTTTGCGCACTTCGAGCCTCCTTTGCGTCTGATTGAAGCTTTTGCGTGAATTTCCAAGAAGGTAGGCCTGCTTATTAATTTAAAGCCCTGTTGCATAAAATTCAGTGAGTTATACACGCCTGCCAAAAAAGGATAGTAATGTTGTCAGAGTTCATTGATGTATGTACAGTCGGCCAAGCAGATACCTGACCCCCTGACTTTTAAAACGTAAATTCACACTTTGCTGTGAAGCGCCACCTACCGTGATTTTTGGCAAGTAGACAGACAACTGCTGGTATAAACTTGTTTCTGATAACCTGCTCAGTTGCAAATTTTATATTTCTAATAATCTCAGCTAATAATTCAAGTAATCATCAATGGTAAGAACAAGAAAGAATCAAAAACAATCCTACGTAAAGTTCGATTCGAACCATGGACCCACGACTTGAGAAGCTAGCGCTCATCTCAATACGCCAACCGACGATATGACGTCCCGGCGAAATTGGCTATCTATTTCTACTGCTATGACATCATTGTCACCAACTGCAACGCATTGCTTTAACAAATAAATTGAGGGTAATCTATCAGATTTATTTATACCTGATACCAACTAATCAAAAATATTGTTCACTCGCGTCACAATTAAGATACTGCGATTACTGTGTAGTGATCCAAAACCCCACCAGTTATTAGGCATCCCGTTTCATCTTATATAGCAGATTTTGTGAAAGCTAATATTGTATTGTGAAGACAACCACAGTATTTAAAGTATCTATATCTAGAGAGTTAGGTATCGCGGTAAGTAGAAATTATAAGTATTTAATATACTTACTTAATTGTCACACTATTTTTTGTTCCGTAAAACATAGGGTTTGTGATAAATGTCTAAGATAAATATATCTCTTACAGAGAAACACCGTCCGTTTGTGGATTCGGAGTCAACTGGCGTAACATATACACTACAATATTTCAATTGAAACAGTGAGGAAACATTCAACAAGAACGAGATCGTATTTTATTCTGATGAAAAAAGTTTTAAGTCTGATGATGTTGGCAGAAAAATATTGCGGAGAAGACATGGCCAGCGTATAGCCATCAAAATAATTTGCCTTTGAGAACAGTGGCAGGATAACATTAGGTAAAAATATTCATTAAATAGTGAAGTAAAATAATAATAATATTTAATACCTAGTGTATTACGCAGTGTAGAATAATAGGTAACTGATCGTATTATTGTTTTGCAGGTTATTGGGGACAGATGTCTTCAATGGGCCCAGGGGAGCTGGTAGAATTCGGCGGCCGGATGAATAAAGAAAAATACTTGGAAAATTTATGAGATGTGGTGATTCCAACAGTTTGCAATGTAGAATATATTTTATTTAAGACAATTGTTCTGTGATCTAACTGTTATTGAGTGACCAATTACAATCCCAGATTGTAGGGTCAAATAGTGCTTAACTGGGACACCAGACACGAGTAAAGTTTGATTTAAATCAATTTAGACAAAAAGGTTATACTAAATTAATAAATATGCGCATAAGTGATATGTGATCTGATCTAACATGGTAAGTGAAATGACAAATAGACTTGAACAAAAGCTTCAAAATGGGGGTTACCCTCTCCCATATTAAAATTCATTTAATGCCATAGGTTTATACTCATTCTTATACTATTATCGAAGCAAAGTTATTCACATAGCACTATTTGACCCTACACATTTAAAAAAATATAATACTATGATAAAAAAGAAGTTGAGAGATGTAAATTGTTACTTATTAAGTAACATGTTGGTTCTCTCTACAGAAGATTAATCATAGTTTGAATTAAGTAGGCAGGTATTTATTTCACTGTTACATTTTTTTGATGTAATAAAGTAATTAAAAATTTAAAATGCTTTTTATTCACAGTAATTAGCTCGGTAACATTATGTTAAAACAACCAAAATTACACCAACATCACAATACGAAGTTGGTGATATTTGTAAAAAAATAAAAAGCTTTGGAGGATTTGAACCTGTTCATTCATAATCACACTAACTATTAAACCATAGTGCCTACCACTTGCGCCACATCTAACTATTGAAGTATCTTTGAAATAAGCGTATCGTATGCTAGGGCTTGTTTTATTTATCAAAAATCGAATAGATGGCATTAGTCGTCAAGGGTATCAGATTTCTGCTTATTAACCTTATTTGTTCATTCACAATTCAATAGATGGCACTAGTCGCAAAGGATATACTTGTATATTTTTATCTTTGGGTTTAAACCACGGATGTTTCTTTAGTTTGCGAAAAATGGCGCTGTTGTAGGGGGTCAGATATCTCATTGGCTGACTGTACGAGTACAGATGTTACATACAATCTAGGTATGTAAATATTAATGTTTTTCTTTGTTCATGTGTTAGTGGTCAAAACTGGTACTTTATAGATTTTTCAAGCCACGGGACCAACGGCTTAATGCGCCTTCTAAAATACAGAGAGCTCAAGATATTTTATTCCCCTTCTGGACCACTCCAGGACAATCCCAGTGGGGACCACTTAATCTGTAGAAGCGCTAATTGCTCATGCGCACTAGGCTCCTCAAATGTGATTTTCTTTATACCCTAATGACTTCATGCGTCATCTGCGTCTCCGGATTTGAATGTTTGGGGTTATGATCTAATACTAGCACTTTGTGCTGTAGGGCAGAAGGGTTCTCGAATGGCGACCACGTACCGGCAAGCGCAGCGTCGGACATCCATCCGGTGGTCGGATGACCTGACTAGGGTCGCAGGAAGACGCTGGATACAGGCCCCTTCCAACCGGCCGTATTGGAAATCCTTGGGGGAGGCCTATGTCCAGCAGTGGACTTCTTGCGGTTGATATGATGATGATGGCTAGCAATTTGGTAGGGCAGTATTTTTCCTGCTAAATGGCTGTTTGCAAAAATGCATATCTGTTGCATCAGGACTCAGGACGAGATGAGTTTATAAAATTTAATGTACTAGGTAACTCAGATTGTTTCCTCGATTGGCTTTTACGATCTACAGTTAAAGAGTTATGTGTATATCGCAGCAATCTGAGAAGTCGTGTCAATCGGCGATGCTGCACTAGTAACCCATAACTATTTCGACGTCGTGACCGTTGCCGTTCGTTCTTATGCTCCTAGGCTCTGGCTGTCGTCACAAGGAACACCGTGGTACTGTTGGATCATATGTTAATTGCGTCAAGACTGCATTCCAGGCCGGGGTAACGAGACGATGTAATAAAGGACGTGGCGCCAGCGCCTCGCGTTTACGACTTGCGAAATGTTGACAGAGATTTAACGGGGTTTTCCTCGTTATAAACCCTCTGCTGTTTTTGTATAATATACAGGTTTCTTGTCGATGATGTTCCGATGATAAGAAGAAACCTATGGGGATTCCGGATAAAACAAACGCTACTTTCAAAGTCCAACTTACGGTTATCTTACACAAAGAAATCTTCGAATGGGTCCAGTAGGTTTTGCTTGCGTACATAAATTTTTGTTTACTACTTCACATAAAAAGAAGTCGGTTGATAATATGATGAAATTAAGACTAAATGAATTAGACCATGTAGGCCCAACGAATAATTGAAATACAATCAGGCGAATGTCATACATAAGCTGTTGCTCTCGGCTTCACTCGCAAAATGTAGATCCTTCGCAATACCCGGTCCTAGAACTATAACCATAACAAATTTCAATTCATCTAAATCGGTTCAGTGATTGATGCATGAAAACTAATATGCAGACAGTTACTATCGCATTTATTATATTAGAATAATTAAGTGCGCATCTAATAGATATAAAAAAATGCGTCAATGCTGCTGAACCGATAAGTCGATGTAAAAAAACTATTTCGATCACTTTTAAAACTTTCCAAACAGGAAAATTACTTTTGTTGCTTCGACAAACGCATCCTTGTCCGTAATATGACAAGCCCTCCACGCGCGTGCGCATATCATTTACATTCGCAGCAGAGGCGTTACTTGCACCATAAGGGCCCTATATCGTCATTTGGGGTTCCTTCGTCGCCATGTCGGCTTCGACAGAGTTTCACTGATCTTTTTCTTATTTTATGTTGAAAAATGGTCTTATTATTAAAATTTTAATTACAATGTCTTTATTAAAATACAAATAATTACTCTAGTACATTCCAAACATTGAAGTAGGTACTACAGCTGAGGATTTGAGAGGTCACACGCCCGAATATGAATAGATTTTAGGAAATTTTGCTGAGCTTCAGCGGGCCCCTTAATTTCGGGGTCCCTGTATGATTGATACGGCGGTAGCTACGCCCCTGGTTTGCAGGTCCGGCTTGCTTGACGCAGCCTCGTCGCCCGCCGAATATCGAAGTACGTGGTTTGTCATCGTTACTCACACGTTGATGACGAGTCATCAGTGGTTATTGTATAACAGGATGCAGAGATGATACTCTTTCGCCTTGTTACTCAATGTGTATGTTTCAACTTATAATATTAAGACTTATTTACTCTCTCTCTCTGAAATTTAAGAGGGCTATTGTCGGTGACATAATGTGAAACGCACACAATATTTTATTGGCAGGAAATAATGGGAGTGGATTTCCATTACCTTCTACATTTCACAGACCATTGTACAATCCACTCATCATTATTTTAAAACCAAGTTCTTGTCGGTGAAATATTTTAAATTTTTCTATGCAATTAAATTCGTATATGCCTTTATTTTCCTTTCCTGACTTCCACCTTCCAAAATAGTTGTAATAAAATCGTCGTGTCGTGTAAGATGACCAAACATCTTTTCCATGCGTGTCCAACGCCACATCTTAAATGCTTCCAATCGTTTTCTTCTAATTCATAGTCCAAGTCTCACAACCATAAAAAGCTATAATCCAAACATACGTTTTGATCAGTCGTTTTTTAATCCATTATCAGTCTTATTAAATAAACGTCAAAGCACTCATATGTATTGAAACAAATTAAACTCTGCCTAATTTAAAAAAAAAATGTAGGCAGTAATTGAAATAGATGAAATCAGAACATTTCAGCAAAACATTCATTCGTTATTCTCTGCATTGATCGTTCTGTTATCTTCCTTTCCTTTCCTATATCTACAGATGTAGGAAATACGCGTGTACAAGACTACCTCCCAAACACATTTGGTTTTACTGTTTTTCCTAATAATGAAGCTTTCTAATTGATGAGAGATTTTTTAAAATCGGTTCAGTTCAGTAGTTTTGCGTTTATCTGTAACCAACAAACACACAGTCAACTCTTTCCTCTTTATAATATTAGTATATACAGCGTGATTTTGAACCCCCTAGCTATATTGAAATCTGGGAATCAGAATCTCTAATGGAACACAGAATTGCAAGAAAAAAAGGTAATAAGCGAAAACAGAAATTAGAACTTCCATAGAAACTCGTCCAGCTGAACGGCGACTTTGTATGGAAAACCCTATTTTTTTTTCGATTTTCAGACAACTTTTCAAACCTAAGCGATTTAGAATAGAAATCTAGCTAGAAAAGTCACGAATAATACATTTCTAGGAGGCATGAATATAAACATCTTTACCTAAGTGGGTGAACCTGAGCGCAGAGTGCTCCGCAGAAATCTAATTGTCTCCGGGAGCAAATCACATCATTCAGAGAACTTCTTTCGTAAATATCGGCGGAGGCTTCGCCGCGCCATCTCGTAATTCAATCGTGCGGAAGTAGGTGCCAACTCCGAGTAAGGACACTGTCTGAACTGATTCAATATTTCTAGAGTCGCAACAGCAATCTCGACATTGATACTACGCACGGTCCTAATCGAGAGACTGATATAATTACAAGGCATAAATGATAAACATTGAATTCTTCTTTTGCCCAACAGAAACCCCGCCGGATAATGGACTCCTAAGATCTTGCGAGAAGTTGGCAAAGAGTTGCAAAACTCTACAGTGCATCAACGGGTAAAGCCGTAATTCTACGTTTTGCCCCAGAACACTTGCTCAAACTGCAATAAACACATTAACGTTGTGATCTTTCCTAGATAAATACAATTATAATCGATGATCTTACAGATAACAAATCGACTAACTAGTGAACAGATTGTTAACAGAATACTCCGACAAATAAAAAAAGTCATTTGAAATGGTGCAGATAGTACATTAAAATACCTCAATTTTTTAAGATGGTTAAAAAATAGGTTCCATTAGCGAATAAATAAATTCTTGAATTTTCGGTCCATTCCTATATTCGGCTACTTAGCTCAGCGAAAGCCCATCACACTGGAATAACCAACATATTAAAAACTTTCGGGTCCGGCATATTCCACCACTGAACTTTTGAACATGAAACATCGCGACAATCCAGACCAGCGAGTGTGAGCTGCTCTAGTGAGGACGAAACCTATTTCAATTTCAATTTGTTCTAAATATACTCGTATCTAGATCGAGTAAAATAGCCCTTAACTAACCGACTCATTACAAAACTTTCGGGACCGACATACACACAACTTTTCAACATCAAAGTATAAATTGCCCTCAATCCAGGCCGAGTGTGGGCGGCAGCTGTAGTGGAAACGAAACCTATTTCAATTCCAATTTATTAATTGCCTGTTAAAATATATTCTCCACAGAGTATTAGGTATTTCAATTATCAGTAAACGTTGTTATTAACTTCTTAGATGCCATGGTCATACCTATCCTGTTCAAGGAGTGCGGGGCGCATAGCACGTCATGCTACCCTTAAGAACATTATACTCCGCGCTCTTATCTCCATTCAGATGCCAGCCGTTTTGGAACCAATTGGTTTGACCCGGGACGATGGCATCAGACCAGATGGTATGACACTGGTGCCTTGGAGATTGGGAAGCCCGCTGGTGTGGGACGCTACATGCGTAGACACTCTCGCGCATTCCCATCTCCATGGCACAAGTTGCAAGGCTGGCATGACCGCAGCTACAGCGCAAATATATTGCCTTGGCGACGCGTTACGAGTATTTTTGAGCCATTTGGGGTCGAGACACTAGGTCCGTGTCCGTGGGGTCCCTCAGCAAAAGGCTGGTCGAGTTGTCTAATGACCAGAGGGCTGGTAACTATCTTGCCGAACAAATAAGCATTGCCATTCAACGTGGCAATGTTACCAGTCTTCTGGGCACATTACCGCAGGGCAATGACCTACGTGACATGGTTTTTATTTTTAGTTAGGTTTTTATTTATAGGTAGGTTTTTTATTTTAGATAATATTTTTTTAGTTCTGAAGCATGCTTATTATCATGCTACAAAACTAAAAATGTATTAATCATTACTGATAATTGACTAGCTCCGTGGCGCAGCGGTCAACACGCTAGCCTGCGACACGGAGTGACCGGGTTCGATCCCCGGCCAGGTCAAGATAGAAAATGATCTTTTTCAGATTGGCCTGGGTCTTGGATGTGTATCTATATATGTATTTGTTATAAAATATAGTATCGTTGAGTTAGTATCCCATAACACAAGTCTCGAACTTACTTTGGGGCTAGCTCAATCTGTGTGATTTGTCCGTATTTATTTATTTATTTATTTATGTATTATTTATATACCATCAATATTCAAACATAATCCTTATGTTTGAATATTTAATTTTAATGGAAAATAAATAACCAACAATTTATGTGATATTTACGAATGATGTATCTACATACTACAATATATTCTTCATTTTATTTGTTAGCCTATGCTGCCCCACTGCTGGGCAAAGGCGCCCTTAGTCTCCATCATAGGCCGTCAAATCATCAGACCACCTTGTTGTTGGGCGGCCTCGCTTTCTACACCAACCAAAAATTTGGTGGAGGAACCACGGACTATTCGTGCATAGTCCGTGGTTCCTTTTGCCCACCAAAATAAATATCATAAGAAATATCTATGTTCGCTACCATTAACCTACATATTAAAAAACCACACTTCATAAATACTTATTTCTGAAATCACGACTGGCGTTTCATAACTTCTATGTAGGTAATGGAATACCTATTCATAATGTATTTTTTTGTCTTTCTCCTCAACTTATTGCGCCTAGTTTAACTAATAAGGTATAGTAATTTCCGTCACTTTTCTATTAGCTGCCAGTCAGCAGTGGGTATTCCCCGACGAAAGCTGATCGTCCAGTCGAGTCAGCGGATAAAATATCTGTTCAGCAAGCTTCTAGCCTACACTGGCTGATGCAACTATTAAATACATTGTGCTATTTTCATTACTTTTAACATTGATAGCATTTTAACCGACTTCTTTACATAAACGTTGTTTTTGTAAACGGCCAGCACAAGGATTAACATAGCATTTTATAAAACTAGAATTTTGTTTTTTACATTTCTTTCAGCTGTTCTTGTATGTCAGGGCTTCGGAGAGGTTTATGAACATAAATTTTAAAACAATGGTCTTTTCTTTCTTATTTTCGTTCCTCTTCTCATCCATGCTGATCTGGAAGAAAAGAAAAAAACGTAGAATGTGCCAGTTGTTCTCTTCCCACGCAGATCGTAAAAGCCGAACGAGGGAACGGGCAAAATTCCGTGGAATCATGTTAATAGGCGATGCGGCTAGCAACCCATCACTATTTTGATTCCGTTTTTCACCTAATGCCCACCAACATGCTAAACGTGGCCTTCCGGTCTTGTAGACCTAGACTCTGTCTACCCCGCAAAGGGAAAAGACGTGATACTATGTATATGTATGTATGGTCTTCGTTATTCTATGTTTATGAATATGGTAAGCTATGTCAAATGGCTGAATGCAGCTGCAAAAGACTGTCAATAGCAAGCTTGAGCTTGATAGGAAGTTGCTTTAGAATCCTTATCCTTACCTATAATTAAAATATAGTGAAAAAATTTCATGCGGACGGGACTTGAACTAGCGACCTAGGTTTATGTACGACATGATTCAGAATTTCGGTGCCGAGATTGAATCATGCTGGGTCAAGACCAGCGACCTAGGTCTATGTACGACTTTCGCTCTGCCACCTGAGCTACCGCATGAAAAAAAATTTTCACCATATTTTATTTCTTAATTTATTAAGAGTAGGTATATCAAAATAGCATTGTGAATGCAAAATGAAACAGTTATAAAAATATGCTTTTTATTGTTAGTTCTAGAATGAATATCTGTTAACTATGTCACGTACTTGTGACGTAACATCCTCTGTGTATAGATACAGCGCTCTAGTTTGTATGAGACGTTGTTAGATTATATGTCAACGATCACGTTAGTTCTGCAAAGAGTTACGAGAAAATCTCCCACAAATTACAAGAAAAATTGGGCTTCCTTTCTTTTCCCAAATCACTGTACTATGGCCGGGAACTCGGGAATGTAGAGCACGGCAATGATTTTCAAATCAATGCCAGGCGCAGCGGCTCTCATTTATCAGCTTGCAGGGAGTAACGGTTTCAAGCCACCCCCTCCTCCCTCTCTAGAGTAGAGCAGACATTCTTCAGCTATTTTACGAATGTCTTGAGGACTTGAGGAACAAACATTAAAAGTTAAAAAACCAAAACCCGACTAGGTACTCTATGTTTTACGAGCACATTTTGAACTTTTCCGGGACAATGGTAAAATATTTTAAGTAAAGTATATTAATAGTATAAGTATATATGTTATTTGATACCAAAGACGATACCCGTGAAAAATCCTTTTGTTTTTAGTTTGCGAGTTTACGCTGTTTCACCAGCGATATATTGAAATTAGGCTGATTTCAGAGTGACGCCGGCGAGACGCGCTGCTGACCAATGCGTTTCGACAGCGCGGGCTTGACCGGCGTGCGCTGTGAAACGAATTTTAATATCGCGCTTTCGTTGCAATATTAATTTATTTATTAAGGAAATCAATAGCGTTACAGAGTAAATTTACAATAATCATAGTTAAAATTATTGCCAATAAGAGGTTTCCTTTTCTATGACAGCAGTATTTAAAATATTCGACATTGGTGAACAAAAAAGGAGAAAATGAATATAAAAGCACTAATAAATACTATACAGTTGTGTATAGTAGTCATAATTAAGAAACATATAATAAAAGGATTTACTGTTTATTTTCTATGGAAAATAGTGCAACAGAGACATTATAAACCATTGGAAATTGATTAGGCTGATTTCAGATTTCAGAGTGACGCCGGCGATAAGCGCCGTTGAACAGTGCGTGTCAACAGCGCGCGCTTGACTGACGTGCGCTGTGAAACGAGTTTTAGTAGCGCGCGTTACTTTGCAATGTACAGTAGTATATAATTGTCATCATTGGGACACAACGGCTATTTATTTTCTATGGAAAATAATGCAACAACGACGTCGTACGTAAATCATTGCTTAGTGACCCCGCGCTTCGGCAGCGCCAACCGTCGGCGCGCGTTTCCCGAGCGGTGCGTTTCAACTGTCTAACTATGAAAGGAGACTACTATCTAGTGTTAATACAAGCGCGGGTCTGGTCGGCGCTGTTGACGAGACGACCACGAAACGAGTCAATCTGAAATCAGATTTTAACCTGACGGATATGTCTATGCCACATAGCCTGTAACTAACGGACTATCAAGACCACAGAGATAAGATAATCCTGAATCAAGACATCATCATTCATCATTTCGAGTAGAACTCTGACACCAGGGTGTGCATGGTCGATTGACCGTGACACCTACTCGAAATGATGATGATGATTTCGAGTAGACGTCACGGTCAATCGACCATGCGCTCCCTGGTATCAGAGTTCTTCGGAACCGCCTCTCGGCCTCTGACGTGGTTCCCTTAACGACTACCAAATAGCAGCCGGGACCAACGGCTTAACGTGCCTTCCGAAGCACGGAATCATCTTTATTATCAGACAATCAGGTGATTCAAGCCTGCAATGTCCTAACCAAACTGGAAGCAACTAAACAAAGTATGCTTCCCGTGGGAATCGAACCCACGACCCCCGGGTCTACAGGCAAACGCCTTAACCACTGGAACACGGAGGCAGTTCTCATCTCAGTGAATCAAGACAGAAGATGGGGATTGTCGCAGTAAAATTATGTCCTGTGCCAAGAATACTATCTACAAGAGTTGTGAGAAACCTTTTAACCTTTATATTCAATTTTATACAATGCCAGCTAACCCTTCTCGCAGGAAGCAAGTTAACCCACTTTCCACCCTTTGGCGTGACCTACACCTTGGTGCGACGACCCCGACCCTCGAGACCTGAAATAAGTTCCTTTTAAATATATAAATATATAATAGAGTACATACAATAGTTGTTAAGTTTTTATCGATAATCGATCATGTTTTGTTTTACTATATAATTAATAGCATGGAATTAAATGCCCGACTATATTTGCTTATTTGTCTTGTAATATATAGGTATTACTTACCTTATAATACTTTGTTTAAGACGGTACTGCAGGAAATTGAGAAAATTGACGTGTGTTCAAATCACTAGTACTATACGCTGAATTAATTAAATACATTAAAAGTATTTGTATTATTTAGGTCGGTCCTTAAACAAGATCACCCCCTTGTTGAAATTTGAAACAGATACATATAAAATTTAAAAATGATATAGATATGTTATAATATCTGAAAACATTTTCCCTCGAAAACTTTGTAATTTTTACGTCAAACAATTTCTCAAATGAAAATATTTATATTTACATCTCGGAGGTCGCCCCCTTTCTTATTTTTTTTTTAATAAAAATATGAAAATATTAAGATCATCTTTTTTTATAATCGCCTAATGATTCTGCGCAGCCTGGCGCAGTAGCGACGTTTTTCGTTCGCGCGGCACCCGCTTAACAAATACCTAAGTCACTAACTATTGTCATCCAATGTTATATTTTATGAACTATGTAATACTAGCTGTTTGATTAATTTGTTTTTTTATTAGTATAAGTGAATAATTTTTAGATCATAATTTTCCCCCGTTTTCAAAACATTTTTTATTGATGTTTTGCTCTTATTGGTCGCAGCGTGATGTTTTATAGCCTTAAAGCCTTCCTCAATAGATGGACTATTCAACACAAAGAGAATTCTTCAATTTGAACCAGGGTTTCCAGAGATTAGCGCGTTCAAACAAACAAACTCTTCAGCTTTATAATATTAATAAGTATAGATACTTGTACTCATCGCACATCAGTGAAACATACATCTATAGAGGTACAACAAACCCTCAAACAAGTTTTCAATTCCACTGCAATAGGTATGTGAGGCATCTAATTACCGTACCACTTCACCTAAACTATAGGTATAATTTTTAACGATTTACGATGTAAGTGGAGGAAGGATGCTGCAAATTCATTTTTTTTTTTCGCTAAGGCCAGTGCTGAGGCTGAGTGCCAAGACAAATTGCAATACCTCTTAATAACAATTTCAAATTCATATTTTATTACTCCAGCAACTGATTGTGTAAAATTGTGTAGTGTATCAGTTAGTCCAATTCGAACAGTTCTGGGAGCGATGATCCGAATGGGGGACACGTGGGGCAGTAGTTGATAGGACTGTAAATCAATACCAACGGGACGTCGCCACAAATTACAAATTGCTCTGGCCCTGATCCGAAACTAGACCAGCCGATGACCCGCGACACCGGCGGTTATCTGACCATCTATGATCCAATAAATTGACAATAAACTAATGGACAGTGTTTGACGGCCTTTGTAGCGCAGTAGTTGACACACTACCCTACTACAAGAGAGTCTGTCTGGGTTCAATTCCCTGCTCAGGCTACTTACACTTCGTTTCCACAGCTGGTATTTTTTTATGTTCCTACTCGTAGAGCTATCCAAAGATAGAAAGATGGGCAAGCAGGCAACCGGCTATAAAAACTTTGCCCATTCATATTACAGCACAAGGATGCTGTCATAATCACAACAGCGGACCCTGAGCTGTAAAGCTTAACATGAGGTACAGGAGAGAATTTAACAATGTCATGTTCTGATGCTTTAGATGATTTGTAGCATTACTTACTCCACAATGTATGGTTACTCGTAACATAAGCTAAGTCATCTTGAGACCGTGTGCATACTTCTTGTTCTGACTTTATTTTCATTGGATTTCGTATGTGGCTCTTGCGTAGAGAACGTACTTATACTCTATGGGAACTCCTTATTTCCCTTTTATTTACTTCTGCTTATGTTCCAAGTTTAGCAAAGATAGTACTTAAGTTCTTAATTTCTCCTCGTAACGTATGGTTAAAATAATAAGAAACGTTTCATATTTGTATACTCACGCATTTTATCCCTTACCTTTAGACAAAGCTGAGGAGGAGGCGACGTGTGAATGAGACGCCGGTTGGCTCTCTAAGTCGTATTGAAAAGCCCTTACCAACATAACGAACGCATATATGTTCACTTAAGAGGATGTTTCCAGTCTCCATATTTCAGTTAAATTTTGGAAGTCCATATGTCACGTTTACGGCAAGAAGTGGAATCGGAAAAAGTGATTCGTCCCAGATATTATGTAACGAAAAGAACACGTAAATAAATCTGTATGTAAAAAAATAGCTTTCGTTTCCTAAACAAACATATCACCTACGAACCTTTTTAGGACACTCGTGTAACCCGCCCGCCCTAAATTGACTTAAATGGAGTAGGATTTATTTTAGGTCGCATTGTAGGCTGGGTCGCGGAGGCCTAATCTCGTGTTGTCAAATAAATTGATGGATTAAGCAAGGTTGATGAGTCAACAAACTTGTGAGAAAGTACATGCATATTTATACGTGAATATAGTGATGAGCGTATTATGTGGTAGTGGCGGCTTTAGCTAAGCGGGCGGGTCCTAAGGGAGGCATCGACCGTCACTAGCACTAGGTGCTTGCCGCATCGCTTTATGACATTAGTCTTTGGATATTCGCCCATCTTTTCGGCCAGCTTCTACGGTCTGAGCAGGAACAATATCAGCTGGTGAATTATCCTTTTTTTTCTTTTCTCGTAAACCAGGAGTAAGCAGAAAGTACTTATTATACCATGTGGGGGTAATAATGTAACTTAACAAACCTTTATTGAGTTCCCTCTGTCCTGGCCCGGTGTCTGTGTGTATGTCTGTAATCAAATCTTGCAAGTTCAATTTGGCCCACTTTCCGACATTCTTTATGAAATAAATAAAACTTCCCGGTGTCCGTTTGAGCTGAAATTTAGCAATACAATGTTGTCAATGGCCTTCGTGGCGCAGTCGCAGTAGGTTAACTAGCCAGCTTGCGCGGGAAATACTTGTACCTACTTCATTTTCACCGGTATAGTCTGTGATTCTGGAGCTATCCAAAGAAGGCTGGCTGTAAAAACATTCGTTTAATCATATCATTACCGTAATGGACCAGAGACGCTGGACAAGACGTGTCCTTGAATGGAGGCCCAGGGAGAGTACCAGAGGACGTGGCATATGGTTCACCCAGCGTTGTGGTGGCCACCACAACGCTGGGTGAACCATATCCGACGACACGGAAGTCGAGACTGGATGAGCGAATGGACTGGACCACACTAGATCGCCAAGAGTGGAAGAAGAGGGAAGAGCCTATATCCAAGATTGGATATCAGAAAGGCCACCATGATAATGAAATCATAATACAGCATGAATGCTGTTAATTGTTGACCCCGGGCCCCAAAGCATCATAGATGAGGCCGCAACCGGGAAAACCGATTGGATGATGATGATGGTCATCCTCATTTCGAGTAGGTGTCACTGTCAATTGACCATGCACACCCTGGTGTCAGAGTTCTTCGGAACCGCCTCTCGGCCTCTGACGTGGTTCCTTTACCGACTACCAGATGGCTCCCGGGACAAACGGCTTAACGTGCCTTCCGAAGCACGGAATCATCTTCATTATCAGACAATCAGGTGTTTCAAGCCTGCAATGTCCTAACCACTAAACAAAGTATGCTTCCCGTGGGAATCGAACAACGACCCCCGGGTCTATAGGCAGACGCCTTAACCACTGGACCACGGAGGCAGTTTTATTTGTTTCTTTACATTCACATTGCTTTACTGATATATAAGAGTATAGTTTAAGAAAATAAAATATGGTGAAAAAACTCCACGCAGGCAGATTTATGTACGCCCTTACGCTCTGCCAATTGAGCTATCGCGCTTCAAACTTTGGCGTTGAAAATCTTCACCATATGCTTAAGAGTAAATCTATCTGTGGTTCTTGTTAGCGGTCATATTAGTAGTTTAGCGTATAAGTATAACGTAGAAGGAAGTTTGTGTTTATCCTCACCGAGCGAAGGACGCGCGCCATCTGAGTCTATTAGAGAGCCGCGGTGACACATAAATAAGCAAATGTTATTTCTGGAAAGTGTGCTTCATCGGAACTGAGAAATATTTCTGCTAAGTATGTGTTACTTTCTAGTAAGGCGCTGTGCATCAGAAGAATACCGTAAAACGTCTATTTTTTCGTCGCGCAGTTAGCCTAGTTCTTCATGGAATACGAGTATGAAAAAAATATAAAGTACAGTTCAAAGATCAAAATAAATGGTTACATCAAAATATTTTCAAAAAAATACTTAAAACCCAGCAAAATAAAATAGCAAAAAAGCTATATCCAGAAAAAGTTTTGTCGCGAATTTCTTGATATTTTCAGCGACAACTACCAACTTTTTTACGTCTATAAAAAGTATAACTAAATGAGCCAGATGGATACCTAAAAAAAATACAATATTTGGTTATAATTATTGAATTATTAAATTAAAAGTGAAAATTAACACGTAAATGGCAGACACGGGTTTGAAATGAGACTATGGACAGGCCAACTGGTATCGCCACTTTCAAGCGCTACAAACGGTTAAGGGATACAGCGCCTTAACCATTTTTTCTACTTCTGTAATAATGTACACGCATTTTTATACCAATGTCCTTTATTCATGTATACCTATACATTTTGAAAGAAAGTACAACATATTTTTCTATATTTTTTAACTAAACAATTATAAATAGACTCTTAATAAATTAAAAAATAAATAATTAAGAATAATTATAAATAGCGTAGAGGGGCCTCCTCTACGCTGTTTATAATTATTCTTAATAATTTATTCGCAAGACTTTACGTTTTTGCAGGACTGTTAAAAAAATCCATCCAGCAGTTTCATATTTAAAAAATAAACAGTCTTGAGGATATTGCGGAATTAGGTACGTAGATATAAGAGAACAAGTCGCAACACAAATTGTACAACCATAGTTCTTAGGACCCATACTTTTAAGGCTTACCTTTGTTAAAGTGAAATAAACAATATTATTATTATAATACATTGATTCCCATAATTAGGTTAAGGGCCCGTACTACCTCACACTGCTTTGCATGATTGACTGTTATATCAATAATAATTAAATACTCAAGTTGAAATAAAAATGCAGCAAAGTTCAGGACTAGCTCTGGTAACTATATGACTCAAAAACACGATTGCGTTAATTTTTCTCTATAGAAAAAAATTGCAAAGTTGCCTCCAAATCACGGCTTATTTACTCGGTATATAGTATTATTCACCAAATACATTAAAATTAACCTTGAAACTTTTGAATATTATTGCATTACAGATAAGGCAGCCATCATATGTTTTTTTTTCGAATAACCTTTGAATATTCCTAAAAAACGAAAATATCCAAAGTAGCCAACGCGTTTAGACCATCTGCGTTTGTATCGCCACGCCGCCTGGCATATGGCGGGCTCTTAAGGGCAAAGTTTTAACACGGAGTTAGAGGGAAACGAGATATCGGAAAATAACGATTAGGTATTTCTACATCTACATCAGAAAACCGCGTCGGGACAACGGTCTATTCCTAATTTTATTTTTAACTTTTTCAAAGAAGAAAATGCCTTATTGCGAATTTCCTCTACAAAAACTTACGATTTTTGGTGCCAAATAACTATAGAAAAGTATTATATGGTCCGCAGTTATATGATTATGTTTTTTTAAATTAATTACATTTGTAAAATATGTAGGTGATCACAAGACGCTCGGCAAATGACGAATATCAAATTTAGGGGGTAATAGCATGCAGGAATGTCACACCGTTGGCCATCACGACATTCCGTCGATTTTATTACTGCCAAGTAACGCCAAAAACTGTTTCATACATATATTTATATAAATAAACTTTTCACATTTATGTGGGAACTAACCATTAATTACGGAAAGAAAAAAAATGACAAAAAATTTCGACGCTGAGGACAGGATTCGAACCTGCGCGGGTAGAACCCATTGGATTTCAAGTCCAACTCCTTAACCACTCGGACACCTCAGCGATAGCATTCACCGCGAAATAACAGTCTGCTATCTGTGACGCACGCGCGTGACGTTTCATATTTTCGACAGACTTGCGGCGCCAAATTACGGTACATTACACGTCATGCGGTGATGCGTACACGCAACTACCATTGCTTACATTTTCTTTATCTCTAGCTTAAACAGTAACTGATAAATTAACGCATAGTTAGATGACTTGTTGACATAATATCTACCTATATCTGTTTGCAAAGCCGGATACACAATTTACGATTTAAGAAAAAAGTATAAGTTTCATTAATTAAGTATATATTGGTACTTACATTATTACATAAATAGCTGACCCGGCGAACTTCGTACCGCCTCTTTTTTGGGTAGTCGGGTAAAAAGCCTGTGTGTTAACCCAGGGTGTCACCTACCTCCTTACCAAATTATATTAAAATCTGTCCAGACGTTCTTGAGTGTGATGTAAGTGCTGTTACTTACCCGACTTCGTTTTATGTTACCTATGTACTTATAGGTATAGACCAGGTAAGTATATAGATTACGTTTTTATCCCTAATATCCCTAAACTTGCATAAACCCGAAGGCCACCCTTAGCGTGATAGTACTCGTAGTCGTAGTAGTGTAAATGAAAAAGGGCATCAAATAGTATCGGGTTGCTAGCCACATCGCCTATTGACATTGATTTCTCTGATTTTTAACCAATCCCCATAACCCACTTTACATTGCAAGAGATGAGAACTTGCAAAATAAACGAGTATAAATTGAAAAAAAATAACTAACATTTTCTATAATAGAATTCTTTTTTCGAAATTTCACAGGCTAATCGATTCAGGATAAATTACCTAAATCAGTATAATTATTATTTCAGATCACTTAGGAACATTAAACATGGGAAAGTTCAGAGACATAAATAAAAAAATATATTTTCACTTAGATAATAGTTTTTATACTACTTAGGTAGGTACATTATTAAGCAGTACTTGGTACCTTCCTCAATACTAAGCGTGATGTCTGACTGACTTTATATAACACACCATCTAAGTATTAAATACATTGAATCCTTTAAATAAAGTTGAGCTGCATGTGCGCGTGCACGTACGATAATTTCTAGAGTAATTAACTTCGTAACAGTTTCGTGTGACGTCTCCACACTTGAGTCAATACAGTCTCGTCGCGTCTGTTGACTTGACTTGCGACGTCACAATCAAAAGTTTATTCTATGAATATATAAACCGACAGCACTGAATTCACTATCTAGTTGTATACCAAAGTTGAAATAAATACCAAGACTGTTAGAAATGTGCACCGTGGACAGATGTTGCAGAATATTCTTTAAGTCCAGAAAATTGACCCAAATCATCAATGGTGTGACCCAAGATCCAACCTAATATATGTATATCCTATGAGTCCCAAAATCGGCCTTTTAACCACTAAAGAACAATCTATGTAAACAACGAAAATGTAAAGTGACGTGAAAATATGCATTTGTCTTGAGCTGGGTTTAGCAAAACAGCGGAAAACAGGTCGCGAGCAGAGCTCCAACGCGATTCCGTTGCCGAGGGGTACGAACTCTCGAGCGCGGAAGAATTACACTCAAGAGTTTAAGCTACATCCAGCAACATGTATTAAGTCAATCGATTTGATATGTACAAATTTTCAATTTTTATTTTTGTAAAGGGGTGTATTGTATGTATATCTTTGGACCCTGGGTATAACAGCCACCCCCGGGTGACTGTTTAGCATATCATTGCTTTCGTTGTTAGATAGTAGCCTGCCAGTGACTTTGAATCCTTGGTGTGCAGAGAAAACATAGTATTTCATTAATTTTACAATTCAAACTGTTAACGGTCTAAAGCGCCTGCTGTCGTTGAATACTAAAGTTTAGTCTTTATGCGTAGCCTACTCTCGAAAGCGGCTGCTTGCATTGTCGCCAGAGTTGGAAAACGCTACACAAAGCCAGCCTAATGCACGGAACACTGGATCTTGACAATCTGAAACCGTTCTGTTTAAGTTAACGCTGAATTTCAGCCCACTCCGCAGCTGCCCTACAATGAAGAAATTAAGATTGAATGTTTTATTTTTAAATCCATAGTTTCATAGCATGCATGCGTGATATTCGATGTAGTGTTATCTACTAAAATATAACCACAGTATTTGTAAGTGCAGTTAGCTAAAAGTATTGATGTAATTTGTATATTTTCTTGTATGTTATATCGGTAACCCTCAATAAATAAATAAAAAAATAAAACAAATTAGTAAGTACCTGTAAGTACTGACCATTTCTATGTAGGTATTTCGTTTGAACTACATTATTCGACTACTATAATTATAAATAATAGATTCTAAGGTTAGTAATAATACATATACCGAGATAAAAAACTGCCCTAATGGTCTACCTCTTACTGGTCCTGTGGCCTTAATCAAACTCTTGAAAATTTGTCAAGCCTTTCCTTAGCCTAGGTAGTATTTTTGAAAGATATGCAGATTGCAGATTCCCTTGTGTTTAGTATCTAACTATATATATTTATGTTATAAAATAAGTATATCTAGTATCTTTGAGTTAGTAGATATCCCATAACACAAGTCTCGAACTTACTTTGGCTAGTTCAATCTGTGTGATTTATCTATTTATATATTTTTTAATTTGTTTTACCTACTCTACTTTAGTATTTTTTTTCACCCTAACCAATTAAAATATACCTACTACCCATTGAGCACGAGATTAGTACAACAGAGCAATAAATTAGGCCAATATAAAACTCGTAGACCTGTTTCTACGAGTTTCACATAGCAAAGGAAACACCTGTATCAATGGAAATCTTCTGATTTCTTTATTCACAATGTGTCCGCAAGCTGAGGTGTCCTAGTGATTATGGGGTTGGACTTGAAATCCAATGGGTTCTACCCGCGCAGGTTCGAATCCTGTCCTCAGCGACTAGTGGATATATATTTTTAAACTATTCGTTCTTAAGTAGATAGATAGATTCGGGGTATGCGTGTTCAGGGTCGCTCGGGGCTCGGAGTTCGTCGGGGTATTCATTTAGACTTTAAATTACAAATTATTATCACAGAAAAAATATATTATTATGGAATGATCAAATAAAAATGTGAGCCAGCCAAATATGTAAGTACCTATCTACTAAGAGAATAATGTACAAAGTATGCAGAAGATTCTTACGAGTATGGATCTGTATGAACTGAACAAAGAAAAATTTTCCCGCAAAATTTGCAACTGACACACACGTTTTATCAGTGGAGTATAAGAATATTATCCACCCCAAGCAAGATAGAAATTAGTATCTTTAGATTCTTTTGCTTCAAAATGTGACAAAATAATAAAAGTTGTCTCTGGTTTTTGCAGTCTTGCCAGAAGGTAACATTTTTTACATTTTTCGTAACTTTTGACCTCTTCTCGTAACATGTAAGTAATTTTTATATTTAGGGCAATTTTCGTAACTTTTGAGAGCAACGAGAATTGTAATACTAGATTTTTATTGTAATTCAACGCATTCAATTTGAACGTACCTGGAACTGGCGCGTCTAAAAGTATTGCACTCCATATCACACTCAGAGATGGCTCTGACTCTGAATAGAAAACGCCATATTATCTTATCATCTAAATAGTCTTGTTAATACGTTATTTCGGCACTACTGCCAGAGTAATGATTAACCAGTAAAGTATAGACATCGAGACGATCTAGATCTTAAAATATTTTTTTTTGTATTTTGGTAAAGACAGACTTACATATGGCGCAGACTAATAATGGGGCAGGGCAGGTTGGTACAGGGTAGGTGGTCTCTTCTCTATCTCTTTATTATAAACGAAAGTCACTGCCGGTATATGCGCGATATACTCGACCGATTAGATGCCGCAAAGCGTTATGCTATACGTTAGTGGCCACTTTATAGGATAGTGTTGTGTGGTGGGTTCGGAGTATACTCCGACCCCAAAAACACGTAAATTAAAAAAATTACAATAATGTAATTTTTGCTGCAAAAATGTAACATTTCAGGAAACGAAACGTAACTTACGACTCAAGGGCCCTGGCAACACTGTTTTTGACGTTTGAGATTGACAGTTATGGCTGACTTTTCAAGTTACGTCAAATCAATGTCAAATAGATGTTTTGATTTTTTTACAAGTAAATAATTTTAGTGTTAAAATATAAATGTCCCAATAAAAGTAAAAGTAATGTTATCAAAACTCGTAGCAAGCTCATAGCCGGACCATGCAATCGTGACGCGCGGTGTTGGCGAGAGCTGCCGTGTTTAATATGTTAGATGGTAGTGCGAGGATTCGAGTACAGTAAGATGCCTTGCGAAAGCTGTGCGGTCCAGTTCAGTGTGTTTCGACGGAAGCGGGCCTGCTGCGAATGCGAGCGGTACTACTGCAGCGGCTGCCTGCGGCGCGGTGGCGGGGCCATGTGCGCGCCCTGCCGGGTGCTCTCCACACGGCCCCTATCGCGGCAGACCATCGCCCACCTCAAAGTGCGCGACCTACAGTGCTTCCTGCACCGCCAGAACGTCTCCACTCGCGGCTGCGTCGGTATGTTCTTAATTCTCATATATACTGTTGCAGCTGATAAGATGTAATCTTCTAGAACAAATAGGTAGAGAAGTGACATTGTGCAATTTATTATGCATAACAATAGCAGAACCAAACTACGCTCATTTCAATCTGCTTTGTCCTCGCAGACTTGTAGGTAGTCAAATATCAGTTTGATCAGATTACATGTCTTTGTGTAGGTATCTATATAATAAAAGCATACATAGAAGTGTCAATAAGTGTGAAGGGTAGTTACCTATGTAAATTTGAGATGTATCAAAAATTGTATACAACTGATTACAGACAAATTTTTGACAAATTATAAATTATACATGACTCATGAGTTCACGATACAAATAGCATCCTTTTCTCATCCAGAATGTTTTTCCATTTGGGTCCTCAGCTTGATGCTTCATACAGTCTCAAAAAAAGTATAGAACAGAGCTGCTGGAATTTGTAGGTGGGGGAGACACATGCTAGACGCATAACCTACCCTCTGTGGCCTAGTGGTTATTATTCAAGTGGCTATGGCCCTCCACCTGCCTACTTTTGCGTTCGGCTTCTCATTATCCTTCTAATATAAGTATCTAAATTCCTAACTACCTAGTCCAATGTCAACCTGCAGGGGCCGGTACATTCTGGTTATTTATTAAAATAAAAAGCAACAAAAACATATATTTAAACATTAAACTCTCCATTGGGAAATGGCACCAAGGGGGTTTGTAGGGTCTGCAATATCCATGGCTCTATTCATAAATATAACAGATTTAACCGGTCAACTACCGAATGCCCCAACATAACAATAGATAATCAATTGTGTCTGCCTTCCTCACGATTGATTAGTTAATTATAATGATGAAATAAACATGTGTGTCATGGAAATTAGGCTTGTGTATCCAGATGAGGATATTATTCTTTGAATATCTGTATACCATGTGACCATTGACCATTTAAAGCATACAGACTTTATCTATTTCATGTTCTGTTATTATTTTTAATTATTATCATACCACAATTCACTACCATACATTAACATTCCTAATCATATTCAGTGAAAATTGGTAAGAATACTATATATGTTATAATAAAATAAAATTGATATGAAATATTGGATTTTTGTTTGTTAATCACATGAAAACTATTGAACAAATTTCAATCAAAGTTGGCATAGATAAGTAAATCTTAGAAAGAAAGATCAGTATAGATATTGGGGCTCCTATGTAATTCTGTTTGTAATACAAACTTATGGATATTTAGGTACATATTTGCTAGCAGATCTCACATGCATCCACTATAGCAATGCATGCATAAAAATGTAGATTGTGTTGAGCTATTCTCTAAGAGCAGGGATGCCCCTAGGTTTTAACCTCCGTGGTTTTAACACACAGGTTTATACACATGTTGCTAAATACACGGAGTTATTCCGTTGTACGGAGGATCATATCTGTACATACGGAATAAGTGATTTAAGTGTTTGATTAATGCAACTTTTATATGAAGCTGCTGATACTACTACTTTCGTGTGTGTAAGTTGCTGATTAAATATTGCTTTAAACGAAGTTGGCTTTCCTGGTGTGTAGCATGTAAGCTGAACCTTGCTTAATTGATCATATGATCAAAAATGCGGTTCTACTTGTTGCAATAATAGCTTTTTTTTTATGTATATTTGACGGCATACAAGCAGACGTGCCACCTGATGGACAGTGGTCACTGTCGCCCATGGACATCTACGACACCAGAGGAGGTGTTGATGCGTTGCCGACTGCCGACTCTTAAGATACCTATAACACGCCTATTGAAGGACCCCAAGTCATAATAATAAATAATAATAATAAATATATACGGACAAACAAATACATATATAGATACACATCCAAGACCCAGGCCAATCTGAAACGGATAATTTTCCTTCTTGACCTGGCCGGGGATCGAACCCTGGTCACTCCGTGTCGCAGGCTAGCGTGTTGACCGCTGCGCCACGGAGCTAGTCGAATCATAGTCATAGCACACAGGGAAAACCTCTGTACTAACTGTGTAATAACTGTTTCTCTCCCTCTCTGATATATTTACTTCGCTGTTTCAACACCACAGTCTGATATATAAATGGCAAATTTCATGGTCACGCCACCACAGTCTGATAGCGCCACAGATTTAATGAACTGGGCACTAAATTTATTGTTCACATATGTCAGACTGTAGCGTTAAAAAGATTAGATCCTTTGGGAGCGTTGGATATTTACCAATGCTATAGAAGGTAATAATGGCTCCCAAATATAGAACTGCTGCCAATAATGTCAAAGATATTTAAGAAGTTGTTTCTACACAGAATGATAAATATTGAACAAAAATAAATTATTTTTTAATATCTAATATATAAAATTCTCGTGTCACAGTTTTCGTTGCCATACTCCTCCGAAACGGCTTGACCGATTTTGATGAAATTTTTTGTGCTTATCCGGTATCTATGAGAATCGGCCAACATCTATTTTTCATCCCCCTAAATGTGAGGGGTAGTCCACCCTTAATTTTTATTTTTTATTTTTTAGACATTATTTATATGGCAAAACAACGTTTGCCGGGTCAGCTAGTCATAGGTATAAAAATTTAATTTTAATAATCCCAAGCCACCAATTACAAGAGCATGACACTGTAGAGGAAGTTCAAAGGGTCTGAAGAGTAATTAAACATTCTTCAGAAAAAAATACTGTTCATCAGCATTTCTCTAAAGGCTCCTACGACAATGCCAGCAGCCTGGCCACCGGGCATGCCGCCGGGCAGGCCGCTGTGTGCCGGGCGGCGCGCGGTGGCCTATACTATAAGGCTATACTTTACTATAAGGCACAGTCGCGAGCCGCGCAGCGAAAACCCGCGTGCTGTGCCGCCGGCATTGTGTATAGGAGCCTTAAGGTGTGAAGTGAGAGATAATGCCTGCACTTCCAACTTCTATGATATTTTCGCAGGGGTACCACAGGGCTCAGTGCTTGGACCTGTATTGTTCACCCTGTTCACATATTATGACCTACCACAAGCTCCTGATTTAATAATTACAACGAATGCAAACAACACAGCCTTACTGTCTTCATACATATACCCAGGCTTGTCAGATCCTACAGAATGGTCTAAATAAAATAGAAGAATGACAAACCTAATGGAAGATAGTCGCTAATGTATCCTAATCAGTCTAAATAACATTTAATCTTCGCAAGGTAAACTGCTCTCCAGTCATACTAGATGGCATTCAACTCTCACACCAAACTAGAGTAAAGTACCTGTGGATGCACTGATAAACTTACATCACAATTTTTTTGCTGTTTTCCACCTTCACGTCCAACATGCTAACATGGCTTTTAGCTCTTCTCGGTGAAGGTGGTGCTCTCAGCCCCGCAAAGGAAAAATATGTTTATAATATCGTATTTTTGTAATAAATAAACAAATAATATGGACGAATCACATAGATTGAGCTAGCCAAAGTAAGTTCGAGACAAAGATGTGATAGTACTATGTGTGATAAATTTATCATTATCATGATAACTCGCGAAGAATTCTGGAGCCAAATGGAATAATTTTAAAAAAACATCGACAAGTAGTCGTTTTTCTTATTGTGTTATTTCTGGATATTATTCCATGGACTGAATAATTCATCAGTGAATGCGCTCGTCGAATATTATTTTGCTTTTATACTATCTGAAGTCAGTGGTACATTACGATTTGCGACCGATTCTGGTAAGTGAAACAAAAACCGGGTCGGTGGTATATAATTAAAAATGGCTAAGCGCGAGTCAGAATCACAGAAGTAGGGTTTTGTACCACCATACCATATGTAACTACATAACTGCTCAAAAACACATTCTTTGTTATATATACTTTGTCATACATTTTTTTATTCATACATACACATCAAAAAATGTCACAAAATCACAAAGAGGTATGAACACGGTTGAAATATTGAACTCGCCGAGAAATTATGCCACTATTAGAAAAAATAAATTAAACCTCTCAAATAATTCTTTAAACATATCTTCAACGTCAATAACATCTGATAATTCATCCGAGAATCTATCCAGGAGCTTGCCTGATATTCATACAGTTCCTAAAGCGACTATTATACCATCCTGAATCTAGGATCCGGAATTTAGCATCCGATAAGGACAAGAAATTCAGTCGTCAGAGCTCCTGATTACACCGTCCAGAACGTGTCCTGAACGGAGACTGCGCATCCTGACAGAGCCATCCGTTGGCCATCCTGAATGCGTGACAGGGACGCCGCTATACGTGCGACGCGATTGGAGATATTATCGTTTCGTTTCTAACGTATAGCGGCGTCCCTCTCATGCGGCGATCCTGAATTCCGGATGGTTTCACTTTACGCTTCCGTTATGCTTCCGATAAGGACGTCGGAAGCCATTCTGTCCTGACAACGGATCGGCGATTAAACTGTCCGTTGACTATCCGTTGACTGAATTCCGGATCCTGAATTCTGGATGGTCTAATTGGCGCTTAACACTAACATTGAAGAGCTGACAGATGAAAACTTAAGTTTAAAAAACTCCAAACGGCTTACGAAGAAATTGATAATTTGACATTGCAAATCAATTCTCTCGCAATGCATCAATCTCAATAAGTTAACTGATGAGCAGCAACCAAGGAGGTGTGCTATGGATATTGAGAATCCGATACGATATTGAGAAACTCTGCTAAGAAAAAAAAACCAGTCAAGTGCGTGTCGGTCCACGCGCAGTGTAGCGTTCCGTATTTGCGAATGCCAGTTTTGAATTCACGCCCACATAGGACGGTGGTAACTGAAGAAAGAGTTATAAAATCCTACTTCACAAAGGAAATTAGAAAAATATTATCTATTTGAGTACCACCGCGAGTAGAGGCAACCGCTGGTAACAAGATTTCGTAGGTATATTATTTTGACTCTCGAGCGCAGTAGATACCAAGAGGCCCTGTATCGTTTCGCCACACGCCGCGCGACATCTAACGTAAACACATTACTATTAATTTAGGTATTATTCTCTTTAATCAATTAGGTATTATTATTAAAGCTGCTATGTTTTTACATTTTCTTAACTTTACGTGGTTCGTAAATTTATATTCAGTAGTTGTTTTACGTAACTAACAACTGTCTTAACTAATTTTCAATTCAATTTGTATGTATTTTTTTTTTTCTGAGTACATAAAAGTTGGTCGACTATAACTCTTTAATTTGTAAAGTCTTCTTAGCTCTGACAGTTTTCCTTTAAACTTGGTTGTATACACTATTGCCGTAAATTTTTCACGTGTTCATATACAACCAATTAGCAGGTAGAGGGGGGGTGGGACACTGGACTTTGACAAAACTTTGTTTACTACGAAACTCTTAAAAGATCAAAAGAATTTAATACACAAGGACATCTACAAATGAGTTTCACAAATTTGTGTGATACAAATGACGATCAATGTTTATTACAACTATCAGAGAACAAGTCACACACAACAGATGGCAAGTCAGGGGCAGACAAAATACAAGAAAAACAAATAGTACAGTTACAAAGTATAAATTTAGCAAATGACTAAAATGTAAATTCAGCTGTTTCTCTCTCACACTGTTTTCTGCCCCTTATGAAGGGCAGAAAACAGTGTGAGGGACTGGCAGAGCAGTTCCTACTGTCCAGAAAGGTGACATACATTATGTGGTATCAGCTGTTACCAAACCATTTTCACAGACTGAAGAAATAATCAAGAATTTGGACGAGATTGAAGACTCTTCTAAAAATTATGTCGTAATAAGTGTTGGAGAAAATGACAAAAATCAATTTAAAGTAATTGTAGATCTCGCAGCCACTCTAAAAAAATTAAAAGCATAAATTCGATTGTCGTTAGCACGTTATATTAAATAATCATTTTAATTGTAACAAATTAAATCAAAATATTTTAAATATTTGCAAAACATTCACTTGATGTAACCATCACAATGAAAAATCATATCTTAGAAAATATTTATATTTGATCAGCAAAGGAATTAAGATGCCTTCAAACTCATGGAATGGAAAGGATTTGGCATCAACGTCTGTAGCGAGTATATCACTCACCTTCGGTTTGCGGATGATATCGTTGTCATAGCAGAATCGCTAGAAGGCTTAAGCATCATGGTCAATTACCTCAATGTAGTTTCACAGCAAGTGGGCCTTTAAATTGATATGGACAAAATAGAGGTCTTGTCAAATGTCCATGTTGCGCCGTCACCGGTTGATGTTGGAAACTCCACCCTTGAAGTTGTAGCCCAATATGTCTACCTGGGACAGTTTTAAGTATAGGTAAGGTCTTTTGGCGAATCAGCCTGGGCTTAGCAGCGTTCGGAAAGCTCCGCACTGTCTTTTCGTCCAAAACACCTCAATGCCTAAAGATAAAAGTTTTCAATCAATGTATGTTACCAGTGACGACTTACAGCTCAGAAAAGTGGTCCCTTACTATGAGCCTTACAAGAAAGTTCAAGGTCGCTCAAAGAGCAATGGAGAGCCACGCTCGGTGTTTCTCTGCGAGAACGAATCAGAAATGAGGAGATCCATAGAAGAACGAAAGTCATCGACGTAGCTCAGCGGATTAGCTCTTTGAAGTGGCAGTGTGCGGAGCACATAGCGCATAGAACCGATGGCCGATGGGGCAAAAAGATTCTTGAAAGGCGTCCACGTACCGGTAAACGCAGCGTTTGACAACCATTGACCACGTCGGTCGGATAACTTGACCAAGGTAGCAGGGAAACGCTGGATGCAAGCTGCTTCCAACTGGTAATTTTGGAATCTTTCGGAGAGGCCTATGTCCAGCAGTAGACATCCTGCGGCTGATATGATGATGATCATAATTAAAATAAAGCAGTAAACAAACTTACGGCTTATATTTGTTTCTTTGTCGCTGTACCTAACAAAACTTGCTAAGAAAACAGTGTGGCTATGTTTTAAATGTAGGTTCATTTAGAGAAAGTATTTTTTTGCAATCTTGTTGTTATAACAAAACTCCGTAATTTCAGAAAAAGAGGAGCTAGTCAGCCTGTGCGTGGCGCACGTGAACAGCGCGGCGTACCGGCGCCGCGGGCCTCGCGCCGGCGCCTCGCCCTTCAGCACCCTCAAGGGCTTCACCAACAACATCAACGTGCTCATCAACAACGCCTTCGATCTGCGCACAGCCACCCCCGCGCCGCCTCCGCCCTCAGGTACACTTATCACAGCATCCCGCCCTTCGGCCACCTCAAGGGCTTCACCAACAACATCAAAGTGCTCATCAACAACGACTTTGACCTGCGCGGGGGTAGTATACCCCCGCGCGTACACGTGTCACAGCCGTTCACCCTTCAGCAGTTATGTATTGTTCTAGTGGTCTGAAAATAAAAAGTCACTAATTTAGGTTTTAAAGGTAAATAAAATACATTTATTATATTAATGGCACACGGCGGACAATTTAATCATTTAAATGACAAAACAAAAACAGATAGCGTCCCCCTGCTACCTGGTGGACTATAGTATGACGAAGTTTGTCATAGCGGGGAATCTACCCAGTCTAACAACTCAAAGCAGGGTGCTTCGGAGCCGACTAACAAGGAGATCCGACCCTGGATAAAAAAACAGGAATGTGCTAGGGGGAAGAAGAAAAATGTCTAAAATAGATAGAAGACTTCCATATCGATGGAAGCCATGCGAGTGGTACAAAAATAAGGCTCTAGGTCGGGACGGGCCCTAATAAAGAAAGGTAGATGCCTATTCATTAAATATAGAGGTAAGAGAGATGAAGATTAGATAATATTATAATACATTGTTTCAGTCTCATCTGAGCGTTTTCCGGTTATATCCTCAGTCGTGATGCATCGAAACCCAGAGCTTTTTAACCGACTTCAAAAAAAGAGAAGGTTCAATGTTCCATGTATCTGTATGTATTTTTTCTTCCCCACTTTGCTTGGTCTTCATTGTCCCAGGTTGTAAGACCGTTGGCACACATATCCTTCCTGACAACATTAAACCAACATTTCTTGGTGTTTCCCCTTCTGCGGAAGCCAGACAGAGGTGTCTTAGCTAATTATAATAGATACACAATGAATGTCTTTGCAGGTAACTGCTACAACACATCCCACGTGCACACGTCGCCAACCGCCGCGAACAATGCCAACCCCGCGCCCTCGCCTCCGAGGGAGCGGTTCACCACCACGCCAGGTAAACTCATTTTTTTTAAATCTCATATTGGCGACAAGCCTTAAATGTGAGAATATTACAGTACGGTCAGAAGCCACTTTGGACAGTTAAATGAATTGATTCAGGCGATACTTTGCGGAAGTGAAAGTTACATGCACTTTGAGTTAATATTTTGTGTGCTTTAGCCACCAATTAGTTCATGCAGACTATTGCTGGCTCGCACTTCCACTACTGCTAGGCCCTTGCAGACCATCACCAATAGTTGATGCACGACTCCCTTGCCGATATTTTCAGCTGTCATATTATTTGTTTTGGTAATAATAACGATATCCAAAAACACAGCGAAGGTAAAAACGGGCACGAAAATAATAATACAATATTAAATCGAAACGGAAACAACAGAATGGTAAATATCTTCAACATAAGAAAGCCTTTTTTTTTCACTCCTGGAATTTTGTGAATTTTAATAGTTTTTGTTTTTTTTTTTTTACGGACAAATCACACAGATTGAGCTAGCCCCAAAGTAAGTTCAAGACTTGTGTTATGGGATACTAACTCAACGATACTATATATTTTATAACAAATACATATATAGGCTTAAGAACTGTTCGTACGGTTCAAAAACACGTAAAACAGTACCAAGCTCGTTGATTTTATTCCCATGTGAATGCGAACCGAGTGCTGACGTCACAACGACCGGCGGATGGATTTTAACAATTCAAAATTGAGTTTAAACACTTACGGCATCTGATTTGCAGTTTGAACAAGGTTTTGTATTCAAATGAAGAATTGCAAAAAAATGCATATTTAGTAGTTACATTCAGGGTCAGGTGAAAGACCTCAGATCTGTATTGTAAGATAAAGTCGGGATAAGATTGGAATATGTTTTTATATCAATTCAGGTCTAGGAGAAAAGAAAAAACGTAGAATGTGCCAGCTGCTTCTCTTCCCGCGCAGATCATAAAAGCCGATTGAGGGATTGGGCTAAAATCTGTGGAATCATGTCAATTGGCGATGCGGCTAGCATCCCATCACTATTTGATTTCGCTTTCCATCTACATGACCTCCAACATGCTAAATGTGGTCATAAGGTCTTATAGACCTAGGCTCTGTCTACCCCGCAAGGGAAAAATACGTGATATTATGTATGTATCTCTGATCAATTCGGTTGTTTTGGAAAACATTTGTGACATCGCCGCGACGCAACATCGCTATCGCTTTGCTTGTAACCCAGCATTTGAACGTTGATGCTTATTAGTATGTTTACATAGCGCGTAAAACCGATGGCCGATGGGGCAGAAGGGTTCTCGAATGGCGACCACGTATCGGCAAGCATAGCGTCGGACATCCACCAACCAGATGGTCGGATGGTCGCAGGAAGACGCTGGATGCAGGCCGCTTCCAACCGGTTTGATTGGAAATCCTCGGGGGAGGCCTATGTCCAGCAGTGGACTACTTGCGGCTGATATGATGATGCTGATTAGTATGTTTGTGTGCGGCAGGCGGCGAGCGCGACATCTCGGTGCCGCCGCCGCCGCGCGTGTCGCGCAGTGCGTCGGGAGACAGCGCGCGCTCGCGGCGAGACACCGACGACTGCTTCGAGATCGAGGACCTGGACGACGCCGGCTGGGAGTTCGTCACCACGCCCGCCGCGCCGCTGCCCAACGGTACGCGAAGCCTCAATACTGTCTCTATTGGAAATCGAGAGTCATCCATTTATAATAACTCGACTCTTTCAGATTCAGACGTTTTAATAGCAGAAAACGATCTAAACATCGAGATCGAAGTGACGGGTGGCATCGGACGAGACCCCCCCTCCCCGCCGCCGCGGCCCCGGGAAATGAGCGACGAGCGCAACCCCCCCTCGCCGCCGCCGCGGCCCCGGGCCACGTTGGCGCGGGGGCTGCTGGGCGCGGGGGGCACGCCGCTGCGCGCCGCCTCCGAGCTGGAACTGCACCGCGGAGACACCGCTGACACCGGCGACGCCGCCGAGACCAGCAGCCTGCAGGACGAGCCCGTCATGGGACACAGCTCTAGTAAGAACCCGTATACGACGGCGAATAGGGTAGGAATAGAATAGGATAGGACGTAGAATAGGACCACTCCATGTCTTCCCGGGGATGTCGTAGAAGGCGACTTAGGAAATACAAGCTAAACAAAGCTTTTATGCTTATAAGCTTTGTTTAGCCACACTAAGACAAACTAAGTATGTAAAAGACCAACACCGATATCAGGTGTTTGTCTAAACTTAACGACTGCCTTCTTGTGAGCTGGGGCCAATGGTTATCATAATGCATTTGCAATCCCTAAAAAAATGGTTGTTAGCCGTGATAATCAAAGATAACAATAAAATCCAAAAAAATAATCTATAAATCATTGTCAGGAAAATATTAAGAGTACATTCTGGGGTATGAAGCTATAGCTGCCCTGACTGCAATTACTCTGGCTTTGCGGGTGAACCGCATCCTTTTTGCGCGAAATTACTTTAGAGGACATTGATTACGAGACGAAGACCCTCCTCCCTGTGACAAAGCGTGGTATTTTGATTATCCTCCCTCTTTCCTCCTCAAACGGATCACATAATATGGATACATTCCCTAAGCTGCCCATGTGACATGTCTGTTAATAATTTGATGTTTAAAGCATTTTATAGTAAATATCTGAATTTTAACCCAAATGGATTATAAATAAATATGTATATAATCTCTTTCTAGTTAGGTAGTTGGCTAGACAGACACAAAAGCTTTTGAATATTCAATTTATACTATTCCATAAGGGAATACTATTTAACTTAGAACATCTGTGAAACTTTGCAGGTCTTCCACAGCAAGTGACGCTGGAGACGTTAACTTCAGCGACAGATCTCGAAGCTCTGAACGTGAAGCAGCTGAAGGAGCTGCTCACACGTAACCGGGTAGAATACAAAGGCTGCATCGAGCGCGCTGAGCTGTTGGAGCGAGCGCGCACGCTGTACAGACACCACGAGAGATACAAAGACGGTGAGTATGTCACAGCCCAATAGCGATGACGTCGGCGACGGACGAAATGATGAACGTGAAGCAGCTGAAAGAACTGCTGACTTTGAAAATAAATCCTTGCATTGGTTATACTCTACTTCTGGCTTTTTTCACAGTACTTACAGCATGAGAGTTCGTTAATCACTAAATAGCAGAATTGGGCGTTTTAGTAGAGTTATGAGCGTTTGCTCAGTGTTGGCTCTCCCGTTCCGCCCACACGGCCATTCTGTCTTTCTATGTTCTATAGTTGCGAACTTTGTAAATGGTTCTCGATGAATAATTTAAATTTGTGTTGCATGTATTCAAAACGGAAAAAACTAACTTCAAAACAAATTTAGTACATTGTGTAGCAAGTTGCTACACAATGTACTAAAGAATCATGGCGAAATTTGTACAAATTAAATTTAAAAAAAGAGAAGGTGAAATATATTTTATATGATTACTACGGCTCTGGTCAACAACTTGAATTAATCAGAATATTTTCTAAAGACGGGGAATAAAAGATATTTATTTATTTAAATACTGATTTTTATTCGATATCCGAACGCATATTAATAATTTTTGAGTAAATATCCGAACACTACCTGCAACTGACACGATAAAAAATATATTAATGTATGGCAACACCACGGAAGCAGGCAACCTCAGAACAATAACTAAAGCATAGAAGTAGGGTATTAATAAGAACTGTTGACACGTTGGATGCACTCTTTCGTCTTATATACTAAACACTGTGCTAAAAAGAGTCAGACTTATCACTACAGCTTCCAAATTCACAGGGTTGTACCGGGTTTAGCTATACATTTTATATATTGTACAATATGTCATTCTTGCATAGTGTGTGGCATTTTATCGAACTAAACATATTTGTTATCGATAATGGTTTTAAAATAAATATTTGTCGTTTTACGTACATAGTGCCTTTGTTTTACTTTTATACAACTAAGTTGGCGAACAAGCATTATACCAACCGATTTGGAAGATAATTTACTTTTCTCATAATAATAAAAAAATATATACGGACAAATCACACAGATTGAACTAGCCCCAAAGTAAGCTCGAGACTTGTGCTATGGGATACCTACTCAACGATACTATATTTTATTACAAATACATATAAACATCTAAGACCCAGGCCAATCTGAAAAAGGTCATTTTTCATTATGACCTAACCGGGGTCAAAGGGGTAAAGTTCGAACCCAGAACCTACAGGTTGGCGTGTTAACCATTCGGCCACAGAGGTCGTCATTAGAGAATTAGCAATAATTGCTTTTATATTTTTAGGGTTCCGTACCTAAAGGGTAAAAACGGGAGAGGGGAGTTTAAATGGAAAGGATTAAGTTATTCAAAACACTATGTATATAAATTAAATTATTTATTGCCCTTTAAATAGTATCATTTTTGTCAAAAACGTTCTAATTTTTTCCTTAGGTTCCGCTACATTTTTTTTAAAGTGAAATAATGTTACACCCTCATTCTATTCTATCGTTGTCGATCACTGCTTTGATTTATGCAGTCAGTTTAACTCTTTTTTGGAGAAAAATTTAAAATAGTAATATGCTCTAATGACAAACAGTTGCCTTGTGCACCATCTTTAAATTGAGCATGTACCAATAACTTTTTATAAGCTGACTGGTACATCCGCGCCGATTGATTATTATTGAATCCACATAAAGAAAAATAGCTCGATATGATCCTGGTTTAATTTGTAGGTACATAAACAGTGCAGAGGACTACTTTGATCTACAACGCAAGTTGAATAAATACGTTTTAATGAATTTATACAAGTAATAAATCCCAGAAAACCAGTTTTTCTGTTTGAGTTTACAACATTGGGGCCATCTGTAAACTTTAGATTCTTTATGTAAGTGTCAACGAAGTCAAAAAGCGCCTCCGTTTCAGGAAAGTTAAATACAGCAGTAGCCTTCTGACTTTCCTGCCTTTTATTTTACAAGTGCGTTCTTGAAATTGCATCCAGCCACTTTTTCCTTAAAGCAACATCCTCAGGAATTCTGAAATAAATATATAGCAAGTAAAAGCATTAATATAAGTTACAAGACATGTTTTATATAAACTAGGTATTGAATTATATAGCTGAAACTCTGTATTTATTAAATCAAATGAGTATATCAGTAAGTACCTAGTAGACTTCAAATATAGATTAAACGTACCCATAATGCTAATATATAAAGTGGGTTGCAGAATAGAGTATAGGAAAGGAAAACTTCATTTTTTCCTACGAATGTCGTTCAAGGCGACTAAAGGATATATGTAGTCAACATCAATACACATGTGAATAGGCCAAGCCACTGAGTCAAAAATTCACTATTTTCATTTTAATAGTGTTTTTTTAACCTAACGCAGTAAACAATAAACACCTAAGGTAAATATACCCCGAAATTCCCAGCGGCAAAGGCTTATTATAAAATCTTAATTACTGTGAAATTCCACATACATCGATACTTTACACTAGCAGTTGGGACATCACTATCACACAATGTAAACATACAGAATAACTTTCTTAAACGGTTGTACTTTAACATGTCGTCACATTTATAGCAAAAATAATGAAATCTTACATTAATAATATCATAAAATTACTACGAAAAACATTTACAATAACTTTACTTATGAAAAACATCTTACCGATGGAATGTCAAAATCTCACGCTCATTTTCTTTCTCGGAAGCGTATGAACTGCAACCAGGAACATAACAGGTAATTTTTCACTTCACTTGCAATGATTAAAATATGTAAATTTGATCGAAACAGATCTTTAAATCGTCCAAAATAATGTTCGAACATAGAGAGTCACAACTACTTCGGACACGACGCCATGTAAACATTATACGCCAAATTTATGACAGCTACTTTATCCTTCTGCAAACATAGACTGTGACTTACTTTTTTATTTGTTTGTAGTATATTGGGACTTTGGGACCTACAAGTACATAGCCACGGTACAACCTTACAAAATAAGAAAGTGATGGAACTATGTTCGACTCTTTTTATCACAGTGTTTAGTACGTAAGACGAAAGAGTGCATCCAACGTGTAAATAGTTCTTATTATTACCTTCCTTCTATGCTTTAGTTATTGTTCTGAGCAGGCAACCATCAGCTAAAATAAAATAAAAAACTGTCAATCCAACTGACATTTTCTCATTGACCTGACAGATCTAAGTGACAGATCTACAACAAACAGTCAGTTTGACAACCATTTTGAACTTTTTTAGGCAAATGAAAATGGCAATAAGGCTATAACTTTTATTGTAAAATATTTTATATAAACGGGGGTTTAAAAATATTTCTATTATGCAGACATGTTACTAGTAAGGAAACCTCAATACTGCTATATAATTCATCTTCTCATTTTTTTATTTTTTTTTCTGTACATTCGATGTATGGGCGTTCGCCATGATTCTTTGTTCAGTTCGGCGTTTTGAGGGAAGCGAAGACGCCACTCCCTTACACTCGCCCTGACGATGGTCTTCGTAACAGATCAAAACAAGTCGGCGATTCTGACGAATTAAAGATGAGTAAAATGGCGATTAATCTCATTATAATAATAAAAATACTTCGTTCGTTACAGACATCGACAACCTGCCTCTGGAGGAGTGCTGCAAGATCTGCATGGCGGCGCCGCTGGAGTGCGTGCTACTGGAGTGCGGACACATGGCCGCCTGCACCGCCTGCTCCAAGCAGCTGGCCGAGTGCCCCATATGCAGGTATTACTCAGGCCACAGATTAACTACTAGTACTTACGTACAAATGTCGCACTCTGCAAAAGCATTCAAAGAAATATCAACTCAATGTAGTTAGCGGTGTAATTTAGCTCGCGTCAGAACGCAGCACCTTTTAGTTTAGATATCTACAGAGCCCATTGCAAGCCAATTTCAATCTTATATCTCTAAACAAACTATCTATAATTCGATGAAGTAGGTGAACACACATGTGACCAAACGCGCGTCGTTCCTACTTGATTTGGTCGGACGTTCCTACTGGATTTACCGACACGAGGAGTGAGACAGGCCTGCCCAGTCTTAAAAACGCTTTGATAGGAACATAGGCTTTTTCTCACTTTCATCATCAGTTCTGATTAATGAAATTGCTTTTTTGGCAGCTTCTTCTTTTTAAGTGATTTTTATTTATATTTTATTCCTGCCTCGACAGTGGCATATCTCTCCCCAAAGTCCTTCACATTTTACGATCTTGTTTTCGTGCGCCATGTTGCAGTGCTGCCAGGTTAAAATCTTATATGGGCATACGAGCATACAAACACCTGATGGTTAGTGTCATCGTTGTCCTGAACATCTGCAATAGAAGTGTTGACAGAGCGCTGCCGGCCTTTCGAATTGGAATTTACTCGTCTTATGAAAGAAGCTAGGTCAAAACATTGGAGGGAAGCTCGTTCCACAACTTGCTTGTATCGCCTGCGCCTGCGCAGCCAGCTAACGGTTTTTCTGTCATCCGTAGCAACTCGCTACGGGCCAACCGTTAGCGCGAAGATCAGCATGAAATGAATTTTTATTAAATTTCCACATTGCGCGCTGTTGTTTTCAAAACGTGACCTTTTAAGACGTTACAAATACATATAGAGACCCCTGTATGTATTTATAAGATCACCTAATTGCTAAGACGCTACGGATGTAGTACAAATTCTGGCAGTAAATAGTTTAGCACCGGCTCGTTTGTCCGCAGGCAGTACGTGGTGCGCGCTGTACGCGTGTTCCGCTCGTGAGCGGTCGGCACATGGCGACTACGCCGGTTTACAATCGACCAATGCACTTGTTGCTCATTTCACTACAGCGATATTTCTATGCGTTCAATATCATACAATATATATAGTGTGTAAACTAGCCACCGCCATTCTCTTGAAAGGGTAACTCAGCTCGACAAAATAAACAACTTTCCCGATGTTGGAAACTGAAAAATCCTCGGCATTTTCATATTAGTGTTGGGCTGGCCCGGCGATTTGTTTGAAAATGTCGGATTTTTTTCCGACTTTTATATACAACATTATGTATTATTGTCACCTCTGACCAGCGTGACGAAGCTTACCTTGGAGCGACTGACTGACCCCACAACTAATTACCGGTTTGTTTGTCCCATAGGAAAAACTACATTTTGACAAATTAAGTCACGCTTTTAAGAGATGTCAGTGGCAAATTTACTCGCTATATATATGTCCATGCATCCAGCACTGCTGTCGCAAAATGTAAGTACAGCTTCTTGTACACACAGACAGTTTTTAACAATCGTAAACCATTCTATGAAAATGTCAGAATATCAAGAAATGTTAACCAGCAACAAATCTATGAAACTGTATTTTGATGTAATATTTATGCAACTTGTCAGCATTGTGTCACGGCGTATGAGGAGCGGCTCTGGGACACGATGAAATATGAAAACATGCGCGGTGTGCACTGTCGCTTGTTGAATTTCAGCGTCGAGGTATGCAGGGCCGCCAACTCGTGTGACTTTATAGGTTGTATAGTATCATAGACTTATATACCTCTTCGCATTATCCTTGTTCATTATTCAACCACTTTCCTTTATATCCAATTTCAAAGTTACCAAGATTCTATGATAATATACATATTAGCCGATTTGTTGCCGAGTAGTTTAGAAATAGTGTAAACGATATCAACAGGTCGTATCCGCGGTGCGAGGTCAAGCTAAAAGCGAAATCTCTATTTGGGTTGGCGTCGCAACGCAGTTTGGGACGACAGCGTAACCACATGTATTCGATGGTATGCGCACCTCGCCGAAAACCTTGAAATGGCAATATTGCTCGAGAATTGTAGTAGGATGGGGAGAACGTTAGCGATATTCTCCCCATCCTCCCATTCTCAACCACCGCAAAAATGTCACACGTAGGTCCGCTTCGGCCGGCGAAACGAAGCCGAAACTCCAGAACTGAGTACATATTGTAAATACCGTTAGATATTTATACAATTCTTTTGTACGAACGTTAAATTGTTATCGATTGTTTCCTTAAAATCATTATAGCTCTAGAGGATTAAGGCGCAGAATGTCCAATCTATAAAAATTACTTACTGGCTGAGTGTATTCGTAAAAGTTCGTTTTGCGAAATGTACGCTATCAGATCACTCTCGATCGATCAGGCTTAACTAAATGAATCGCGGCAAGTCGCAAATATAATGTGTGAGCCATACAAGCATAACGCATTTCGTCAGTAGGTAATCTTTTTTTTGGGATGGTTAGGTTTGGCATGCCAATGCCAGTGATGACTAATTTTAGAATTAAAAGTAAAAAGGTTGTTAACCAAGGTCTGCTCAGAAAGAGAATACGTGTCGTGTAAAAGGGAACTAACGCTATAATTATTACAAAGCAACCCGATTTGGAAGATTGTCCGATCAACATTATTTCATGTTTCTTTCTGATTTTTGTTTATATTCTTGTCGAAATTGCATGCTGCCCAATTCTACGAGACAAACAGCGTATTCTTGTTCTGAACAGAGTCTATTATCATTATTTCGGTCACAGTGTAGAAAACTAGAGTGTGGAAGTTGAGTGAAGCCGGGTGCAAGCCGCTTCTTTTGGTCAAGTTTGCTTTAAGTGTGATGTGGCACGGGTAAATTAGTTTGAGGGTAAATGGACGAATTGTTAAAATTAAGAATAAAAATTGCAAATATATAATGTATCAAAAAAAATGGAAAGTATTGTAACTAACTTTCTTATGGCAATACGGAACGGAATGGATGTATTTTAAAGTATTTCCCGATCAATAGTATCACATTTTACAAGATATATTTTTGACCCTTGACAAACTGCAGCACGGCAAATCCTCTTCGGATAGCTTGCATTATGAATCACGTGTTTTATGTTCAGTTTAAACGTAGTGTTGGAACTCAGGTTTACTTTGAGCGGGCGTTATTGCTAGATTATCCTTATTTATGATCCTTTCTGATAATTAGCTCAAAGATAGTGTTGTAAACACTCGAACAAATGAAAAGTTTTATGTAGTTTAGAGTGCTTTCCAGCGGCTGTGTAGCGGGCGCGGTGCGGCCTCCGGACGTACTTTTGTAGATTAGTGTAAGTAGCTTTATGATACGGTCAACCCGGCGGGTCGGTCGCAAAGGGGGTACGAAGGGTATTCTATTGGACGAACTATAAGAAATATTGAATCATGGAGTTCAGCCTTGAATGTTCCTAACACTGATCTTCAATCATTGCAATGAATATGCATTGCAGTATTTTTTTTATATAGACTTTAAATGCAAGGTTAAAATCTATGTATAAAAAAAATAATTAAGCGCAATATATTTTAAGATCTGACAGCCACAAGCTTAAGAAGATTTTAATCACTAACGATACGTTCGTTCTCGGAATATCTTGACTTTAACAAGAAAAACAGACGCAAGATAACACTTTCTTAACGTACAACTTTTACTATTACCTATAATGGATACCCACTAATGCCGTTATCAGCCATCATCATCATCATAGGCCAAAGATATGCTGTAGTGTTTGTTAAAGCAAACAAACACTACATCTTTGACCTATGGATGCCAGCCCTTATAATATTTGCGCTAATTTAAAAGGAACATGTGTTGCCCCGCTTTCTGCCCGACCATGTATAATTACATATTTAGCGTTTATTTTATACGCCTTCCATTATTATTTAAATTGTATTATTTATGTACATATGTTAAATTTATAAATATGTGTGCTTTGTACCGAATCTTTTCACAGCATGGAAAGTATAAAAGATTTCCACGCGTCCCGACCCTACGTAAAGTGGGAAGAGGAGTAGAAGTGTGCTTTGTATGCAGCATTCCAGTATTCATTAGACTGTTTAATATTTTAAGATCTTAATGATCAATCGAACCTTTATTAAATTTAACAATAAAAACTTTTTATGAATTTAAATATCGTTCGAATTTTGAAATTCGGTAAAAATAAAACAAAATTTTGTAAACAAAAACAATGTATTGGCGCGGCCACACATCGCTCGGCCGCGAAGTAACTTAAGTTTTATACTAGAACAACACGTGTACATAGAAGCCATATTTTTTGTAAATTACGAATAAATGTATTTATTCCATTGAGACATTGTATCACGATTTAATAATAAATCGGTAATATCACCACCATGCTAGTTTTATTTCGGCTAGGAGAGGGAGATTCGGATGATTAATATGAGAAAAATAAATTAGTTAAATTTAAAAATATTGAGTCCCCCCCCCCCCCACACATACAAGCCCCGCCCCCTTATTAGAAACCTTAAGACACACTAAAGTTACTGGGCTTGTATATGTTGTGCCGCCAAAGAAGTGTATCAACTAATCCCTGCCGAGGCCATGGGTCTCTGTAGGCGGGTCGATCCTCAGCACGCCGCCGGCCAGTGAGAAGTAGCCCTCGTAGTCCGCGGCGTCGGGCGTGGTGTCGTAGTGGTAGTGGCCGCCGTCGCCGTGCGCGCTCCAGCCGTGGAAGTGCTGCACGCGCAGGTCCAGACCCTGCCAGGGACGGAACACTTGCATAATCATCTGTGACGGTTGGGGGTGACATCCTCAACTACTTGGCCGGTGGTTGCAGGCATCAGGTCCACGCGCCCGGCGCCCCAAGCTATTATTTCCTTTACCCCAATCATCCGAATCCGAGTCCAACATTCCCTCCCAAATCCAACAAATTCGTATCCTTTCCCAGCTTAAAATGCCTTCGATAAGCAGCAGCGTCGGAAGCACAAGAAGTTTTTATTTTACGTTTAGTGCTTTCTCGGTTGCTTTCTCAACTGCGGTGCGTCGGGGCCAGAGATCACTATTAGAACAACATTATATGCTGTAATAGTTTTGGTATATATTTCACGGCCGGTCGCCTGCCTGTCTTTTCCTTATTAGGAAACTCCAGATCCGAGAACAAATATCTTTAACCCTTTGAACGCCGCAAGAGAAAAAGCGACGAGCGTGCCTTCTGCGACGCGGCCAGTTTCAATGTCATATTAATTTAAACAACTTTAAAAGTCGTTGGCGTTTCATTGCAGTTTCCGATGGACGCCTTAAGGTATCCACAGCGTTCGAAAGGTTAAAAATTATGTAAATGTACAGTATAAGTATTTGCCCGCGCCGCTAAACGAACCTGAAGTGCTATTTTTGAAATATCGCCGTTCGTAAACGAGTGATTTTTCCATACAATAATCGCTCGAAGACGAGTGGTCGTACTTTCAAAAATAGTACCCCCGGTGATTAGCGTGTATTTAAAATTTCGTCCGAACGTTTGAAACCTTATGTTAAATCGTGTTCCTGGTTGCAAAGACTCCATTTGATTGTTCAAAATGTAGAATACTTACGAGGTCTCCCGTGACGAGCGTACCAAGGTGAACGATGGGCGCCCGCATCTCGAAGTAGTGCAGCCAGTTGTCGACGTCAGCGTCGCTACAGAGCGCCGTGGCGGAGAAGTCCGGCATCACGTGGTGCTTCACGCGGCCCGCGCGCAGCAGGAACGCGCCGCCCAGGCCTGCGCACGCGCATCACGCGGAATAATACTACATTGTCTGAAGGGACTCGAAGGAATTTCAGAATAAATATACATACCTAATGTCACGCTATTTTTTGGTTAACATTCGATATAGTGAATCAGTCGATATTTTGTCTATGGCGATTCATCCAAAATGTCATTGGTATAATTACTCATTTGACCTTCGACATTCCCTTAAGGGAGCGACTCAGCCCATCAATATGAGCAACTTTTCTATGGGACCAATAAATAAATAAATATATACGGACAAATCACACAGATTGAGCTAGCCCCAAAGTAAGTTCGAGACTTGTGTTATGGGATACTAACTCAATGATACTATAATTTATAACAAATACATATATAGATACACATCCAAGACCCAGGCCAATCTGAAAAAGATCATTTTCCATCTTGACCTGGCCGGGGATCGAACCTGGTCACTCCGTGTCACAGGCTGGCGTGTTGACCGCTGCGCCACGGAGCTAGTCTACCAATGCCGGGAACTCGAAAAAAATATTGTTGATAATGGTGGGCTGAGTCACCCCTATAAGGGAATGTCGAGGGTACAGTTACACGCTGTATATGGTAGGTAAATAAAGAATCGTGTTCACATAAATAATTAATAAGTTCTCGTATTTTGTCTTTAGGTCTTATAGACCAAGTCTCTGTCTACTCCGCAAAGGAAGAATTAGAGATAAATAAAATAAATAAAAAAGTCATTTATTGCCTTTGCTTACAGTAAACATAAAAATCGCTAACTTCTAAAAATAAATGGCAAAGGAATGCCTCAGCTTGTGTTACCTTACCACGTAGGTACCTACGTGGTGGTAACGCTGTTTTTCAGGCACCCCCTCTCCCTAAGATCTCATGCGGGAGTTTTATTGTGAGGGCTTCACAATTAAAAAAATAAGTGGAAAAAAAATAACAAAAAATATAAAAAACGAAATGGAAAAAGTATGTACCTAAATATTACATATTTCTTATTTACTATACTTAAGAGTGCGAAAAATATGTGTGAGTGTTGTGTGGTGTAGTGTAGTGTGGTGTGGTATGGTGTGGTGAAATGCTATGCGATGTAGTGCATGTTTGAAGTTTTCAGTATGTATATTTTGCCAGCTGTGGCATGTAAATATATTTATTGTTATATTTTCAAACGGATTATTTTTGGAGCATAAGAATTGCGTGCATTCTTGGCGATGGACACATTCCTGGGTTATTGCCGTTTCACTTGCATGAAAAGGGCAGGCATAGAAATAAAGTATTTCGAGGAAACTATGCCATATACTTACGGAAAAATATGTTATTTGCACTAAAGAGTAATTAAACTACATACGCAATCAAAAAAATGGAATCTGTACGTTCATAAAGACATTTACTTACCTCCATATTAAGATTAAAAATTGTGTAATATCCAAATGTTTAGAGGCTTATAAAACTCTCTCTATCTTTCTTTCTCCTTCTCTTTGCGTGTGTGTTACCGCTTGCAATCTCATCTTTGATCTGCTTTGTGGTAGCGTAACATTACGTTACAAGCACTTTCAAGCAAGGGCTATAGAAAACCACCTACCTACAACTTTGTCGCCATAGTGATTCTTTAGAGTTTCCCGGATGGCTGTGATGAAGTTTGACTGCCCAATACGCTTCTTAGCGACCACTTTGATTACCTGGAAACGTTTGAAAAAAAAGCAAAGATAAACGAAAAGAAAATTAACTACACCTGATTTAGGTGAATAAATTAATAAATTTTAAATTATAAATGAATATTTTTATACTTAAAATAATTTAATTACAATATTTTAATAGGAATAGTACATATAATAACAATGGTATCCTAGTCTCGGGTTTACTATAAAATGCGGAATAAAGTTTCGATAATTCACCTGTCCTGGCCAGTCGCATTTTCTTAGCTGACTATTTTCTTTTATGACCTGATGTTGTCAGACTTAGTTCTGATTTTTCATTATGATAGTTTAACACAAACAATAATTAACAGAGAATAAAAGTGTCGTTATCAAAACATCATCATCATCAGGCCTTTTTAGTCTCCACTGCAGGAGCACGACCCTCTCTGTACTACTAGAGCCATACTTGGCCAGAGCAGCCAGAGGACTTGGCCTACACCAAGGGCCTACACTCTCCACGCTGGCCAGACGGGTTGAAGAGGTCTCACAGATGTTTAAAAGCTTTGTTTAGCTTATATTTCCTAAGTCGCCTTCTACGACATCCACGGGAAGACTTGGAGTGGTCCAGTTCTACTCTGCCGAATACCACACGGCTAAAATGCGAATTATTTGACGTTTTCTTTTGTTTTCATTTTACGCAAAAATAATGGATTTATATAAACAGGTGCCGGACTTTGCAAGGAAGATGTGCAGGTGGAATTTGGCCAAATCCTCTGTCTGCTCTGGCCCAGTATGGCACTGGGCCAGAGCAGACAGAGGATTTGGCCTACACTCTCTTCGCTGGCCAGCCGGGTTGGAGAGGTCTCATTGATGTTTATAAGCTTTGTCGTACGACATCCATAGGAAGACTTGGAGTGGTCCTATTCTACTCTGAAACAACACGGCTAGCAAAACATAGACAACTGATATTAATCTTACTTACTTTTTAGGGTTCCGTACAGATAGGGTAAAAAAGGGGACCATATTACTAACCCTCCGCTATCCGTCTGATATAACAACAAAAAATTCTAATTTAATGTAAATAAAAGGGTGTTTTTTAGAGTTTTTTGTATTTAAATATTGTGTGGTGGTACGAAACCCTCCGTGTAAGATTCGGAGTTGCACTTAGCTGGTTTTTATTTATTTTTCTGCGCCCCATCGCATAGTTACTAGTTGCCAAGCAGGCGGTGCTGCAGATAGCCGTTCTGGCCTTTCTTGACGGCCACCGTCTCCAGACCAGGATGTGCATGCCTTGCCTTACTCCAGTGCCTCACCTTGCCTGGCGCCCCGTCGCTAAGCAAGTAGTTGCCGAGCAGCGCGGTGCGGGTCTCGCTGTCGGGCAGGCGGCGCTGCAAGTAGCCGCTCTGACCTTTCTTGGCGCCCACCGGCTCCACGGACACGATGTGAGTGCCTTGCTTCACGGTACCATTTCGTAGGCTCAGGTCGATGATACCCTGCAAATATTTGTAAAAGATCGTTAACACAACTTGTACACGAAAGGTTCTGAATGAATCCCCCAGCCCTATCTCGGAATTATTCAGTGGAATCTGAGCACTGTTAGGTAATTTTCACTATCTACTGTCTGTTTTCGGTAAACGAAATCATCGTGCCTTCACACTAATGAATTATTCACTTGTGTGTAAAGAGAAGGCATGGCTTATAGACGTGGACACACTTGGGTCACTGTAAAACCAATTAATTCATTCTGTCTAAAATATGGTGTACGTTTCTTTCCACACAATGAATTGGACAAGATCCTGTTATATATCAGAGACAGATTAGTACTATACTACAACTTTTATAAGTCGCATCGGCTTTGTTCGGCGGCGCAGAATAGCACTACCTACCGCCGAATCAAACCAAATGAAAATATCAGTGAAGGTAGGTCTATGTTTGTAATGAATTTATTTTAGTATTTACAATATAATATTTACACTGCTATATAAAAATTATTATTAAAAATATTGTTTGATGAGTTTTATGACGTCCGAGCTGACAGCCGAGGCAGAAAAAGAAACTTCTGCACGCGCCTCAGAACAATGCACGCGCACCATTTGACGCGCTTTGGACGTCGTAAGAATCTATGATCGCGAAGGAGGTTGACGTGTGTAGGTGTCGACCTACAGCTACTACATAAGATTCGAAATCCAAAAACAACAGGACCCGTGCTGTCTCGCTCATAATACTCGTACGGCATGGCGCCCCTCAGAACAATAACTATATTCTTCTGAGTAGCGCCCCAGCGAACTCTAGACATGGCGCGAACGCATCAGCCAATAGTAGACGGATAGTTTCGCGCCATCACGTAAATGTGACTTCAGTGCAGGTATAGCGGTGTAACTTATAAAAGTGGTATTATTGTACCGAGCATATAAAATCAAACAAAATCATTTGGAATGCTTGCTTGCGTTTTAATGTCTAATTCACTAAGTGATATTATTGTAAGGAATAGTATAATTTAAAAAATTCAAAACGTTTATTCAGAAAATAGGCCTTTTTCACGTCAAATCACATTTTAAACGATCTACTTTAGTCATATTTATATTATTACTTAATGTGCAAAAGCTACAGACTACTAGCGTTTCGGAACCGACCACTGCAGAGAAGAAACGCCAAAAGAAACTCTTTTCAACAGTATTGGTCGCCTACTCGCCTGAAGGGCTTTTTTATTTTTATTATCTATCTTTATCATTTATCATCTAACATCATATATGATGTTTCGCCAGCAATTGTCAACACCCGGCAGGAATAGGATAGAAATAAATGTGCAACAGCGAAGCATAATCCCGACGACATAGGCATGACTAGTTAAAAGTTGCTACAGATTATACGTCTTTTTAGGGTTCCGTACCAAAAGGGTAAAAACGGGACCCTATTAATTTTGCTCCGCTGTCTGTCTGTCTGTCGGTGTGTATTTCTGTTGCCGCTATAACAACTACTAAAAATTGAATAAAATAAATTTTAAGAGGGCTCCCATACAACAAACGTAATTTTTTTGCTTGTATTAGTTCGATATTGATAACGGCAACAGGTAGACGCTTGAAATATTCACAGAATATTCCAAGCGTCTACCTGACATTAATGATTTATTTGCCGTTTTTATAGATAACGGCACGGAACTCTTCGTGCACGAGTCCGACTCGCACTTGGCCGGTTTTTATTTAAATTCAAAGACATTACGGCTTAAAAAAGAAGAAGAAGAATGAATGCCTATGGCATGGGAACATCAAAGTGTACCTCGCAGTTAACTCCGATGTGCGGCCAGGGCCCGGCGCCGGCGCCCACCAGGCTGGCAGGGTCGCGCCGCAAGTGCCGCGCCAGCGCCGCCAGGTCGTACAGCTTGTCCCGCTGCACGAGCGGCACCAGGTACGGCGGCCCGCCCAGCTCCACCAGCTTGGGGTCGCCGCTCAGACCTGACATCATATTCACAAGCACTGAACTCAAGGAATCAATATACAGATACTGTACAAATACAACTGACTGGTTCAACAGTTTACATTTAAGGAAAAAAAAACAAACTAAAAAAAAACAGTCAAATACAAAGAAAAAAATAATGATTAAATCTCGAAAAGTGTTGACACAGCGCGGCCTCACTTACCGGAGCATATTATACAAAGTAGGTACGCATGACTGTCTTTTCGTTTGCAAAGCCAATGCGTCCGCGGTGCGTGTGACCACACTTATTGTTTATACTGGATAAATAAGTGAAATTTTATGGACCCATTTTATTTACATATTCGGAAAGCAAATCGAATAATAAGTATCTATCGCAATGTCAGGAACGTATCTTACCATATTGGTACCTAATGTTATACAGGGTGACCTTGAAGAAAATTATGTACCCTCTATTTAATAAGCAGAAGTAGATCGACATCCAAGCAGAGGACGTTTGTATAAAAAGGTATAAATATGGTAATTACATAATACTAAAGAAATTATATTGTCCTATACTACGAATAAATATTTTCATGGAAGTAAATAAGAAGTACTGGAATTATTTATAGTTATCTAATCAGTTGTATGTAAACTTATGTAATGACGTCCAAATTACGAGCAAGTTCCAATACGTGAGATAAGTAGGTATTCAAGGAGAGGTGTCATATCATCGAAACATGTTGGGCTCCAACTCCACGGGCCATTTCATCGCTATGTTATGTGTATCACTAGTTGCCGGTGTTATTCTCTATGCATTGATTATTTGGGGAAATGGCATAAATATAAAAAGATTATTAATGGCGCAGAAAAGGTGTGTGACAGCCATCAGTAACATTGCACCATACGTAACTTGTAGGCCTAATTATATGTCACTGAAAATACTACCTGTTTCTCTTGTTTATACATACTCTAAATTAGTATTTTTGTGAATCAAAACTTACTTACATCTGTTTGTACAAGCAAGTAGTCATTATACTAGATCAACGCGTAACAGGAATAAATTAGTACTAGAATTAGTTGCTAGAAGTGAAAAATATAAGAATAGTTGTTACGCAATGTATATAGCTATTTATATCAAAATACCTAAAGAGATAAAAGATCTACCGTTAAATAGATTTAAGTATGAATGGTTGTTGGCAAAAATGTTTTACTTAATACAACAATTATTAAGTATACATTTTTTTTATAATTGATGCATGTATAAAAATCTCGCATCGAAGATTTGTACGCACTGTAAAGTAGTCATTGTAATTTGTAAATTTAGATGTTTCCATGCTATGAAAAATACCTGACGTGGTGAGGTTGAAGGGCTGCTGCGTGAGGTCGGGGCAATCTACGGCCGACACCAGCACGGTCTCGAAGTTAGACTGCAGGCCACGGGATAGTACTGAAAACACATGGACACGATGTCACAAAATATTTCCTTATTCATTTTATAGCTACAGCCTAATCATTCTACAGCAAACAAAAACGTATTATCAATTTCAAAATGTTCTGAAATGCGAGAGTAATATTGCGAATTAAATAAATATCACAAAACATTTTTTGTCTAAGTATTTCCACGCAAAACAATAAGAGGCGGTCTAAATTACAGACTTTTCATGTTTATATTTTATTTTATAAATATATGTAAGCTTGTTTTAATTCTTTAGTCATTTGTTTCCCACTGCTGGGCAAAGGCCTACCCTCGTTGTTTCCATAAATTCCTTTCTTTTGATATGCTCTTCCAATCCCTCTTAAACTGGTTAAGATCAAGATCTCTACTATTATTATAAATGAGATAATGAGTTTGTTTGTTTATTTGTGTACACCGTAACTACTGAATTTTTGCTTACAAAAGTTTTTGTTCTCTGGAGCATGGAGAAGGACATAGACATAGTATTTTTTCCCGGGAAAAAATACTATTCCCGAGAGATCGAAATTGACGCGGGCGGAGCCGCGGGCGAAAGCTAGTTTAATTATAAATATAAATTCATAAAAGTACCTTCCTCTAACTGTTTAAAACTTATTTTATTGATTTCCTACTGACATTTCTCACGTTTACTGCCATATTTATTGGTATTACGCTTTATTTTAGTACGATCATAAAAACATATAAGTTTACTTACAACCCAACGGAATGTTTGTTTTTATTGTTAATTTAAAACATAGATTAGCTTGTACTCACCGTCGACCACCTCATTGAGGTCAGGCTTATGGAACGCCTTCTCTTTGATCGGCACCTGCGAATAGTCTATGCTCGCCATGCTGTAAACAATGTTTACATTAAATAAATAATAATGATGTATGATACAAACAATTATATACTACAATATTTAAGATAATAAACTTAAATATTCATAGCTTTGAAAATCGCGTAATAACAGAGAATAGCTTAATGCTAGGTTTTTCAAATGCAAACAAGCACGAGCAGCTTGGCAACAATTTGCTTTATGAGATGCATGTAGCACTTAAACGGTTTTTATAAACATTCATAAGTTTAATTATTTGATACAATGTTTTTTTACAACGTGGGACTCAAATAGTTATCAATTCCTGCTACACTGTACACAATGTAATAGAATACTTAATGACGAGGAAACACGTTGTAGCATTGGACATAACTTTTTGCCGGCGTTTTGACAGCCAGCGTCGGCTGTACCGTTGCAAAACAGCTCCAATAAGTAGGTTACGCTGGACTCACCTCGCCTGGCCGGCTGTCAAGGCCGCCGCATTCGCGGCTACCACCAGCCCACAACACAACAAGTATTTCACACTCATTTGTTCCGTTTGATCAGCTGTTCACTAACTTTTTATGGCACGTGGGCAGCAAAATCTAGTTCTTTAAGCCAACTAGCTTCTTAATTAATTAAGCCAACTTGTTAATTAAGATTTGTTTAGATTTAAGTAGAATATAAATTTAGTTTTTTTGGTGGCGCGTTACGATTCACACAGATAGCCAACGAGTATTAAATAATAAATACTTACATGTCCAAATGTGGGGTCACTGAATCCGGCGACGACGTGACCTTAGCGCGGCGTCTTGTGTAAGAGTGGCCGCGTGTAGTACAGTGTCACGCCGCACTCTCGGCGTTTTATCTCGCACTGATTGCGCGGTTATCACTCGAGTGTTTTCATTGTTATTACGAGATGACTACTATTATTATAACTTTAGAACTTGAACTCTTTATCTGAGATATATCTTTCAGACCGCCGAGATATAATCATTTTAGAAAAAAACATGAGCTCACCAAAATTTGATTCGCAATGAACGGCTCATTATCAATAAGTTTCACCGTTTTAAATTTAACAGCAAATATGTCAAAAGCAACAGACTAAAAAGCAATATCCCATTCAAATCTTTAAACAAAGACTGGCTAAGTGTATTTAGTGCGTAGGTTCACTAAGGGTTCCTTATCACCGTACAATATTTAACTACAAAAACGACGTTTATGCGTTTATTCTATGGGGGCTCTGGTACACGTACCTATGCTTAAACTTCTTTCAAGCCACTTCTCTCCACAAACTACTAAGAGATACTCTTCTCTCTATACTTATTCGTAGACTTCTGAATGATGTTAAATATAGTGTTTTTGTCAGAATCGACAAAAAAGAACGGAATACGTTATTGTGCCCCTTTCAAACCTGAGATTATTAATTTTAATTTTATTATTTGTTGATATAGCGGCAACAAGTATACACATTCTGTGAAAAGCCCTGTGATAGACGACCGGACATCGGAGAGTCATATGGGCTTTTGAGACACGGATAATATTCAATGTACATTTAACTAGTGCTGTGTAAACTGGTGGCCAGTAATATTTCTTTTATTTATTTATTAGACGGGCAATCAGGGTTAATCGTAGGCAATTTTTGCGTAAATTAAACAAGTTACTGAATAATGGATCGTGTTTATTGCTATAGTTATTGTAGGTATTAAGTTAAAATAAATTAGAGATGAAAAACTTAACGATTATGCTTAGAATAAATAAATAAATAAGCTCCTATTTCTGAACGGTCAGTTCAGCTTAAACAAAATAAACGTAAAATCGCACTTTGGTAATGACAAGCTTTAGTTGGCCGAAGCACACGATTTGCCAATCGTTAAACAAGCACACATACTACCAAATCCTTAACCAGGCGTAATAGTCATCATTTTAATTGATCTTCATTTTAAAGCCTTCATAGCGTTAAATTTGAGGTCTTTATGCTACGGCCTGGTTAAGTCACTCAATAAATACTGCTTCTGCTCATAATTACGGAATCCTGCACAATCGTTGCGTTTAAAAAATGCCACGGTTAATAAATGTTGTGTAAAAATAACAGGCTTACCAAAAAACGTTGACTTCAATAAACGTGGCTTCAAAATGTGCCCTCCCGTAAATGATATATTAATATGATAAAAATTATGATGTACCTAGTAATGTGTTCAGTTTAGATACATTTATTTTCGAGAGAATGGGTAAAATCTAAAGGAATCATGTTAATAGGCGATGCGACTACCAACTTACCACTACTTTGATTCCGTTTTCCACCTAATGCCCACCAACATGCTAAACGTGGCCTTCAGGTCTTAAAGACATAGGCTCTGTCTATCCCGCAAGGGAAAAAGACGTAATATTAGGTATGTATGTATCTGAATAAATATTACTTCTAGTTTTATATTATAAATCGTTTTCTAGTAAGTCTGAATCCTTCTCATTATAAACCGCCGACTTAGGATAGAACCTGTGAGTCTGGGCCATTATCTGCCCTCAACAAATTGACACAATCAGTACAGAAAAGTCTCACTGGGAGGACTTAACTTATTTGGGGTAGATAATGGCCCTTGTTCTAAAATTACTATAATAAAACGGAAAATGTCGTAATAAATAAACATAATTTTGCAAATAAATAAAATGCAGTTGAGTATAACTTAGATAAACCATAACCTGACACCACAACCTGATGTTTATGAAGTCAAATAATAAAGATACATTGTCAAAAGTAGCGCAAAACAGCACTTAAGGTTTTATGAAATGATGGCAACACTGAAAAGTCTCGTCTGATAAATTTTTAATGCAAGTGTACGGAACAACAGAGTACATTTTAATGGAACCCTAATCATTTTATAGATTGCAATCGAAATTCCAATTAGTGTATGCGGCATTTTCGCCGTCTTATGTATCAAATAATACATTTAATTTAGTACAATATATCATACACTGTCTCACGGCAAGGTTTCTAAAACGATTCTTAACTTAACATACTTTTTTTCTATTGGAAGTCGTTTACCGTTTAGCGCGATGGCGACTTTCTTTCAAGTGAAAAGATATCGCCCATGTGTGATCAATGATATCTCTATCATAAGCAGTGATCGGAAGCTTATGTACATTTTATGTGAATAAAAATATGAGTATGAAGTGTATTCATCTTAACTTCGAGTGATACATAACGAGTTAATAATATCTCGAAAGAAAGTGCCATCGGTACGCGAGACCAAGGTAACGAAGGTATCACCGCTTTGTAATTACCCAATTCTGGAAGTTTAGGTACTCGTTAATAAATCAGTTAACTTGTATAATGTATCTTAAATCATATTGCAAAACAATTACATTTTCTGTAATGCTCACAGTATAATAAAGTAAATATTGACGTATGTCGTCGTACATTACGTCATACATTACGTCGATATTGTCAATTTTAAACTCGTGGTTAAAAAATTGAAGGACGCCAAAAGTGATGCCGGATTTATACATCTATTTCGTTCTGATCACTTGATCAGTGATGATTAGGTGATGATTAGACTTTTTTTAAATAATTCGGATATTAGACGATAGAATATCGGACGCGACGTTTCAATACTGCCATCTAATGGGAAACATTTCAGAAAAGCCTAATTGAAAACGAATTAATGCAATAAGAAATTAAATTAAGTGAGGTAGAAGACTTGATCAAAATAAATGTATAACAGTTCATCTCGATAATATTCTCGCCATTTCTTAGCTCACAGCCTTCGGCGCTGTCTCTTGCTTATATACAAAATATATATTTTATTCGCGTGTCGCAGGTACTACAATCAAAATATATTTTAATTATATAGAATAATTCTACCACTGACAGAAATCCATGCAATTAAGTTGATATTACAATAACAATCTCGCAATTGTGAAGGCAATGGGGACTTTTATGGTTAATGCAATAAACTCGATTTTATAATATAGATGGCAGATAATGTTGAATTTTATAATATATCTGTCAGAGGCCAGAGGTTAAAAAGATCTTTCACAGATAAAACCTACACGTTAACCCAAAGTCAAGCTAAGGTATTATATATATACGAATAAGAAAAACCTTCAACATGATAAAGATATACAGGCCTTTAAGAGAACACATGAAACATTACTCGAGGCTTTTAATATTACTTTTGAAAAATACAAAAAATGAATCCAAAGTACAAAAAAAAGGTGCCGACACCATCACCAATCTGCACCACAGATCTACATCACTCTCAACAAACTAACAAACAAACCAACCATAAACAGGTACTACTAAAATTATTACTACATTAGTCAGGATATCACAAGGACCCCGGGCAGCGCCGAGAACTAATTTTAATATCTGAGTCATCACCCATGGTCGGAACGCAAGGCGCATAACGCTAAACTTTAAGGTAACAGATCGGAAACTAACAGCGCAGATGCTACCTACGCCATGCGTACGAGCGCGCGCTTCTCGGCGGCGGTATTATTCACTCCTGCAAATTATCATTTGAAGCTTAGGTTTACGCAATGCGTTCAGGCCATTGGTCAACGCATACAAAAGCTGGTTGTCTTCTCCTACTGATGGTTCAAACTAAATTATTCTGTCATTCGTTTTCGAATATCACTGACCGCGTGCGTATCAACTCCGCTAAGCGGGTTTGCTGCTACAGCTATCAAGTATTCAACAAGTATTTTTCTATCGCCTGCGCTGATCCGAACACCAGGTTGAGAAGAAAACCAACCAAAAATACAATCTTACCGTCATCATAATCGGTCATCGTCAACTTAACGTCAAATCACATAAATAAACGTATTCGTACACACAGACTTATACATTGTATTCGAATGACAACATGTACAATATTTATAAATTGCTAAGAAGTCAACATCTGAACAATAAATAACAACATCTATTTATCAAATTATGTCAGATGACCCTCCAATTTGCCACACAACATTTAACGCGCGACTCCGAAGTTTGTCTCCGCTTTCAAAAAGCATAACAAAACATATGTAGTTGAGTTATTGTTGCTAAGTTTTTCTACAATTTAGTGGCGAGCGCGCGGCAAAAGCTGTCTGTTAAATAAGAGGGAAGAAACAGCTTTAAAGCTCGAGCAACGTGCGCGTGACTACGCGGGATGGATTTGAACGTATAACCTTCTAATAGCAACCGCTAGTCGTCCGTCAGCCGCGAACCGCAAGTCATTCTGATCACTCCAGAACTTGAGCGTAGTCGTCCGCACATTGCAACAGGCCGTCACAGAGATATTGCAAACTAATTTTAAATTTTGACATGTCTTTATGATTGTTCAGTCTTCTAACACTTTGGGTGCTTGTGATCTAATTCTAAGGCCGAGGTAATGAACTCGGGATAAATCGATATGGAAGCGTACATAAACAGTGATGTTAGTATTTAAATTATAGAAGAACATTTTATGAGGTAAGGCGCATCCAAACGATATCTATACTTCTCTTTTTTTTTTGGCGCGCTTTGACTCATAGTTAGCCCAAGTGTCAATCTTGTTCGAGTCTTTTTATTTTCGCTTGGGAAGTCTTAACTTTGTTCGGGGTCTCTTCCTCATAGTTTGTTTTATTTAACGCTATGTTCATTCATTATAGTTTTGTGTCCATTTTCGCAATTATCTGTGAACAAGGATAGATATTACTAATGTCGGTCATGTAATGAGTGTGTTCTGACATAAGTGGCGGCAGCGCTGAGACTTGTCTGAGCTTGTAAGCTGTTATTAAGCAACAATATGTCAGTTGTCGATGATTGTCAAATATTATCCAACGACAGCTGCTCATTGGTCTTTACGACACAGTGCTGCCATCTGGTGTTATGCATTTCAGAAAATTCACATTAAAGAATTCGATTTAACGAAGCCACATTTTTAGACAATTGGTTAGTTTCCTAAAAAAATATAATTAGTCCGTCAATTAGATATTCAAAAAATATTGGACACGTATTTTTCTTTTGTCGATTAAACAAGAAATTATAAAGTTCCGTGTGAAGTTGTTCCCTTTGAAGTTCCGTGTGACGTCATAGTTTGTTACACTTTTTAGCAAACTTTGACGTCACGAGCCCCCACTCCTGAACTTTGACGCGCTTTATCTTTATTATTTATTTGACAAAAGAAAAAATACGTGTCCAATATTTTTTGATTATCTAACTCAAAGGACTAATTGTTATTTTATTATTACGACCTAGGAAACTAGCCTATTGCCCAAACAATTAGCTTCGAGTTCACGTATGCATCCGACAGAGTATGTCAAGCGGACGGCCGGCCGTAGTAAACGTTGCCAGTTCATGGCACAACAATACCTGGTGGCTGAGAGTGTCCCCGACGCACTCGGCTACAGGTCGCTGGGCGCATGCGGCAGCAGCGTGTGCGCCGTCTCGTGGTGCAGCTGGCGCGCGTAGGCGGCGTGCGTGGCCACCCAGGCGGCCAGCGCGGCGCTGTCGCACTGCACGCGCGGCCGCCGCACGCCCTCGCCCGCCGCGCCGCGCACGCCCAGCTCCACGAAATGCGCGCCCTCCACGCTCACGGCGCGGCACGACACCAGGTTGCTGACACACCACACCCGCCTTATAATACACGTCACACGCATGCACGACCACGGCCGGTCCGGACGGCTCGGCCGTAAGGGCTCCCGGAGTAGACACACGTGTGAGGCGCGTTTCAGTTAAACGGAAACACGCTCCGGGTACATCCCGTACAGCGGCACCCGCGTCTCACACGGTCGATCGTACTGAACACTCGTTTAAGAACACCGCGGGCATTTCTCGTATGGGTCGCCCATATCACGGCTGAACCGTCCGGATCTCGTTAAACCAGCCTTAAAACTATCATCCGATCAAAATAAGTCAACACTTATCACTTTCACGTTAGCTACTGAAATATTTTGAAGTTTGATGAATGTGTTTTTTAATTAAATTTTATACCATTTTTTTTATTAGGTTCACAAAACTGACCTTACACCAAAACAAATATAAAAAAGATACAATGACAGGAGACCATGCGATAGTGCAAGATCTTCTCGATGTGAACACAACATACGTATAAAAGATAATGTACATTAAACCTAATTTATAGTAATTAAAACTATTAAACATTATGTGAGAGCAGAATTTTTCGAACAGGGCTGGCAGATGCACTGAATATATCAAATTTATTTGACGTGTCAATGTATGAAGAGCACATGCGAACGATCGGTGAATTCTCTAAGTACAAAGTACGGGTAAGGGGAACGTTAAAAGGTTTTCTGTTACGAAGTCTGCTGTTTGGACGAGGGACAGAGATGGTAATTTTTTTTAATAGTGCGGTAGAATCAATTAAAGCTTTTAACACGCTTGTGCAAAAACAGGAGATCTAGGGGCATTACGTCTTTGATACAGCGGAATCATTCCAAAGTATGAGAGTCTGGAGTCATATGATTCAAATACGTGACACATTTTTTTGGATAAGTAAGGTGATACTAGATTTCTTTTTTAATTCGTTCTAGTCGTTTGGAGTGAACTTAAAAAAGTGGATTCCAGCTCACAGCGCAATATTCCAACAGTGATCGCACAAAGCAACTAGATAAAATGATTGAAATTTAGGGATCATTAAAAAATTTAGTTTTACTTATTACGAAACCAGTCAATCTTGAGCCTTTTTTGGCAATGTAATCTATTATGTTCCCTGAAGTCCAGTTTGCTGTCAACTATAACGCCTAAGTCACGCACACTAGTCAACTTACGTAAAGGATTGTTGATAATGTGGTAACTCGAATATATAGAGTGAACTTTCCGGGAAATTTTTATGTGAAAGCACTTAGACACATTCAAGGACATTCTATTCTTATTGCACCTTAAAGTCAAGTTATCAATATCTTTTTGTAATTGTGCAATGTTATTATTATTTCTAATAACACGGTAAATTTTGAGGTCATCTGCAAACATTTTGTAATTGGAAGATATGTTAGTCCCTAGGTCGTTAATAAATATAAGGAAAAACAAAGGCCCGAGATGCGAACCCTGCGGAACACCCGACTACTTTATTTGAAATACTGTTGTATGTGGAATTATATAAAGTCTTGGCCAGGGAAAATCCTCTCCATCCGGCCGGTAGTAGAAATGTAGTGGTATTACCTGAGGTGCGTCTCCATGACCACCTGCGGCTGCTCGGCGTGCTTGCAGGTGATGATGCGCAGGTGCAGCGAGGACAGCAGCGCGCGGATGTCGTGCGGCGTGTCGCGCACGCAGCGGTAGGCCAGGAAGCGCTCGGAGTAGTCGCCGCTGTTGAGCGCGTACAGCAGCGCCAGCCCCTCGGCCGCGCCCGCCTCGTAGCGCGGCAGCAGCCCGCCCGCGCCCGCCGCCGAGCGCGGCCCGCGCACGCGCCGCGGCACCCACTTGTCCGACCTGCGCACCACCACACATCATCATCATCTCAGCCGCAAGAAGACATAGGCCTCCTCCGAGGATTTCCAATATGACCGGTTAAAAGCGGCCTGCATCCAGCGTCTGCCTGCGACCATGGTTAGGTCGTCCGACCACCTGGTCGGTGGGTGTCCAACGCTGCGCTTGCCGGTACGTGGTCGCCATTCGAGCACCTTTCTGCCCCATCGGCCATCGGTCCTTCGCGCTATGCCACCATCACACAACACTTTTTTTTATTTATATAGTTCCGTATTTATCCAGTATCAAGTATAAATGAGTGATGGTGTAGAATGAACAATGAAATGATGGTGTAGTTCATTTCATTAACTCTACGGAGCCCCTGGCGACAATTCCCACGAATCCACTGCTTGATCGCAGATGACGCAACGAAGCGAGGCGGACAACCACCAGCCCGCTAAGTAAATCTTACTTATTTCAGTTATTCCGCATATTGTTCATAAACGTGGGCATTTATAACACCAAATTACACCGATTTAACATTATAAAGTCCGCTAGAAACAATTTACAAAACAATCCAAAACACAAGCCGTGCAGTCCGCCGAAATTCCCGCCAAGAACTTAACACAAGACTTGTGAACAACGTCTCGTTTATTCTAGCAAGCTCCACCCCAAGCGGATACTTAAAACTCACGTTTATATAAGCCGGAGAAAAATACAGAATACAATTTCAGAATTGCAGAATCAAATTTACGTTCCAGCACACTCACCTCCTACTGGTATCTCTCAATGCAGAGGCCGTTTCTGTGGCCAAATCCAACACGCCAATGACGGGCTTGGTGACAGTGCCCACCAGTCCCTTGCCCACCCCAGCCAAGAAGCCCGGCAATCCTTCTTGTGTGGCTCCTTCGTAACTATGCTTCACTAGCGACGTCATACCGCCTATAAAAAAAACTTACATACTAAGTAACAGGATTATTGATATGTCATTTTATTAATTTATTTGTTCTGTATTAGGAAACATTAACCAGGTAGCGTTGCGTTCGGAATATTCACATTAATAAAAATAAAATATAATTTAAAAAATATGGCTTGCTTAGCCATATCGTTTAAACTAGAAAGTAAAAATTAAAAAGCCGGTTTTTTGTTAAATACTGTCGCGGATTTCACAATGTGATTACTTATGCATCTCTCCATGAATTGTGTATTCCACCATGATCATCGTCCAGGTAAAAAATCATCCAGATACAACAGCGCATAGCTTACCCAGGATTCCCAGCCCCAGGCCTCGCAGTCCAGCTGCGAGATGCGCACCGCGGGCAGCACTTCTTATCCGTCGTCGAGTTTCCTCGTGAGCTTCATCGCTTACTACGCGCTCTAGGCCATCGCCCAGTGACTCTATAGGAATAATAGAAAGTTATAAATCATCAATCATACAACAATCAAAATAAGTTTCTTATAACAAAATTGAATAAACAATGCATTACAGCCCAATTGGGCATGTTCCGAACAGCTGTTATTTTTTTACAATTTGTTTACCTGTAACCTTCGCAGCAGAGTTCGAGATACCATGGGTGACGTTCTGCAGCAGGGCTCCCACGTTGCCTTCTAGTAGTAGACCAGATACGCCCTCCGATACGTCAGCCACAAAACCCAGTGGATTGCCCAGAAAATCCACTGAACCCAGTATCTTTGCTGCTTGCCACTTGAGTTCCTACACAACAAATAAATCAAAATTAAGACAAGTAATGTATATTAAGTAGGCGTAGGGCTGTATTAGTAGTTAACCTTCATCATTGCCTCATAAAAATGAAGAGAAAAATTCAAATGGTTTTGTGGACCGAATGTCATGAATGTAAATTCAAACAGCCCAAAAGGAGAGGTTAACTCAGTATTAAGAATTAAAAAAAAATAATTCGTCGTGACTCTACTGTCACAAAGGGATGATCTTCCTTAAACAAGGCTAATGCCAGGGGAGACACTGGCATTCCATAAATGTAAAGTATTTCTGTATAATACTTACGTCTTTGAAGTGTATAAGCAGCTGCCTTGCTAAGTATCCTGCCGTGTCAAACACGTGAGTGCGTACGAACGGCTCCAGCTCAACAGCAGCGTCTTCAAACTTGATCAGCGTCAGTCCCAGCCGTCGTTTCAGTGCACTCAGAGAACCTTCCAACTTGTTAGCCGTGCACATTGACAGACGAATCTGAATAGCAATCATATTACAGAACTTAATACAAGTAAGCCGAAAGGGCAAGTTGACAGACATGAATATGGACTCGTCAACGGCTGCTAACGATTCTCGTCCTTCCCGGTGCCTTCAGTGTTTGCAAATAAGCTACTTATTGTGATTTGTAATGAACTAGCAACCCACCCCGGCTTCGCACAGGTACGATAAATGATACATATAAACCTTCCTCTTAAATCTATTAAAAAAACCGCATCAAAATCCGTTGCGTAATTTGAAAGATCTAAGCATACATAGGGACAAACAGACAGCGGGAAGCGATTTTGTTTTATACTATGTAGTGATAGTGATGACAAAGGAAAAAAATAAAGGATACTAACGCTGCTGAGTTCCCTGCATTGATCACGTAGGAAAAGTCATTCATTTTGCCGGGCTGATTTAATGGTTTGAAGGATAGCGGTGTCTACCCTAACGTTGTGTATTCATATTAGTATATCTACCGTGACAAATGATATCAAAAATACATATAAATGAGGTCAATTTTAGCAACCCTACTGTTAAACAGATGTGCACAAGAAGTCGAAAGGCACGAATGATGACTCGGACTGTTAGCTCTGTATTAGCGAATGAAACAGACACACGTAGCTGACCTCTTTGCGCTTCAGTTTCTGGTCGCAGCAACAAAAATCAATGTGTCAATGTGAGATAATTATTATTGATATTATTCGATTTGATTACTTTAATATTGTTATTTATAATTTTCCTTAGCGTGATGCATAAAGCACTCAATTAATTAATTAGAACGGATCAACCTTATACGAACATACAATAAATGTAGAAACATAAACTTTCTTTTTGAGACATAGTTGGGTTGACAGGTTTCTTATTAGGGGACATTAAATCCTCTATGTACAGTCAGGGACAGAGATACCTGACCAGGCTCGCTACCTATATCTTGATTTTCTCTCAAACTACAAATAATATTATCATAAAAATGTATATTAAGAAAGACATCCTTAAAATCTTTCTGTATATAGATTTTCATTTTATTTTTATTTATAGTTTAAGAGAAAATTCAAAATAAAGGCAGAGGGCCTGGTCAGGTATCTGTGTCCTCGACTGTACTTTCAGTACTAAACGTGAGCGGAACTGATTCGCAGCTCGCGCTGCCGAGTTATTCACCTCATCATTATTTGTCACATAACTGTACAATAATGTTGCCGGGCCTTGGAATATTGAACCGGTCTGGGATGTATGTGTACCTGGCTAGGCACGATCTGTATGAGCGCGAAGTAGTATCGCGTGGCGTGCAGTGCGGTGAGGTCGTCGAGCATGCGGCGCGTCTCGTAGTCCGCCTCGTCCGGCTGCTCCCGCGCCGCCTCGTCCTCCGCCGGCCAAGCCCACGCCCACAGCTTCAGGATCAGCCTGCGCACACCGGACTTCACTTGTTAGCGATACTCATGTTTTTAGGGTATCGTAGCCAAATGGCAAAAAACGGACCCCTTATGGATTCGTCATGTCTGTCTGTGTGTCCGTATGTTACAGCACTTTTTTTTAAAACTATAAGAACTATACTGTTGAAACTTGATAAGTAGATGTATTCTGTAAACCGCATTAACATTTTGACAAAAAAAAAAGAAAATAAAATTGGGGGTTCTCCATATTTAGAACTGAAACTCTATTTTTTTTATTAAACCCATACGTTTGGGGTATCTATGGATAGGTCTTCAAAAATGATATTGAGGTTTCTAACAATAAAAAAAATATATGATGTACATTACCCTGCAAACATCCACCGAAAATTGGTTTGAACGAGATCTAGTAAGTAGTTTTTTTTAATACGTCATAAATAGTAAACCGCAATTTAACTTTCCTTCAATCAACTCAAATATAAAAGAAACTTTTATTATTATGTTACTTGCTGCTACGGAATCCTACATGGACGAGTCCGACTCGAACTTGACCGCATTTTACCCTTTGGGTGTGAAATTTTTGGGCATGACAATATGAAAAATTGCCTTTAAAATGATATAAAACTGTCAAAATCTGATCAAATAAGGTGATTAGCGTGCGTGCAAATCAACTATGGAGTGTGTTTGTTAGAAGTAGAAGAAGTATGAGTGCAATGGCGTGAAGGCAGCCAACGCACCTCTCCTCGAGGCGGACGGCCAGCGGTCGCAGCGTCAGCGCGAGGCGGCGGAAGTAGAAGGCGTTGTAGCGGCGGATGGGCGCGCGCTGCACCTCCAGCGCCGCGTGCAGCGCCGGCGCCGCCCCCGCCCCCGCCCCCGCACCACCACCGCCCCCGCCCCGCTCCGGCAGGCAGTACAGCAGCACCGGGCTCGGCGTGCCCAGCAACTGCGCACACCATTCGTTACGTCAGCTCTGCGGCTTACACTTGTTGCATATCCTTATATGACCATTACCAGGACAAATAACCTTTCCTATATAACAGTAAGTATTCAACAGAAAAACTATACAAGATGATAATTATAAAAATCCCCTTAGCGTTAGCGAACGGATGTGTATAAGCGTTTATACAGTGGCATTTTTTGTATGCAAAAGAAATGATCTGTATATACAATAAATGCCAACTATAAATAGAGAGGGCGAAACTATATGTCGCAGTTAACGTTACATCATATAGTGGGCTCTTTATAAATGAGAACGATAAAGAGAATACAGACAAGGATAAAAAAGTTCCACTGACAAGAGCACTTCGTTCACTATGCTTTATTTGCCCCTACTTCAAATGATAATTTGACGAAAGGACAATACGCCATCTACCCACATATGAACTTTAGTAAACTATCTAGTTCTTATGCAATGCCGATGGGTGTATGTTTTCATTAAAACACACCACCATTGGCGCTCGCTACTGTCGTGAGACAGCACTGCAAACATTAAGACGTGAATTGACCTGGTTGTCCCACTGCATATGGCGCACGGCCAGCGCCATCGCCAGCTGGTCGGACAGGGCGCACTCCAGCAGCAGCCCCGCGAACACGGCGTGCACCAGCTCGCCCGCGGGCGCGCGCGCCACCAGCGACACGCCCAGCCCCGCCAGCGACACGCGCCACGCCCACTCGCGCCCGCACCGAGCCGCGCGCTCCGGCTCCTCGCCGCCCTCGATCCAGCCCGACTCCTGCATACATACACTAAATATGTACAATCTCCGGCACATAAGCTGACCTATGCGCAGTACGACGTTTTTAGGTATCAATTAAGGTGCGGTATGAGGTGCGACGTGTATCAGAACCTGTAACCATAGCAACGTAGCAGCGCCATCCTTCCGCGCATGAGCTCAGTAGCTTTCATTCCCCTCGCGCGCGCTTACACTCTCCGTTTTCTTAGAGTAGTACAATCGCCTGCAGATTCGTGAGAATTAAAGTTTCGCCACAGAATAAGTAATAGTACTAACGTAATTTCGCTGTGATAGTTGTGTCGTTTGTACATCGGATTAGGATATCTATCTCAACTGACTCAGATGAATCCGCAACACCTGGTCCAAGTCTTATTAAAATTTCACCAAGAAATTATATGGAAGGTGTCGAACCAATGAGTGACAGTAATTAGTGCCTTGTATATTAAAAAACATACCATGCTTTAAGTAAACCTAATGTAAGATTTAATTTGATGTAAGTTAGAAATAAACGTTAATATTGGCAAATTTCGCGGTAAACCGTTAATAATTCTTATCAACACTTTTGCCCGCTATCATACCTGCGCCGACGATCTCCATTTTGGTTCAACTTTTATGCCGGGGATTAGGCTATCTGATAACAAATTTCTATTGAAGCTAGGTAATAGACTTACCGGAGCCTTGTGGTCGTGTATCCGCACGAGTCTGGTGGGTCCGTCGGCGCAGAGAGCCACGTCGAGGCGCCCCGAGCCCGGCCGCAGCGTGTGCCACGACACGCCCTGCTCCCGCGGGGGCATGCCCGAGCCGCGACCTGGCCCCGATAGGCCTAGCACAACCCGACTCCCTGACACGAATACGAGTCTTAAAATCTTTTCATAATAAACATTTGAATCATCAGAATATACAAAATAAGGAGAGACATAAAAATTACTTTCGTTAGTTATGGAGTGCGAAGTGTGACTTAATTAGCCGAAAGTGAAGAAGATGAGAAGAAGCTCAAAATGTCCATGCTGAGTATTGAACGCGGTTTTATTAAATTCTTTCCCAAGTTCTCGATTGTGATAATTACTGACAATTTCTAATTTTTCTTGGTGTTTTTAACCAGTAAATAAATTTGAATCTTTAACGTTAGAATGAATAGACTTCTTCTGTGTGAGCTCGCTCGATATTAGACCATAAAAAAATAAATCTGACAAATTTTAAGCAAAAGAAAAATAATCACTGTGTATCATGGCAATATTCTACAGTCATACTAGCTATTTGATGCAAATACTATGAACAATATTCATAGTGGTTGATACCTGGTGTGAGCCCCATGAGGCCGGCCGCAGGCTGCACGCACAGGTTCGCGTGCACGCAGGCCATGCGACCGTCGGGTGTCAGTCGCCAGCGCTGCGTGGACGCGCGCCGCGGGTCCGCTCGCCTCAGTACCAGGGCACTCGCTTGGTGGGGACGCGGCGCAGGCTCCTCGATGTCTAACACCTAACGAAAAAAAATTCACATTTATTATCAAAACATAGTATATATATATAAGGTATGAAAAGCAAAGGCACACCTTGAACTATCAAACAAAAATAAGAAATTAATCTTTACCATAGCGTGAGGTGATAGAGCTTGGTCGTCACTAAGCAGCGCATCCGTCGGCTGCGGCGGCGAACTGCCTTCGTGAATCAGCTGATCATTTGGGCCGCGCCGCCATAACTGGGATCTAATATAAGAAATATGATATTGTAAAATAATTTTAACTTTGTAGATAATAAGTCGTAAAAGATAAACGTCCATACCTGTCACCGTACCGCTTCCAGCCGAGCACCACCCGCGTGGAGCCGAGCGGCACCTCGAGCACCAGGACGTTCTCGTCGGTCTTGGCGCCGGGCGGGCGCGGCTCGGCCTGCGCGGGCGGCGGCGGCGGCGGCGCGCGCGAGAACACCACGTAGACGAAGTTCTGGTACAGCAGCTGGTGCGTGGCGCCGAGCGCGTCCAGCGGCACGGCCGTGCGCGGCCCGCCCGGCGCGCGCAGCGACAATGCGCATGCGCCGTCCGGCTCCGGCAGCGCCCAGCGAGCAGACGCGTGCGCGCCCACCACGCTCTCCTCCGTGCACCCCACCTGACAATCATTATACTACAGCAACACCGGGGTGTGACTACCGCTCCGGGGAGTACCTGACTCAAAGCCATACGAGATAGCGCAGCAAGTGTAATGGGAACCTTTGAGTCGGGTACAATTCGGAGTGGCAAAAAGAAAAGAAATAATATTATGTATACTTATTTTCCAACTATTTATTACAACACATCACGTACTGTTGTGGTTCCTAGAATGAGACGGTTCCGTGTTTTCTTTGGATGTCTCGTACGCGATGACTAAGGACAAAACCCTTACATTTGGGAGAAACCGCACCCGAGTAGGGTATAGAGAGGCACACTTTGCTAGATCAAGCTACTTATATAGAAATATGAAGTCACCGGGAGAGAGGCACACCTGGTGGAACATGATGGAGACGGGCGAGTAGTTGTCGATGCGCAGCGGCGGCGGCGCGCTGTCGGCGTCCGTGAGCACCACGAACATGGTGGCGCCCTGGCACACCACCTCCACGCGCAGGAACTGGTACCCGCCGCCGCTCTCCCTGCACCATGCACAACAAACAACCATTTTTTATAAACGGCTCATAAAGTAGATTTAGCGTGATTGTAAGTAGATTCTTTATCGTACAATAAAAGTAAGTACAATAAAACACGCTATTGTGATTTATTGTACTTTAAACCTATTGCTAAGTAGATACTTACACTAAGTAGATATTCACATCTCGCTCGCGCGCCGAGTCGGTTAGCAGTAACTTTTTGTGCTCCGGACAATAAATTCCTAAAGTATGTAATTAACTTCAAGTTCTCGGACAAAATGTATATTATGGTGCAGATAAAACAGTGACCGATTTTTTCCAATACCGATAACATTTGCTTTTGTGCTGCTTATAGTGATAATTATAACTAAATCACATTGGTGCATCGTGTTTAGGTTAGAACTTGTTTACGCGATACAGCGGTGAGTCATACCGGGCGCCCGGCTACCAGTTACCGCTCGCTTGTATTTGTTTTACGGTGACACTCGTCTCGTCGTGATTTATTTAATATCATCATGGAGAAATGTTTGGCTTGTAATTCCGGCATTAAAACGACTGAGTTGCTTCGCTGTGACCCTTGTCAGGGAGCTTATCACCATAAATGCTTGAATATGGATTTAATCTCATATAAAACGATCCTGAATAGCAACAATGCGTGGAGCTGTCCTTCGTGCGTAAACATAACAAGACGTAAAGGTGATAATACAAATACTCCGGTGCGCCGCGCGTACGGCCTTAATGAGTCATCGATGTCCTGCGATAATTCAGTCGATCACAGCAGTGCTTCTCCAGACGACGAGACTATTACACTTCGTCAGATTAGCCTTTTATTGGACTCTAAGTTCCAAAAATTTAAGCAGGATATTTTTACAGAAATAAAGTCTGTAGTGAAAATAGAAGTGCAATCTGCGATCACCGATCTAAAGAGTGACTTAAGTACCACCACAAAGTATTTAGAGGAAGGCCACAACGAGATAAAGTCTAATTTGAGCTCTGTCAATTTAAAGGTTCAGGAACTCGATTCCCAAAACTCAAAATTACAAAATGATCTTCGTGACTTTGACCGCAGGATCATGACAAATGAAATGTTATCTCGAAGCTCAAATTTGGAAATTCAGGCTGTGCCCGAAAAGCGTAGCGAAAATGTTGTGAATATATTTAAAAAACTATGCGACGTCATCGGGTACCCAATTTTGGACTCTGAAATATATGCGTGCCGCAGAATCGCAAAAATTGATAATACTTCAAGTCGTCCACGCAATTTGTTGATCACCCTCCCCTCACCTCGCCATCGGGACAGCATCTTGTCAGTCGTTAGGCGTTTTAATAAGACGCACTCCTCGGACCCCCTGAACTCCACTCACCTTGAGATTACCGGCACCAAACAAAAAATATATGTGGTGGAGCACTTATCACCGGACTGCAAGAAACTTCATGCAGCGGTACGAAAAGCTGCTAAAGAAAAAGCCTACACCTTTGTATGGTATAAATTCGGTAAAGTTTACGTTAGAAAGGATGAGAAATCTCCAGCCATTTTGATCCGAGACATGGACAGTTTAAATAAAATAGTTTAAGTTGCCAAACCATTAAATTTCGGCATTTAATTTGTTTTTATTTTCATTCATTACTTTATATTAATATTAATCTTTTTTCAGTCACGTAAACAGTATTGTTCTTTATACACCACCCATATAAACACATACCGTTAACTCTGTTTAATAACTTAAGTTTTTTTTTTTTATATAAAATATTATTTTCCTTAACATGTTTATATATTACCAAAATGTGAATCGCATGCGAACAAAAACAACTGATCTTTATTTGAATGTTTTAAATAGTGATTATGACCTCATAGGTTTAAATGAAACTAACCTCAACTCAAGTGTTTTCGACGCGGAATTGTTTGACGAGCGCTATAATATTTTCCGGAGAGATCGCTCCGACTGTTCAGCTTCCAGGAAGGTTGAAGGAGGTGGTATTATTTTAGCCGTTAAGAAACAACTGAAAGTACTGCGTAGATTTGAATGGGAAAGTTCCTTTGAGGACATCTGGCTTACTTTATTTTCGCATTCAAATAATAAACAACCGCCCATACATATATGTCTTTGTTATTTACCACCTGACATGAGTTTAAATAACGTTATTCAATTTTTTGAGCACTGTCAGAATGTGATACTTGGTAATGGCTTGAATGATTCATTCTTACTGCTTGGTGATTTCAATATCCCTAAGGTATCCTGGAAAAAATCCGATTCCCATAGTTATCTTGAGCCATATAATGTCATCCATGCTCGTGGACCTGCCTTGTTGGAAACCATGGCACTTTGTAACTTACAGCAATATAATCACATATTCAATGTTAATGATAGACTGCTAGACCTTATTTTGTATAACAACAACAACATTCGAGTAAATAGAGCTGAATCTCTTCTTAAATTAGAAGGACACCACCCATCCATATCAGTGGAGATAATTGACTCGCAACCAATTTCATCAGTTAGTCATAATCCTGATTCCCAAAAGCTGAATTACTGGAAATGCTAATATAATAAAATAAAAGATTGTTTAGCGACTATAGACTGGAATGATCTTCTGTCCGATCTTGACACTGATGCAGCACTTATGATCTTTTACAGTGAACTAAATGAAATTATACGCCGTTACACTCCTTTACAAAAACATAAATCATCAAACTACCCTCATTGGTATAGTAATGCTCTTATAAATTGTTTAAAAGAAAAACATAAATATCACAATAAATATAAAAGATATGGAAACCCGAGGGATTATGACACGTTTGATTTGTTACGTCATAGGAGTAAAAAGATGATACATGAATGCCATAAACGCTTCGTAGAATCTACTGAACGTGATTTACGGGATAATGTGAAAGTTTTTTGGCGGTACGTTAACAGTAAGAAGGCTACCAATTCTATTCCACAAAATATGTCGCATATGTCTGAAACAACTTCAGATGCCCAAAGTGTATGTGAAATGTTTGCGAGTTACTTCAAGTCTGTATACGAGTTGCCAACAGATTGCCCCACTGATATGGAACATATGACTAACCAAATAATTTTGAATCATATTTATATCACGCGCGAGGATATTATCGAGGGTATCAAGAGACTTGATCCTAACAAAGGTGCAGGACCTGACGCAATACCGGCAAGATTTATTAAAACTTGCGCTGATGAATTGAGTGTTCCTTTGGAAATTCTATTTAATAAATCAATTAAATCTGGCCAATTTCCAGATTACTGGAAATCTAGTGTCATTATACCTATATTTAAGTCTGGGGACAAGAATAAATGCGAAAATTATCGTCCCATAAGCATTCTCTCATGTCTTGCTAAGCTTTTTGAATCCCTTGTTTATCCTTTTCTTTTTAATCATTTTAAACATTACATATCGCAATTTCAGCATGGTTTTGTACCTGGTCGATCTACGATTAGTAACTTATTAGTCTACAAATCTTATATCTGCAATGCTTTTGATAAACGTCTTCAAGTGGACTCCATATATACCGACTTTTCGAAGGCATTCGATAAGGTTAATCACTCTTTATTGATTAAGAAGCTAGCTTATTATGGAGTTCATGGTTCACTTCTGCGGTGGATTGAATCGTACATTTTCAACCGGAGTCAAATTGTAGCTATCAAGGGTTTTACGTCTAGTCCAATAAAGGTTACCTCTGGCGTACCACAGGGCTCAATTCTGGGGCCATTGCTGTTTATCGTTTTAATTAATGATTTGATTGATAATATTGAAGGCAATTGTCTGCTATATGCAGATGATTTAAAGGTGTTTCGCTCTGTTTCTAATTATACTGAGTGTGCTCAACTACAAAATGACGTTGATATGGTTCATAACTGGTGTGTATCTAACTCTATGTTCCTAAATGTTAAAAAATGTTTTGTTATTTCATTTTGTACTAAAGAACCAAAATTTATATTCAACTATAATATCAACAGTCAGAAACTGGAGCGTAAAGACGTAGCCAAAGATTTAGGTGTTACTTTTGATTACCAGCTTTCTTTCCGTTCTCATTTCAGCCAGGTCATTACCAAGTGCAACAAGCTTAATGGCTTCATACTTCGCATATCTAAGCAGTTTAAAAATCCTAGTACTGCAAGTTACTTATTCTCAGCCATAGTACGTCCTATAGTTGAATACGGATCAGTCATTTGGTCGCCATATTATAAAGTTCACCAGGACAATATTGAACGAGTCCAAAAGCGATATTTGACTGCTATCTGTCGCAGATATGGGCTTTACAGAAGTTTAGAGTCCTACGATACTAAGTTAAGTTACTTTAAAACGTCTTCCTTAATCTCTCGTAGACGAAGAAATGAACTCCTCTTTTTATATAAAATATTACATTACTATGTTGACTGTCCTGAACTCTTAAAGCAAATAAATTTTAATACGTATCATCGTTCTCGCAATTCTCATACATTTTCAGTTCAGTCTTTTAAAAATAACGTCTCCTTCAACAATCCTCTTTCAGTTATGTGTAGATCTTACAACAAAGTTAAAATAGAAGGCTTAGATATCTTCGGTCTAAGCTTCAGACAATTCCGCAATACTATAATTCAGTTGTTCCCCTAGGGTGGTCATTGGGGATAGATATGTTTTCTATAAAAAATACCTTATATAATATTTATACTATTGTTTCGTGATAAGAATAATTATTTGTTACTTTTACTTTAGCAAACGTAACCTGAGTACTTGTTATAGTTCTGTTAATGACTCTTTTAGTTGATCATGCTGTGTACACTAATTTTGGACATTTTACTAGTTCACACAATATATTTAATTTGTTACTAGTTTATTAGTATTAAACTCAAATTTGTAAACTGTCTGTATGTGTACTTAAATAAATAAAATAAAAATAAAAATAAAGATAATTGGTACACCGGCACGTATAGCATGGAGTGAAGCGTGAATAATGCTTTTGAGCAATAGTTAGTTGTTTTAAATTCATCATCATCAGGTCCTTTTTAGTCTCCACTACAGGAGCACGACCCTCACTGTACTACCGGAGCCATACTTGGCCAGAGCAGCCAGAGGACTTGGCCTACACTCTCCACGCTGGCCAGACGGGTTGGAGAGGTGTCTTAGATGTTTATAAGCTTTGTTTAGCTTGTATTTCCTAAGTCGCCTTCTACGACATCCACGGGAAGACTTGGAGTGGTCCTATTCTACTCTGCCTGATACCACACGGCTATTGTTTTAAATTATTAAGATTTTATTATTATATAGCGACAAGTCGCAAGAACTGTTGATGATAATGTTAAAGGTCATAACGCCATATCTTTCTTTCTTTCTTATCGAATCGATGCTTTAATTTTCTTTATCGCCCAATATTGTGCAACTTATATTGCATTTTCTGAAGCAATATATCGGTCCTCTAGTGTGCAGGTCTCAGGACACGCTGGGCATAACAGTAGATGTGTCATGGTCTGGAGAGATACACCACAGTTGCAGATATTATTTGCAATTCTGTACAGCCCCATCTGACCAGATTATTCTTGCTGCGGCCGACTAGGGTTCTTAGTCGATTTAAGCACTTCCATTTCGGCCAAGGCAGGCCATCGTCAGGCAGTCAGGCGTCAGCAGATGGAGTGGTGCATCTTTCCAGCCAAAGGTGTATGTAGCCTTTCCTTCAACGGTTCCGATGCAAGAGGAGTAACGTTTGTATACCATGTGAACTTTTTTATATAAATGGATCTGAAAGTGATAGATGGCAGAGTTGTGAGAACGCACCTGCAGGCGAGATGCAGCGTCCGGGGCGCGTCGATGCGCACGCCGGCGGACCAGGCGGTGAGAACTCACCTGCAGGCCAGATGCAGCGTCCGGGGCGCGTCGATGCGCACGCCGGCGGACCAGGCGGTGAGAACTCACCTGCAGGCCAGATGCAGCGTCCGGGGCGCGTCGATGCGCACGCCGGCGGACAAGGCGGTGAGAACTCACCTGCAGGCCAGATGCAGCGTCCGGGGCGCGTCGATGCGCACGCCGGCGGACCAGGCGGTGAGAACTCACCTGCAGGCCAGATGCAGCGTCCGGGGCGCGTCGATGCGCACGCCGGCGGACCAGGCGGTGAGAACTCACCTGCAGGCCAGATGCAGCGTCCGGGGCGCGTCGATGCGCACGCCGGCGGACCAGGCGGTGAGAACTCACCTGCAGGCCAGATGCAGCGTCCGGGGCGCGTCGATGCGCACGCCGGCGGACCAGGCGGTGAGAACTCACCTGCAGGCCAGATGCAGCGTCCGGGGCGCGTCGATGCGCACGCCGGCGGACAAGGCGGTGAGAACTCACCTGCAGGCCAGATGCAGCGTCCGGGGCGCGTCGATGCGCACGCCGGCGGACCAGGCGGTGAGAACTCACCTGCAGGCCAGATGCAGCGTCCGGGGCGCGTCGATGCGCACGCCGGCGGACCAGGCGGTGAGAACTCACCTGCAGGCCAGATGCAGCGTCCGGGGCGCGTCGATGCGCACGCCGGCGGACCAGGCGGTGAGAACTCACCTGCAGGCCAGATGCAGCGTCCGGGGCGCGTCGATGCGCACGCCGGCGGACCAGGCGGTGAGCGGCGCGGGCGCGGGCGCGGCCAGCAGGCGCACGCACAGCAGCCGCTCGCGGTCGGCGCGCGCCCAGTGCCACGGCAGGTAGCAGCCCGCCACCGCGCTCACGTGCGTCGCCATGGCGCCCGGGTCCGACTGCAACCACATCACGGCATTTTACTCCAGGGACACGTGGACTTGGGATGGGATGACACGTGGATTTACGTGGGACACGCTACCGGCTACATGAATGGGCCGGCTCGTCCGGGGAACTACTACACTCTCACAGCTTTACCGCTTCTATGCTTCGTTCGGTGAGTGAGAGCCGGAGGCCCATCCTTTCCCCTCTCCTCCCCATTTCCTTCCCCTAACTCCTTGAAAGGCCGACAACGCACCTGTGTGTGACCTTGGTGTTGTAGTTGTCCATGGGCAGTGGTAATCATTTACCATCATGTGACCCGCTTGCTCGTTTGCCGTCCTAAATCATAAAAAACCAGCGAAGTTGCTACTTTGTGTAAACACTCTTGTATACCAAATCACCGTTTGTAATGCATATTAGGCCGTAAAAGCTGCTTAGGACATATTATAAATACGAACGTAATTTAGTCTGTCTATCACCTCTTGACGCTTTAACTACTGATCTGAATTGGATGAAAGAGATGGTATGGTCATAAATGGAGGCCCGAAAAAAGACATTTATCCCGGATAAAAATAATAAGAGATTGACATCACACAAGTAGAGCCGCGGGCAAAAGCTAGTATACACAAAAACCGTTGTCGTGAGCTCGTCGTAGCTTAACTGTATATTCATCATCATCAGCTTTCTATTACCCACTGCTAGGTATAAGCCTCCTTGTGTCTATCTCCAACCATCGCAATCCAGTTCTTTCCAGCAATTTGCTACGTCACCACTGTGTTATTCGAGTTGCAGGGACTCACGAGCGTGGTGGCGGTGCACTTCTGCGCGAACTGCAGATGGTGCGAGGTGTTGTTGTGCAGCTGGTACCGCGGCGTGAAGGTGACGATGTTGGTGTGGCGGTAGCGGCCGCGGCCGGCGCGCACGCTGACGCCGAGCGCGAACTCGCGCTCCTCCGCGCCGCCGCCCGCCTCCGCGCGCCCCACCAGCCGCTTCACCAACGTGCCCGGGCCCAGCCCGAACGGGGAGCACCACTGCCGACCACACGGTTCAAACTATACACACTCGAGCGTTATATTCATACCTCATATTATAAACGCGAAAGGAATTTGCTGTCTATTAGCTCTTCACATTTTAACTATTGAACTGATTTAGATGAAGTTTGGTAAGGGGATAGTTTGAAGTTCGAGGAAGAAAGGATATCTTGAGGGATTTACATTCACGCGAGGATAAAAGCTAGTATGTATACAGTTATGAAAGGTATAATTAATTCAACAGCGGAATGGATTCCTTCTTCTTGTTCTTCTTAGTCGGTACACTCTTGCCAGAGCGGTCGTGGTCATCGTTATGAATCACGATGACGATTTTGGCAATACGGCGCCATTCGTCGCGGATTCCTTACATGTTGGTTAAATTGAAGAGCTCTCATCCATAGTTCTTGGTTTGGGGCTATATAAATTACGTTAAACAAAGACGGGGGTCTTTGTAACAGATAGTCACATTTGTATCTCCCCTTCCCCCTTGACGTGATGTCACATTGATTTAAGATGACAAAAAAACAGTAAAATAGCATAAATACACTTTTTTAAAATAATTAAAGGAAAAAATGGTCTAAAATGTTTCAGACTATTCTGTTTCGTTGTGATAGTGTGCTGCAAAATCCGTAAATTTCGTCTTGATAAATAATATCTGCATGTCAGTGTAACGGTCAGGGCGTCATTCTCAACTGCTTGTCCAGTGGTTGCAAGTATGGCATCGGGTTCGCTCCCCTGGCCCCCCGAGTTACACTTGGTTTTCTCATTTTACTCCAAGTGAGCTACTATCCCAATACCTTCATTTACAACAATTTTAAAATTTTCCCTGCTTAAAAATACTTCCGATGGGCAGCGGTGTCGGAATAAGAAGCCAAAAAAACTGCGCTCGCCATCTCGCCTGCCAAGCGTGTATGAGTATGGCAATATCCTACCATGAAACGAGAAATGATGTTGATATACACATAGTATCACGTCTTTCCCTTACGGGAAAGACAGAGCCTAGGTCTATAATAATAAGACCTAGAAGTAGACCTTTTATGAAAGTTATTCAAGACAGACGATCATTCTTGTGAGAGACTATGTTGGTGCTGCAACAAGGAGGTATGTGCGGCACCTGCGGGTTGGGCGCGCGCGCGCGGCCGAGGCGCGCGGCGATGGTGGGCCCGCCGTCGGCCGAGGCGAAGGCGAACAGCAGCGGCGCCACCACGCGCGCCACCTCGTGCTCCTCGAACTGCCCCGCCGCCTCGCCCGCCGCGCCCTCCGCGCGCACCACCAGCGGCAGCCCCGACCGGTTCACCAGCCAGTACGCCGCCGACACAGACACCTGTGCCGCAACATCACACAACACACTTCACACATTGACAACAAACTAAACCGCATTCTAATAAAACTAATGCGGTTATGGGGTCCGGTCGGGAGCGATGCCCCTTTATGTTTTTCTTCCAACTCCATATGTTATTCGAAATAAACTCTATTTAAGAATAGTGCGAAAGAAGCTTCTGATAAATAAATAAATAAACCTTAAAGTCACGAGTTCGAACGAGAGATTCGAAAGTCTGGCTTCTCTCCGCTAATACGTTAACGGTGATAATGGATCTTTCTATCCTGTGAAATTTAGTCGTATCGCATGCACTGTCGGACATGTGTGCGTGTAGGCGATATTCATCTCTCAGGCAGCGTTTCGGAACGGTTTATGTAACGCTTCCTTAGAAATCATTGTACTTGCCCCATAAAGAACTTTATTCCAATATACACATTATCACTGTTAAAACATAGCAAATGAAAAACAAATATACATGTATAAGACAGATATGTGGAGCTGTAACAATGGATAGATAAATTTTTCTGTAAAACGCAACTGTAAGTACATACCACACAATATTGCACAATAGTTGGTTATCATAACATGAACCCAAGATGATAAGGTCGTTATTGTGAGGAAGTACCTTGATGCCGTCGGTCTTGTTGTGCGTGACGCGCGCGTTGAGGTATAGGCGGCGCGCGCGCGTGTCGCGCAGCTTGAGGCGCGCGCCGAACGAGCCCGCGCCCGCGCTCGACACCACCAGCGGCGACGACCAGCCGAACCCCTCCAGCTTCACGCTAAGCTCCACGCCCTCCTCCACGTTCACCTGGACAGACAACACGTGCGCACTCACAACCTCATGAAAACAAGGCCGGCTATAACCACCTACAGGCGTGTTGACTTGTTAGTTCCATTAACTGCCACTGTGAGCGACAGCGCTGCAGTGCATAGTAGTAATCTTTTCTATGATGTTAGACTAAACTTAAAAAACAATTTTGAAATATAAGTGAATTTTATTTTAGAAAGTTTTATTTTATCGCAATATGGTTGACATATATTTGTTACGAAACTTATGGCGCCGTCTTTGAAGGATTCTAAAAACAAATCAATCGTTCGCTAATAAACTTGCGCATTACCTAAGAAGATGAAAAGGAGCTCATCGGCCCAGAAAAAAACTTTGACCTCGTGTATGTTGAACAAATAAAACAGAAATTTAGAAATCATGAAATTGCAAAAGAATCGTGTAACATCAAATGGGAGAACAAATTTTAATTGAAAGAATAAGTCTTCTAGCCTCAGAGACGACTCAGATAAACCCTAAAATAGTTAAGAAAGTGTGTCCCCACCTCATGGAAGGGCCTGGTGTCGCCGGGCGCCAGCGCGGGCTGCGGCGGCTGCACGAGGTCGGGCTGCGCGGGCGCGGCGCAGCGGTACTGCAGCTCCAGCGGCAGCAGGTTCTCCAGCCGCAGCGCCGGCACCAGCGTCAGCGTGTGCCCCGCCACACCCGCGCCGCGGTCCGCCGGGAACCGCTCGCGCACTATCGAGCAGCAGAACCTGACCACAAATGCACTGGTTCAAACTAAGGCGCGATGTCAAATATTAGAAACGTTATAGGGCCAAGGTGACAACCTTGCAGTACTACTGGAGCCAACTTTTTTGCGATAACCTTAATAACTGCAAATAATAATGATTTATACGCATTTCGCAAAGATATCATTTACAACATCAAAATAAAGACGTGCACATTGCTACTTGTTGTAAAGTTAAGTTTCAGAACGATTAAAGAGTTATTAACTACGTCAAATCCCTTTTCAAATTCATAAAGAAAGATTATTTTAAAAAATGACATACCTGTAAACGTGATCCGGTGGCGCTCGACACTCATAATGCAGCAGTACACACTGGGCCGACGAACCACCAGTGTTTGCAGACCTCCAGTCTATAGCGGCGGGCGCAGGCAGCGCGGCTCTGGCATCCCTGGTTATGTTGAGTACGGGTCGTGTCCATAAGGCGCCGGGTCGCGCAGAGAGCGGCGCGGGCCAGGTCGCACCCGCTGCCACTTGTGCAGACCGCCACGTGCTACTTACGCTGCTCCATTCTCCTGTACAATTACATACACTGATATTAGTATATGGCAGCATAGCGAATGAGGTTTCTTGCAATAAGTAGCGACAGCGTTGGAGGGCACGCCACAAGCGGGTATTCAAATTGTGCCCCACACACCGGTGGCACCTCAAGCGGGGCGGCCAACGGCGAGAAATAGGGTCGGCAATGCCGGGAATTTCGTTTTGCACCTCATCCCCTTCTCTTCATGCTTCGTTGGTTGTTCTGTCACTGCGCCTGAGGGGCAGCATAATCAGTAATGCACAAGAACGATAGCGACGGGACTGGACGTCGGGTTCGCTAAGCTGTAATTGGTCAGCTGCTGTTGCTTGCCAAATATTATCGAAAGACAGTGACTCATCAAACCCTACAATTCAATGCAGTGGTATACATTTCCAAGAGGCCCTCATTCCGGGCCTAGAATCAGCCCAGATGAGGATGAAACCACGTTTCTGATTAGAGAGAGTAACTAGTAGCACAGTAATACGGATATTTGTTAAATTGCAGGTCAAGTATCTGTGAGAATTGTTAGAATTAATACCGTGCACAAATGCTAATTATCATAAAAACGTCAATAAACACTTCTTATAGATGTAAGTATGTTTATCAGCAATTTTCTACACATTGTCAAAGTTAATATCGGAATAGGCAAAGCGATCGTCACAAACAATAGACTACCAGCGCGAATGAAAGCCCGCCAGCTACGGGTAAGGAGCACTACTAGGAGGGGAAGGGAAGGAGTTACCGCAGTTGACTTGTATGGGGCGGAAGGAGTGGAGGAAGGCGACGCGGAGCGGGCAGACGCGCGCGGCCGGCAGCAGCGGCGCGGCGCGCGCGCGCGCGGCCGCCAGCGCCGCGCTGCTGGCGCGCACCAGCGCCGCCGAGCTCCACGCGCCCGGCCACTCCCAGCTCTCTGCGGCCACACGCTCATTACTCTACGCCCTAGGGACACTGCTACGTCTATAGCTGCGGGCTGGACCGACTGCTGACGTGGTGAAGCTACGCTTTATGACAGTATGTAAGTATGTACAAAATAATTTCGATGTTTCTCATCTGCCAGCCGTCCCGCGACGGCACACAATTTTTTGACAGCCAGTAGATGAATTATATTGCTTGACAAAATGACAAAATCGACGAATCATGTATAATCATTATAGTTATGATTGGTACGATGGATTTTGACAACTGCTGTTACAATAGAATAGAATAGTCATTTATTCCTACTATTCATTACATTGCCGCCATCTGGGGAAAAATCGATTCCGAAAACTCACATTGTTATTGCTTTATGAAAGAGTAAGCTTAGTCATACAACTTCTTACGAACGGATTTTGAAATAAATTTCTCCTAAATCCCTTTGCCCGTTTCCTTTTCCTATCCATAAGCAAATGCGGTAACTCCAAAATATTGGTGAAGTCTGACGTGTATTAAAACTGAGTGTTTAACAGATACTCATATCCTAAACCATCTAATGGGGGTAAATTAAAATTTGTGAAATTATGAAATAGTTTTTATTTAACGTCGATCAGCAATCACTACAACAAATTCTGCAAATTCAAGAAATACAAATTCTGCAATGTGTAGTAAAATACCTATAGCTAGGAAGAATTAAATGCATTAACAAAAGCTTACCCTTAGGCGGAGCGTAATCCACTCTCACGTCCACAGCATGAGGCAGTTTGTTGACCAGCTGCAGCGCGGAGCGAACTGTCACCAGCTTGCGGGCCGAGCCTTCCAGCGATACTTCAAATACTATCCTGGCTTCAGCACCAGTTTTCTGTCCAAACAATAACGACGTCGAATATCACTCAATTATTCAAACTTAACATTATCTGTTATAAAACGTGGATTAACTTTAGTACCTGGTTTAGTATCCGACCAAAATAAACACTTATCACTCTAAGGTTTGGTCAACTGTCATTGTCAATTTGTTGTGGACGGTTAATGGTGTAAACCCAGGTACTAAAGTAAGTCCTCGTTTTATAATAAGACGGTATGTTATTAATAAGTAAAATACTTATTTGACTTAAGTAACGTATGTATAGTCTTATTAAATTAAGAATTATGATGTAGTGAAATGCAGGCACGGTTTGAACCACGCGATTTTAGGGTAATGTATGACCTACGCCCTGCCAATCGAGCTATCGCGCTTCAATCCTGGACGTTGAAAAAAGTTGAATATTTTAGGCAAATCAAAGTGTTGAATGCAATATCTGTGCGTTTTGGATTAAAATCCGAGCTTGAGAATAAAAACAGTTAGATCAACATGTCCTCGGTTAGACTAGGGAAGTGAGGAAGTGTGTGAAGGAGGATATGGGTAAAAAGATGGTAACGAAAGAAACTGCTCAAGATAGAGCGAAATGGAAAATACTCACATGCTGTCCCGACCCACTTAAAGTGGGATAAGGTGAGGAAGAAGATCGACATGCCCTTACCAGGTGCGTGAGGTTCCTGAAGAAGACGCCGACGCGGTCGACGCAGACGGGGTCGGGCGGCGCCCAGCCGTCGAGGCGCAGCGCCAGCTGGTGCAGGCCGGCGGGCGGCGCGGTGCCCGCGGGCGCCAGCACGCGCCGGCCGCGCGCCCGCCCGCGCCGCGCGCCGAACGAGAACGGCTCCGTGTCGCCCGCGCGCACCGCCACCCACGAGTCGTCGGGGCCCGCCGACCCCGCGCCCGCCCCCCCGCTCTCCGCCAGCCTGATCCACATTCACACTTGTCATTGTTTACCCTCAACCTCCGTGGTCCAGTGGTTAAGGCGTTTGCCTGTTGACCCGGGGGTCGTGGGTTCGATTCCCACCGGAAGCATACTTTGTTTAGTTGTTTACAGTTTGGTTAGGACATTGCAGGCTTGAATCACCCGATTGTCTGATAATAAAGATGATTCCGTGCTTCGGAAGGCACGTTAAGCCGGTGTTCCCGGCTGCCATCTGGTAGTCGTTAAAGGAACCACGTCAGAGGCCGAGAGGCGGTTCTGAAGAACTCTGACACCAGGGTGTGCTTGGTCGATTGACCGTGACAACTACTCGAAATGATGATGATTGTTTACCCGCCACACTTTTGTAACATACATACACACATAGTACCATGTATTTTTCCTTTTGGGTTAGACAGAGCTCCGGTCTAGTTTTTAAAGTTGGTGGGCTTAAGAGTTTTGTAGCTCTAAGTAATATCCCATAAATTGTAAGTGTATCCCATAAATTGTTGCCGCTTCTTCTACATTCCGCTTTACAAGCGGCACTAATCTTAGCATTAAGTAAATTACTCACAACAATGATACTTTTAAAAATAAAAGTTAACCTTCACCGAATGATATTATTTTTTAGTAAACGCGATAATGATTTAAGTTTTAAAATACTCGCCATACAAATTTACACAGCTGATCGTTACTTTGTATAGGTTTGATTTCTTTTTTCCTATTTTTCTTGCAATTCTGTATTCCATTAAGGATTCTGATTCCGATATTTCAATATAGCTTAGAAGTTCAAAACCACACTGTATGTAAATTCAGTCAAACGAATAATGAAGATTTCCGTTACCCCACATGGCGGCACTGAAACGATAGGTATTCTTGACAGCGGCTGTCACAATCCAAATATAATTGGTGGATTTTGGCACTTGCTGTGAAAAATACCTATATTCACAGTGCCGCCACCTGGAGGAAATATCGATTCCGAAAACCATAACGGTGTACTCACAGAGTAGAGGTGGTGAGTAAGGTGGTGAACCACAGCCGGTGCCCCGTGTGGTTCCGCAGAGCGTAGGGCACGAACGGCGACCGGCGGCGATGGCCCGCCGGGCTGCCCTTCGGCGACGCCTCCACCGACGACGTCGTCTGCAGGGAAACGAGATGAGCTGATGTTTGTAAAGCTTTTCCATCAGATATTTCAAAAAAGTTGAGCGGTGTGCGTGGAAATACCACTAGCGGTTGCACTTTTTTTCCGTTTGTTGCAAGCGTAGCTCTCGTGGAAAAGGTTTAGCGGATCGGGTTGTATGTAAATATATTTAAATAAAACCGACACAGTGGGAGATCAAAAACACGTTTTATAGATACAGCCGTGTGACAGACGGGCGGAAGAACATCAGATGGTTTAGTCTCGTTTTTACCCTTTGGTAACCCTAAAAAAGTTTAGTGGATCAATTTATATATTAATAATAAATTGACAAGAAATATAATTAAGAACTAATAATAAGAATGAGTACTTGTACATTTGAAAGAACGCGCTACGGCTCCAAGCACTGATAATTCATGTAGGTATATCTGATGCAAAAACCGTCTAATAAAACGTCGTACATAAAATGAATCGTATTGTTTACCTGTGGCGCGTAGTAATCAGCGCTCCAATTGTCTCTCACTAGTTGTGATAGCTCAATCAGGGATGACGTCACGTTGGTGTTCAGCATTTCTGATGAAGAGACGGAAATCTCAATGCGCGGCGCGAGGGTGCTCGTCACTTTACACTCCCACGTCGTCTCGAACCTGAATTTTAGAAAATCTAAGTTAATAATTTCAAAGTCGGCTATTGTTGGTCTTAGATAGAATTTATCTATAGCTTAAAATCATACAATTTTATCAGTTTTACTCTGATTTCGGGGCGATATACTGAAAACAAATTTTGGAGTTCATAAACAGAATATAGCGAAAGCATGGAACTGAAAGCGTCACAAAGGATCTTCCTGCCACGCAAGGCATTTTGCTGGGGACCGTATAGCTCCGACAGTGCAGTGTTGACTCTGAAAACTTGCTAATGCTATTGAATCTATACGTTGTTTTGTTTGTACAAATACACATGGATGTAATTTAAACGGTAAACAGAAAATTCGTATTTTTGTTAGCAAAAAATGATCAGCTAAAAATCGGTCAGCTAAAATAGCTAGTTGGGCAGCAACTTATGGTCAGAAAAACTTCTTATCTGCCCTCGTCGTTCCAGGTGGAAACCCAAAGTTTATCCAAATGTTTTTTCAGCTGCCACAATTGTTAAATCTGCTGGCCAAATAATATAAAGCGGCCCAACTAATAACTTTCCAATACAAATTTAGTTGAATCGTGAGTAACCTCCAGGGCTCGACGAAGGGCTCCCAGCCCGACAGCGGGCGGTTGTAGTAATCGGCGCTGAGCACGGCGCTCAGCCGGCCCGCGCCGGCCGCGGGCGCGGGCGGGGGCGCCGACAGCAGCGCGCGCGCCGGGCCCGCCGGCGTGCTCACCAGCAGCGGGTCCTCCAGGCCCTCCTCCAGCTTGCGCAGGTCCTGTTGCACCGAACGTCATGACAATGATTCCATCCACGCTCATTTTCACACCACCACACCCGCTTAATGTGCAGGAAGAAATCGTGACGAAATCTTGACACTACTTATTTGTTTCACTGACGTCTCAACTTGCTTCGAAGGCATCTGGCAAGGCCGTCGGTCTGAGTTGCTATCACCAGTTAGCAATAGTTAAACATCATCATGTTTTAGGGCAAATTCAAAAAGCTATAACCAATTACAATCATTATCTGTAGAAGGGGGGGGGGGGGCGCAAGGCGAAATAAAATCGTAATACCTGTTCCACTTTGAGCTCGCTCAGCGAAACCTCCAGTAAAGGCACGTCTGAATCTAGGCAGTCGTCAATCACGCACAAAGTGATACAGTCCGCCGTGACCTACGACAAAAAATATTATATAATGACACGTGTTCATACAGTAACATTCTATTTGTAGCGCCAGCGTTGCAAAACGTAATGAAAGAAGGAGGAATACTCTTTCCATCTTATTATAAAACGAGGACTAACTTTAGTACCATTATCCGCCCAAAATAAGTCGACACATATAACTTTGACGTTTGGTCAACTGTCATTGTCAATTTGTTTTGGACGGATAATGGTTTAATCCAAGTATCACACGTTATGACATGACACACATAGTTTAATATGAATAGCAATAGGTAACCTGCACAGCCTTGAGCGGCCAGATGGCGTCGGGCGCGGGCGGCGGCGGCGCGGGCGGCGGCGCGGGCGGCGGCGCGGGCAGCCAGCGCGGCCGCAGCCGCCAGCCGCCCGCCGCCACGCTGCCCGGCGGGCCCGCGCGCTTATGCACGCTGTTGGCGGGCGCGTCCTCCGCTCGCTCCGGCGACAGCAACTTGCCTGTTACACCAAACAAATGTCGAGAACACGTGGTAAGGTGGACCAGTCAACGGTGACAAAACTACATTATCTAATTTTTCTTCTTTCTTCATGCATACATATTAAATCTCTGGCCTTCTAACGGCCACGATTAAGTCTTGAGAGGACACTTGGGATTAATAAGTGCGCAATAGTTTGTAAGGAGATCATTTGACCAGATTATGTTTGTATCGACCCTCTTGTGTCCGGAGTCTGTTCAGAGAATGGGTCAGGGCAGATGAAGTTAACAAAAATTCAAGTGCAGTAGTTATCAACTGAAAATAACATACTAACCAGCCAACGCGGCTCGAGCTTGCGCCGGCAATGACTGCAGCATCGAAGCAAACATCCTCATGTCGTGGTACGACAGTCGCAAGTTCAGCGTGCCCATTGCCACCTACAATCAGGACAGTTTATGGAAACTGGTTAAATAATCACTTAGTATAAACAATCTAAGAAATAGTTCATTTATATTGATTTTTCTCAAAACTCTGTATACTAATAAAATTGAAAATATGTGATGAAAAAGAACTCGGCCACAGGTAGGATTCGAACCCACGTCCCTTAGGTTAACGCCCTAAGTGTGATACCATTACACCACCGTGACTTCGAATCACCGCGTCAAATTCTCTCATCACATTATTACCCCGTAGGGTATACGCATTTCAAGCATGCGTACTTCTTCAATACTACCCACTATTTAGTAGTGTGGTATTCTACTTCATTCATATCCGATGAATAGAAAGTTGATTAAATTGAAGAAAGCTTTTACTTATTTAAATTGATTTTGAAATAGCATTACAATGCTCGGTATATTATTAAAATTGAAAATATGTGAAGAAAAAGAACTCGGCCACAGGTAGGATTCGAACCCACGTCCCTTAGGTTAACGCCCTAAGTGTGATACCATTACACCACCGTGACTTCGAATCACCGCGTCGAATGCTTGAAATGCGTATACCCTACGGGGTCGTGGGGCGCACTATAAGTTTCCGGAATGAATATGAAAAAATACTATTAAAGGTACAAAATTAATTTATTGTTTTTCAAAATAATCTCCCTTGGCGTCTATGCAGTTTTTCATTCGATGAAACCAGTTTTGAAAACTTTTGTGCCACGGTGGTGTAATGGTATCACACTTAGGGCGTTAACCTAAGGGACGTGAGTTCGAATCCTACCTGTGGCCGAGTTCTTTTTCATCACATATTTTCAATTTTAATAATATACCGAGCATTGTAATGCTATTTCAAAATCAATTTAAACTCTGTATACTGTTTTCATATTTGTTTAAAATCGATATAATATTTGGCTAAAATGCAAATATGCAGTTGCCTAAAAAAACGTATTTTCGAACGGTACGTGTCAGGCTGTCACTTGCTAGGTTAGTTAGTTGCGAAAAAATATCAGAAAGGGAATGGCTGGTAGTTGTTTGTCACACTATAAATTCGGTTTATTGATATAGTGTCCGACCGGAGATATTAAAATCATGGTCGATGGATTTTTGCATGTTTGGGAAACGTATTGATTACGTCGCGAAAAACGGTATAGTGGAAAAATATAACGCTGATTAGGTCGCAGTGCCGTCGGCGCACATTACGAGTATTGTAAGGGTTGTAAGTCCTTACATTGATGATAAATGATATTGATAAGGGTTGTTTCGGGGTGATGATATAAACAACCAAATTGAGTGAATTGATATATTGCACTAAATTAAATCTATTAAATGATACATAAGTCGGCGAAACTGCCGCATACGCTAATTGTAATTTCGATTGCTACATACAATGGTTTAGGGTTCCATGAAAATGTACGGTGTTCCGTACAAGTATGAACCCCACGTTTTCAACGACCACAGTAGGTCGACGTGGTTAAATAGGAATTAGTTCTGTTGATTCACATTGATTTGTGTGTAATATTAATATAATCTCACGTACGGAAGCTGTGTACAGAAACAGCTCGCGGGCGGAGTCAATACAATTGAAATCGGTTAAAGAGAAAACAATAGTGACAACACTTATTTAGCCTTTTTTACCCGTGATGTGAGAACTTTATAATAAATAAATAAAAAAAAATGCTAGATGCTTACATAATCAGAATGATTTATCTCAATCTAATCTCCATGTAACTTCTTCATCGAGTCTAGACAGTAACAGAACGAGATTTGAGATTGTTTTTAGTCAAGATTGCACCACCGTAGCGCACGCAGTGCATGGATTCATTTGTTCGACAACGTGTGTCAACGTTTTTCGCAGCACACGCTTTACACAAATATTAACTCACGACTACGTACGGTCACCTGCAAAAGTCCATACATAGCCTTAAGGTGAAAATCGAGTGCATTGACTAGGAAGGCATATATATTTAACAATATCATGGACCTTATGCCACATAAATAAGGTTGAAATTGCCGGTTATTTTTGAATAGTATCCGTAGCTACACACGACTTTTTACGCAACTTCTATATGGACTTTTGCAGGTGACCGTACACTGTAGCGCAGCATTGTTTAGAATCGTACGTCTTGTTCTCTTCCGTGTATCGCGTGTACAGCGTGCGTGGCGTTGTCAGCGTTGAGCTACGTGTGCGCCATTTCGAGCAAGCCACGTGTGTCAATTCATGGGTTACAGTGGACACAATCACATATATGTTCATGCAAAGTGAAGCTTGACGCACATGCGTAGCCTCTCCGTGCGCTGCGGTAGATCCGAACCTTAAGTGTGTAGAGCTGAGGGTACGTAACTGCTTCCGTGGTCCAGTGGTTAAGGCGTTTGCCTGTAGACCCGGAGGTCGTGGGTTGTTTCCAGTTTGGTTAGGACATTGCAGGCTTGAATCACCTGATTGTCTGATAATTAAGATGATTCCGTGCTTCGGAAGGCGCGTTAGCCGTTGGTCCCGGCTGCCATCTGGTAGTCGTTAAAGGAACCACGTCAGAGGCCGAGAGGCGGTTAAGAAGAACTCTGACACCAGGGTGTGCATGGTCGATTGAGCGTGACACCTACTCGAAATGATGAGGGTACGTACGTGTAAGACGGAGTCGGGCGTGAGCGTGAGGTGCACGGCGGCCGGCTCCACGATGGACAGCGCCGTCTCCTCCTCCAAGCCCAGCACGCAGGAGAACACCTCCAGCTCGTTGAGCGAGCACGACACCGGCTTGTGCCCGTCCGCCGGCCGGTACGTCAGCACACACGTACTCTGGAACGACGACACCATTTTAGGCCAACGCAGGCGACGGACACTGGCGGACAAAAAGTCTGCGGCGGTCAGCGGCGCGCTCTTATTAGTATTAGAATAAGGTTGCACTGTGTCCGCGCAATGTTTCATGTCGCTTGGCAGACATAATAAATATATAGGGACATATCACACAAATTGAGCTAGCCCCACAGTAAGTTGTGAACTTGTGTCGTAGGATACTAACTCAACGGTATTATATTTTATAATAGATACTTATATAAAAAAACGAAAATATAATATAGAATTATGATGAAAAAAAAAAAAAAAAACCATCATTACCTAACCTGGGATGGAACTCGGCCACCCCCTTGTCGGAGGCTGGCGTGCTGAGCACTGCGCCACGGAGCTCACCAAATAGGTATACGCGTACAAAATGCAATCTTTTCCAATACTGATAAGAGGCGCGCCCGCAGACTTTTTGTCCGCCACTGTCCACCATCTGTGTTGAGCCCTATAGTATAGTCATCATCGTCTGACCGTTTTTTCGGTTGCGTCCTTTCATGACAACTCATGCTATATGATTTGGCGAAAATTTTTACGGCTGGCTGCTTGACGCCAATGGTTTCTTGGGTAAATCATTTTAATCGTGCAGTAGTAAAACAATCATCGACCATGGTTATCGTCATGGCGATAACTTATATTAGCACTATAAAAAACGTCATTGTTATCATGTTGCAGCAACAGATCTTTTTTCGAAATGATCATGTGATGAAAGAAGTTCGCCACAGGTAGAATTTAAACCTACTACCATCTGGCTCGACGACACTCGTAGATGGTCTCACATTTTTTTTTAATTAAAAGATGATGCCCTTCATACTATGCTATATAAAATAACTAAGCAGTACCTTGTTCTTTCTTTTATGGCCATGGGATCATTACGGAGAACTCTGCAGAAGCAGACGTGAACATGATATACAATATGTACATAGTGAACGTTACAATAAGTGGGGAGCGTCACCCGCAATATGACGGCGTTGGTGTCCCACACGGAGGCGTCCTCCACGAGCACCAGCTGCGAGTCGGTGACGTTGAGCTTCAGCTCCACGCTGCCGTCGCCGCGCGCCGCCGCCCGCTGCTCGCACCGCGGACGCGCCGCCGCACGCGCCGCGCACAGCGCCTCCTCTCTGCGGAACGACACAGCTCGTGTGGGGGACGGTGAGGAACACATTCACGTTTACACCGCTCGTGAATCACATCGAGTGTAGTGTGTAAAAATAAATGGCGGCAAACGGCAGTGAACACTTTTTATACTCACTTTCGTTTGCCGCCACGGATTCCAGAAATAATGAATCAACAGATTCCACAGACAATGAAAACGTTTCATCAAGAAAGTGAAGATCAAAGACTGACGGATACATGCAGCCATGCATTAATAATTCCGTTGAATTAAAGAAAAAAATCTCGCAGTCTAGTTGCGCACTGTTCCAAATTTGAATACCGGTGATTCACAACTACGTTGATACTTAAGGCGCTGTATCCCTTAACCCTTTGTAGCGGCTGAAAGTGGCGATACCGGTTGGCCTGTCCCTAGTCTCATTTCAAACCCGTGTCGGCCATTTCCGTGTTAATTTTCACTTTTAATTTAATAATTATAGCCAAATATTGTATTTTTTTTAGGTATCCATCTGGCTCATTTAGTTATACTTTTTACAGTCGTAAAAAAGTTGGTAGTTGTCGCTGAAAATATCAAGTAATTCGCGACGAAACTTTTTCTGGGTACAGCTTTTTTGCTATTTTATTTTGCTAGATTTTAATTACTTTTTTGAAAATATTTTGATGTATCCATTTATTTTGATCTTTGAACTGTACTTCATATTTCATGCTAGTATTCAATGGAAAATAAGGCTAACTGCGCGACGAAAAAATAGACGTTTTACGGTATTCTTGTGATGCACAGCGCCTAAAGAAGGCTCAAAAGTCGTCACAGTTTTATGAAACGCGTTTGATTGAACAAGCTCAAAACTCTCTTTGGAAAAAGAATTGCCCATCGCCACCCAATTTTATACCACGTTCCAAAATAACGCTCGGCATCCAGTGTTTTGCGTGTCCCTGCCTCCAGAGTAAGTAAATCAGCAGTCTGACATTTGTTCCACTAGAATATTAACGTGTAAATCTACTACTAAAACTTGACGTACAGATGCATCTGGTCGGCGTCGGCGGGGGGCGGGGGCGGCTGCATGATGAACTGGTTGGCTGCTTCCCACCAATCCAAGATGGCCATCAGCCGCATGTTGTTCACTAGGATCGTGTACGCCGACGAGTCACGGCGCTTCCTGTAAACAAACCAAGGGATTCAAATGGACTTGCGTATTTTGGTATAGAACGGCAGATGAGCAAGGGCGTCACCTGATGAATAGCGATCACCACTGCCCACGGACAACTGCAACACTGCTCCTTACGTATGGGTAAGCGATAGATCAATTAATTAAAACGTAGAACGTCGCTTAAACTTCTTCTATATGCGCTGCCCTTGTAAGATCTTGGGCATATCATGGCAAGACAGGATCACAAACGAAAAAGTTCTAAAAATAGCACAGCTGTAGCGGCTTTGTTTGGCGGCGCAGAATAACACTACCTACCGCCGAATAAAACCGAATGAAAATATCAGTGAAACAACGAACATATAGCTACTACATAAGATTCGAAAAACAACAGGACTCGTGCTGTCTCGGTCATAATACGCGTACGGCGCGGCGCCCCAGCGAACTCCAGACATGGCGCAAACGCATCAGCCAATAGGAAATGGATATTTTCGCGCCATACAAAAATTTTATTTCGGCGCTGGTACGGAGTAACTTATTAAAATGTACAGTAACGTGTCACTACGCGTGCAGTACCTGGCGTGCACCTCGGCTTGCACGCTGTGGCGGTGCTCGGCCATGGGCTGCACGATGTGGCTGAACACGTTGCCGCGGCGGTTGGCCGGCTCAGACGCGAACCGAGTGTCTGACACCAAGATTTCCTGCGAAGGTAAAGACCAAATTATAATCAGGGAAAACGACGGGCCATGGATAGTGTTGCCAAGTGTCCAGATTATCGTGGGACATTCCGATTTTTAGGGGTATAGGACACGCCCCGATTTGCACCTGATCAGAACGATTAATGTCCCGATAAGTTAATATATATTGGTTTAAACCATTATAATTACGATCTCATCGTAATTTTTACTATTCCAGGGACTAGTGCTGGACTACTAGAAATATACAACATAATTAACAATTATTCTAGAATTAAAATAAGATTTACTAATAATTTAAGTATTTATTTATTTGTACCGATCCATAACCCTAAATGTATATTTGTTTTACCTTCCAGCTCGATTTCAATTTAATCGGACCTGGCAACACTAGTTTTGGGGTTTCACCGTAAAAGTCAAAACTTGAATTTCCAACCATCATACCACTTTTTTTTTTCAGGTCTTTTTATATTCCACTACAGGAGCACGACCCTCTCTGTACTACTAGAGCCATACTTGGCCAGAGCAGCCAGAGGACTTGGCCTACACTCTCCACGCTGGCCAGACGGGTTGGAGAGATCTTATAGATGTTTAGAAGCTTTGTTTAGCTTGTATTTCCTAAGTCGCCTTCTACGACATCCACGGGAAGACTTGGAGTGGTTCTATTCTACTCTGCCGGATACCACACGGCAAATACCACAAACGCCTTCTAAAGAATGTTTGTGCGTTGAAATGGATTATATGTAGCTGGCGCCACGAGTGAATCAAAATTCGATGGTCTGCTAAACGATACAAGGATTTTTATTCCCAACCAAAAAGGGGATCAGATAAGTAGAGAAGTATACAAAAAAAATTGGTTGTCTGTAAAGTCGGTTTACGGAAAACGGTGAGAGATAGATGCGTGACAGATAATAGTACTGCTGCTGCTGCTGCACGCAGAACGTGATATTTTTCGTGCATGCAGCCAGTTTGTTATCACGTTATAAAAACTGCTTTCCCTGGCAGGGAGTTGGGTGAACCGTGTGCGTGATGAGCCGGCTGACCTGCGACACGAGGTCGATGTCCTGCGAGAGGTCGGAGCAGGTCTCCACGAGCAGCCGCGACGTGATGAAGTTGACGCAGGCCAGCGGCGCCGCGCCCTGCGCCGTCAGCAGCTGCACGCGCACGTCCTGCAGCGCCAGCTTCAGCGACGACGTGATCCACACCTGACGAGTTCGCACTTCACAGGTCAGAAACGAGCACAAATATCGTACAGATATACCACGGATGAAAGACAAGACAGCACAATATAATACTGTCGTGATACCTTGCACATCATTGATTCAATAAATAATAAATATAAATATATACGGACAAATCACACAGATTGAGCTAGCCCCAAAGTAAGTTCGAGACTTATGTTATGGGATACTAACTCAACGATACTATATTTTATAACAAAATATAATTTAGATACACATCCAAGACCCAGGCCAATCTGAAAAAGATCATTTTGCATCTTGACCTGGCCGGGGATCGAACCCGGTCACTCCGTGTCGCAGGCTGGCGTGTTGACCGCTGCGCCACGGTGCTAGTCAAAATTCAATTAGTTCACAGGATTATGTATACGAGCTCCAACCGGTACTGTACTGTGTATTTGCAGGTTACTTTAAACAGTCTGATACTCAATCGCAAATGATGCTGAACTTCGTGTGAAGTTAAAAAATAGCCAGAAACTGGACTCTCGACGCCGAAGCAACACAGTTAAGGAACCGCGTACATGCTCAAAAGGGAGAGAGAAAGAGAGAGTGACCTGGTCGGAGGAGTCGCAGGCGGGCTCGGCGTGCGGCGCGGGCTGCGCGGGCAGCAGGTCGTCCACGCTCTCGCCCAGGTTGTGCGCCAGCACGCCGCGCACCAGCTTGTACTGCGCGGGGTCCAGCGCCGCCTGCAGCGTCGTCAGCGTGCCTTGGATGGTCATGTCTGGCACTATACAACAAAATATATGACAGCGGTGTCATCAGGTAACTCGATATCTACAAGGTAAATAACACGATGAACTCTACACTATATATCTCGCTCACCGTTGTGCGTGTCGCACATGTTGAGCTCGATCTGCAGCGTGAGGTGCGCGGGCGCGTGCAGCAGCGGCGGGCCGTGGCGGCGCACGCGCAGGCCGCGCGCGTAGCGCGCGCACCACAGCGACACGCCCTCCAGCCGCGCGCGCCGCACGTCCAGCATCTCCGGCTCCGCTGCACGCACCAATAACGAGTATATCCCTCAACTTTATCCACAATATTAGATTTTTGTACTGAGCAGAAAATAATTTATCATCGCAACCGAGCGCCAGCGAGGGCTCTAAAAAACACAAGTGCAATATAAATTACTTAATGCGAGGTACATAATCTGCTTTTCTTTCAATTAATACAAGAAAAGTTTATGAAAAATAAATCTGAAAAGAAATTATAATTTAGTGAAATATGTAAGTCATTTACTTTCTATTTTTTCTTTATGGTCAGTATTTTTTTGGCCAAGCAATACATACGCTATCTGTATAACTCCATACAGTCGGAAGGCTGGCCATCCTTTTTTGTGACATGTGACAGCTCTAGGCACGCGATTTAAAAATTCAATTTTCTTTTTTTTCTGCTCTAGAGCAGCAAAGCTGCCTTTGTGCTGGATATGTAATGCAGTTATTATAGAATTGCAGCGTAGTTGAAAGAAAACAATCTTTGGATTATATAATAGAATAAAAGACCAGAAAACATGTAGTAGAGTAAACGCAGCGCAATAAGCGTGGTGTGGTGTGAACTCACGCGAGTCGGGCGAGGCCATCGTGCTGACGGTGTCGGGGTGTCCGGCGCGGCGGAAGCAGTTGTCGAGCGTGAGGCGCGTGAGCTCGGCGGCCAGCGCGGCGCGCGCGCGCGCCGACACCGGCAGCACGATCACGGGCGCCTCGCACGCCAGCTGCAGCCGCATGCGGCTCGCCACCCGCCCCGCCGCCGCCACCGACACCTGCCGCACACAGTTACAGCGTACTCAACGTCCGACACGAAAACACTGCACAAACGAGCTCACAAAATGTCGCGTAGAAAAAATAATGATTATATTACACCGAATGATTTCTTACTGGGTCAAGATAAACTAGGACCAAAACGCCAAGTTTAGCTTGCTGAAAGTCGGAAATGAGATTCAAAAGAAAAGGGAAATAAGGAAAGACATGCATTGGTAACAGAATGAGGAAGATTTACTTTGAGATCATTTATTTTGCGTGCTTCTGCCGCCTTCTGTTACTTCATGGAAACTATTGCTGGCCAGCGCCCACCCATTACTGTTAGTCATCTCAAAGTAAATATAGCTTTGACTTCCGCAAAGTCACAGCTGAATCAATTAACTAGAATAAGGAAGATAAAAGTTATAAACAAAACGAAATCAATTCTATTTCGATCTCATCTTTTTCCTAGCTTGTATGAAAACAAACGAAAACAAAGAAATGAATATAATATTAATAACAAGAATAAAAGAAAAGGATGAGTATTAGAAGGACAGAAAATGGAATTACTATGTATTTGAGAAAGAAAAGTAAAAGATGGGAAGAGAAAGAATTCTGGTATTCCGATCTCACCTTCTTCCTAGCTTGCATTATAACACGCCGGAGTAAACTGAACTCTCTTGCGAAAGCCTGCAGCTCTTGCACAAATCTTTTCGTATGGACATAGGTAGCGGGGCCGATTTCTATACTGAGGCTTGTTTCGTAGCCAGCCGTCGCCGCCTCCGCACTGCTTAACCTACACACACGCATATGAACTTTTAAAACATCTGGAAGAATTCGTGGTTGTTTATTATTGATTTAATTATCTTTCATAACATTAACACTGCCTAGAGGATAATAATAATAATAATAATAAAGAACGCAACAGTGCGAACATAAGCGTAAGTACCCAGGCCCATGAACACTTGAGGAGGACTTTGGAGGAGACGATAGCGCAGTATCGCGCCACACCAGAATCTAGGCCGCGTATACCTCGTCTGCCTACGAATAGGCGTAATTTGGCGCTAATGGGAGCCCTGAATGATCTGCTAGCCCCGTATTTAGAGGCTAGTGATGATCTTGTTGATACGCACTCAATCTTATACTGCGGGGCCATAGCGGCGTGTCGGGTTGCACGAGTCAAGTTTCCTGACGTTGACTATGCAGCTCGGCCCGTCGGCGGGGTCCCTGCATGGCAAAAGCGGATTGAGCGACGTATCAGCATATTCAGGACTCTCATTGCAAAGCTAATTTGCTTCAGGGAGGGCAACAATCGCCCCCGTGTCATGCGTTTCGTGAACCAGGCATTCGCGGGTACTGGTATTAGACCCAGCGAATATATTGCCTGTATTACGGAACGCATTGACTTCCTGAAGCAGAAAGTTTATGCGTGGGCGGGACGTATTCGCCGCTACAGAGAGCGTGTGGAACGATTCCAGCTAAATAGGCTCTTCCAAAGTGACCAAAGGAAGGTGTATAGAAAGTGGGAGGGAACTAAACAATGTGTGATCGACGGGCAACTGCCGGATGCTACTGCTATGAATAATTTCTGGCGTAGTATTTGGTCGGTGCCAGTTGAACACACCGAGGGTGATTGGATGACAGTGGTTGAACGTGAATGTGAGCCCATCGAGTCCATGGGGGCTGTAACTATCAGCCCCGATGACATAAGTTGTGCGATTCGTACGGCGCAGAACTGGAAAAGTCCTGGACCGGATGGATTGCACAACTTCTGGATGAAGTGGATTCGAAGCTCACATGAACGTTTGGCCACACAATTCCAACAAGCCCTCGTGCTTGGTTCCCTACCTTCTTTCCTTACGACAGGACTCACCTTCCTGCTCTATAAATCCGGTAGTACCACGGATCCCAAGAATTTTAGACCTATCACATGCTTGCCAACTCTTTACAAGCTCCTTACATCCATCTTGAGAGCAAAAATTAACCAGCATATTGTTGTGAACAAAATCATGGCTTCCTCCCAAAATGGATGTAGGGTTGGGTCCCGTGGTACCAAAGAGCTCCTCCTCATGGACATGACCATCTGCAAGCAAGTTCAACGGAAAAAGGCAGCCCTCTCATCTGCCTGGATTGACTATAAGAAGGCCTATGATTCAGTGCCTCATCTTGGAGTTGTATAAAGTTAATTCAACTTTAAGATCCTTTCTTGGCACGTGTATGAGACAATGGACCACAGTCCTTTGTCAGCCAGGTAGAGGAAATGGCTCCTCGGACCCGATGGACTTGATAAGGATCGAGCGAGGCATTTTCCAGGGCGACAGTTTGAGTCTATTATGGTTTTGTCTGGCTTTGAACCCCCTCAGCACCCTACTGAGGGATTCAAGACTAGGCTGCCGCCTCCGAAGTGATGGGGAGATTGTTTCTCACCTGTTATACATGGATGACTTAAAATTATTTGCACCAAATCCCTCTGACCTGGTGGAGCTATTGAAAATCACAGAAGATTTCAGTAGTTCTATCAGGATGGAGTTTGGTGTAGATAAATGTGCTGCCATGTATGTCGAACGGGGAAAAGTTGTAAAATCAACAAATTTACAACTTTCTGAGACAATGTCCGTCAAATCTCTCGCGGAGGCGGAAACTTACAAATATCTTGGTATGTCACAGTCTTTGAGTATTGTGGATGGGGACATAAAGCAGGCGATGAAAGAGCGTTTCTTTTGTCGACTGACAAAAGTACTTAAAAGTCTTTTGTCAGGTGGTAATAAGGCGCGCGCTTTCAATGCTTGGGTAATGCCCCTACTCACTTACTCCTTTGGCATACTAAGATGGACCCAAACTGAGTTAGATGCCCTGGATAGGAAGGTCCGTCAACAGCTGACAGCGCATCGCATGCTTCACCCACGCTCATCTGTTATGAGACTGTACATCCCACGTAAGTGTGGAGGTCGTGGTTTTTTGAACGCCAAGACTCTCCATAACCGCGAGGTGTGCAGTCTTAGGGATTATTTCCTTAATAATGAGTGTGGGATGCATCGCGACGTTGTAGCAGTAGATGGGAGCTTCACGCCGCTCTCCTTAGCAAACGAGAATTGGCGCAGACCAGCGGTGTTAAGCATCGAAGACCGCAAAAACATATGGAAGAGCAAGGAGCTGCATGGGCGGTTCTACCGGGCCCTAACTGGGCCCGATGTAGATCTGCTCGCGTCGGTAAACTGGCTACGATTCGGTGACCTCTTTGGAGAAACCGAAGGTTTTGTTTGTGCAATTGCAGACGAGGTCATGATGACGAACAACTATCGGAGATATATCCTTAAGGACGGTACGGTCGACATCTGTCGGGCATGCCGCCGTCCTGGCGAGTCACTCAGGCATATTATTTCCGGTTGTTCTCATCTGGCTAACGGAGAGTATTTGCACAGACATAACCTTGTAGCCAGAATTATCCACCAGCAACTTGCTCTTCGATATGAGCTTGTGGAATCCGAGGTGCCGTACTATAAGTACACACCAGCGCCGGTTCTCGAAAATGGTCGTGCCACGCTGTATTGGGATCGATCTGTTATCACAGACAGGACTATTGTCGCAAATAAGCCTGACATCGTGCTGACAGATCGATCGACACGCCAAGCAGTGCTCGTTGACATCACCATTCCACATGACGAAAACCTCGTGAAGGCCGAGAAGGACAAGCTTAGCAAGTACCTTGACTTGGCTCACGAGGTGACTGCCATGTGGGATGTAGATTCGACGGTCATTGTCCCGATAGTCGTGTCTGCAAACGGTCTTATAGCAAAGAGTCTCGACCAACATCTCAAGAGGCTCTCGCTAGATGGTTGGATCAAGGGCCAGATACAGAGGGCAGTACTCCTGGATACCAGAAGGTTTCTTTCTCTGGGGCCCTGACTGTCGGTAGCTTGAGCCCTGCCCCGCTGCTGACGGCACTCTAGGTTTAGGTTTTTATAATGTTTTTGTTTTGTAATTTATTTTTATATTTTACTTTTATATAAATATTTTAAAAACCTAAATCTAAGAAATAAATTAAATACAGAGAATAATAATAGTGCTCCAGAGAGTCGGTCAGAGCCCTCGCCCCCGACGTGTCTTCATCGGTCGGGGTGGAAACCCAAGAGGGCTCGCAGGGCTCTCGACTCTGGCTTGCCTTAGTTGGCCGTCCAGAGAGGAGTCGTGAGAGCTGTTGCTCCAGGGGTGGAAGTGTTAAAGGGCATAACGCCGCGAGTAACTTCGGAGAAAGCGCAGCACACCTCTCGACACCCCTGAGTCGCCCGCACCGGTGTTGCCCCTTTTGCCGGCATTAATCGTTGGCTATTTTGAGGGGCCCATCTAGTGGGCGGCAAGCCACCACCTGCCAATTGTAGTCAGTTATCATGATTATGGCAGGTGCACGTCCCTTTGCAATAACCCAGCATAAGTCCACCCAACTCTCAATCCCATAAACCCATTAATTTCCTTTTTAAAATGCAATAGTTCCTCCTCCGGCCAAGACCTGTTCAAGGGCATATCACACATTGGTATTTCTAGGAACGGGTTCTGGCTAGAGACCAACATTACATGAACTTCTCCAAAGGGCCTCTATGTGTTGGATCTATATCCCCACGCAAGCCTCTCAAAGAACCGGGGTAACACCCGTGAATTAAGAGAGATACAAATAATAATAATAATTCTTTATTCAAATAATGGATAGCAATAATAATGGAGGAGCAATAGCGTAAAGTAAAATACGCATCTTTCAATAAATTCTGTTGTTATATCAGAAATCTGCTTAAATACAACCTGTTTGGCAGCAATTAGCTGGTTGTGCTTTCTGTTGGTTGAAACTCGTACAAGATCGCACTTGCGAATAAATGGAGAATAAAAAGAGATCGCGGTGATGTGTGTATGGGCAGCACACTGCTCACCTGCTGTAGTGGAAGGTGAGCGCATGGTGCGCATGCGTCCTGAACCTGTCCCGCCAGAGCAGCGCATGCGGCGACAGATCCGTGAGCTGCAACGCACCCAGCCGCCCGGTGATATGGCGCGTGTGAGCTTGCGCCTGCCAAAATATAAAAAACAAACCATTTTAAGTGAAAAATATAAAAAAAAAAACGATTGGGCTGCCAATTGCGTAAGTAAAAAAACTCTGTATTGAAGTAAGCATTTGTGTCCCATCTCACCTAAAGGTAAGTGACGATGAAGACGAGGATATGAAGACGAGGATGTTACACGTCTATTTTTCAAGTGACAGTTTTGTAACGAAGTCCCATACATAAGAAGACGTTGAGAAGCAGTTACCTGCGCGCGCACGGTGACGCGCACGCGGGACACGAGCGCGCGGCACGCCTCGAGCCCCGCGCCGCGCACCACCAGCACGGCCAGCGAGCGGATGGACATCTCCGTCTGCGTGCTGCCCGCCGCCGCGGCCGCCGCGCCCCACTCGCCGTCTACCAGCAAAACATCATCTCAGCCGCAAGAACATGAAGCCAAAATTATGTCGCTATAGAAGCAGCTACTGTGGGTTTGCTGGTTTCGGACTGTATCAATAAGAAGACGCTGTGTTGGATATCAGATGTATTAGAATTTACAAAAATATGACAAAATGGTGTCGTGCCGTGTCGATGGCTGGGCCCAAAGGCCCTTATGTGTGGTGATGTATATCCGCGGCCCCGCACTGCAACGTCCGGTGTCGACAGTGGCCGCAACAGACAACCGTTATAGCATAACATCAATTAAATAGTGAACGTTTTTTGACCTACACTTGCAATGTATTTTTGTAGCTATGTGTGAGTGAGCGCATGATTCGTTCTGCTCGATGTCTCGTTATTGTAATGACATCTAATTGGCTTTTTTAGTGGGTGTATGAGCGTATGTTTATCATATGCAAATTTAGTGGTAAAGATATCGGCGACATTGGTTCTCGTATAAAATGTACACTAAAACCTTTCTTTCTGTATTCTGTGATAAGAACAAATAAAAAAAATGAATTAAATGAAATATTAAAAGGTACACATACAAACACCTAGTTTCTTGATTTTTTCTATGATTAAATAAGTTTGTACAGTAATAAGGAATACTGCATGTGCGAATGCGACTTGCACTTGGCGTTTTTTATTATATTCATCGCCATATAGGGTTTCTTAACACAGGTGGATGTCGAGATTAGGTAAACTTGTTGGGATAGAGTAGAGCAGTGCTTTGGTTGGACTGTGAAATTGGGGCAGGTAAAAACCAAACTTCTATAAGAACGCAAAATAATATGTTTATAAAATAATTTATATACATATATCGCTTATTTTACACGTTTTTACTCATTTGTCTCAAGGAAATCAAATCTAATAGTATATTTCCCGCTGACCAAGAATGACACAAGTAAAAGAAACAACATATAAATCCGTATGTAGTAAAAAAAATAGAAACATTTTTGCAAGAACCACTTTTCGCCACCGCGTTTCGGACTCCCACTTGGGCTTTTTTGTAGGTAGTACTGACCTGTCTGGTCTTTTTCCGGCTCGCAGTGATCCTCGGGCGCGTCGTCGCCGGCGATGCCGAAGAAGTCCAGCACCGTCACCCAGCTGTCGATGCTTACCACCAGATTCAGGCAGTTGAACTCCACTTTCGTCAATTTTGTCATCTGAAACATGTTACTATGAAGGTCAAACGGGAACTTTGGAAGTCAATTTTTATTCGTGTAGTGTGTTTTATTTTAAGTTATGCTAGGTTAGGTTAGGCTAGTTGGCTGACAAGGACTGTAACTTCCAGACAATCAGCCGAGATAGCCCATCTCGGCTGATCGTCAGGAAGTTACAGTCCTTGGCAGGTAATTAGCAGCCAACTAATTCAAACGGCACAATCTTATAGGTGCATTGCGAAGCTGGAGTGTGCATCTAACCATCGCGTTCAAATATGACCATTCCTGAAAATGTTGACCTGGCTCTACCTTATTTTTATTCCAACTATTATATTGGGCTGCCATCATACATATACGTTATATATGATGAAATATTATCTTTGGTTTTAATTTAAGCCTTATCTGGATGACATAAGATTCACTTATGAGTATTGTATCTGCTACCACGGTACCTAAACGAGTGCGTACCTTATCGTCTCCGTCACCTGCGTCAGGCCGCCATTGCACGGACACCCACACTAAGTTGTCATCAGCTCGAAGCATGTCGCCCGCATCTTCGTCCGCGTCCACGCTCGTATCCACTTCCGCTTCCGGCCCATGCATTGTTTGGGCGGGCGAACATGGCGAGCAGGGTGGCGTGATGCCACACTTACTATCGCGCTTGCTGCGCCGAGCCACCCACTATAACAAAAACAATAAGAACTATTTAACAACTTTAAAATGCAACTTAAATGGACTATAAGAATACACAAAGGTCCAAAATGACACCCCTGTTAAACACCCCAATATGTTTGACATTCAATCAGGTACGTTTCCTCTATTTTAATCTATATTTGAGTCTTTTACTAACATTTGATAAGCTCTTTCTAAGAATAGAGATACACAGATGGTTTGTGACTAAACTTTAGTGCGATTGAATAGTGTTAACATGTCAAATGCCTTTGAAATGCCTTAATTTATACGAGTGTCGAGTGGTACATACTTCGCCATCTAGCACGTTGAGCTTGCCCGGCAGCGACGCCGAGCTGCAGTTAGTTTCGTTTAGCGCCGCACTGCAGTCCGGGAACGACGTCACAAAGTCCGGACATGACTTGGACACGAACACGGCCTTAGGCGGTACTTGAGGCGTGTGCGACACCATCATCATGCGGTGCCGCGAGTCTGGCTCTTTGGTTAAGTCTTCCATTGTGATCGAGTGGAGAGACACCTTGAAAAAAATTGTAAAACAATGCACAAATAATTATATTGGACATGTTCAGACTGAGAAATATCACAATTCTCTTATTTGGATTTGGTTCCGAGTCCTTCCTTTCTTCCTCCCGAACTTTGGAGATCTGGAGACCAGATTCAGATATTTACCCCAACTATTTAGTTCGCATTACACCGCCTGTAAAATTATTTGGCAATTTTTTTATGCCAACTGCCTGCTTTATATCAAAAGCATACCCTATGTTTTTGCATGAAATGTTAATGATTATGTCCCTTACTCGCTTTACAAAACATCTCAAGGAAAAGACGGAGTCCTATGACCTATGCCATTTAATGTCCAGAAGTGTGAAAACTGGATGATTATGACCGCAAAGTGTTAAATATATAAAAAAGTTTTGTACTAGTACATGTAATTTGTCAGGATAGTGTATCTGTCAACATCAGAGATGCTTGCTGATACATTAACGAAAGGTGTCAACTCGGTGAAGCATCCGAGTTTTGTTCCAAGGCTGGGTGTTAAGAATATTGTAACAAAGTAGTATACATTTTTTATAGAATTTGGATAATTTAATAGGAAGGTGTGGTGAAATATATTAGTTATGTACTTGCGTTACGAAGTACATAACAAAAATAAAACGCTTAATCTATGTCAGCCAGACAACGCATTTTTATTAAGAAGTGATAAAATTAAGTATGAAGAAGGTTGACACGATACCTGCAGGGATTCAGGCTCGCGCGGCATGGCGCGATGGTGGAGGGAGAACTCTCTGAATGCCAGCTGCACCAGACTGCGCTCTCCGCAGCCCAGGTCTGCTCGCAGTTCTACTGTAAGCGTCGCCACCTCGAACCTCACTGTGAAAAAAAACATATTGACGTCTTTTCTTAGTTTATGGCTTAATCGTTCAACCAAATGATGATTTTGGCAATGTCATGGTTGGAGATGACACAACGAACTATTACAGGCTGATCGATGCAGGAGCTGAGTGTAACCTCAAACGAACACAACATAAAAGTTAGTAGTATTTTTAAGTAAGAGAAGGTGAGATCAAACAATTAAGGAATTAGGATAAGGATAATAATGGAAAAGGGAATTGCCAGTTAATATACAAAATAAGTTTATATGTAAATATTATTGTTCTTGATAAATTTAGCTAAGAGGGTTTACAAATTGAGAAAATATTAGTAAGAAAGAGATATTGACTGGACGTGGAATATTAGGAGGAATTGAGTCGTACAGAGACACAGACAACTTAGGACATTTAAAAAGAGGTGTTCTAGGGTACCCTCGTCCGCGTCCAGGCTACACTCACACAGCGAACTATCTTACACTCTGATTTTTGCTAGGAATACTGGAGAGCATACATGTCCTAGGCGTAATCTAATTGCCGATGTAGGGTGTTATATTATTTTTGTAGGTCCTTGGACTAGTTTATATTTTGATGTAAGGATTATGGGAACGTTAGTAAATAAAATCTCAAATGTATTTGATATCCACTCGGTTAGACAAGAGCAGAGACCTAGCAGGGCGCGGGGCAGCGGGCGGGCGGCGGGCTTGGCGGCGGGCGGCGGCGCGGCCAGCAGCTGCGCGCGCAGCGCGGGGTCCAGCCGCAGCGTCGGCACCGCCGGCTCCGACAGCGGCGCACTCTGCACACACACCTTCTGATCACCCACTTTCACAACAGTAAAGGCTCCAAACAAGTCCCTTGTGGGCCACCAAAAGCAACATTTATGGTTGTGCGGTGATTTAAAATTATTTAAAACCTCACATTTGATAAAAACAAACGGATAGCACTGAAACAATTTGTACTATCTTATCCAAAGTGTTCAATATTCTACACAATTTTAATGTATTTTTTTTTATCTAATGCTTTTTCTAAATAATAATATAGGAAGCATAAAGCTGTCTAGTTTAATTTTCAATACACTGTTCATGAGTACATAGGTAATTCCATGGATTATTCGTACGGTGGTGACGGTTACCTCAGCAGTAGTGTCTCTGTCGGTGGTCCGCTCCGCAGGTGCGGCACTGATCCACCTGATGGTCTCTAGAAGCTGCTCGTACTGCTCCCGACGAGCAGATATCTGCAGCTCGCCGACTATTTTACCGCGTATTTCACACTACAAATAAATGAAAAGATCATCATATACGTCCTAGATTTGAATAAAGAAGACACTTTTAACGTTTCTGGTTACGCATAAACTACACAGTATTTTATATACATTATGTAAATAATTGTACCTGACTGATAACGGCTCCGTCAACATCCACATCCCCGCAGTGCACGGACAGCTGCAAAGCCGTGTTATGCAGCACGGGCTTGCCGAGCCGCACGTCGTAGATCTGCGCCATGTTCTCCGCGTTTAGAGTGTGCGTCTGCAGTTGCTCAGCCACGTCCAGCTACCAAAAAGAAACAAATTAATAACAATCATGACATGATTAAATCAAATTTAACTATATTTCTTCCTACCCTGAAAAAATAGTCTAAAACAAAAGTCCTATGAAGTCTCGCATGATCACCATCTTCTGCCTTTCGAATAATTTACTATTCTTCGCCGCAACTAGCCTCATAGACGACAAAAAAGCGAGAATATTGTCGACTTACCGAGGCAAGCGAGATGTCCCGCACTCGGATGCGGTACAGAGAGTGCTGCGGCGGGCCAGGCTTGTTGGACAGGCTCATGCGGCCGAGATGCGCCACGAATACTTCCGTGCTGTGCGCCGCTCGGGGCAGCACTACCACCGGGGATTCCAATTCGATGCTCACGCTGTAAAATTACGAATATTTTAGTTCCAATTTCACTCTTATTTCTAGGTATATGTTTGACTCTACTATTTCACAGGGACATACCTCAGTACGATGTTATCAGATTTGAGATCGGGCGGGTCATCGACCGAGCATCCCATGCTAATAGTTCTTCTTCTCGGCGACACGCCGTCCATCGACTGCGATAGTTTGGGGTTAGCGTACAGAGAATCACTCCTGTGGGATTACATAGACAGCATTAGTTATAATCAAAGGGTAATGTAAGAACTACGTCACATATGTTGTCATTATTTGATTAATTACGGGCCTAATAAGCATGGAAGTTGAATGTCTAAAAGTATAGTATGGCATGAATGAACTGCACAATAATATAATCGAGGAGTCACCTGGGGTGCACGAGGCCGATGGCCATGTCGTGCGCGGCGGCGCGGATGGAGCGCGCCAGGTTGGCCAGGTACTGCTTGAACTCCGTGAGGCACGAGCGCAGCTCCCGCAGCAGCGGGCCCGAGTGCGTGTACCACACGGACGCCACGTGCATCGACACGCTCGCCTGCACCACTGTGCACACACTTCATACTTTCAAAATCATTTTATTACTCAAAAATTACAATGAATTATTGATAATAAACTAGTATTGAGCCTTGCGGCACGCCCGACCGCGTATTAGACGCTTATATTCCTAGCATATGGGCGTCACTGTCACCAATGTAATGACGGAAATTTTTTTGAGCAACTCAGAAAGAACTATGTTTGAAACCAATGTTTAATTTTTGTCTTAAGTCGTATAGCGTTGGTAACAAATGGTTGTCAATAAAAAATATGGTGACATTAGCTTGCCTCTTTGGTTAATTTAGTTGTCAAACAGATATCGGGCAAGGGAAAAATGCGTCGTTTGTTATCCTGGAAATTCACTATCGGATTTTTCGCGTTTTGGAAAACATATTTTGTTATCGCGTCTCGAAAACGGTGTTTGTATTTAGTAAAACGCTAATTGGGTCGCCACGAGGTAGGTCAAGATTCCCAGCTGGGCTGGTTAAATTAGACTTGTAATAATAATACACATCAACTGTGAGTGATTTCGCGTACGGAAGTTATATGACTCGTGATAGAATCAATTTGTTGAAAAGGTTAGATTATGCTGACGCGCCCTTCGTCTCGTCGAGGGATCACCAGCACAGAGAGGCCGTGCATACAGTCAGTAATTAGGGTTAAGGTTAGTGAAAATTAGAAAACTTGTATCGGCTTCGTTCAGAAGCACCCTTCGACCGGTTCGCTATCAGTATATTACAGCCATGAGCCCCTGCATAACTTGATATTAGAACTGGATCGGATCGGTCGAGGCCTGGCTTTGAACAAACTATGTAAAGGCAATTAAAAAGTCGTCCTCGGCGTCAAAGGCCGATCAGCAATAACAGCGTCGGCCAATCGGCGCCGCTCTGCTACATGCATACATGCGATGAACTGCACCTCTAAAAGTGTCAGCTGCAGTGTTAATGGGGGGATAGGGAGTAGTGACCTGGCGCGTCCCCGCCGGCGGCGGCGTCGAGCGTCCTGGCGACGGTGAAGAGCAGCGCCCGGTCTGCGCGCGCGGGCGGCGCGTGCGCGGGCGCGCGGCCGGCCGCCAGCACGCGCGTGTGCACGCCCGCGCCCTCGCACAGCGACACCACCTGCACGCCGCCCAGCGACCCGCCCACCGACACGTGGGCGCCGCACGACTCTGCCCACACACTATTACTTATTTACCACTCTTCAACTTAATCAGTGTTATTATGAAACGAAAACTAAAATTAGTACCAGATTTAAGCCGGGGTCCAAGTCAAGTACTTAGGAAAAGGTAGTATAAAACGAGGTTTATCGTTTAAACCATAGATGATCCTACGCCGAAAGATAAACCTACAATTCCTTAGTTTAACTCTTGTACTAACTTATTTTGTTACCAACAAAGTTTTTCACCAAAAAAACGCTGTTTGAACCAGGTACTAAAGTTAGTCCTCGTTTTATAATAAACACAGAATTAGGTAGTTACAAAACTATTTCTGAACAGTCAGAGTCCTTTTTTATTAAATATGCTTACATCTTGATTTAAGCTATTTATAATAAGTGCCCTAGCTACTGGATAGACGGCATCTCAGAATACCATAGCGTAGATGGTGATATAGTAAAGAAACATTCTCACTAAATAGGCCCATCAAAGCATAGAACAAAGAAACATGAAAAACTAATACTAAGGCTCCCCGTCTTGCCCAACAGTTGGACCTAACAGACGTAATTGACCAATAATAAATCCTTGCATAAAAGGGTAAAAAATTGCTCAAGATAGAGCGAAATGGAAAATACTCACATGCGGTCCCGACCGCACTTAAAGTAGGATAAGGTGAGGAAGAAGAAGAAATCCTTGCGCGTTTCAGATAGTTCTTTACCAGGAAGTGACGTTCAAATAAAAGTAGAGCTAATTTTCATTCTGCTACTTACCCAGAGTGGCCTGAATCTTGGCTTCGCTGATCGTAGCCGTGGCGATCTTTCTGGCGACCACGTTGCCCTCATGTACTGCTGCGCGGAGCAACAGCACGCCAAGACGATGAAAGTCGAATGTGATTTCAGTTCGGACTTCCTTCTGTCGATCCAAATAAGTTAAATTAACAATTTTGCCGCCACGAATATTTCCAGCTTATGGTGTGATGAAATACCTTGGTTGTATAACCTCTCTCTCTCATCCGAGCGTGTTCCCGGTTGCATCCGCAGCTGGTGTGCTTTGGAGCCCGGGGTCCGCTTTCCGGCTCTTTCTTCTCCACTTCGCACGGTCTGCGGCTTCCTTAATTGTGAGACCATTGGCTCGCATATCGTCCCCAACGACATCCAGCCGGGCTTCTGCCGGGGCCCGGCGGAAGTGGCATAGCCAGACATTTCTTTCCTATATAATTTGCCGGTTTTCGCAAAACGTGGCCGTACCAGCGTAGGCGGCTCTCTTGTAGCTTGGCCGCTATGTCTCGGACATGGAGACTGCCGCAAATGCGGGAGTTTCTCACGCGGTCTTGCCGCGAAACTCCACACATCCAGCGCAGCATTTTCATCTCCGTGACACGCAGCTCCCTCTTGTGCCGCTCAAGTACAGGCCACGCTTCACTTCCATATAAAAGGACAGGTCTGATGATGGATTTATAGATCTGTCCCTTCAATCTAACCGGCATCTTCGGGTCACAAATGACACCAGTCACCTCACGCCACTTTGCCCATGCCGCCGTTATACGAGCTTTGATGTCGCTGTCGATGTCCCCGGTTGCGCTAAGGACGGCTCCTAGGTATTTACACTGGTCAGAATGGTCGACCACGTCCTCGCCAATGCGTACTGGCAGGGGATCTGTGACATTACAAGCCATGTACTCAGTCTTCGCCACGTTTAGTGTCAGACCACCGTTTTCAAGCGACTCCTTCCACGCATTCACGCGACGCACCAGTCTTCCCCTGTCCGCATCTGCCAGTGCGATATCGTCAGCATACATGAGAAGCCACGGGGGTTGCACATGTGCATTTCTTATACTGTGTGACACTTCGTCTAATATCGCACTGAAAAAGAAGGGGCTAAGGACTGAGCCTTGATGGACTCCGACTGTGACGGGGAAGGGTTTAGTGTCACTAACAGCAGTCCTGACCAAAGAATCTGAGTCACGGTACATATCGCGGATAATGTCAATATAGATCTCGGTTGTATAACCATGTAAAGAAAACATAAGTAACCCTTTTGACTGAAAAAGAAGGTGTGATGAAAAACTGATGGTAATTAAAATAGACTGATGTTTCATCGGGCGTTAAGTCGGCGTTGCGACCAGCGACAACTCCACATGTGTACAGGGGGCGGTGTGAGCCGGCTTACTTGGAACAGGTCTGGGGGCGCGGCGGCCTGCTGGCCCGGGCTGCGGCCGGCGCCGGCGTCCGCGGCCGCGCCCGGCGCCCACACGCGCTGCGCGAACCCGATCAGCTCCACTATGGTCTCCTGGTTAGCTGCGGCGAACACATTGTTTACACAAGTGCATAACTATTTACCCACGATAAATAATTATATCAAGCTAATAAAAAAGATTAGAAGGCGTCGACATTACAATATGGAACAACTGATAATTGCGACAAAACACCGTAATAGTTAGATTCAGGTGATACATTGCGGAAGTCAAAGCTACATTTACTTTGAGACAATTTACTTTGCGTGCTTCTGCCACCAGGTAGTTCATGCAAACTATTGCTGGCTAGTCTCAAAGTAAAACACCATAAATTGTACTAAATTACACTATAATAACTGAATTCATGCATAAATAACCCTGTAGTAGAATTTATGTCTCACCTATAATATCTAAATTATTAAACAGTATATTGGCGATTCTCAAATCTTCCGCATCTCCTTCTCCCTTCACGAGGCAGAGCTCCACGGCGATCAGCGCCTCCGAGTCCACAAGCCCGGGAGGTGCCCAGCCCAGGCCATGCGGCTGCTGCGTGTTAGCGCCCGGCCAGCGCGGAGACGGGCTGTCTCGACCCGGGTCTGGGTTACCTAGAAAAATATACCATTTCTTACTTTACTTTAGTAACAGAGGGATTTTGACAAGTCATCGAAAATTTGATTTATATCTGGTGATACAGTTCGACGGAGAAAACTGTAACTTTTTAGACGAGTAAAGCGCCTATGTTTTTAAATTACATTACAACTATATTATAACATTTTCACCGAGACCCCGAGAAACCGCGATGCCTACGTGTTTCTCACTTTGGCAGTCAGGTTTCTCGGCGATTCTCGGCAATGTACAAATAATATAATTACTAAAATCAAATACACTAGGACATCAGAAATAAATTCATGAAGTTATTCATAAAACAGATCTAATACATTGCGCTGAACGAGCATGTCACCGAGTAGCTCTGGCTCTTGCTGAAGGAGCATTTTTCGCGTACTCCGTGTGAACAATACTTGGAGTAAAAGACGGGGTCGTCTTCGTGGTTCCTCTACTGCGCCACCTCTCTGATGCTATCATTATTATTAAACGTGTACTAAGAGATCGCGAGAAACCGTGAGAAACTTTAAAATAAATGTGAATAAATCATGTGAATTTTCGGTCTCTCAATTCATTCTTCAAGTTGAGTTTATTTTTCAGTTAGATATTGAGTCAAAGCTTATGTTAGGGACTTACTCTTAGCGGCAGTGTGTCGCAGCGAGTGTAATGCGTGGTGCAGCGCCTGCGGGTGCGCCAGCGCGGGCGCCGTGCGCGTGTCGGGGGACGTCGGCGACGTGGGGGAGGTGGGGGACGTGGGCGAGGTGGGCTCCGAGCCGCGGATGCTGCCCGACGCCGTGTCCATCCTGCACACACACAGGAATATGTTGATGACATGCTGTAGGCGGTGGTGGTGGTGGTTGATGGTGGGGGGGGGGGGCGGCTCACCCCACGTGCTTGTGGCTGGCGACCAGCAGCTCGAAGTCGCCGCCGTAGGTCTGCAGCGCGTCCACGAGCAGCAGCGAGTGCACGGACAGCGACAGCGACAGCTCGGCGGGCCGCGCGCCCAGCGCCGCGGCCGCGCGCACGCCGCACACCTGCACCTCCGCGATGCTGCGCCCGCGCGACTGCACCTGCCGGCGAACCCTCCACTTGACTAATGTCACTATGTCAGCTGTTGCTGCCATTATAGCAGACCCAGGGCTCCGACGTACCGCAGAAAAAAATAAATCTGATATTTTTTGGCAGCTCTAACAATCATAAGAGTGATAGCCATATTCCATAACAAGAAAAACTCTCTGTTCTATTCGATACAATTTCAAGAAATCTACAATAACCACTGCAATATATAACTAACACGACCGTAACAAGTGCAAAATACCCGTTAACATAACTTCAGAATGGTGTTAATGTCTTACCTCCAACGACAGCTGGTCGATGGCAAACTGCAGCACGAACAATTTGGCGTTTTGATGAGCGGACAGCTCGGAGCGCTCAGTTTCTGAACTTTCGCTGCTTTCGTCTTTCTCGTCGTCCGGCTGCTCCTCCGCCGTAGTGTCTCTGTTTCTATGAATATGAACACATTATCATTAAAATGTTATCACTGATGGTATTATGACCAATTACCCTATGATTTTCGTCCTCGAAAAGGGCCGCTACATCAATGGATTACGTACGACATGTCGTAGTACCACTAAAGGATTTAAGGATTCCGATCGGGGAAATTCACACTTGCCAGACTTGTATAATAGGCATCTGTCAAATCAACTGAGAACTGATTGATTGAACTACTGGACAGCTCTCATTGATGATGAAATTATTCTATACATGGTAGTAGCTATTCATGCTTACTACACTATGACACACATATTTGTAATTGTCATTCACTTCTATTCGAAGACTGCGTCAAGAAAATAGTTCCGAAAAGTCTTCAGAAATAAATGTACTCGGATCCGGCTAGGAGCCGGCCATATAAATTTTGCTAAATAAATTTTATTCACTTCATCATAATCATTTAGTAACTATTCCGCTAAAACGCAATTGAAAATTGGAGAAGATGACTATTTGCTGTCTTTAGCGGACCCAGATCTTTGAAGCGCCACAGTCACAGTTAAAATTATCTTCTACTGTTTTCTAACGGTAGATAGATGAGAAAAACAAGAGAGAAAGAAATAGTGTTATTACCTTAGTAGCTGAGAGTCTGCGACCACGGCTCGCACAGCTGCCAACTTCTGCTCGCTAAGATGCACCACCAGCGCGGGCAGAGAGCCGCACAGCGTGGCAGTGGGGTACTGCGGGTCTGACGTCTGCACCACGCGCCGCTCCGCCTGCCGACATCACGTGCCGCAGTTCATATAATGAATAATCAGTGAGCTGTGACCGACGCCTAAGAGGAAGGCTTTCGAAAGGACGGTACGGTGCCCTTGAAGAATTCCAGCAATTTGTTGGAAAATACTACAAATCAAACTATCCACGAGCCCGATGGCCCAGTGGTCGTAAGAATTAATAGCGCTTACACATGTAAAGCAACCACGGACGTAGTCCCCACAGGAATGGGAGAAAGCAAATGGCATAAAAATATTTCGAGCTCCTCCGTGCTTAGGAAAGCACGCAAAGCAACGTCCCGGTTGTCATTATTGATGTCAATCGTTAAGCTATTTCAGATGTCTCTAGACTGTTGTTATTGTTATTATTAACTTACACGCACGGAAAACAAAGAAACAATCAAATTAAGTGTAAGAATATAGAGAACTTTGTCTAGAATGAGTAAAATGTATTCGAAATGAAACCGGGACAAATTATTTCCGCAAAATTACAGCCATAATTAAATGTTTTGTTCAGCTTTGATAAACATTTTGTGTGCATAGGGGTATTTTCGAGTCCCTGTACTGCGACGTGTATTACCTGCAAGGAGATGCTGAACCGGTCCAGCAGATGCAGCGTGGAGCTGGCCTTAGCGTGCGCGTACTTCCAGTTGTCGCGCGCGCGCCCCACCAGGATCTGAAGGTCACTAAGTTCTATATTGTACCTGTGGAGATAACTTTCTTGACAATTCTGACAAAATGGTGATAGAATGATAGTAGAATTTACGGCCGATTTAAAAAGACAAGGAGTTTCTCAATTCATCGGAATGTTTTATTTATATTCTAACGTAATTTATAGTTTCAAGTTTTTTATAATTGTGCGGGCAGACGAGCATACACCTGATAGTAAGTAAGTATCATCGTCACCCATGGACACCTGCAACGGAAACCTGAAAGGAAGTTCCTTGAAAAGACGGGTAAATTCCAATTTGAAAGGCCGGCAGCGTCGTTAACAACTGTGATGTTGCAGGTGTCCATGGGTGACGATGATACTTACTATCTATGACCTGAGGGTCATAGCTTCGAAGAAAAACGGTGGCATGAAGCTACACACTACTCACGCGAGGAAACGTGTTATTGTGGATCGCCTGGCCTCGAGGTCATGCGCATGAAGCCGGTTTCCACGGCGTGGTGCTATAGTGAAACTGCACTTTGGTGCCTACCATATCAAAGAGTTCTTCTGAGCATTCCCCATTTAAAACACGGAAGAAGACGTTCAATAACCCTATATGAATATTTTAAAATGGAAAAGCTGATAATGTGGTGGTTCAACCCAGAGATGAGAACAATAATCCATATGATGCTTAATTAAGCTATATAAAAACACTAAATCGTTGTTCCTATGTAGTTTAGGTAATTGCGAAAGCTGAATATGACAATATGTAACAGATCACACACAATAAAATGGAATGTACAAAAGCATACCTGTCATACAATCTGTTGTGAAGATGAGCGGCATCCAGGGGGTGCGCAGAAAGCGGGGGTGCGGGCGCGGGGTCCGGCGGGGACGCGGGCGACAGCAGGCTGCCCGGGGGCGTCGAGCACGGCGTCATGAACATCTCTGTGAATCAAAATCAATATGCAGCTTAGTCCCATGCTCCTCATAACGTAATGAAAATACCAAAACATTATATGTAGATATAACCACCTAATAAACTAGGTTTGCAACCAAGCCAATTACAGACACGAAAAACGTCAATAAAAACTAGGGTTTACTTAAAAAAATAGGCCTGCAGGGTGAGCTGCGTTCCCAGACCGAACGTCAAGCGTCGGAACTCTAACAGTTCATACGGTGCTATGAACACAGTTTTTTACATTCAGCAGATTCACAACGTAGTGCGTCCAAGTAATTACAAGAAAATAGAAAAATATACCTTCATCATCAGTTGGTGTGGCATGTACGTCATCAGTGGGACTAGCATTCGCGAGCCGGAGTCTTCCGAAGTCGACCACCAAAACTGAAGCGTCACGGTCGCAGAGATCTTCTACAAATAGGATTTGAGGTGCGGAGATGTCCAGTTCCACTTGCCACGAGCGCCGGTCGCCCTGTTATCATCATAAATATATACGGACAAATCACACAGATTGAACTAGCCCCAAAGTGAGTTCGAGACTTGTGTTATGGGATACTAACTCAACAAATACATATATAGCTACACATCCAAGACCCAGGCTAATCTAAAAAAGATCATTTTCCATCTTGACCTGGCCGGGGAGCGAACCCGGGCACTCTCGTGTCGCAGGCTGGCGTGTCGACCGCTGCGCCACGGAGCTAGCCGCTGCTCATCGTTTATTACAACCTGTTCGTTGGTATTGAGGTAGTTTAGTTGGTGCGGTACTGACCGGGCGCGCGCGCAGCATGTGCTCCCAGTGCGAGACGAGCCGGGCCCGGGTGTGCTGGCGCACGCTGGCGTAGGCGTGCGAGTGCGCGCGCGCGCCCCACGGCGCCGCGAGGAGCTCGCGCGCCCAGCGCGCCGCCGCCGCGCAGTACACCACCTCCAGCGACGCCGACTTCACCCACAGCCTGCCACAAATTACAACATTCACACTTTTTCTATACATCATAATAAGGTCCTACACTTAGGCTCTGACTACCCCACAACGGAAAAACACGTGATACTATATATGTATACTATCTTACGTTTGCACCGAGACAAGATAGTCGACCTACGAGAGCACGGCAACGTTTCGATCTGGAACGGACGGCACTGCTCATTCGAATGCCAAATGATCGCTGACTAGTGATGTGCCGGAGAGAAATTCTCTGTTCTCATGAATTCCTTTTTACGGAAATTAGCGGGAAATCTCCAATAACTCTCGAGAATTTTTAATAATTCCCTCACTTGAGAGAAAGAAGAAGAAATTCTCGGGAAAAATTTCCGATCTGTTCTCACCGTTCTCAAAAATTTCGAGCACGGCACAACACTATCGCTGACCCAAGATCGCTGACCCAAGAACCAAGCTCAACGGCTAACGAGACCGTAGTCGACCCAGAACTAGGCGGCGACATTAGCTTTACAGTTCCGTCAAAGGATGTGCGTAAAAGCATCGGACGTGATAAGGAGACAAATAAAGGTTTGCTAAACATCGGGACACAAGTAAACTAAACCACTAATGTTTCAATAACATTATTTCATCAGAATTTAAAACCTGAAATGTGTTTGTTTAGTGGCTACTCACTTGTAATCACAGTTGAGGCCGAACGGCTTCTTCTCATAGGTGAGCTGGAACAGCGGCTCCTGCTGGCCGGCGCTCGGCTGCGACACCTGCGCGCGACACCACGACATCGTCGTCGCCGTCGTGCTCATGGCCGACAGCCCCTCACGGATCATGCCCTGGAACCATTTTAACGGCCGATGTAAAACATGTCCAAATAATTGGGTTCAAAGCACAGCACTTCTAATATATCGGAATAGAAAGGTCTTCGCTTGAATTTCATCATCAGGTCCTTTTTAGTCTCCACTACAGGAGCACGACCCTCTCTGTACTACTAGGGCCATACTTGGCCAGAGCAGCCAGAGGACTTGGCCTACACTCTCCACGCTGGCCAGACGGGTTGGAGAGGTGTCTTAGATGTTTATAAGCTTTGTTTAGCTTGTATTTCCTAAGTCGCCTTCTACGACATCCACGGGAAGACTTGGAGTGGTCCTATTCTACTCTGCCGGATACCACACGGCTATGACACTTGAATTTACTTCAGTTCTTAGCTCCCCACTCCTTGAAATGTTTTATAAGTACAAACAAATTTGAACCGTACTGCACATCACTCATACATATGCATGCACATTTAATACTAATTAATAATTATCTTTACTACGTTAAGATAGAGTTTAAAATCGTCTGTTGTAAACTATACTGACATAAATCTAGTGTCTGGCTTTTGAGCTAAAGAAACGGCGCGTGGTGCCGGCGCGCATGCCATTTCTATTCCGATATACCCATTAGAAGTTTCTGTGGTTCAAAGCAACTAGCTTTTAGTCATGGTAGAGCCACGCTACCGGCAAAATGATTTGCTAGTAGCATAAATGGGCCGGCTCGTCTGGGGAAGTACCACACTCTCAAAGAAAATCGACGTCTGAGTAAAAGCTATACCTGCATGCTTCGTTCGATAAGTGAGAGAGCCGGAGGCCAATCCTTCCCTCTCCCCTCCCCATTTCTTTCCTCCAACTCCTTGAAAGGCGGACCTGTCACACCCTGGTGTTGGTCCATGGGCAGTGGTGATCACTTACCATCAGGTGACCTGCTTGTTCGTTGCCGTCCTAAGCCATAAAGAAGCTTACCTGCGGCGCGACGAGCACGGGGAACAGCGAGCCCGGTGTGATGCGCTCGCGCAGACAAACCGCGCCTAGCGACACGTGCAGCGCATGCGACGACGCGCGCGGACGCGACTCCACCCGCACGCACACGCGCGAGAACTGCAGCTCCACGCCCGGGGGCGCCCGAGCCTCCGACCCATCCGTTCTGCACCAACATCATTATTTTGACTGAACATACCACAATATGGCCCAAAACTACACACATTGGAAAGATTCAAAATTATTAATTACTGGTAAATACAATAAACTTACGGAACTTCACTTTCGTCTCCGCTCTCCACCAGATTTAAACTGCCTTTATTCAGAATGAACTCGAATTTCCCGAACACTGTGTCTCTTTTGAGCAATGTATTATTTTCTAAGGAATCCGCGATGACGTCAAGAATCTCTTCCTCCAGCTCCGGCACGGGGGCGGAGTCCGTGGATGCGGTGGGGGAGGTGGCGGGGGCGGGTGCGGGCGGGGCGTCGGGCGGCGCGCTGGAGCCGTACCAGCCCCACCACTGCGGGAACCAGTGCACCAGCATGCTGCGCCCCGAGCTGCTCGGCATGTCCGGCGTTGACACCGGCGTCGCTTTTGGCACTTTGCGCATTGCGATCTGAAAATCAATAGGTTTTTCAAAGACATTTGGTATAGTAGACCTGCCTTCGTTATTAAGTTACAAAATGAACCACACGTACCTAAATTGTGACTATTTGCTATGGACACCTTTAACGGGAGATCATATCATTTTAAATGAAAGTGCATATCTACGCACAGCTATTTGCAGGTAGTGGTATATGCCGTCAGAGGAATTTATTCGGGCGTACCGCAGGGTAGACATCTTCGACCATCAACATTTATCCTATTTTTCTAGCAGCCTTATGATTTTTAGTGAGCATTCGTAAATCATACCTCTCTTAACGGCTTGAGTATGTGCAGCGGCGTGCGCCACTCGAACTCGTCCTTGAAGAGCTTGCGGTCGGGCGGCAGTGCGGCGGCCGGGTTGCTGAGGATGCCGAGGCAGATCTCCACGTACTTGCGTGTGTTGCGAGCTGCCTCTAAACAGGACTCCCACGTCGGCTTCGGTTCCGTCCCTGTAATAATGCGAGAGTCGACTAAATACCTGGCAAATACACTGTCTTATAAAACTATGTCGCATCACATATTCTCTAGCCTGGGATAAGACCTTTCCGCCCGACATCTCGAGTAAAAGCAAATAGTAAAGACGCTCGGCTGAAACTGAACCTAGGCTTTGAGGTGCCACCCTGATGCAACCAAAGAAACATTCAATGTATAAAAAACCGGCCAAATGCGAGTCAGACTCGCGCACGAAGGGTTCCGTACCGTTATCTATAAAAACGGCAAAAAAAAACATGTTTGTTGTATGGGAGCCATCCTTTAATATTAATTTTATTTAATTATTTCTTTTTAAAGTAAATATGTAACAAAATAGTTTGTGAATATTTCAAGTGTCTATCTGTTGCCGTTATCAATATCGAGCAAAAACAAGCAAAAAATCACGTTTGTTGTATGGGAGCCCCCTTTAATATTTATTTTATTCTTTTTTTTTAGTATTTGTTGTTATAGCAGCAACAGAAATACATAATCTGTAAAAATTTCAACTGTTTAACTATCACGGTTCATGATACAGCCTGGTGACAGACGGACAGACGTACAGCGGAGCGATATTAATAGGATCCCGTTTTTACCCTTTGGGTATGGGACCCTAAAAAGTAGTATAACACGGTCAGCCGCTACATAAGGTGTTTATGTTGTAAGAGCACTCACAGTCGTGGCGGTGGTGGTGCCGCGCCAGCGCGTACAGCCACCAGTCGCGCGCGTGCGCGTACACGGGCACGGTGGGCCGCAGCCCGCGCAGCGAGCGCAGCCGCCCGATGCGCTCCAGTCCCAGCCAGCAGCCCACCGCCTCGTCGTACTGCCTCTGTCGGTACAAAACTAACAGTTAAAGCTCTGTCTCAACATACGTACACATTATTGGCGCTTACATATGTTAAACCCCGTATATGTCTCTAGCTCCTCCGTACTTCCAGAGGCATTTAAGCTATTAAGCACAACATTCAGGGTTGTATGGTGGTACCAAAGTCAACATAGCTGAAAGATAACTAAGCGGTATATTATTGATTATCATATAAACTGATCCAACTACGCTTTCTAGTACTAATAGTCTCTGAGCTAAACCAAGGACTGACAAACAGCAGACTGACATAGCGGACCTATAAGTGTTACTTATGTCTACGGATTTTCGAACTAACCCTGAGAAATTACATACAATCAGAATATAGTACAAAACTCACCGAGGTGAGATTCAGCAGCACAGAGTCGAGCGTGAGATGCGCGGAGACCCGGGGCCTGGTCCGCGAGCGCAGCGGCTGCTCCGAGCGCTCGCGACGCACGCGCGCCGCCGCCGACGCCGGGGTCACCAGGTACTGGTGCGGCGCCTTCCAGGTCTGGGACATGCGTTCCTGACACACACACACACTTCAAATCAATAAGTTTTACACGCAATAAATAAAATACGGTGCATATGTCATTACAAATGTATGCCCATCACGGAGCAGATACAGAGTGGAGACGGCGTAAGCTACTGTGCACTGTGATTCCAACTAGGTCCTGACGTCATCACGTTAACATCGAAAGTAGGCGTGGCCTATTAGTCTGCTGTTGTAGCTGTCAATGTTCGTACGTGGTTCGTTCTGTGAATACAGTTAGATTTTCGGTCTTTTCTTGTTTTTTACGAAGAAGATCATGAAGTGTCGTATTATATCATGTAAAAACTACTCCGATAAACGTTCAGATGCTATGGAAGGAATCACATTTCATTTGTAAGTATATTAATTCGTAATTTACTTAAATTATTCTAGAAAAATCTTTTGGCGACGTTCCGTGCTACTCATCGTTAGATGGCACCACTTTGCGTAATGGGACGTAAGAACTATAAAAATATATTAAAGCTTATTATCGTAATAACTAAGTACTGAAATTTGTTCTAAATTTATACCTAAAGACTTTTACCTTGACAAAAAGATTATGTTTATGTAGTTTTATAATTCTCTTTTCAGCAATGCGCCACCTGTCGTCAACGCTGAATAATAGCCATAAACATGGCAAAATGTCTAGGGTTGCCAACCACCTAGTTTTCGCTAGTTAATACTTTTTACTGTTTTATCAAAATACAGTATACAAAATACTGTTTCCTCAACCGCTGGTAAAACTACGATTGGATTTTGAAATTTTATAAAAAGTTACATGGAAGATGAGAGTATAATGATGTTTCTGAGCGCCCCGAGAGCATTTTTCATCAAAGAAAACTACTTTCAGTGAACTTATTGCATTTAAATGTATAATAAAACTGTAAATTATATGTAGAACACATATAATAAATATAGATTTCCATCCAACTTTATTCTTAAGAAACAGTGGATTTCTGGACTACGACTAAATATACAAAGATCTGTTCTTCCCATTTTAACAGTTTGTATATTTTTTTGACATGTGGGCCGAGCATGTGGGTCAAAAAGATATACAAACTTGTGGCGGCGTCGAAGGCAGGCTCAAGTCACGTCTAGTATGGCTAAGTTTTGGGTGGCCCGTGCATCAACTCGTATGCTGCCTGGATTTTGACTACTCTTTTACATGATATGGTCACTTTCGTTTTATACGTGGCTGTGAAGGTGTAGTCTCCAAATAAACGATTGCTTTGAACAGGTACAGAACTATTATTATATACTACAATTTTTTTTTTAAAGCCTGTTAATAATACTATATTATGTTATTAAAATTATTTTTGAAGAAATATTAATTTGTGCAAAATTTTAAATTTTTGTTATAATCATCTATGTGTTTCTAACCGTAGTTTTACCAGCGGTCGTGAAAACAGTGTTTTGCAAACTCTCTTATAATAGAACAGTAAAAAGCATTAACTAGCAAAAACAGTATTATACTGTTTTTAACAGTCTGGTTGGCAACCCTAATTACTCAGCTATCCGACATTAGATGTCAGTAGGTGTTAGGGACATCTAGTGACGGATAGATAAACTAAAAAGAAAGATCAACATCGAACTTATTAAGTAGTTGGGTTATTCGCCGCTAGATGGATATAAAGGAGGGAGTGAGACACAGAGCAAGTAGAGTGAGACAAATAATACCCCCTCACCCCCTGTAAGTGCCTCGCATTGTTTCATAGAAAATATTCCTTAGGGCAACTCCTCTCTATATCTGCTCCGTGATGCCCATTCGAACATCGCAAGATCACTTAAATTAAATCATTCAACCATACACGCCGCTGTCACCCCAGCAACTTGCCAGTGCCTTGTATGTACTGACCGCGAGCTCCGGCAGCGTGCAGGCGGCGAGCATGCCGCTCGGCACGGGCATGGCGTCCCAGTAGACGGCCAGCTGCTGCAGCTCCAGCAGCTTGAAGGAGCACCCGTCGGCGTCCGCCAGCAGCGTGAACCCGCGCTGCCAGCTGGAGTCGCACGACTCCGCCGTCAGCGACTCCACTGTGAGGCCGCACGCGAACGCGCGGGCACATGTCACATTGTCTTCGTAGCGGATGTGCACGTCGTTCAGTTTCAACTGAAAATAAAGGAAGGAGATTATTATGGGTATAACATATAGGCCTGCATTCCCTTTGAAAATTCTCATAAAATCATATAGACTACTGACTCTACTAGAGAGAACCACTGTCTCAAAAAAAAGGACTCACAACTGTCGTTTTATGAACTTAACTAGCGGTGCCCGCGACTCCGCGTACGCTACTAATTAATTATGTTAGGTTTGTATAGGAGTCACGTCTTATCATAACTAGAGAAAATTTTAAGTAGTGTGTCCTGTGTCCTGTACGTCTTTACATTTATCTACCAAGTTTCATAAAATTCAGTCAAATCGGTTAAGAGTTATGGAGCAACATACATACAGAAAAAAAAAACTAAAAATCGGTAATTTAACTTCAGTATCATGTATAGAGCTTGTAACATCCATGATCAACCCTTATAGATTTATTATTAGTAGTATTGATAACAACAAATTTATGTACCAAAAATTTATTGTCAATGGGTAGTTGTAAGCACCTGCAAGTTTTCCACGATGTTGGCAAGCAAACCGGTGCCATAGGTCAACCAAGAAGAGTAGGACGTGGCATAGTAGCCGGCGTCGCTGGCCTCGTGGGACGCCCGCCATTGCGCTTCCAGCGCGTCCAACAGCGCTATCTTGCGGTCATGCGCGATGTTCGCCTCCACTGTGCTGTCCCACTGCAAACAAAAAAAGGAAAATATTGCAGAACAAACCTTAACAGGTCTCAGTATGTTATTTAATAAATCCTTTTAAAAGGAGAGGATGAGACCAGTCTCGAAAAGAAAGACTGGTGAAAAGTACTTTTTTTTTCAAATTTTAAAAAATTATAAGCAACTGTATACTGAACACACAGTTGTCATCGGTCTTATAACAAAAACTAATAAACTTAAACAATATTGATGAATCAGTTCCTTCTTAGTTTATATTAAAATAAATAAATAAATATTATGGACAAATCACACAGATTGAGCTAGCCCCAAAGTAAGTTCAAGACTTGTGTTATTGGATACTAACTCAACGATACTATATTTTATAACAAATACATATATATATACACATCCAAGACCCAGGCCAATCTGAAAAAGATCATTTTCCATCTTGACCTGGCCGGGGATCGAACCCGGTCACTCCGTGTCGCAGGCAGGCGTGTTGACCGCTGCGCCACAGAGCTAGTCATTATCAATATATTGATAAGATTGTTAATAATTAGTCTGTAAGATTTAATTTAACGACAAACTAAAAGTTATTTGCTTAAATACTTGAACAATTAGTACATACATTCTAATGCATCATTTCATTGCATCATCTTAAAAATAAAGTGGTCAAAACAGCCAAACGTCTTGTTTACATTCAAAGTCACATGGCATCCATCATAAAGATATACAATCCAACTGCCTGTCAAAGTCTATTCATGTTATCTTATCTGACAGAGTTCATGAAAATACTTTTGTACTGCCCTACTTAATTACATGTTGAATAATAGTTTTGTAACATTCTCATGTCAAGTTCATGACAAAAATATTTATCAATAACTGATGTTTGGTTTTGCCATGTAAATTATAATCCATGTTAGTGTTACTCATAACAGTTTAGTCCATACCAACAAAAAAAAAAACACTTTACTAGTTAAGATTACTTTAGTGAGATAATAGTCAAATAATTCAGTTGTTAATTCAGGTCAATGCTCACACAATATGAATTTAATTTACATTCACATTTAATTTTTTAATGTAATTTATGTAATCTGCCAAAAGAAGTTTTAGAATATTCTCTCAGCAGACTACAAGTACAAAGTCCATATATTTGTTGAACTAATTATAAAAATCAAAACTTTGAGCTGAAAAACAAGTACCTTTTGATTGAAGAAGACCTTTTGTATTCATATTAGTTTCACTATGAGATACGAGATTAGAGATGTGACAAAGCAGTGGTGAGCTCCACATGCTCCTATTTTATGATATCTTATTTACAACCTAGGCAAGCATATCTCTTTGCCAACATCCAAATGTGTATAGCCTTAAAAAGATTATATGAGTACTTCACTCATATTCATTTATTTTCATTTCATATTCATCAAACAAAAGTAAAAATCACTTTTAAATAATCTGAATACATATACTCACTTCATCCAAGTTGACAGGTGCGGCTACGAGGTACAGCTTCTCGATGGCAATGAGCCAGGGAGCAGAACGGATCTGCCGTACTGGCACATGCAGCTGCACCTTTCCAATGAAGCCTGCCCGGATCTCCACTGGTAGCCCCAGATGGCGCAATGCATCTTTTTTCAGGGGAAGGTTCTCTAACTCTACTTTGCCTGCAAAGTTTTGTGTCAGTATAGGCAGAAATTTTACAATACTTAAATTTAATGAATACAAATATGTCAGATTCTGAGAAATTAATTATTAGTGTACATTTTAACTGGATACTAGTGAATTAAGAAAATACGTAATTAGATAAAAAAATAAAGTAAATGAAAGGTTGCCGACCCACTTACCTGAGAGCAGCGCGACGCTCAGCTGGTCCGTATTCAAGTTCTCTACATACTTGCCCAGGTAGTTGTTCAGAACCCATGCCACCAGGCCCTCCAACATCGTGCATCATCACTTCACTAGCCTGTCTTCAACACTCCTGCAAGGAATGGTCGCTTTTGCTCATCATGTTATTGTACGGCGCATTACTTCATCACTGTTATGTATACTGTAATAAATTCATAGAGAAACTGGAGCCTCTTCTTTCATAACATTTTTAGTAAATTTTTACTTACTCATTTAGATTACTAATTCGGCGATTAATTAGTCGAATCACCTCTTTTTTTTTAAACAAATATTAATAAAAAATGAGAAAATTGGCACAGGATTGTTATCGAGCATAGACATGCATGACAGAAATTAACTGACTGAAGGATAGCAAATGACATTGACAGATAACACAGTATGACATTGATGTAGACAATATTTTTTATGGCTTTTACATGATGTGACTTATTTAGCCAGTACCTATCAAGTAAAGTTAAACCTGCGCTTTATTATCAGCCGGCCTATTTGCTAACTCAGTGACCAACGTTTTGATAGTCACTTCAAAATACATTGCGGGTTTCCTATGATTGAATATTTGTATTAAAGATATATAATATATATTCTTCGCGCTTATATGATAAACAAACATTAGGTCAGGGGGATAACAACCTTAAATGCCAGTCCGATTTTTGCAGTTAGGGCATTCCTGCCTCTCGAGCCGCTATTAACTTTTCACCCACTCATCCTAGTGAGTAGTATCCCAATATCTTCATTCCCTTCCCAGATCCAACAAATTCCTATCTTTCCCCGGCTTAAAAATACTTCCGATGGGCAGCAGCGTCGGAAACAAAAGAAGCCAAAGAAACTGCGCTTGCCAACCCGCCTGCCAACCATGGTAGGTCAGTAGGTAGTTCCTTTGCCCTGCGGTGGACATGTGGCTGAAATTATTTCAGCCACAAGTCCACCGCTTGAAGCATTACTTAACCTTACCTTACCCAAACGATTAGCCATTCTTGTTTTGCCTATTTTTTACCAAAATCATGGTGTAATTCATTAAGTTTCCGCAACATGCATGGCGGACACGACAAGTGACAAGACAACCACCAGTTCGCTAAGTTTTCACTACAACCACAGCATGAATGACAGTTTATTTTAGTTGTTCATAAACATGGGCGTTTATAAAACCAAATTAGACCGATTTAGAACCAAATTAGAACATTATAAAGTCTACTAAAAGCAATTTTCAATACAATCTAAAACAAAAATCGTGCCGTGCGCCGAAGTTCCCGCCAAGAACTCCCGCCCGTAGACCATAGAAAAAATTTAGTCCCACCCACATAATACAATATTCAGCAATATTCTTTCTTCTTTTGCTTCGAAAACTTTTATAGTTTTTACGCAGAAAACTTATGGAGGTTTGACATTTGACAGTTAACCAATGGTAACGAAACGTACCTGGATGAGTAATGTCGGAACTATCCAAGTTTGTTATATGTTTTGTGTCCTGTAGACCAATTTATTAGTGTAAACAATGAAAGCAGTGCAAATTATCAAAAGGGTTTATTGCCCAATAAACTTTAATTTGAGTGTTCGGCAAACTGGGTCAAAGTTACAAGTTCGACAAAGTACATCCTTGGAATTTTTTAAATCTAAGCCCTATACTCCCTCATCGGTAAGCGTTCGGCACCTGGGACTAGGGCCTACTTCAAAGGATTTCGAAGAGCCTACACAGCTTTCAGGGCCTCTCACGAAGGTCCATGCAACCGAACTTATACGGCATCTAAATAACGAAGAACGAAAAATTTTACACGATGCACTACAGGAATACGAATCTAACAGGATCAAGGAAGAATTTGAAGGTGAGAAAATAGAAGAACTATGTACTCGTTTCCTTGAATGTAAAGTTTTTTTAGTGCATTGTGTTATTTCAGACAAGCTGGCTGGGCAGCGCTGGAGAAGTAAGCTAGGCAGGCCCAGCAAAGTGCCCACTTTAGGTGATGTCGATCCCACGGGCACCTACTGCCCCGTTCCCGAGGATTGGCTCAAGAAAAAATATGGTCAGTACATTAACTTATTATACAATATAATATAATAACTTGTTTAATAATTGAATCCATTTTTTTTTTACTTCTCTGAAACTATATACCTACCCTCGTCTCAGATCATGTGACCCAATATTTTTCAGAAACAAAATGAAATTATGCTTTTATCTGTGTATGTAAGAAAGTTAGCACAAAAGTAGCTTTTTAATGGAAATGCTGAAAAGTAACAGATTGGGAAGGTATGGACATGTTTTACAACAGGAAGAGATATTACAAGAAAGATTATAGATATAAAAGTTACTGAGAATGAGAATATGAGGCAGGCCAAAGGATAGAATGTGTGAAGGAGGAAAAGGCAACCAAAGAGTTGGCACAAAATTGTGGTAAAAGCACATGCTGTTCTCACCCCACACAAAGTAGGATGAGGAAAGGAAGATGGAATACTTTTTTCATGAAGTCTTATGAACCAATTCTTGCATTGAATTTGTGCATTCACATTATTGATTTCGAGCTTTGAGAAGATTGCCAGATGTTATAATTAGTTATTGATTTGTTTTCCAGCTGCTACAGTGCCAAAGCCCACAACTAAAGAGCTGTTTCACTGTAAGTAGTTATCAACATCATGTAGCAATTAATAGCTGTGATTGTGTGTGTACAGTGGCATTATAGCTGTGTCAGTGTACTATCACACAGCACATGACTGCTAACCTAAATCACATTCACATATACCTACTAAAAATACATTCTGTTACATACAACTCATATTAACCAACTTAAAAAAAGAGGTTATCAAATGGATTTTTAAAAATGTTTGTTACCTTTGAACTCCGTAATTTATGAACCATTTAATTTTTTTTTAAATATTTTGTTTTTATGAAATGGTATGCTATTAAGTTGGTACCATTTAAATTTCATCACAATTAGTTCAGGAGTTTGATTTAAGTTGGTCTTATTATATGCAAGATTGTTTAAACTTTTTTCATCTAAATTCAGGTTATCTAGTCTTTTAGTTTTTACAATCATATGTAATGATTACAGGCTATACATTTTTTTTCACTTATATTCAAGTCATGTTTTAAATGTTGATGATTAGTAACTATTTACTAATCTGTGCCTGGAGTTGCTGATCATTTAACAGAATAGAATAAAGTCATTGAATTGGAGTACAAACATATATGTATTGTTCATCAGCTATTTTGTTTACATTTCAGTGTCCCTGGCGAATTCTGTGCCATTCATTGGATTTGGGTTTTTAGACAACTTTATAATGATTATTGCTGTAAGTATATCATCTCATTATAGTTTTCACTCACTGCTCAACATGCAATATATTTTATGAAGATGGGTTCATTCTTCTTTCGCCTAGTCTTATCCCATTTACTTGGGGTCGGCTCTCCTAATATGGCGTCGCCAGGAATTTCTATCCTGGGTCGTCAGCGGCGGTATTTGGGCATCTTTCATATCCCTTTTGACAAGCCCCATCCAAGTAAGTGTGGGTCTTCCAGGGCCTCTGGGGTGCTCACTCATCTCCAGCACGTTTCTACTCATGTGCTCAGGTGGTCGCCGCATGACATGGCCGTACCATCTGAGTCGGCTTTCGGTCAGTTTATCCTTTATAGGTCTGACTTTAAAGCTGCCACGAATGTGCACATTTTTGACGTGATCCAGCAGTGTCACGCCTCCGGCCCATCTGAGCATTCGCATCTCAGCCACATGCAGTTTGTCTGTATGAGTTTTCTTTAATGGCCAACATTCTGCGCCGTATGTCATGGCGGATCTCACCGCTGCTTTATAGACCCTCTCTTTGATGCGAACCGGTATTTTTTTGTCGCATAGTACTCCAGACAGTTCACGCCATTTCAGCCACCCAGTGTTAATACGGTTGATCACGTCAGCATCAATTGAGCCATCTTTTTGGATAACTGAGCCCAAGTATTTAAAGCTCGTGACATTTTTCAAGGGAGTGTCCTGCAGCATAATAGTACCATTGTCTGTGGTTCCGCTGAAGTTACAATGCATCACCTCGGTCTTTTGACGGCTTAGTCGTAGCCCGTTTTCCTCTAGAGTTGTTCTCCATGTTTCCAGCATATTTTGCAGATCTTCTACATTGTCACTAATAAGGACTATGTCGTCAGCATAGAGAAGATTCCACGGGGGAGAGCGTTGTATATCTGCCGTAAGATGGTCGATAACCAGGTTGAAAAGTAATGGACTCAATGCCGACCCTTGATGGACTCCAACCTTGACAAGGAACTCCTCAGTCGTTCCTGCTGGACTCCGCACTTTTGTAGTGACATCTCGGTACATGTCTCTGATTATATTAATATAACATTCTGGGACGCCTTTTGCTCGTAGTGCGTGCCCAATGAGTACTCTGGGTATTCGGTCAAATGCCTTTTCCAGGTCTATAAATGCCATATGAAGGTCGACTATGTTATGTCTAGATTTCTCCATCAGTATTCTCAAGACATGAAGGGCGTCAGTGGTGGACTTTCCAGCTACAAACCCACATTGGTTTTCCGAAACGCTAGTTAACTCTTGCAACTTTTTGCTGATTATGCGTTCCCATATTTTAAAAGTATGTGAAAGAAGTTTAATTGCCCTATAATTGCTACAAAGTCTGCGATCTCCCTTGTTTTTATAAAAGGGCACCAAATAGCTTTTTCTCCATTCATCTGGAATCCCCTCCGTAAGTATACAGTTCATGAGGTTGGTCAGGAAACTCACTCCCGTTGCACCAAGATGCTTCCACAGATCTGCTGGAATTTCATCTGGCCCGGTAGCTTTATTATGGCCATTACTTTTATTGCATCATGTACTTCGCTAGGAGTTATACAAGGAATCGGACCTGCGACAACTGGTAATTCATGCAGATCTTTACATGGGAATGTTTCATTCAATAAATGGGAGTAGTAATTTTTCCACCTGACTTGGATGTCTTGGTTTGATGTGAGCAGCTGGCCGTTCTCATTTTTTATATATTTTGTGGTCTTTGTGTCCCTTGAGTTATTGTGCCTCCATTTAGCAATCTGGAAAATTTCCCTGTCATTTACAGCAGTTTCCAATTTTGCATAAAAATTATAACCCGCGGATGCTTTAGCTTGAGCGACGGCCTGCTTGGTTAGTTTTTTTGCTTCCTTGTATTGGCCTAGATCTAGGTCATTTTTGGTCTCCTGCCATTGCTTGAAGCGAGTTTTCTTAACTTCAATTTTTGCCTTTACATCTTCACCCCACCATCGTGTTTCCTTTTTGCCATCCAGAGGGCCTTTAGATATTCCTAGATACTGTTTTGCTTTCTGGGTACAAATCGATTGAAAATCGTTCCACATTTTATTGACGCTAATAACAGTGTCGTCTAGCAATGCAGTATGCAAGTAATCTGTAAGTTCATTGCACAGTTTATCACCCGCATTACCATCTAACTTGTTCCATTTTAATTTGATTTGCCTCTCTTTTACCACTTTGATGGGTTTAGGTGTCACGAATTCAGCTACAAGGATGCGGTGTTGGGTTGTTAATGGTTCACCTGGGATGACTTTGCATTCCTTGAATGTCTTAAGCCTACAGCGATCTGTTAGGATATAATCAATTTGGGTTTCACGTCCGCCACTTCTATATGTAATCAGATGTTTTGAAGGTTTGGTGAAAAATGTATTGACAATAGCGAGGTCATGTTGAAGAAGATGGGTTCATTAATATAAAAAAAAATTAATATCTATCTACATGATATCTATCTACAATAAACTAGACCACATGTTTTTGAACAAGTTATTTTGTGTTCATAAATATAATAATGTCTTATTAAATCCATAAATGTATTAGGAGAACCTAAAAGCCGTTTCGGGCGCCAAAAATTGATCTACTCAGGTTCGATTCTAGAGAACTTCTCCAATGACAAGTTAATTTCAGATATTTTTTTTTAATGTCTAAAAAATCTCATCTTTAAACAATATTTTACAAGCTTTTATTTATCTTGCCCTGTTTGTTTGTCTGTGGGGGTCAAATCTTTCAACTCAATTTTGAAGCACTTATCCTTAACCGATTGAGTTAAAATTTTGAGTACTTATGTAAGTCAGATGACAATGCAATATTATGGTTCCTAAGACCTGATCAGATGACGGGATCGGATGGTGAGAAGGATAGGCACTCCTAAAGTAAAGCACAATCTCGGGACATTTAAAAGTAGAATAAATGGGTATGTCCTGAATAGGCATGTAACATCCTCGTCTTCATCGTCACTTACCATCAGGTGGCATGGGAGACAAATGCCTACTTCAATTATTAGTAAAAAAAAAAGAAGATAAAAAAGATAACTTGACATGTTTAGACTCATTTGATTTGTGTTGGAAAGCTCTTTACTGTATGAACTGCTCGTAAACCCTTGCTACAAAAATGATTTGTTTGAAATAAACTTATTCAAATTAACATATGGTTGCGAAACCTGGGCATTGACTAAAAGGCATAGGGACAAACTTGCAAAATGCCAGAAAGCCATGGAGAGGAGTATGCTGGGATTTAAACTAAAGGACAAGGTCAGGAGCGCAGACATCAGAGACAAAACAAAACAACAGAAATCTTGCAACGTATTGACCAGCTCAAATGGAGATGGACTGGGCATATGCTCTGTTGCAATTATGAAAAATGGAGCAGTTTGGTACCCAAGAGACGGCTCTAGGAGCAGAGGTCGTAAAGTGTTAAGATGGGAGGACGACATGATAAGGACCTTAGGTCCCCTATGGCTACGGGTGGCAGCAGACAGGAAACAATGGAAATCTTTGGAGGAGGCCTTTGCTGTAAGGCACACCGAACTAAGAGATATACTATAAAACAAACTTTGCCTTGTGTTAAAATGTAAAACAAATGGTTCGGAAATAAAGGCTTATTATTATTATTCAAATTAGGTATAATGTTAATGATGATCTTGTTTCGATTTGCAGGGCGACAGCATCGAGAGCTCGATGAGCGCGTACATCACGCTGTCGACGATGGCGGCGGCGGCGCTGGGCAACACGTTCAGCGACGTGATCGGCATCGGCTCCTCGTACTACGTGGAGCGCGCCGCCGCCTACGTGGGCCTGGGCGCGCCCAAGCTGTCGCCCGTGCAGCTGGACATGCCCGTCAGCCGCCGCTTCTCCAACATGGTACGGCGCGGACACTTTCCTCTGTACCGTTTCAACTATTTGTAATGTGTACGCCATGTCTAATACTAATCTAGAACAAATGGAGTAGTCGGTTGGCTGCACTACAGAAACACAATTGTTTAATAATACGGCTAAATGCAAAAAGGCATTTTGTGACTTAAAAGACGGATGTGACTTGGAGAAGTATGTCTTGAGTGCCATTTCGGAAGAAAAGAAAACAAGGTGAAAAATATAGGGCTGATGTTGTAATTGTCTTGCAGGGCCGCGTGCTGGGCATCACGCTGGGCTGCTTCCTGGGCATGACGCCGCTGCTGTTCAAGGACGACGACAAGAAACCCGATGCCGCCGCCCCGCACAAGCCTGCGTAGACCTCTGCCGTACCTATTACAGTCTTGTACATACTTATCAATTTTATCTTCGACGAGTAAATGTGGCCCACTGTATATTTTAGATTAAGCACCGACTATGCTGTGGTACTTAGCGTTTTTGTACTAATTTAGGCAAATTTAAATATTTTAACTTAATCGTAGTGTAGGCTACCTTATATAAATCAATAATAAATAATAATTACTTCTTTAAATACCATACAAATATTTATAAACTTACTTAAAATTATTTATCTTACATTTATAAATATAATATATACATAAATGTATAACATATTAAACATATTTATTTAAATATTTATAATCGACATTTTATATAATATCCTAACTGTGTACCAGTTTATCGATGTCGATATCGACAACGTATCGTCGACTGGTCCGACGCACTAGCGGCCGGACTCGCATAACGGGATTCCTGCCCCGAGTCGATGCGCGGGCGCACCGATCGCCACGCCGCCAGTCGAGATTTCGCTATTACACTGAGAGCACGCTCGCTTGCTATCCGACGCGTACCTACGTTGTTTGCGCTTTCGCTTGAGTGCTATTGATATATGTTAATCCTAAGTTTCCTTTCTACTTCCGAACTGTCTATCATCTATTCTTGTACTTTCTATAACTACTGTGCTTGTGCTGTGACTTTCTGCCTACCTCTTGCTACTGCACCTTCTTCTGTGTGTTGGAATAAATTGGAGTTACGTGAGTCCTGCTTTTTATTATCTACATCCAACATTGAGTGGTAGAAACATACACATACATCTACCATACTGGTGACCCCAAGTCCGCATACCGGACGAGAACAAAGATAATCAAGATGGCAGACGCTAACGATGAGCGGCCTAAAGCTAGTGAGGGGCACGTATCGATAGAAAAAGGCGATGTTTTTAAAGTCAGTATAAGAATACCTCCTTTCTGGCCAGAAGAGCCCGAAATATGGTTCGCACAAGTAGAAGGTCAATTCGCTATTAACCGGATTACTAGTGATGTAACTAAATTCAACTACATAATTGGCCAACTCGATAATCAGTATTCTCGCGAGGTGAAGGACATCATTATCAGTCCACCAGCAGAGAACAAATATGAAAAGCTGAAATCGGAGCTGATTAAAAGACTGAGCGCATCAAACGAGAAGAAACTTAAGCAGCTTTTAATGCACGAAGAGTTAGGGGATAGAAAACCCTCTCGCTTTCTTCGTCACCTCCAAGGTTTAGCTGGCGTGGAAGTACCAGATGATTTCCTAAAAACAATTTGGATCAGTCGACTCCCCGTTGGAATCCAGACGGTGCTAGCAGGTCAACCGAGTTCAGCGTCCTTGGAAGATCTAGCGGATTTAGCGGACAGAGTCAACGATGTTGCCACCCCATCCCCTAGTGTCGCGGCAGCAGATGGAGCCAACCCTGGTTCTATTATTACCAACCTGACGAGGGAGATTGCTGAGTTACGCAGGCAGTTCAACCAAGCTTTTGGGTCCAAGAGAAACAGCAGACCTCGCTCGCGGCCCAATCAATCAGGACGGAATAGGTCATCTTCGCGTTCCCAGTCTAATTACCGGAAGCACCCCATATGCTGGTACCACCACAAGTTTGGAGAGAGGGCAAGCAGATGCGTCGCCCCATGTGACTTCAAGGCGGAAAACTTAAAGGGCAGTCGATAATGGCGGCTGACGACTGCCCCCCAACATCGACTGGTCGCCTATTTGTTACCGATCGACACTCAAAGACGCAGTTTCTGGTTGATACAGGAAGCGACCTCTGCGTCTTTCCTCGCTCGGCGCTGCGCGAACGGCGTACTTCTACAGGGTTCCAGCTGACTGCGGCAAACGGTTCCAGCATATCGACGTATGGTTATGTGCATCTTAATTTAGACTTAGGCTTACGTAGGACTTTTTCTTGGCGTTTTGTAGTTGCAGATGTGACAAAACCTATAATAGGAGTAGATTTTCTTAATTTTTATCACCTCATAGTAGATTGTCGTAACAAACGCTTAATAGATAACACTACTTCTGTAACAGCTATAGCCAGGTCTGTAAATAGTTGTGCTAGCCTATACTCTGTAAAGGTCTTGACTGGCGAGACTCCATATCATAAGATTCTTAATGAGTTCCCAGAAATCACTCGACCAGCTGGTACACACCGTAATATCCCACATAATACGGTACACCACATCCGCACCACTCCAGGGCCCCCTGTCGCTTCTGCGCCTCGTCGTCTGGCACCAGATAAGTTAAAAATTGCTCAACAGGAATTTCAGTCTATGCTCGCAAATGGTACTGCCAGACCTTCGGAGAGCTCTTGGTCCTCTCCGCTACATTTAGCCCCCAAGAAGGACAACGGCTGGCGTCCGTGTGGTGATTACCGCATGTTGAATGCTCGCACACTGCCTGACAGATATCCGATTAAACATATCCAAGACTTCGCCCATTCGCTATCAGGGTGCCAAATCTTCAGTACCCTAGATTTAATTAAGGCGTATAATCAGATACCTGTCAGCGCAGACGACATTACTAAAACTGCGATCACCACACCGTTCGGATTATATGAATTTCCGTTCATGACGTTCGGACTTCGAAACGCCGGCCAAACCTTTCAACGTTTCGTGGACGAAATGACCCGAGGGCTTGATTTCGTCTACTGTTATTTGGACGATTTTTTAATATTTAGCAAGTCCAAAACTCAGCATGAGGAACACCTGCGTATCGTCTTTGGTAGGCTTCGTGACTACGGAATGCTTCTGAACACAGCCAAGTGTGTCTTCGGGGCAGAGGAGGTAACCTTTTTAGGATACAGCATCTCCCAGCAAGGCACCCGACCACTGGACTCTAAGGTAGAAGCCATAAAAAAATTTCCCACCCCTACTAACGTACGTCAACTTAGAGCATTCTTGGGCATGCTAAACTTCTATAGAAGGTTCCTCCCTCGAGCTGCTCAGGTTCAAGCTCCATTACACGTCTTGTTGACAGGATCGCTGAAGGGATCACAACCTATCAACTTGACAGGTGAGGCTTTAAAAGCTTTTGAGGCAAGTAAGCTAAGTTTATCTGACGCCGCTTTATTAGCACATCCTGATTGCACTGCCAAGATGGCACTGGTCACGGATGCCTCGGACAAGGCCATTGGAGCTGTCATTCAACAGCTTAAGGACGATGCTTGGCAGCCACTAGCTTTCTTTTCTCGAAAGTTGAGCCCATCTCAGGTAAAATACTCACCTTATGACCGGGAACTACTCGCGATTTATGAGGCAATTAAACATTTTAGGCACATGCTCGAAGCCCGTCATTTTATTGTGTATACTGACCACAAGCCGATCAGTTTTGCCTTTCACGAGAGGAAGAAAAACTGTTCGCCTAGGCAGTACCGGCATTTAGATTTTATTGCCCAATTTACAACGGACATTAGACATATATCTGGCAAAGATAATATCGTTGCAGATACGCTGTCACGTATCGAAGAATTAGGAGCACCGGTAAGCCTCGAGTTATTAGCCAAAGCCCAAGCCTCTGACCCTGAACTTACCAAATTGTTAGACGGAGGATCATCATTGCGGCTAGAGAAATTATATGTACCTGGTAGCAAAGCTCAGTTGTACTGCGACGTCAGTACACCTGCTTCCAGGCCATTCATCCCGATTTTCTTCCGTAAACAGGTGTTCAATAGCTTGCATTCCCTCAGCCACCCCGGCGCAAATGCATCGGCAAGGCTAGTAGCTGAAAGGTACGTTTGGCCGAGCATGAGGAAGGATTGCCGGGACTGGGCACGTAGTTGCATTATGTGCCAAAAAGCAAAAGTCCATCGGCACGTAAACGCACCTTTAAACACATTTAACGTGCCCAAAGGACGTTTTAAACAGGTCCATATTGATCTAGTCGGACCTCTTCCTCATTCCAATGGATATCGGTATTGCCTAACCGCCGTAGACCGATTCACTCGGTGGGCGGAAGCCATACCGATCGAAGACATCACTGCAGAAACGGTGGCTAAGGCGTTACTGTCCGGTTGGATCGCTAGATTCGGTTGCCCTACGGATATCATAACTGACCGCGGCCGGCAGTTCGAGTCTGCTCTGTTTAAATGTCTCTCGACTATAGCTGGGTTCGAGCACAAGCGGACCACAGCATATCACCCGGCTTGTAATGGCCTAGTCGAGAGATTTCACAGACAGCTCAAAGCCGCCATAGTATGCCACGCAAACGATAAGTGGACTGAATCCTTACCTTGGGTACTACTCGGCATAAGAACCTCCTTTAAGGATGACTTACAGTCTTCTTCGGCTGAGTTAGTATACGGAGAGACTTTAAGATTGCCTGGCGAATTTTTTGACCCCACTTCGGCCGGTACTACAGATATTTCAGAGTTTACCACCCGCATTAGGACATTCGCTAGAAAATTGCAACCCGTACCTACTTCCCACCATAATAAGCCCAAAGTATTCGTTTACAAAGATCTAGCAACCAGTGATTACGTTTTCCTGCGAGAAGATGCATCACGTGGTTCACTTCAACCTGCTTATTCTGGTCCACATAAAGTTTTGTCTAGAGGGGATAAGGTTTTCAAAATTCTTTTCAAAAACAAAGAAGTTACGGTATCCATAGATCGAGTAAAGCCAGCATTTATACTTACCGATCAGACCGACGATCCCTCCCCAGTAGTTCGGAAAGAATATATAACTCGTTCAGGACGCAGAGTCAAATTTACCGACTTTTATCGCCCTTGACGGTCTCTGGAGGGGGGTGGTGTAGGCTACCTTATATAAATCAATAATAAATAATAATTACTTCTTTAAATACCATACAAATATTTATAAACTTACTTAAAATTATTTATCTTACATTTATAAATATAATATATACATAAATGTATAACATATTAAACATATTTATTTAAATATTTATAATCGACATTTTATATAATATCCTAACTGTGTACCAGTTTATCGATGTCGATATCGACAACGTATCGTCGACTGGTCCGACGCACTAGCGGCCGGACTCGCATAACGGGATTCCTGCCCCGAGTCGATGCGCGGGCGCACCGATCGCCACGCCGCCAGTCGAGATTTCGCTATTACACTGAGAGCACGCTCGCTTGCTATCCGACGCGTACCTACGTTGTTTGCGCTTTCGCTTGAGTGCTATTGATATATGTTAATCCTAAGTTTCCTTTCTACTTCCGAACTGTCTATCATCTATTCTTGTACTTTCTATAACTACTGTGCTTGTGCTGTGACTTTCTGCCTACCTCTTGCTACTGCACCTTCTTCTGTGTGTTGGAATAAATTGGAGTTACGTGAGTCCTGCTTTTTATTATCTACATCCAACATTGAGTGGTAGAAACATACACATACATCTACCATAGTAGTAAATGCACCTGTAAGACTTGTACTTTTAGTACTATCTATGAACTATATACAATACAGCTATTTTTTTACAAACTGTAGACTGTTTTCGGCAACTCAATAATTGAGCAAGAGAATGTAGGTTTAGCTAAGCGCCCATAGACAATTTAATTAATATCATAACGGCCTCCCATCAACCATTTGACAAGACATGCGGAGTTGAAGGGGGAGGTGTGTACTGCTGCGCGCGCCCCTTCGTAACCACGCGCTTTTAGGCACGTGCCTAATTGGCTTTGGAATATTCCGCCGCTGGAACATTGTAATACTTTATTAAATAAAGTATCTCTTACTAGCAGTTCAGTATTTGTTTACTAACATGCTATAATGTCTTATAAAATAAACTTTATCTATTATACACAAATATGTATTTGATTGTGATTTTAATAGTAAATACTATTATAGATAGGCGGAATCTTATAAAATATACCTATTATATTTGTACTTTCACCTATTAGAAGAGTTTTCTTAAGACGATTATTAAAAATTTTGATATAATTTTTCAAGGATAACTTTTTTAGCCAATCGATGAGAACAGTTTTAGAGTAATAACAGTAGATGGTGACGCATGGGACTAATAATACTTTTAAGGTCAGGTCGATATTTTGAGTTCTAAGTAAAAGTATTATGTTAGTCACTTCTGCTGGTCATCTCACGCTTTTAGAAAAAACATGAATTTTTATTATTATTTTAATGAATTTAGAATTTTTTACTTGTAATAGAACATATAATATTGAATTATTTGAACAAAAAAGTAATAAATATATTAAAGGTAATGGTTAAATAAACATTTTTTTACATTATAATTATCATATGGGTATGCCTGATGTATAACTAGAGTATGGTAAAGTCAAGCTGTCCCAATTTCAAAATAAATATTTTAAAATATAAGAAATATTTGTTTACTATAAAAAAAATAAGTCCATTGGGAATAAAACGTTTTTCGGTCAACATTTGTTTTTTGAATAGATGTGATAAAAAATAAAATAGTATTGATTATCATCACAATCTATTTTTTATGTTTTGTGTACGTGATGTAGATAGTTAATGTAGGTTTAGCTAAGCACAAAACGTAACATCTAGTCATTGCACAATGAATGTAATGTAGCCTCGACGTTCGGGTAGTACAAATTTTCTATGCTGTGTTTGTTTATATTTTTTATATTGATTTTATTGTTTGTAAAGAAATTAAACTAAAAGCAATCAGTTTACTAAAAGCAATCGGTCAAAGTAGGTAAAGACTATGTAACGTGAATAAGTATTAATTTAAAACAGATACGACTTCTATTTGGGGCGATATCCCTGTGGTAAATATAAGGGTGTTACCATACACGTTACTCCAAATAAATAAACGAAAGTTTAATGTGTTGACATTGAACACATTGTGTCACATACCTAGTGTGACATTAAAACACTGAAATGCTATGTTACCTAGTTATAGCAAAGTTGTTTGTGTGTTCTATACACTGATCAGCGACAAATGAGCAAGCTTGCACATAATTATTACCTCGAGACGGTGGCGTAGTCAGGATTGTAGTCTGGATGTTTGAATTGGGGTAAAAGCGGCTGCGATTATTTGTGATCCACATATGAAGCAGTATCCCCAGCGCTAAAGCGAGCGCGAAATTTCACGATTCTTATAGGTCAACCAACAATTCATGTTGAAACTTTACACGAGCGCGAGATCCATTTGTAAAACATGTGACAAGAATTTTTGACATTTTAATGGTTTCTGGGAGGTATACAACACTCGTATCTCCGCCGCCTACGCCCCTGCCTCGAGTGACTAAATTTACTCTTATAAATAGTAACGTTACTATGTTATATTTTATAATATTTAATTTATTGCTTATCTGATTGTGGTAACACGCTTGTGGCTCGGTGTTACGGCAGCCTGTGCCGTCTTTAAGCGTGCTGTGTGTAGCGAGTCATGTTCAGTCGCACTGTGGGCAGTTTTGTGAATCCTTATTGTAAGTGCCAGTTCTTCCTTCCGAGTTTGTTAAAGACATGCGTCTTAATTAAATGTCTATTTATAATTGTTGCATTAATTGTGTTTTATATTATTGACTTGTGATTAGAATATAATTAATATCTGTTACGATATTTTATTTCTTTTTACTGCTTATTTTTCGGGTAACGGCGATGAGCAGAGCGAGGACTTCTCAATCTATCCTTTTAGCATTTACTCTGTAGTCAGAGTTTCTGAACGCCTTTTTGACTAAACTGTACGAGACACAATCCGCCGATCGCAGTTTCCCACTGGCAGGCTGGATCACCAGACACCTCACCAGTGTAGTAGTGTGTTAGTAGATGCAGGTTCTATTCTACGACAAAAATGCCATTCAATCATAATAATCGTTTAATAATTTATAATTTGCATTAAAGATATGCGTATGTAAAAGCTGCCTTGTTTTAAAATTACACTACCTAATAGAACGGTGAGGGTACACCTAGTAGCGTCCTGCCTATGTAGGACCCTCGCTGGGCTATGCCTGTTGACTCGCGGTTTGCGATCGGCAGCCACTTGTCAGTCTCCTCTGATATCTGCAAACTGACCGAACGAGCAGCTTTGACAGTACGAGAGGACGCCAACACGCCGTGATCAGCATCACAAAAGTTATTTTGAAAAGGCTATCATAGAGATGTTTTCTTAAAAGGCCGGCAACGCTCTTGTCGCAGCTATGGTGTTGCAGTTGTCCATGGGCAGCGATGATCACTTACCATCAGGTGACCCGCTCGCTCGTTTGCCTTCCTGTCAGAAAAAAATCCCATTTTAGGCTATAAGCGCTACAACATAGACAGACGAACCGTCCGGCTGGCGACACAGATCTGCACAGTGGCGTGTGTAGCGTGCAAGGCTGCTAGCCCAGTCAGTAATCGGATATTTTGATATTTTGGAGATCCCTAGTCACAAGTAGCGGTAGTGAGAACAGTCATCGCAAGTCAAAGCCCTACCGGCAGGTCCCCGAATGACTCGAAAAGTACATCGTATACTTACAATGTATTAGAATGGGCAACACTACAATACCGTAAGTTGTTTGCATTATTAAAAAGGATATATAAATAAATGATAAGTTCATTGCATTATACAGGGCTATTTATTTTGAGTTTGAAAAGCATTCGTGGCTATTAAAACAAAACAGCTGTAATCACACAAAATTATTCCAAAACTGGTTTATATTTAGGATTCATTTCTATCTACTCAAAAAATACGGCCATTTTCGTTTCATTTTCATTCAAGCGGGGCTAAGTTTCATGTCACTGTCATAGTAGACTGTGCAAAAATGAGAAAGTCATAGGATTTGGGGGCGCTGCAGTTTCTACTGCCCCGACAAGATTTTGAATAAACATTACAAGAAAGCAACGAGAGACCTCAAGACATTCAACATGAAATAATAAATCGGGTTGCTATGCGAAAATCCTTTTTGCGCCATGCCTGTTCTCTTTCTGCACATTGGTCTTTCCCGATTCAATGAAAATTCACCATTAGTCCGTGAGAGCGACGCGGTGCGATAACACGTTATTGTGACATCGAGTAGAGCATATTGCGCTATCAGCGTCTTTTTGAAAACGATAAGACTGTCGGGCGGGACAGAGCTAGAGCACCATAAGAAGCCGTTCCGTTCGGTCCCACGTGTGTTACAAAATAAATAAAACTATTACTGCCGTAAAGGGCAGCCGGAGGTATTCCCATATTATATCACCGCGTTGCTCTCACGTTATCCTACAGCGCCGAAAACTCGGACTTCTTTGCGGCAGAGAAAAGATGCCGTTGGATCAGAAAGTAACCCTCCCACGATGCACCAAATAATAATAACTTATAATATGTAAAAAGTATTTTCACCGCGTTTGGTCCGCGGGCGCAATACGAGCCCGACCAACGCTTATATTTATCACAAATCGAATGGAAAACTAATTCTAGATTCTCCGCAGTACGGCATAATACCTACGCGAAATGCGCATCACATGACGATCAAAAGGTCGAGTAATAAAATCAGTATCAGCGTACATTTTATACATAATTATAAATATCGAAAGCTCCTCACTTTGTGACACGGTGCCTGTGGTACCACGTGTAGCCAACACCAAAAATAGCAGTATAAACTTACGCAGTTTTGGACTCTACTGCCCCGACTTAAGACCCAAGCTGATCAGCTAGTTCTGATGTTGGTCATTGGTCATTATTTTACAAATATAGCTAGATTAATTTATACGAGCGTTAAGTAGCAATGAGATCCTTAAATTTTAATCAATCAATACTTGTTCTCACTGGTTCAGACCATAGAGAAAATACTCCCATAATTCCAACCATTTCCTAAAAGATACATTATTACACTCTTCCCAAGTAAGATTTAACTACATTTTCAGCGACTATGTTCCTTATTACATCATAATTGCACCGAAAATACATAAAGAGTATTGGAAAGAGTATAATACAGATAACAAATAACACGCGATGAGAAGAACAGCCAAAAACGTACATATATACAAAAAACAATATCAGTTAATGCCGCGTCACCAGAGCCCGTGTGCCGCCACCACACCTTTTAGGGAGGCGTCTTAAGTTACATTTAAATGAATCAATACAGTCACAAATATACGTTCTTTCCTGTTATTAAGTAATCCAATTTGTTATGAATGATAAAGCTTATTCAACCAGACACAAGAAAGAAACTGTTGTATTTGAAAGTGATATTGAAAATAGATTTGTACTATCCTATGTCTTAATATTTATTCAAATTCTGATAGAAGATATGTGGGGGAGGCACACTCGGCCACTATAAAGTGCGCCGTGGCCATGTTGTGATGAGATTACTGTCGCCAAACGAGGCTAGCGCGGCGTGACCTGCGCCGCGCCCTAAACCTAAAACACCGCCGTAAACCTAAGTTATCACATTGTACTCCACCAACCGAAACTAATAGTACGAAACGCCCAAACATTACGTTTTTGATTAAATTTGTTTAAGAGGGTTCATGTACTTATCAATACAACCAACTTTATTCAAGAACCAAACCTAAAATAAAATTAATTAGGTAATTTAGTTTTTTTGAATGATTTATGTTTAGCCACATTTAAAGATAATTATATTAATGAATACATTATATCACCATCATCCTTTCTCAATAAGATGATATTATGTATCTCGCGTGGACAATATGACCGTCGGTATATAGCCGCCTGCTCGTAATATAACTAATATCCCTTTTGTATCTCAAGGACCACTTTAGTTTACTAACAGATCCTATAATTAATATAATAGTTAATCAAATTTAACCAACAAAATAAATATTTAAAAGTAATATAGGTTCAGAGATTGATTTTAAAATTCCAATACTAAAATGTCCATAAACCGACGTCGTAGAAGCGTTTACGTAGCAAGTACTTTAAACAACAATAAAAATAATAAAATATAAAAATAAATTCACCGCTCGGACTTTGCTGAATGCCTATGCAGATTATGTAAAAATGGAATCAGAGTGAGAGTGTTCGAGGCGGCGCCGCCGTTCTCGTATATAGATTAAGCCTAAGAGTCATAGATCATTTCGACGCACATTAATCCTACTTCCTCACAGAATTTAAAAGGGGCTCTTTGAAATCATTCACACTTTACACCTCTTCTATGCCGATGCCACTCCGACTCGCAGTAAATCATTCGAATGTACAACCATCATTTTCATAACCTCTATGGGCAAATATATGTATATTTTACATTAGTTATGCGTTAAGTAACGTATAGATGTGAACTCTCTTCAATATCATTCGAAGATCTAATTCAGAATGTAACCGATTTTCATAAAGTCTACTGTTGAAAATCTACGTTTTATCGCGCTTGGGTTATTAAGTATTACTATGTAATATAATATTTTCGGATGTAAACGTACGTATCGTAAACAGGGACTGCTACGCCGATAAGAGAATATACCATTGGTACTTCTTTATCTATAAATATCTAATATATAAAATTCTCGTGTCACAGTTTTCGTTGCCATACTCCTCCGAAACGGCTTGACCGATTTTGATGAAATTTTTTGTGCTTATCCGGTATCTATGAGAATCGGCCAACATCTAATTATTTATATGGCAAAACAACGTTTGCCGGGTCAGCTAGTTTACTATAATATTTTACTGTATGTAATATTGTTATTCATAAGTTACCGATGTTCATATCGATACTATCCAAAGTGATTGATTTTCAAAATACAGCCCCTTCGTGTAAACTACGTATCTATCAACGGTTACTCTAGTACATAACTAGTGATCGGAACGAGTAGAGTATACTTACCACACTTCAAGAAAATGAATAACAACAGCGCGACGATACGTACCAGCGCGCGTTTCCGGAGATGGTATTATTCGCTGTTGCGATTTATCATTCGAAGTTAAGATGAATGTGTGCTTGTTCCGGTCACTACACATAACGTATGCGGCCAAAGTCGATTACAGAGATGGTGGTGGTGGTGGTGGGGAGTCAGGGCGGCGCGCTGTGGTCGGCGCGCTCGTCGGCGTCGGAGCTGTTCCGGCGCAGCGCGGCCAGCTCGCGGCGCGCCGCGGCGTCGGCCACGCGGCGCCAGGCGCGCGCCGCCGCCGCCGCCCGCGCCGTGTACGCCGCCTCCTCGAACCCCGACCGCAGCCCCAGCACGATGCTCAGCGCCGACGCGTCCTGCTCGTGGCAGCCCGAGTACCGGTACTGCGGCTTCTTGTCGAACCGGCACCCGCCCGATTGTGCGCCTGTACACAAATACATGACATCGTAAATAATAATACATCGTCATCATCATCATATCAGCCGCAAGAAGTCCACACACATAGGCCTCTCCCTACAATTTCCAACACGACCGGTTGGAAGCGGCCTGCATCCGGCGTCTTCCTGCGACCTTAGTCAGGTCATCCGACCATCCGGTTAGTGGATGACCGACGCTGTGCTTGCCGATACGTGGTCGCCATTCCCTAATAATACATGATGGCGACTATTTCTTAAAACAGCCATCTCATTGTAATTCAAACACCTCATTGACTAAAAGCAAAATTACGACTGTCGAACTATTTGCTCAGACGCTCAATAGTTCTAATACAAACATGTATCCTTAAACATAAGACTTATACAAGTACCAAAACCTTGGTCATGAAAAATGAACATCGGCTGACCTATGGGCATGATGCAGTCGAGCGTGAGCGCGCACTGTATCCATGGCCGCATTATGTCATTGGTAGCCGACTTGTTGGCGACGATGAGCCGCGACGCGTCCACCATCTGCATGAAGAGGAAGTCGTCGATGTTCGCGTGGAAGTAGTGGAACATGCGCGGGTGCGTGAGCGAGGTGACGGCGGGCCGCAGCGGCCACGCCAGCACGCCGAGCGCGCCGCGCGCGCCCACGCGCGCCCACAGCGCCGCCAGCGCCGCGCCGCCGCTGCTCCAGCGCTGCCAGCTCTCGCAGAACACCACGCCGCCCACCCGGCTCAGCGCGTGCTGAAACACACCACAAGGCGCTCACCTAACAACGGCTTAAACATACAACACTCGCTGCTACTCTTCTCGCGAACACCGTTAAATCCGGTAAGAGAAAGGGTATAATGTAACGTGGAGAAGGGTAACAATGAAACAACCTGTTGGTAGCGGGTTCGAAGAGTTTATATAAATAAAATATATATATATATATTTATCTATGGTTACATGAACTAGATGATTGTGCTACATAGAAATGAGTACAAGTATATTTTAATAAGGGTGTGTGTCGTCACACTACAAAGGCAAAATTCTGAGAAACCGTGGCAAAAGGCGAAGCAAGTAGTTATACAACAGGCGATGCAGCTAGCAATCCTGTTTGATCCCTTTTTCCATCTGCCCACGTACAATCACGCTTCACGTGTTTTAGGTTTGCACAAAGGTCTGTTTGATCCGTGGGGGGAGAAAATATATAATGATGTAATATGTAAACATCACACAATCCTATACAATAGAAGAATCGAATAACGATAGGATACAATACTCAATTAATAGTAAAGTATCTATTTATGTTTGCTAGCGACGAATTTACAAGTACAATAAACAAACCACACGACGGCGAACAAGAGATCTATAATCTATACTTTTTTTTGTTAATTAGCCATTTGTATCCCACTGCTGGGCAAAAGCCTCCCCCCTTTCCTTCCATTTATCTCTATCTTCGGTTATTCATATCCAATGCTTGTAAAATATTCGCAAGTCATCTCCCCATCGCATTTTTAGTATTGCTCTTTTTCTGTAACTAACTATCCCTTGGAACCCAGCCGGTTGATATGCGAGTCCATCTCTCAGAGTGCCTGCGACAGACAACATTACAAACAAACACACTACATTTATGATAGTGTGTTTGTTTGTAAAGGTCACTCATGGTCACTCATGCATGGTCACTCATGTAACGGTAAACTCATTTACTAGTGAACCGACCGTAAATATTATTTCGACATAGAAAGCAGCACAAGTCGCGAGAATCCAGCTAGTATTAATGATTATCAATTGTATTAATGATGACCTAATACGGGGAAAATATCATTAATCGTGAGTACTGGACGGAGCCTTCCTTGTTTGAACGCGGCGCTACCTATCGAAATCGCGCTCAAGGTTTAGGCAATCGGTCCTCTGTGTCTCGGCTGTCTGCCGCTACAGTGACGCGCATTTTGCAGATGTGACTAATTCCATAGGCGATGCGACTATCAACCTATCACAACCCATCAATATTTTGATTCCGATTTCCACCTACAAATCATTAATACGCTAACCATGCACGCCTTTTGGTTAACCCTAGCCTAGTCTCACCCTACACCGTAAGAGATAAAATACGTCTAGATATTCTGACACGAGCAGACTACTGCAGTGGTCACAGATATTCGCAGATGTGATTCGTTTCATTGCAGGCCTGCTTTTAGCGCCCCGCGCCCAATATTCCAAGACCGAGCGCTAGCCCGAAGTACATATCATGGCATCAAATACGTCTAGCTATTTAGAGGCACGCAGACAGACTATTTGAGAGGTCATAGATATTCGCAGATGTGATTCGTTTCGTCGCAAGCTCGCTTTCAGCGCCGCGCCCGAAACTGCGAGTCCGAGCAAGGTCGGAGCGTTGGCACGCGCCGGCCCGAGATCGAAGCATCGACAAATATGCCTAGCTATTTAGGTCTTAGTTTAGCTGACTAGAAATCTCATATAATCTTTACGGCCTGCTTTGAATGCGGAAGTGTGTAAGGTCAACCGCATTCGCATCGTATGCCCCATTGTTATAATTTTTTACATTGTGTTTGTAACAAATTGTATTTTAATTTACAAGAAATGAAGTAAATCATTAGAAAAGGCAGTCACGTTTATAACAAACTCTCTGATAATAAATTATTGAATAAAGTAGGAGACCTATAAAATTCCAAAGTTGTTTCAAGCGTCAAAACAGAAGTGCTCAATTCAATGATTTCTATTACAGTTCTACCTGTACCTATGCTAATTCTTGTTATATTATAACAGAGTTGTTTTTTGTGAAGGCTCAAAGAACGTTTTGGCTGTATGTGAGCCTCCGGCGCTGTGTGTTCTAGATAACGTTATCTGTGACATTGCGCAGGTGAGCGGCGGCGGCGGCGTTTCGAGAAGTATCAAAATTCTTCACTGATATCATTCAGCAAACATATGCGGACTATGCACCTTCTAGTCTACCCCATTATTGTGCTAGTCATGCAACCGACACTCTTTTTCTCCCATGGTTCCATCAATCCCTAATGTCGGAGACGAAAAACTAAAAAAACTCTGCGATGATGAATAAACGCCGTTTCAGCCATCAGAAGTCTGCTGGACATAGGCATCTCCCAAGGATTTATTTATCTTCATGGAAGGATATTGCCATACCTACCATGCTTGGCAGTCGGGTTGGCGAGCAGTTTCTTCGGCTTTTTGTGCTTCCGATGTTGCTGTCCATCTGAAGCATTTTTAAGCTGGGGAAGAATGTGATTTTTTTGGATTTGGGAACAGAATGGAGGTATTGGGATACTACTCACTCGGATAAAAGCAAGTACTAGAAAGTAGATAGTAGGTCGGGAGGCCAAGCGCGCGGACCCGATGCCATACCTGCAACCAGCCGACACTCCGAGAGGTAGTCGGGGATGGGGGTGACTCCACTGACATGGCACTTCAAGTAACAAACCGATGATATTGCAATTTTTTAAAACCCTTCTCCGTACTTGATTAGACGCGATAACATAGGTATTATAATCTCGAGGCCAATAGTATGTGACTAATTAAACAAGCTGGTCGTACCTCTGACACTAGTTGGGGCCGCTGTAGGCGTACACTAATTTAGTTCCAGCCATTTGCAATTAAGAACGTTTGTCCGCCGCCGCGAAATAGTGAGCAACAGATCTACCGCCGCTCTAACGCCGAGAGAATAACGACACTTATCGAACTTAGCAGACGAGGAAGGAAGTTGGCGAACCGGGCCGGGGCTCCAAAGCATCGCTGAGAAACACAACTGGAAACACGTTCAGAAAAAGAGAAAGCTACCGAATTCAATGCAAGAAACTTCGAAATGAAGAAAGATACCTTAAACATATAATTCTTTAATATATCTTTCTGTAAGTTTTCATATTTTGTGTACCAACTGTCTGCCTCATATTGCTATTTATTAGCTCTCATTAGTGCCAGAGCTTGTTCCTCTCAGTAATTTAAAAGGAAAAGCATTATTTATATCAGAGTAGATAATGTGTCAAACATTATCTACTCTGATATAAAATAATGTTATTGTCAGATGTTAACAGGAAATGTGGTGTTTTCCCCATCATCCAAATGTGTTGTGTACACTTTCTGTTTACAATATGATCAATATATCTTTAATCCAAAAACTACTCCATCAAACAGTAATTTCCATACAGGAGTACACCACATTTGCGAAATAAATCTATATAAACAAACGAAATTCAAGCAAGTTGTAATTTTCATACCAAATAATTCACCATAAAGTTGAATTGAGTAGTCATCGAAAGTAATCCAAACTGAATGTTATTACATTTTTTAATGTTCAAAAAAGGTTGAAAACCGTTGATATTTTCACATTGATTTTTTCAAAAAACCATTCAATGTATTTCAATTACTTTTGGCATACCTTTATTACTCTATACCATGAGTATGTGGTGTGATTTAATATGCGTATGTCTCATTTAATTTTATAAGATTTAATGAATTTGGAAGGATAAAAATACTGAAATTATACAGAAGGACATAGCTGAAGTATACAACACTACAGTTCATGTTACAATCATTATCTGCTGGCTTTAAAGCTGCATGCGTGGGAGTTAAAGTTGCAGGCACATTCTGTCTTTATTTGTTCCTAGGCTAAAAGAAAAGTAAAAAAACACTTTTTTTTTTAAATTATGTTGTTACTGTAAGTGGATGAATTGTTTCTTACCTGAATAATAAGTGGTCTAAATGCATGAATGCTCTCATCGCTCACGTGAGAGGGAAAGGCTTCCAGGTCAAAGTCTATGATGGCACACTTTGAGGAGTTGCAGTAATTTGATACCTAGAACCAGACATCTCAAATTTAACATCATTACTGTCAGTATAGAGTTGAATAGAGAGGTTACTTTTGAGAACTCAATGTAGTTTGTGATCATCATCTCTTGAGAAAATGTATCTGAGGTTAAGTAAGTATGTCATCAAGCTTTAAAGTAACTCCAACTCTATTTATTTTAGCTAATATGTAGATGTCAAGATATGTTGACTGTATATAATGGCTTTTGATCTTTTACCTGGTAACTTTGCAATAACTACACATATGTAATCTGTTCTTAAAAGAATTTGAGACATTACAAATTTAAGTTATATCTTGGATTTTTATCGATATTTTTATATATATTTATCTATTTAAAATATAGTGTTGTTGAGTTAGTATCCCACAATACAAGTTGACAACTTAGTGTGGGGCTAACTCAATCTGGTTAGCAGAAGTTGAATTAGTTTCAAAGTACTCACCACAGCTAAAGAAGATGGCCTTAATCCTAAATTGTACAGCAGCACAGTAAATGGCAGCTGCTGGGCAGCTCTCACGAAGCTGACGGCTTGTGCATGTGAGTCCCCACGTGCGTATGTGACGAACACGGGCACAGTGGTGTTGTGCCACTGCTCTATTTGCCCATCCAGCCCCAGCAGCTTAAAGTACCGCTTCTCTTGCACCAGGTGGTTCTCCTCCACATCTCTTAGGTTCTCCTGTGGTGATATAGACACCTGTTTTGTTGGGATATATATGTTGAATTGAAAAGGCACACAAAAATAAAATAAAAAATAAATGTAAGACAGATAAAGCACCCTTTGTTTCTACATTAATTGATAATCAAGTTCTGTAATATGTGTATAATAAATGCAAATATGGAATGTGAACTTTAATTTTTACACAAAGGTAGGTACTTAATTTGTAATCAAACTAATTATAAAAACCATGCAAAACAATATGAGTATTCTGATATAATTATATAAAGTATTTATAATGGGAAATAACTACAATAAAACAACATAATTTACCTGAAAGTCCTTGATGTGCTGGTGGGTCTGTATAACAATTGTTTGTATTGACTGCGGCGGTTGTGAATGGAATACTATCAGAAATATACTGATAGCAAAAACAGATGTTGAAAAAAGCAGAAAACTTTTAGTTTTCATGTTGAGGGCGCATTATAACCGACACTGGGCAAACGACACTGCTACAGCAGGTATACTTCGCTTCACAAAACTGGCAACTATTCGCCACCGGCTCTGTCTACATGGTTTCAAGATATTCTTTCAGAAATCAAGGAAATCAATATAGTTGACAGAAGATCAAACACACCCTTTACAAATCAACAATACATACAATTCACAATCAACCACTATTTAAATAGGTGCTGTAATAACGCTTGCATTCGTTACTGTAATTATTACTTTGCACCTCCACTTGTGAATAATATGAATACATACAAAACTATCTTTTGCTTCGAAACATCGATTTTGATTTTAGTGTCTCGCTCGCTCGACGTTTGTTCTCGTTTGATTAACATTGACAATGACAGTAACAGTATTGACATTTTCGTTCAAAGCTGGAGTGCTATTTTAAAATTTCGCCGTTTGTAAACGAGCGATTTTTCCATACTAAAATAGTACTTTTGATAGTGTGGTGTGGTGACACTAGTATTCGAGCGATTTTTATATGGAAAAATCGCTCGAATACGATTGTCACATTTTCAAAAATAGTACCCCGGTAGCCTGTAAAAGCCAATGTCGAGTTCTTTTCTTGGCGGGAATTTTTCGGACTGCGCGGCTTTTGTTTTGGATTGTTTTGTAAATTGGTTCTAGTGGACTTTACAGTGTGAAATCGGTGTAATTTGGTAATATAAATGCCCATGTTTATATTAAACTGTCACAGTGCGGCTGTAGCATCTATTTAGTAAGTGGTTCCTTAGATTCAGGTAAATAATAAAAAGCCAATGTCAAAAAGTCAATGTCAGTTGGAGTTTGGAGCATTTATTTACTTTCCTTCCTTAGTACCCTGATAGAACTGTTTCAGATTTTGATATACGATATTAACCCTTAACACTTCAAGAATAGAGAGCATAATGCTGTGCAAAAAATTCCAGGGTAAAGTGAGACGGAAATACCTCGGCATTTTTTCCCTCTCGCACACTTGCCATTGCATAAAAATATAAATAATGGAAGAAAATGGTAGTAAAGCAAAACAGCAATATTTAATTAATAATGAAATAATTCCTGTTTTATTTTAATGGAATAATTAATTTATTAACTAAACTGTATGTTTACAGTTAATTTAGATTTTTTTCTTATCGAAAATAAAAGAGTAATCTTAATATAGTATTAAATTTAAATTTAGTCTAGCAACCCTAGTACGATCTCAACATTGCCGCCATATCATTAATAAAAAATTCCGCAGCCTTCGAATTTTTTAAGCAGACTGAAAGAGTAAAATAATATAACTTGTTGTTTCAAGAGATCTCGAAGCGACAGTGCAGTGCATTGTGCATTATCCTTTCTCAGGTAAATAACATAACCGTTTTCAGTTAGTAAATGTTGTGCCTTGGCTAGGGTGTCCATCTTATCTGCCGAGTTTGTTGAATCTGATTTATCAGTAATGTGTACTTATAGGTACTTCGTACATAAAATCCATATTTCCATACTAATATTATAAATGCGAAAGTAACTCTGTCTGTCTGTCTGTCCCCTTTTCACGCATCTACCATAGAATCGATTTGGATGAAATTTGATATGGAAGTAGTTTGGAGCCCGAGGAAGAACACAGGTTACCTTTCGTTCCGGGAAATTCGAAAGGCGTACTACGAACATCTCTACTGTTGCTTTTCCCTTCTACAGTTGCTATTTGTCAATAATTGATCATAGCATAAGGTCTTATCAATGACACCGACATAGGTACCTACCACAGAAATATATCAGGATAGAATGGCTACGCGTGGACTTTGCAAAGGGAACGCGTTTGTCAGTTTTTGCATAAACTACGCCACCACCATTACGTCATTACTAGCGAAGTGTGTAGTAACTGCCTTCGTGGTCCAGTGGTTAAGGCGTTTGCCTGTAGACCCGGAGGTCATGGGTTCGATTCCTACGGGAAGCATACTTTGTTAAGTTATTTCTAGTTTGGTTAGGACATTGCAGGCTTGAATCACCGGATTGTCTGATAATAAAGATGATTCCGTGCTCCGGAAGGCACGTTAAGTCGTTGGTTCCAACAACACAATGCTAATGCAGCTTTCGTGTTGCTATCACACAATTGAATTTACATTGCGCGTTCTCCTTGGAACGAGCTTTATAAACGTTTTTAGAACGTGTATTGGATGTGAATTAGTTGTATTGTCCTTTTATATTGAAAATCGTAATATGTCTTTTATTTTTTTGTTTTTTGTTGTTAATCACGATTTTAATTAAAAAAAAGTATTGATCCATGAAAAAAAATACATTTTTTCGACCTATTTACTTTCATACTTTTGTTTTTATAATTAAATACCGCTTAATAAAGCATATGTTCAAGTTGGGACGTGCGCGCTGACTGAATGAACGTTTAACGAATCTCGTACAAGATTGAGAAACGCGTGTACCACCCACTTAGCCGTTCTATCCTGATATATTTCTGTGGTACCTACCTAAGTACTTCATGTCCGAGAAATCTATTCTATAGTTGGTCACCCTACTTTAGAGCGAGATAGAATTCCGAAGTTTGTCTTCGCTTTCTGCTCCAATTATTACTATGAGAGCTCAGTCCTTCTACTATAACGTCCTTGGTTTGGAGTTCATGGCTTGGCGGGAATTTCTACGGACAGCACGGTTTTTGTTTTGGATTATTTAGCAAATTGTTTCTATTATAGTGGAGTTTATAATATGAAGTCGGTGCAATTTGGTGTTATAAATGCCCATGTTTATGAAAAATGTGTGGAATAACTAAAATAAACGGTCATGGTGCGGCTGTAGTGAGATTTACTTAGCGGGCTGGTGTTTGCTCGCCTTACTACATCGTATATGATCAAGCCAGTGGATTCGTGTGAATTGTCACCAAGGGCTCCATAGAATCAGCGAAATGAATTAAACCATCATTTCGTTGATACACAAGATTAAAGAATATCTAGACACTGGCTAAAATAAGCTTCTGAATGAAGGTGGTGGCCAAATAAAAAAAAGAAAAAAAAAGGCAATGTCAGTTCAATGAAGTCTTCTGTCTGTCATCATTTAATTTTTTTCTCTTTCTCCAAAACGAAACGAAACGAGCTGAAAGCGGTGAAACTAACTTTCACAAAATATTTTTTAGTTAAATTTATTTGGTTAAATATCACCTTGTTCTGAGAAATATCATAACGTGACGATGTCCAATGTGTCAAAGAGACGGCGGGAGGGTTCCAGGTCTAAGATAAAGGTATACAAACAACGAGGTCACATTTTGCGCCAACAATGCATGCAGATACCCGCTACGTTGAACGAGCGCTACCTCACCAATGTTTGATTTGATACTCGCATGCTAATTAATCTTTCACGACAAGTGTATTTTACTTAAGTATAATCACATAAATAACTAAAATTAGACAATTCCAGAGTGTGTTTGTTTCAAAATGGATGTTTTGACAACTTGTATGGCTTAATTTGGCCCGCTTCAAGAATTTATTCACCCAAATAATTCTTAATTTGGCATACCTTATCTCCTAGATCTTGCATTACCTTTTTTCTCCATATCATGCTTCACATATCCTATTCACATTTTGTATATTAATAAATATTTCTTATTATTATTTCTTATTGCATATTGTTGCAGAGTATGGGCGACCACAAGGAGTTCCTGAAGCGCATCACAAAGACCCTGTATTATGGACAACTGCCCACGCTGCCCTGTTTGAGTCTGCCTGTTACTGGTAATGTTTTGTAATTTTTTATACTACTATAATTTTTTCAAATATCGCTGAATTTCTCTTTTATGCATATTTTTTTAAAGATTATTCACTCTTTTTTATTTAATTATTAAGCAATATAAACATATATTGCCAACAACCAACATATTACAAACAATAATTTATGAAATGAAACCATTAATTTGATAGTTAATATTTTTTTCTACATTTTAACATAACTATAAATGTGCTCTATTAAGTAATTGAAGACAGTGATATGCAATACATATCATCCTTATATAAAAATCTGGTACATAATTCATTTTAATATGATAATTTGACAAAAGTATGGGATGGGATACATACATATATATACCTACCATATACATACCTAGTAAATAAATAAATGGAAAACACTCATTGGCCAAAAATAAATGTGTTGTCTCTAGTCAAGTCCCAGAAGTTTTTAAGTAATAATGCTTTATGCATATGTAATATGTGTGGAGTAACAAGCATAGACAGGATCTGGAATGACTATATAAGAGAAGGTATGACCAGGTATGGCCATGTCGAGAAAAGGGATGCCAATCACCCAGTTAAAAGAATTTTCTGCTTCAGGGAATGTGTGAGGAATGATGTGCAGGAACAAGGAGCTAGTGCCAATATGGTTGGAAATAGGAAAATTTTGAAATAGCAAATAGTAAAAAGGCGAGGATGAAGTAGAAAGGATGCTCTATGTTTGTGACAAGAAAGTTGTGTTATGTTGCAGAGGTGTCGTGCTCGCTGTGGTCGGTGTCGCAGCGCGGGCGCTCGCTGCGGCGGCTGCACGTGGACGCGGCGGCGGACATCGCGCGCCAGGCCTGCGTGTCGCCCTGCGCGCTCGTGCTCGCCATCCTGTACCTCGAGCGCCTCAACTCCTGCAACCCCGACTACCTCGCCGCCACCGCGCCCGCCGATCTCTTTCTCGTTTCTTTGGTAAGTTATGTATTGATTGAACATGAGAAATCTCTCTCATTCTCGTTGTATATCCCCAGATGTGGTGCTCTGGAGCTCAGACTCTGCTTTCCGACTTTTCCTTCATCCTGCCATGCTTTCAATTTCATGGATAAAAAGGCTGCTGCTAATACGGTAGTTCCTTACATGATCTCTTTCTGAGCATTTTAACCGGTTGCTTCCTCAGCAGTGAAGCGTCAGAGCCAGAGGTTTTACAGCCGGCTGTCGGGCTGACATCAACTCTCTTTGGGTAGTTCCTGACATTGTCTGAGCAACCCACACATTCAGTGGTGCATTCTCTACATATGTAATAAGAATAAGTAAAACAACTAAAAAGCAACAATGAAACAATAAATGAAATGATCATTAGTTGATATTGTTATTGGTTCAATATTTATACAGCTAGTAACAGTGTAGATACAGCTGCAAAGTGCTATTATTGATGTTCAATATAGTTAGTGTTGTTGTCTTAAAATTTTCCATTAAAGATATTGTGCATGTGCTGGGCTTGCAGATGGTAGGTAACAAATTCCTGCAAGACGATGGTGAAGATGATGAGGTGATATGCTCGGAGTGGGCGGCGTCCGGCGGCCTGAAGCTCGGACAGCTCAAGCGGCTGGAGCTCGACTTTCTCAACGCTATAGTGAGTAGTCAGGAGCCATTTAGATTTAAGCACTATTAGACTATCCTGTCTGTGAAATCAGTCGATGACGAGAGGGACGTCGCAATACGTGAGACAGGATTGGAGATATATCCAGATATATCCAACTCGAAGTAGATAGTTAATAAAGAGTATAAAAGTACTATCAAAGGGCAGTTCTGCACCAATTGCACAATTCATAATTTGTGTATGGGATAAGCTAAGGGCAAGACAAGTTTGAACAAATTTTTAAATAATTAGCTTTACTTTAACTATAAGTTTATTTATTTTCAGGACTGGAATGTGTTTGTGAGCGAAAACTCATTCGAGTCTGGACTGCTATGGTTAGAAAAGCAAGTGGCATTACGGCAAGCGCGGACGCGCGGTTTCTTCACGTACGGCGACCTGGTGTCGGGCGGCGGCGGCGCGGGGCTGGCGGCGGCGGCGCGCGCGGCCGCGGCGGCGTGGCTGGCGGCACTGGCCGGCTACCTGGCGGCGCTGGCCGCCTGCCTCGCGTCCGCGCTGCTCGCGTCGCACGCCTGGCTGCCCGCGCTGCACTACCTCGCGCTACGCCACGACCTGGCGCCCGCCCTGCCGCCCGCCGCCCTCGCGCCCGCCACTCCCGACCCGCTGCATTTCGTCGACAACTCCACGCTGGAAGCCGCCACGGTCGACGTGCTGCTCGAGATGGAGTCGCAACCGGGCAAGTTCAAATGTTGCACCAAGTGGATGCAGTACCACGAGACTGTGTTTACCAAGAAAAACTGGTACGACGGCGTCGTCGCCGACGACTGGAAGACGTCGGAACCGTGGTGGTCCACGTCGGTGCTTAATTGGCTGTACCAGAGTTCGCTCATCAACCCCATGCAGCGCTGGCTGGAGAAGATAAATGAATATGCAGATATGTTGAAACGTGAACTAGTGTCAGTGGAATCCTCGAATCGTGTAGAACAATGTAACGAATATGTGAAACATGGTGTGCCACAACACTGTGTCCGCCAGTGGCTGAACCTTAGTAAACTCAGTGTTTTGGTCTCATCTGTCTCAGACCGGTGATTTGGGCTTTGATCTGCTGTGATCCTCTAGTAACTGCTTTTTACTAAATTTAACAAATTGTTGTTGAAAAGCTCAATGTAAGCAATACATGTGTAAATTATTTCTACACTGGAAGCACAATGTTAAAACTAACTTGCAACAGCTCAATGTTAAAAAATTAAACTAATAAAAAATGCAACCCTATTCTTTAAAGTCATTCTTTCAATTATCCAGTTCTCCAGTAATGTTATAAGAATCGTAGTAACATTTTATTGCTAACAAAAGTCAAAAAGGTTTTCTTGAATGGATTGCATAAATACCACAATTTGTTAAAAATCGCATATATTAATAGTGTTATAGAAGCAGTATAAAATTATAGCACATTTGAGCAAGTATTACCTAAGACATTATCTTAAATGTTATTTATTACACGAGGTCTAAGTAGGTATATTTTATATTAACATTGATCTATAATAAACAAAAACAATTTGATCTTATCATTAAGAATGTTAAAAATGGCCATACATCATGTAGGTCCTTAAAAAATTACATAATATTTGTTGGAATACAAATATAAATGCACATTGGCAGAAAATATCACGTAAATTGATATCAAAATCACAGTTGGGAAATCTCTGCTCACTCCATCACAACTGTGGCTTATACTCGGTTATCTTTATAGATAATAAGCACCAAATATTATATTAGTCAATAGGGTGAGACCAGCTTTAGATTTTTAATAATTTAGTAAGGTGTCCTCGATGTACGATTCATATTGATATTTAGGGCGAATACGGGCCGATGCGGACGCGGGTGCACGCGTCGGAAGTCCGCCGCGGGCCATGAATCCGCGAGCGGGCACCCGTCGCGTGCGCCCGTCTCATTTAGCGCTGCTAGTATAATTTTGATCTCGAGCATGTACAGTTGTGTCGAGTAGATAACCATGGATTAATCGCTAATTTATTATTTGGCCTTTTGGAATTAAGACTGAGTGCTTCACAATTTTCGATTATTGTCGACAAACTTCAAGCCATGCTTCTTGATGGGAATCTCTATCTTTACATAGTTCATTCGCCATGTCCCATAATACTGGCCGAAATTGCACCTCAATTATTGCGCGCTCTGTATCGATGTTCATGGTTGTACCAAGCCTCCGACGCGTGTGACCGTGGCATCTAGCGGCGCTCGACTGATTTGTAACAAACCCGCGAGCGGACGCACGTCGCGTGCGCCCGCGCCGTGTGACCGCCCGCCGCGCGTGTGACAATCCGTCGCCCGTGTCGGCGCTCCGTCGCACGCGCCTGCGCTACTCATACTATTTTTCATTATAGACACGCGAGCGTGCGCCCGCGCGAGTTTTGGCGTTCGCACTTAAAGTTCACACTGAAATCGCGAAAATAATTTCAGTCCATACTAAATTGTTCATTTTCGAGTTGTAGGTATCGGTTAAGAAGTCTGGTGTAGACACTGTTGTTATGTGATCTGCTTCAGAGCACATCACAGAGGTAACGGCACATTTTATTGGCATCCTGTCCATCAAGAGCCTCTTCTCTTACTGGCTATTATATTTAAGATTAAGCTTCACATGTCCCTAGTGTCTCTTTCCGCAATAAGCGTTGATTGATGTTAGTCCTGAGATTGCACTGCTGAATGTTTTTCTTCGCCTGCCTGCGAGGGTCAGAGTCACGCCGTCACTGGTCGAGGCCGGGCTGCAGGTACAGGCGGCCGTTGAAGCCCCACTTGTCCACAGAGGAGGTCTGCAGGTGGTACCTGTCCTCCATCTGCTGGTCCACCAGCGTCAGCAGCTCCTCCACGTGCCGGTTATGCGCGTGCTCCGCGAACACGTGGCACAGCGTTTGGATGTACCACGAGCCTTCCTCGGGGATGCGGTTCGACACATAACCTGCGAAACAAATGCATACTTTGACATTCGGTCGATATATTCTCCAGTCCAGTGGGCACAACCATTATTTATAACTGTTTAACTCACGTTAAGTAATCACGGGGAGGACACGGCATGTCATCCATCATCGATGGCAGTCGTTAAGAAAGTCAGATAGTCTTTGGGCAGGTAGCAACATCTGTCACCTCAACAGTGTTGCCCTAGTCACACTGTACACAAACAAAAGTATTAAGTGCTAGTACCCGGCACGGTGGAGTGCGCGATGAGGATGTCGGAGTAGACGCGCGTGGAGCTGCCGCGGCGCTGGTGCGTGTGGCAGTGGTCGCGCGCGGCGTCCGTCTGGTCCGGCGGCGCGCCGGGCGGGCCGCGCGCCCAGTCCTCGCGAGCGCCGTCGCGCGCCGGCATGCGCACGTGCGCCGGGGCCATCGCCCAACACGAATCCTTCTTGCCTCTGAACCAAATGTGCACATGGTCAAATCACTCAGTATCCCGCCTGCGACTCGGTTGGAAGTACATATCCAAAATAAAACCTGCTTCTACGGGAGATGAGCAACACGAAAAAAATCTCCTAATAAAGGGCCTAATAAAACTCAGGAAATACAATTTATGATAAAAATATTTAAAGAAACCGCTGCCATATGTGAGCCAAACTCAACTTTAGGTAAATATGCACTGGAATATCCAAACTCTGTACATAACGCATGTAAAGGCCAAGATTGCTAAAATTAAATTAAAAAAAAAACTAAAACTCTTAACACCATTTAGTTAATCTTGTTGTAGCTATGTCTCCCAATTCTAAAGACCACTAAATACAAATTGACTTCTTCAAATCACTCAAGAAGTAGAAATATTAACTACACATAATATGGTAAGCCCTACCTGCATGTCTGGAAGATGAAGACCTTGGGCACGCCGCTCAGCTGCGGCAGCGTCTTGTTGCTGAAATGCTCGATGAAGTCGTAGAAGGAGATGAGCTGGCCGTCGCTGCAGCGGAAGTCGTTGTCGGCGGAGCCGTACCGATCGTAGCCGTGGGACGACACCACCACGAACACGCAACTCGCGCCCTCCAGCGTGCTCGATAAGTTCCGTAGGCTTGCCATCGTTTCCTGAGAACAATCACGAACATTAGTGTACGTCAGAACCGCAGGTCAACAGTCGTATTTAACTGTGAAATTGTGGCTAAAAATTACTTATCAATTGCTTATATTTGCTTATCATATTGACAGAATTGCTTATTTAGTAAATTTAAAGAATTCAAACATTTAAGGTTGACGGTCCATTCTGATGTCAGAATGGCTGGACAATTGCTGTACAGTAGTAACTATGTGGAATTATTCAAATTTTCATAGGCCAAAAATTGCTTATTTCACAATGTATATACCAAGGCCATGTGTATTCTTCCTATAGGGCTAGTCATGATTTTAAAGCCCTGCGCCTGTTAAAAAGTTGAAAGCAAAGTGACGTTTGTTAGGAGTTGTCAATTTGCGATAAACCGGAAGTAATAGGTTTTATTTATGCAATCGAAAGAACCTTAAATGTAAATACTTACAGAATTTTTAATTTTTTTTATCAAGTTTTCAATTTTTTAAGAATTTTTGAAAAAAAAGACTAAATGTAGTGTTTATAAGCTATATTATATTAGCAATATTCCCATGCTTAATCACATGACAATGTCAATGTTATTGTCAACCTGTCAAAAAATTATGGCGTTGACTGCCAAGTGAGTTACCAGGTCGGGGAATATTTTCCCCAAAATTCGTACAGAGTACAAGGACCTTGTTTTTTATACTGCATTAATAATAAACTCCACTCAATTAAGTGAGATTTACTTAGCGGGCTGGTGGTTGCCCGCCGAATGATTATTCATTCGGCGCCAATTGCTTCTGAATTAAGTTTGATGGCCTCATAGTTCAGTTTTTGGAAAAATGGATATAATTAAAAAATCTGTAATAAGTATTTACATTTAAGGTTCTTTCGATTGCATTAATAAAAACCATCACTTCCGGTTTATCGCAAGTTATCAATTCATAACAAACGTCACTTTGCTTTCAACTTTTTACAGGCGCAGGGCTTTAAAATCATGGCTAGCCCTATAGGAAGAATACACATGGCCTTGGTATATACATTGTGAAATAAGCAATTAATAAGCCACATAGTTACTACTGTACAGCAATTGTCCAGCCATTCTGACATCAGAATGGACCGTCAACCTTAAATGTTTGAATTCTTTTAATTTACTAAATAAGCAATTCTGTCAATATGATAAGCAAATATAAGCAATTGATAAGTAATTTTTAGGCACAATTTCACAGTTAAATACGACTGTTGACCTGCGGTTCTGACGTACACGAACATTACAGTTTAGCTAAGAGTATAATATTCTGGAACAAAACCATCCATAAACTATGAGTGATAACATGCTTCGATTGCCAACTCAGACATGAGCATTTCTATTCTTCTAGAGAAGAACAGAAAAATATATGCATGCATAAAATTATTACTAATGAATGTATACTTTTGCATTTGTTGACCAATAAGAACCAACCGCACGTGCGGTTGGTTCTTATTGACCAATTGTAACTTTTTTGTATCGAGTTGGCTATGTATAATATTTTAATATTTGTGTGTTAATAATTGTTCTATGAAACTATTTTATAGTATTTTAAAGTTACAATTTTATAGTTCGTCTATAGAATCCAAATCACACAGTACGTAAGTAACATCTTGTGCTAAGCCATAGGTATGGTGCTTCACACAAGCGGAGTAATATTTAAGCCTAATACTACTACAAACGATGTTACGTTCGTGGATCAGAACCCGAGGAATTTCCGGACATCAAAGAACTTGGTCTATCCTGGACACATGCCAAGGAAAACCTTACCTTATAGTAAGTTGCTGCTGGCTCTACAAAGGGTAAAATTACGACTCCTGATAGGAGTAATTATCGGCCACTGCATGCTAAATAAACACCTATTTGCTATAGGCGTGACTGACAATCCCCTTTGCAGAGGCTGCCTAGAAGTTGAAGAAACTGCGTTCTTAGGTATCCAAGCCTAACATCTACGATAGAGGAGTTCCTGGAATCCAAAGCGGCGGATATACAATTACTCATCTCCACCTACAAAACGCTCTGCCAGTGCGTCCTGTCCTACTGCATCACCTCATGGGGAGGAGCTAACAAGAAACACGCGAGCTGTACTTAAGGTTCTCCTCAAACTTCCATTCCGACACCCAACAACCTTACTATACGCACAAGCTAATGTCCTATCCGTTCGAAAACTTTTTATCTACACAAGTCTTGCCAGGTTCCATAAACTGACAGTCCCTATACTTCCACACACTACAAAGCGTGTCCAGCGATGTCCAATACCAAAGATAAAATCCGTCTTTGCCCGCAGATTCTATGATTACATTGCTCCCAGGTTATACAACAAACTTTTACAGACAGCCAAAGACCTCAAAAAATGTAGCAATAACTCATTCAAAAAAATCCTATTTGATTGGTTAAACAAGATGACTTACGATGAGACTGAAGACCAATTCAATGTTTACACTATATGCAAATTTTTTCTTTTTTTTATAAAGTGCAACGCGAGAGATTGAAGTAGTATTAAGTTCCACTCATTTAATTTATATACATATTTAATAATATTTAAACACTTCTCAACTTAAATCAATTTCAAATTTTACATTTATATACTTATGGATTGTTCTCTTTTTTATTTAATTCTAGTCAATGTATTTTAATTGAATACTATTTATCTATTTGAATTTATTATTGTGTTTAAGTTTTAATTAATAATTATTTTTATGCAAAATCAACTTAATTTTTATAAATAAATATAAATGTTAAGTTAGTAGCTGTAGATATAGGTCTATATTGATGTTTTTTTTGCATCGCCCAACCAGTGTTAAAAGCACGATTATTTTTATCTGAGATCAGTCGCAAATATACATTCGTAAAGAGCACACAGTGTTTTACTTAGAAAATTTCTCCAAACGAAAGTGAACCTTACGCGATACATCATATGGTCGACAACGAGCCGGATCGACAGCGGATAAAAAAGTGCCATCGCCGTGAGCCGAGAACAAAAGGACTGCATTCCTTAGATAAGGAGTCGTCCCAGGTGTGCAATTTGTAGTAAACAAGTTATTGAATTATAACTTCAACTCGATACGTTTACGTAACAGCCATACATTTATTTTTAGAAGATTTAAGTTTTGTGTTTCTACGGTTTAAAGTAACATATTCAAGTGAAGAAAAATGCCTACAAGTGAACAATTGATTAGTACTTTGGAAGATACGGCTGGGTTACTTCAAAAAACGCAAACTAACTTAAGAAAATATCCGAAGCAACGATTAACACGAGGATACATTGAGGCCCGTTTGAAATGTATTGAGGAGTATTGGAACATTTTTACTAAAGCCCATCAGGAGTTGACTAAGTGCACTCCAAAGGAAGCGCGGCCACAGTTAGGTTATTTTACTAGGGATGAATATTATACCATTGAAGAACTTTATATAACAATGACAGCCGACTTAAAAGATATGTTGACAAATTTACCTAGAAGCAGTTCGGAACGATTAAATGTCCCGGTACAAGAAGAAAGGCTTTCTCAAGTGAAATTACCGAAAATTGAATTACCTAAATTTTCCCACAAATATGAAGAGTTTCCTACATTTCAAGATTTATTTACATCAATGGTACATAATAATCCGTCCATAAGCAAGGTACAAAAATTGCATTATTTAAAGTCAAGTGTTACGGGCGAAGCGGAGTCTTTATTAAGACACATACAAATTACGGAAGATAATTATACTCAAGCTTGGGAACTTCTCAAGGCTCGCTATGGAAATAAACGTCTCATAGTCACCTCTTTGTTGAAGCGCTTATGTAATCAGAGGAAGAATACCATACAATCGGCAAGTAATATTAAAAGTATTTTGGACACAACATCCGAATGTTTAAATAGTTTAAATAATTTAAACGTGCCCACGGACTCCTGGGGTCCTTTAATTATATTTCTGGTGGTACAGAAATTGGACCCGGAGTCCCATAAGGAATGGGAGGAGTACGCCTACAAGGAAAATATGGAGACATTGCCTACTTGGGACGAGTTGAAAAAATTCCTTGAGTCTAAGTTCCGTACTTTGGAGATGGTAGCTCCGCATTCTTCCTCATACAAAGAGAAATCGACTACAGTAAGAGAACGTTCATATCACACGGCGACGGCAACAAATGAAAAGACTTGTATCATGTGCAAGGAGAAACACACACTGTGTCACTGCAAGGAGTTTACGAAGATGGATCCAACACAAAGAAGTCACTACGTGACTAGCAACAATTTATGCTACAACTGTTTGTTACCTGGCCACAAGGTATTTAAGTGTCGCATACCTACAACATGCCATGTGTGCCACAGGCGTCATCACTCTCTGCTGCACGAACAGAAGTACGATAGCGGTCGTCAGTTAGGCCAATCAGTAAAATCATCGCAACCTAACGTGACAGCACACACACGTGTAGAAGAGCAAGAGAAGGAAGATTCAGTGATCGCGTCAAATTATGTGAGTAAGAAGAGACAACAAACAGCCCTTTTGGAAACTGCAATGGTGATGGTAAAGAGCAATACAGGCCATACCATTGTACTAAGAGCACTTGTGGATCCAGGGTCCCAAGCCAATTTTATAAGTGAGAAGGCGGCTCAAATACTACATTTAGAAAGACAACCTGCAAGAGGAACTGTTGTGGGAGTGGCTTCTACGAAGACTGAAATAAAACAAGTGGTTGAAGTTTACATAGCACCAAGATGGAATACAAAAACAGATCTGGTCATCAAGGCTTATGTGATGTCCAAGCAGCTCACCACTAACATCCCACAACACACAGTCACCATTGGTGATTGGCAGCATTTGAAATGGCTTACATTGGCCGATCCAAGGTATTTCCAATCAGGATCCGTCGATTTGCTGCTTGGTGTGAAAGAATACTCTAAAATTATAGAAGAACAGTTCATTAGAGGTCCACCAGGCACACCATGCGCACAGAAGACACTACTTGGCTGGATCCTGTTTGGTGAAATAAATACACAACCTGAAGATTCTGTGGTAGTAATGCACACACAAGTCGACATTGGAGAAATACTGAAGACTATCTGGGAAATTGATGGAGATTCTGAAAGAAAACAAACACAAGATGAAAGATTATGTGAAGAAATATATAATAAAACACATACGAAATGAAACAGGAAGATTTATAGTAAAACTACCATTTAAGACAGAAAAAACCGAATCTCAAAACGGAAACACAAGAAATATAGCAATGCAAAGACTTAAAAGCTTAGAAAGAAGATTTAAAAGACAGCCTAAGTTGAAAGAAGAATATACTAAAGTAATAGAAGACTATATTAATTTAAATCATGCAGAAGAAGTACCTACAGAAGAATTAAATACAAAAGGAGTCTACTTACCACACCATGCTGTTTTGAGAGACGACAAAGAAACCACAAAAACACGTGTCGTCTTCGATGCATCCTGCAGAGGAGATAATGGTGTGTCCTTAAATGACGAGTTGCTGACGGGATCTGTGCTGCAGGAAGATCTTCGTAGTATCATCATGAGGTGGAGAATGCATTTGGTAGCCTTCACAGCCGATATAAAGATGATGTATAGAATGATACTACTAACCAAAGATGATGTAGATTTCCAAAGGTTCCTGTGGAGAAAGGATGATGACTCTGAAATAAAAGATTACCGTCTACTTACCGTTACCTTTGGAACTGCCGCAGCACCTTTTCTGGCAGTCAGGACATTGAGACAGCTAGCGCACGATGAAGCTGAAAGATATCCTCTTGCTGCAAAGATTACACTTACGAATTTCTATGTTGATGACGCCCTTACAGGAACTGATACAGTAGAAGAAGGCGTAGAAGTCATGAAACAACTAAAAGAAATGATGCAGCAAGGAGGTTTTGAACTTAAGAAATGGTCGTCAAACAGCGTCAAGTTTATCACATCTGTTGAGCCTCAAGACAGATCATGTAAAGCAAGCGTAGATCTTAATGTAGATGGCACAGTCAAAGCCCTTGGCATCTCCTGGAATTTGGGCACTGATCAACTTGAATACAAGCTCAACCTTCCTCCAAGTGGATCAACAATTACAAAAAGAAGTATCCTATCGGATGTGCAAAAACTCTTTGATCCTCTTGGATGGATTGCACCGATCGTTGTCATGGCGAAGATGCTGATTCAAGAGCTTTGGCAAGAAAAACTTGATTGGGATGACGCTGTCAGCCTATCACTATCTGAAAAGTGGAGAGCAATACGTTCAGATCTGGAGAGTGTAAATGAAGTAAGACTCAACCGATGGCTACAAACAAAGAGCATTGAAAATGATAAGATTCAACTGCATGGTTTTAGCGATGCTTCCCAGCGTGCTTACGGTGCTGTAGTATATATCAGAGTTGAAAAAGAAGGAGGTATTGCAACAGAACTTATCGCTGCACGAACGAAGGTTGCTCCATTACGAACGATATCTCTACCAAGACTTGAGTTGTGTGGAGCGGTCCTACTTTCCAAATTACTCAAACATGTTTCAAGAGCACTGAGATTACAACCTTCACAGATATATGCTTGGACAGATTCGTCTATTGTGCTTGCATGGCTGCTGGGTGACCCAAATAAATGGAAAACGTTTATTGCTAATAGAGTGGTAGAAATTACGGATAACACAGATAGGGATCGTTGGTTTCACGTACAGTCGCAGGATAACCCAGCAGACATAGCATCAAGAGGCATGCTACTATCAGAATTGAATCAATGCAAAATGTGGTGGAAAGGGCCAAGTTGGTTAACAGAAAAGAAAATAAACTTTACAAAACTAAATAACGTAGATACAGATTTAGAAGCAAAGAAAGAAAAAATTGAAACAAATCTGAAAATTGACAATGAAGAGGAGAAACATTTAATTGCACAACTTGAAGATTTTGATAATTTGAAGGAGCTTACAATTACTATTGCATACTGCATTAGATTTTTAAATTATAAGAAGAATTTAAACACAGAAAAGTCACTAACAACTAAGGAGATAGATAATGCACTGCAGAAATGTATACGACTTGTACAAGAAGAAGAATTTGAAGAAGAAATAAATGCACTGAAAGGTAAAAATCAACTAAAGAAAAGAAGCAGTTTAAGATCACTTACTCCATATCTGGATGAAAACAGTATTCTCAGGGTGGGCGGAAGATTGAGACATTCAGATTTGAACCATGATGGTAGACATCCAATTATTCTTGGACATAAAACCAAACTTTCTTCCCTCATCGTTGATGATGCTCATAAACAAACATTACATGGTGGAGTACAGTTGATGATGAGCTATCTACGATCGAAATACTGGATCATCAGGGCAAAGTCACTGGTAAAGATGAACAACCATAAATGCATGGTATGTGCTCGACATAACGCAACAGCTCATGGGAGATTTACCGAAGGCACGTGTTACGCGCGCAAGGCCTTTTACTAATAGCGGAGTGGACTTTGCAGGCCCACTGCAAGTTCTGTGGTCTAGAGGACGAGGAGCCAAAACAAGCAAGGCATACATCGCCATTTTCATCTGCCTCTCAACTAAGGCTATCCATCTAGAATTAGTTGGAGATTTAACTTCCGAGGCTTTTATTGGCGCCTTTAGAAGATTTACCGCTAGACGAGGCAAATGCTGCAATCTGTGGAGCGACCAAGGCCGTAACTTCGTCGGCGCTAATAAGGAGCTAGAACAAGCATGGAAAGATGCATCTTTAGATTTTCCTGGCCAGATTGTAAATAAGTTGGTTTATGAAGGAACGCAGTGGCACTTCATCCCGCCTTACAGCCCTAATTTCGGCGGTTTATGGGAGGCCGGAGTGAAGAGCATTAAGCACCATTTACGTCGAGTACTTACCAGTAGTTTAACTTTTGAAGAAACTTCAACCGTGCTATGTCAAATTGAGGCGTGCTTAAACTCTCGACCCCTGAGTCCTATTGATGATACCGATGTAGATAACAAGGATCCACTCACTCCAGGCCACTTCTTGATTGGGGAGGCTCCGGTGATGGTCCCTAGTCCTGACGTAGAAGACGTCCGAATGAGTAGCCTTTCGAGGTGGCAACATTTACAAAAGATTATGACAGATTTCTGGAGAAAATGGCAAGAAGAGTATTTAACAAGATTACAACAGAGGCCTAAATGGTTGAAGAGTGAGAAGGAATTTGAAATAGGAAATATAGTACTGATAAAGGTTGATAATTTGCCACCTGCGAAATGGGCCCTGGGACGTATAGTAGAAAAGCACCCTGGTCAAGATGGTATAACAAGGGTTTATAGCGTAAAGAGTGGCGATAGTATAGTGAAAAGATGTGTAACTAAGTTGTGTGCATTGCCTGTAGATACTGAATAGTTCATTTCAATACCTAATGTAAAAATTATCTAAATTCAAGATTTTGAGTAGACTGAGATATGTAATTGATTGAGTAAGGCATGCTATAATTGTTAATTTGTTGTTAAAAGAACTTACAGTTCTTTTGGTGGGCGGTATGTTAAGTTAGTAGCTGTAGATAAAGGTCTATATTGATGTTTTTTTTGCATCGCCCAACCAGTGTTATAAGCACGATTATTTTTATCTGAGATCAGTCGCAAATATACATTCGTAAAGAGCACACAGTGTTTTACTTAGAAAATTTCTCCAAACGAAAGTGAACCTTACGCGATTCATCAATAAATATATACGGACAAATCACACTGATTGAGCTAGCCCCAAAGTAAGTTCGAGACTTGTGTTATGGGATACTAACTCAACGATACTATATTTTATAACAAATACTATAGATAAACATCCAAGACCCAGGCCAATCTGAAAAAGATCATTTTCCATCTTGATCTGGCCGGGGATCGAACCCGGTCACTCCGTGTCGCAGGCTGGCGTGTTGACCGCTGCGCCACGGAGCTAGTCATATATAATAATTATATAAATTAGTAATTATATTTAAGGTTTTTTAAATCGGCTTCTATTAAATTAAAGAGGAAGAAAATTTGTAACATTTTAACTAGTAAGTAAGATTACTGAGATTGTCTACTAGGAAAGAGCCCGACTCCCATACCACAGGGAAACCTAACGTGGGTGTCAGACCAACAAAATTATGTAACACTGCTTACTAATAAACGAATTTCATTTCATTTCATTTCAAAGACCATGCGCGAGGCCTGCAGCATACACTTCGTCAACGAGCTGGGTCTAGCAACAGTAGTAAGCAGCTTACCCTGTTTTTATCATCTTGCGTGGTCGGAATTCAAGAATAACTGGAAACACCTGACCATATCAATATGTTCTAGCAAAATTCATATTAGATGGAATGGATGGACCAAAATTCCCTTGTAGGCTCCCCAACTATTAGTGCTTACATTTATTCTGTGCCTTCTTGATAACATTTTGTTATTCGACATTATAACCATACATTAGGTCAGCATTAATAATATGTCAAACTGTTTCCCGCAACTTTTCGGTTTTATCACCGCTTGGGTTAATGGAATAAATAACTGCTTACACCGCAGCCTTAACTTATACTGTCTTATTATAAAATGAGGACAATAGTACATGGTTTAAACCATTATCCGACCAAAACAAATTGACAGTTGATCAATCGTCAAAGTGATAAATGTCGTGATGTACAGTTAGTACACGTTTTACAATAAGACTGGTCGTGTGCAAAATTTCGTTATGATATAGCAGCTGCATTTTAAACAGACCGTGGCAGGTGCAGGTGTGGTCAGTTGGTACACGTACCTCCTTCTTGTGGTCGAAGAAGGAGACGACCTGGAAGCCGAGCTCGTGGAACAGGTACTTGAGGTTGGCGGAGTCGCGGTCGGCGCCCCGGCGCGGCGCCTCGATGTCGTGGCTGAAGTTCATGTACGTGTACAGCAGCATTATGCGCTGGCGCCGCGCACCGCGCACCTCGTACATCTTGATGCCTGGAACAGTTCGGGATCTTCGTTTCGTATCATAGACGACGGGATCTTCGTTCCGTCGACAGTTCGGGATCTTCGTTTCGTATCTTGACGTGAAACGGTGGCGGGTCGTATCATAGAACTGTACTGCTAGAATATCTCCTTTGGCTGTAAGAGAGAGGCAGACTCTCTCTAAACTTAAACCCCCGGAACATAGTGGGCGCTCTTCGACAAGTTTCTGACCCCACTCTCTGAACTTGTTGGATATATTCGTCCACATCCTGATCAGTATCGGTTTAATATAACCCATACTCATGTTGATACGACAATTATTTTTTTCATCAGGTTAATTAAGTATACATGAAAATTGAAATACAAAAATTGGCTGAATAATGAAGCATATTACGGTATTACCACAGAAAAATACTGTTTAGTTATTTTGACGTTCCTAAGCTTAAACGCATCATATTTATTTATAGCAGACAAAAATTAGATATCACACTCTTAACTGCCAAACACTGCCATCGTTCACACTGAATGGTGATCAGAAATGCCATCAGACAATTCCAGCTATACTTCGGAAGGCACGACCACTGGTTTCCCCCTACCTTCAGGCCTCTTGAAAGAAAGAGATAACTAAAAAAGTTGCAGCTAAAGCCTTATCACGGGGACTGGAAACAATCTGATATTTGTTAAGAATGTTTGCCTTCACCATTGCCTTCGTCTACTATCGGCTCGGTACATTTCTTGACGTGAAACGGCGGCGGGTCGCTGTCGCTGATTGATGCTGACTCCAGCGGCGGCGGCGGGGACGGGGGTCGCGGCGGAGGGGGCGCCGCTACTGAAAGTGAATGGAGTGACATATTTTACATTGACTTAGTCAATAATATATTAGGGGTTTGGACATTTCTTTAATCATGCAAAATCTAAAAGGGTTTGTATAACAAAATTGGCACACAACTTTGGAAATTCAGAAAGGATGACTCAGAATGGTTTTGCAGGCAAAAGCCGGGCTTTAAAAGCTAAAACATTTAAGTATGACAGGTGATCAGGCATAACATTTTGACGCATGGTAGGATACCAAGCCAAATACAAATGCAGCTTTCACTAACGATCGCCAGACTTCAATTGATGGGCAAATAAACATTATTTTTAGTTTTAAAACAAAATGAATTCCTCCAAGGTTAAAACATTAATGTTCATTGTCAATAGTCTGTAATGCCAAATTGTCTACATATGTATAGTATATCTCTATTTCTTTCAGAGAAATGACATATTGGAGATGCATGTTTAATTATGAAAATAAAAAGTACACTGAACAGTTGCTCTCTTGAGCAGCTTAAGCCAATGTGTCTTGAAGCCTGGCTGTGCCGGTGAATATAAATAGGCAAGGAGTTACTTGATCTATGATAGCATGAAGTATGTAATTAGTTATATACCCTTTTTAGTCTCGGCTTCAGATTTTGTCTTCTTCTTTTCCGCACTTATACTAATGAAGCCCTCGTCGTTACTAGATCCTAGAAATAGATACTGCTTTCATTATGGATTCCAAAGTGTATAAAATCATAGTGAATGTGATATAAGAGTATGCTTAATTTGACATACTAAAAAAATGCTTGGGATAACATTTATCAAAGATTTATTGCTGAAAATTACCAATGCAAACTCCGTGATATAGCATACAGCAGAGGCTGGTTAGGCAAGCAATGGTTTGTGAAATAATGAGTTAAACACAATAATTATGATTCAATCTGTAATTACAAGAGCAAACTATACAGCATAACTCTTAATATACTTTGTATATCATAACCGTGACTTTGTCAAGGTGATCAATCAATCATAATATTGTAACTAGTACTATTTCATAATACTAATTAAAGCAGAAAAATGTAGGTTAAATAAAGCATATGAACCATTATTTGAAACATAAATAAAAAAAAAACAATTGAGAGTTGCAAATTTATAGGAAATGATAATGATGATTAATTTTTTCTTTAGCTACTTGAAACAGTTAAGAATGTTTTAAACATAAATAAAGAATAAGCACAGTATGAGGAAATTGGTTAAACAGCTGACCTGCTACCACATAGGATGTGAGCTGACATGTTGACTTAGTCGAGTGATATAATTTTAACAAACAATTAATTGCAAAACTGTGAGTGACCTACTCTATATTCCGTGCGCTGTTACTGTGTCAGACGTTATAAGTGTAACTAAATAAACAATTATTTCTTCCATATGAAGTTAGTGAATGAAGTAAATACCTAGCTATTGATCATGGACGGTAGTCCATTTAACCGCAGCGGACTAACGCGCCGTAGTCCTCCGCCCACACCCTCAAGCCAACCCCCCGAGCCCAGATGCAGTCATCGAGATGATGATCCTCCGGAAATAGTAAGCACGCCCGAAATTCAGGGGTGGCTGAGCTCCATAGAGCAGTGCCTTCAGGAGGTGTGTGCCATATCGTCCGAAGGAAAATTAAATACTGAACAAAAGCTGAGGATCAGTAATCTATGCCGTAAGGTAGGAAACGGCACAGCGCAAATGGCTGTTCAGTACCAGTCCTTAAAACAAAAGGCTATCCAAACACATAGTACTGTCCAAATCTTAAAAGAAAAAAATGACCTTCAGCAGCAGCTCCAAGAACTACAGCAGAGCATCAAGGAGACCAGTACCTCTAAGCCACAAGCAGGACCAGTTTCGTTTGCGGACATGGTAAAGAACAGTGCTCAAAAATATATTCAGCCCACCAAAACTAGCTCTGTAGCAATTTACCCTACAGATAAGTTGAAGTCTAGTGAGGAGACTAAATCATTAGTCCAAAAAATTATACGGCCTGAAGAAATGAAGCTTCATGTTAGAGGTCTGCGTATGACAAGAAATGGCGGTGTTATCATCAGCACCGACACCAAAGCGGATATTGAAAAACTGAAAAAATCTACGCAACTCACATCCTCCGGACTCACTGTGGACGAACCTCATAAACGAAAGCCCAGAATAATTATTATAGGAGTGCCGTCGAATATGCAGGAGAATGATGTTTTCAATTGTCTATACAACCAAAACCTATCCGACAAACTTGAAGATATGTCACTAGAGTCATTCCTATCATCTGTCAAGCTAAGCCACAAGTCAGGAAAGAAAGACGCAGACTCTTGTAATTACGTCATCGAAGTTCCGGCATTCATCCGTAAGGCCTTAATAACGCAAGAAAGGGTTTTTGTAAACTGGTCGTCCTGCCCGGTGAGAGACTTTACACTTGTTACTAGGTGCTTTAAATGCCAACAATACGGCCATGCGGCTAAGTCGTGCAGAGCCCAATCAAACACGTGCGGTCATTGTGGTGAAGTAGGCCACGCAATAAATGACTGCTCCAAGAAGGCCGAATCGCCAAAATGTGCGACTTGTATGCACTTCAAAAAGACACACAATCACAAAACCGGCGATTCTGAGTGTCCAGCTAAAATCATGGCAGAGAAAAGGTATATAAATTCGATAGATTATGAAGGCGCCTAAGAGCGCCACTTCTCATATTACTAAGGTACCTACTATCTTACATAACAAAAAGTATCAGATTAATTAAGTATTATATAGTTAGTTTAAATAAGAAATTGCAATGTCGGAGACATTTATTACCGAATTAGACAACTTCTCGATATACCAGTCACAGGTATGCGATATCGAAAGCTGCAACCAGCAGCTATCATCCTATAAACCAAATAATTCCTTGATGTTACTTAACCAAAATATTTGTAGTATTTCAAAAACTATTTCGCAAATTGTCTTACTTATGACCAGATTGAACACACACCTAGATATTATTGTCCTCACAGAGTGTTGGCTCTCAACTAATACCAACATACAAATACCTCACCTAGATGGTTATTCGTATTATAGTAGCATAAACAACTGCTTACAAAATGACGGAGTCGTAGTATATGTAAATAAAGCGGTCTCAAATGTCGTTTCTATGTCTCATACATTGTTTGATTGCAACAGTGTTGTATTAAAAATAGGCCATCATACTGCAATCATAGCCATATATCGTTCTCCATCTTACAAACACATTTCAAACTTTTTAGACTCTTTAGAGATAATTCTATCTGAACTTCGCTCTTTTAAAAATATTATTGTTGTAGGTGACCTAAACATAAATATTGCGAACGACAGTGTGGACGATCGTAGCCCTGATTATTTAAATCTTTTAGCATATCATGAACTACTTCCTACTCACAATCTTCCTACACGCATTAATTCGTGTCTCGATCACATGATTTTAAAGTCCAAACTACCTGCTAAGTGCTTAGTAATCGATACTGTCATTACTGACCATGCTCCAGTTTTACTTGCTATGTCAACAATAAAAAGCCTTAGCACTCGTAAACATCACAAACTACGAATTGATTATTCTATACTTGCTACGAAGATTGAACAAAATTATTTCTCCCCAATTTTTGATTCCAAAGACCCTAACTTTGCAGCGTCATACTTTATAGATTCCATAAATAATTGTATCCAAGCAAGCTCAAAAATTAACAACAACTCTTGTCGTAAACGTACCCTTAAACCATGGATTACTCCAGGTTTACTAAGGTGTATACGACATCGAGACAATATGCATAAAAAACTTAAATTAACGCCCGAGAATTCTGTACTTAAACTAACCTATATACGCTACCGTAATTACGTTTGCAACCTAATAAAAAAGCTCAAACGAACTTATGAGAAAGAAGAGTTAGCCAAAGCTGGTTTAAATACAAAAAAACTATGGGAGGTAATCCGTAAAGTAACTAATACTAACAAACAGGATAATAAATCTGAATGCCTTCTCTCTATTAAACCCTCACCGTTGGAGTCTGTAAACAGCGTCAATGAGTATTTCTCAAAAATTGGGTCATCATTGGCAAATAAAATCAAACATAAACCAATTAATCCAATTCCTCTTCAAACTGCTCCTTGCTTAAAAATTAATTCCTTTGTCCTAAATACCACCGATGAGCATGAAATTTGCAGCATTATTGACACTTTGAAAACTGATGCCGCTCCAGGATGGGATAACAAATCTACAAAAATTTTAAAAATGTACAAAACTCTTTTATCTCCCGCCATCGCCCATATTTGTAATCTATGTATAAGCAGTGGTGTCTTTCCGACAGTATTTAAAACGGCTGTAGTCCATCCTATTCATAAATCAGGAGAAAATAATGTCATTGACAATTACCGTCCTATTTCTATATTATCAGCAATATCCAAAATTCTAGAATGTATTGTCGGTAAAAGTTTTACCAATTATCTCGAGAAAAATTCCCTTCTTTCGGATAATCAATTTGGTTTTCGCCCGGGCAGGTCTACTGCTCAAGCAGTAAATGCTCTTGTTGACGAAGCAGTTAAAGCACTCGATTCTAATGAAAACTGCCTCGTCATTTATTTAGACCTCAGCAAAGCATTTGACACTGTTTTTATTCCCCTTCTTATTTCAAAATTAGCCAACATTGGCATCAGAGGTACACAGTTACAGTTTTTCAGGGACTACTTATTGGGCCGCACTCAACGTGTAAAGATTGGTAATTACACAAGTTCAGACCAAAAAGTGGATTTTGGGGTCCCTCAAGGAAGTATTTTGGGTCCCAGTTTATTTCTGTTGTATGTGAACGACCTGTGCAACTTATCTCTGCAAAACTGTAAAGTTGTATCCTTCGCTGATGACACGGCCTTAATATTTAAGGGCCAAACATGGAAAGACACCTTTAATTCCGCTCAACTGGGGCTAAACCTTGTCAAAAAATGGCTAGATTTAAATTTTTTGACATTAAATGTCAGTAAAACTAAGTACATGGCCTTTAGTATAAGAAATGCAAATCTTCCTGACTCCAATACATGTCAATTGTATGCCCATGCCTTTACGTCTTCAGATTGCAGTAATGGCAGTTGTAACTGTCCTACATTAGAAATGACCACCACTACTAAATATCTAGGAGTTTTAATTGACTCAAACCTTAATTTCTCCCCACATATTACCCAACTTTCTGCCCGAATCAGAAAACTTCTGTACATTTTTAAGAAATTACGGTTTATAGCGGACAATAATATTCTCCGAATAACATATTTGGCTCTTTGCCAATCGATTATCGCCTATTGCATAACGTCTTGGGATGGTGCATCAAAATCACATCTGCTCGTTGCTGAAAGGGCACAAAGAGCCGTCCTAAAAGTATGCACATTCAAGCCATATAGGTACCCTACATCAGACCTATATAGGGATTGCCAGGTACTGACAGTGCGGCAGCTCTTTATCCTCTCGACAATTATGCAGCAGCATTCACAACTCCCTTTCAACCCTCGACTACTAACAAGAAATAATAGACTAACATATCCCCTCCCTGTGTTCAATACTGAGTTCATAAAGAGATTCTTTTGTTTTTTAGGACCATATTTATATAAAAAAATAAATTCCAATGTTTTCATATATGCACTCAATAATTATAATTGCAAAAAAGTTATCACCGAATTTTTACAAAACCTGTCGTATGACCAGACTGAGAGCCTTTTGCAAATTGTAACCTAAGCTTAAGCTATATTTATTATGTAATAGGCACCTGCACTTCTTACTAATTTTAAAATTATCTTTACAACATTTATTAAGTAGTTTTTTTTTTTCCCTGCGTTTTTGCACTAGATTTATTTATTGTATTTTTGTTATAATTATAGTAATCATGATTTAATTGTTAAATGATCCTAGAATTAATGTCGAGTCCTGGTGACCCGTAATACAGGTTTTTTACAGAAACCTAGTATGGGCGCCAGTTCTCCATAATATGTTTATAGTTAGTCTTTTTATAATATTTTTTACATTTCGCAGTTATATTGTACATGTCATAGTTATAGGATTTTTTGGAGAAAAATAAAAGTTATTATTATTATTATTATTATACAGAAGTCAAGCTCATACTCTCAATAGTTTGTTTAATTAATCCGTCAAGTCAAGACCCTGTTTAGTACATAGTTTTGTCATGCATTTTTTGAGAGGTTAAGTTTCAAATAAAGTTATTGCATTACAAGTGCTTTATTAGTAGGTAAAACACAGAGGTATTAAGGAAACACTTACGTTGTGGACTTCTAGGTACAAGAGGCCGGTCATGGTACTGTCCTATGGGATCCAGGTCCCTAGCCAGGGGCCAAAGGCCCTTCTCCCACAGAGTGTCAATAAGATGCCTAAAAGCATCCGGCCCTCTACGCATCAAATGCAAGTAGAATGTGCGTTTGTGGTCAGTGTCATTTTGCTGTAGAAGGTAAAAAAATATGATTGTTAGAGACTAACTGATACAGGAAATTCTGGAAAATAAGAGTATGAATGTCGGCCGAATCTAAAACCAAGTGGTACTGAAATGTGAGAATAACAACTATTACTAATAATATTTTATCCTTAAATCCTATATAAATATCAACACTTTCATATAAAGTATGACTGACTATTGACATGCGTGTCATGACAGGAATTCAACTGACCGAACACTTGAGATTTAGCAAAGCCATAGAGTATGCCAATTTTATGCCAAAATTAGAACTATCAACAAAACTAGCTGACTCCCAGGTTTCTAGTAGTAAGTAATATATTTAAAATCAACTTTGTTTCATTTTCCAGTTACATGAGTCTTGAGATATTACACAACAAGTACAACCCGTCTGAAATATCTACGAACCTGACTCATCGAGGTTATGGCGCTGTGAGGAGCACAGAAATTTTGTGGTGGTTTGCAATTACAGCAAACCTAATCCAAATCGTACTTTAACGTATAACCCGTATATTTTCTGTGCACCTCACTGCTCAATAATGTTCTATGAGTCAGGTCCACAGATATTTCAGAAGGGTTATAGTATTAGTGCTGATTCTGACATCAGAGCTGTTGTAGAGGAATACCAATGAACAATCTGAAGTGGTCCGATCACTTACCCCTTGGTATGGTTCTATCATGTGTTCAGTAAACACTCCTTTTTCGTAGAGCGACTCCACCATGACACGCAAGTCAGTCTGTGTCACCAGGGACACGAAGTTCTTCTGGATAGCAGCTTTATGTTTAGGGTCCATGCCTGGTGCAACGGGCTTACATGTGTGTAAATTAAAAATTCCTTAAATTGAATTCTACTGTAGTAAATTTAACGGTTCCACGGGTTCCACGCAAACAAATAGGTACCTATAACTATAATACTTTGACAAATAAACTTTTGATGAAAATAAAATAATATCCTTTGTTTAGTACCACCAACCACTATCCTCAAACGTCAAAAACAATGTTTTTTTTTTTTCATATTTGTTTTACGGCATTTGGCTTTCTGTGCCTTTTAGCCCTTCATATTTTCTACGTGTTATCAACGAAATGGTGGTGTAATTCATTTCGGTGATTCAATGGAGCCCCTGGCGACAATTCCCACGAATCCACTGGTTTGATGATCATAGATCGCAGTAGCAGTAAGGCGAGCGACCACCAACCCGCTATTTAAATCTCACTACAGCCGCACCATGACACTTCATTTTAGTTATTCCACACATTGTTCATAAACATGGACATTTATAACACCAAATTACACTGATATCACATTATAAAGTCCACTAGAAGCAATTTGCAAAACAATCCAAAACAAAAAACGTGCAGTCCGTCGAAATTCCCGCCAAGAACTCCTCAAAAACAATGTAATGTACATAGAGGTGGTCGTTCCAAAGACGAACCGTTTTTAAGAACAGCCGGCCTATTTGCTAACTCAGTGACCAACGTTTTGATAGCCATTTCAAAATACATTGCGGGTTTCCTATGATTGACTTTTATTATTAAAGATATATAAAACGTAATGTACTTTTAAATGACTATCAAAACGTTGTACACTGAGTTAGCAAATAGGCCGGCAGTTTTGTGGTCCGCGACGATAGAACCACGGAATATTAAACACAGGATAGAACCGTTTTACGTTTCGTTTCAAAGGAGTCCTCGTCGCAAAACCAGTCCTCGAAATGTTTCACGCGAATTTGAACTTACCTGCAATGTGAATACAAGCTTAGAATGCAATGAGACCATTGCGATTTCATGTTTCGTCTCGTTCGCAACGCGGTGGTCATTGCTGCGTATCCTATAAAGATTGAAATAGAGTACAAAGTCGGTAAGCAATAAAACTATAAGCACCTAATACTAGTAAACTTAAGTCCGCAATCATTGCCGAAACGAACGAACGTTGGAGCAACGAGATTTCGTTCGATTTAGGAGACTGTTATAGATTCGTTGCGTTCGTTAGACCGTCGCCGCGCCGTGCGTCGGCGCCGTCGTCCGCCGCGCAAAACCGTTCCGAACGAGAACCGTTTCGAGGACTGGTTTCCGTTCTTAAAATAACGGTTACGACTCGTTGTCGAAAAACCGACGACGACCCACCTCTAAATGTAAATAGACCATCTATTTAGTAAGCGGTTCCTTCCTTAGTACCCTGATAGAACTGTTTCAGATTTTGATATACGATATTAACCCTTAACACTTCAAGAATAGAGAGCATAATGCTGTGCAAAAAATTCCAGGGTAAAGTGAGACGGAAATACCTCGGCCTCAGAAGAATAAGCCGCGATTACATTACCCAATTTCTCGGGCCCGATCTCAGTTAGGGACCCTAAATCGGGAAGTCTAATCGCAGTTAGTGAGTTAGTGTCCCGATTTAGGGCAATCGTGGCAACCCGATCGCACTAACTCCCTAGTTAGGGCATAAATCGGGTGGTGTGATCGCTGTTAGTGAGTAAGGGGAGCTCAGTAGCCGCGCGGCGCTTGATGCGAGCGGGCGTTCTGTTTACATATTATTATATATTTTTGGAATTTTTGGAATGTGCCTACACTACAAGGCGTCACATTTAATTTTTCATGACTTTACAGAGCCTATGACCAGCTGACAACTAACGATAACTCAATCGTCAAATTCTAATATTTATTTGTGAGAGACGTTATGAGCAACAGGTGAACATACATACATACCGGTCAAAATCATAACCCTCCTTTATGCTTCGTATATGGGTAAAAAGACAATTTGTCTTTTACTTACATCCTTACTAATATTATAAATGCGAAAGTGAGTTTGTTTGTTTGTTTATTTGTTTGTTTGTTACGCTTTCACGCCGTAACTACTGAACCGATCATCATGAAATTTTACATACCAGTTCTCTGGAGTACGGAGAAGGACACCTTTTATCCCGGGAAAAAGAAATGTTCCCGAGGGATCGACATTGACGCGGGCGGAGCCGCGGGCGAAAGCTAGTTACATACATATTTTACTTATATTACATACATATAGTGTTTTAGACATCTATAGATAGCCCAGCATGTTGTATTTAAGGTCATAAGAATTTCCCGCCGCTAAAAATCTGACCGTTACAGCTAATCGTTGTTTAGCACTGACACTTTCTTTAAATAATGTGTCTTGTTTCTGATATGATGTCACTAAATTTATAAGATTAAAGATATAAGATTGAAGATCGAATTTTCCAATTTTTGGTACTTAGAAGTCACAGACAGGAGCCATCCTTACAGCTACACGTGCGGCTGCCAACTGAGTTAGGGAGGCGATCTAGTGCAAGTGTAAACGCAAGGCCCTAAATATCGGCAGTTAGTGTCCCGACGGATCGGCCCGAGAAATTGGGTAATGTAATCGCCGCTTAATATACATAGAAGCCGCATAAAAATAGAAACTGAAAACAGATAGTTGACACTGTATTTTTCTTATGAGCTTTCGCTTATGACAGAATGAGACAAAAACTTCAGTCAGTTTCTATTATTTTCATGGTTGTCCCGACTTGAAATGTCAATGGACTCCATTGGACTCCAATTAAATCCGACTAAATTCAAAATAACTTATTACAGTTCAACGTCTGTAATATTAGCATCTTGCCGATTTGATCGGGTTATATATCGACAAAAACATTGCGGCGGAATTGTGATGTCTGCAAATTAAATATAGGATTGTGCTAAAATTCTCACGGAAAAAAGTATTAACCGGTGTTGGGTTGGTGCGTTATCAAATGACCATTATACTAAACAATGTCTTGTGCAATGGAGCGATGTAAATCCCATTCAGGACGAACAGAAATAAATTCTGTAAAACATAATTTTCTTCGGTAAGTTTTTCAGTTAAAAGTGCATAATTAAAACCCAAAATACCTCAAAATACAACAATAATATTGTCAATTATATAACGTATTGTATAAATGACAACTTTTATAGGTATTTTGCTTAAAATTATCGTTTTTTCCTTATTTCAAATAAGTTAGTTTTTTTTGCTAGTGATGTGGTAAAATCACGTATCTACGAGTATATCGATATTTTTTATGACGGTCTTGCTATCAGGGATATTTTTGTTAGTGTTGAGCCATGCAATAGTAATGTAACAAATTGAACCATCATGGTAATTAAACAACCAGCAAAGTGTGAGTCGGACTCGCGCACGAAGGGTTCCGTACCATCCTTACATATAATATTATAAATGTGAAAGTGAGTTTGTTTGTTACGCTTCCACGCCGTAACTTCTGAACCGATCATCATGAAATTTTGCATCATCATCATCACCATTGCACGATCTCTGGAGTACGGAAAAGAACATAGACATAAATTACATCTCAGAATAAGGTACTGTTATCGGGGATAGACATTAACGCGAGCGGAGCCGTGGGCGTAAGCTATAAAAACGCCCGAAATTTTTGTTTGTAATATTTCAACTGTCTCACTATCACGGTTCATGAGATACAGCCTGGTGACAGACAGATGGATATCGGAGTCATATTAGTAGGGTCCTGTTTTTATCCTTTGGGTACGGAACCCTAAAAAGAATCGATTTTTACTAATATGAAGAAAATTATTGTTGAAATTTTATTGCAGCTCCCTGAAGTAAAAGGATAAAAAGGTGTGGATCCGAGGAACTTTCAAGCGACATATTGGACATAAAATGTCATACATACTCGAATTTGTTCAAAATATTTTACTGCCGTGCCGATACATTAATTTCGAATATAAAATTAAATGGAAGCGATTGAAACACGATGCTTTACCTACATTTATATTTGCCGAATTATAAATCAATGGTAATAAGAAAGTTTACGGAAACGGTTTTATTATTTATATTTAAAATTATGAAAAACATTTTATTTTGGACAGTAATGAAAGTGGGTAAAGTAATCTCTTGTTTTTCTTCACCTCTTGTTTTTCTATTACCAACACTGTGAATTTTTCACAAATAACACACTGGCACTTTTTTACCCTAGTGTAAAAGTTTTATAAAATAAAAAATATCACTTCGAATTATGTGTTTCTCTTTACCTACCTGATTATGTTTCCTTTACTGACTGTTCCTCAAAGCTAGCTGGGAAAAGCTTTAGATGGTTTTGGAATATGCTGAATGGCCCATTGATCAAGTGACAAATATATCTGACCTTATATCACCTTTTGATACATGAGCGCCCCATTGCAATTTAGAGTCTATTGTGATTCCTAAGAAGGTGGTATCATTTACAAAGTCTATTTTACCTTCAACTAGTATGTCAACGTTGGACTGCCTCACATTGGGGACTGTAAATCGAATGCATTGGGTTTTTTGCGCATTCATAGGTAAGGTAGGTAAGTAGGCACTGTTTGAATTTCGAAATAATCGAAAATATGATTGACATCATATTAGGTATTCTGCCGTTCGACCAATACTGGGTAAGGCCTAATGACCAGCAGTAGACAGTAGACGCGCGGTGGGTAATGTATGGATTTTTTTTTTACCTATTTATCAGATGAAGCCAAGCGACGCCATGCGATTAGGAGTTATTTAGGTGTATCTTGACGTAACTTTTAAAGTAAAAGCCTCTTTAGCGGCTTTGTGCACTTTTTGGGATGGGTAAAATAGAAAACTCGCGTCAGGACACGTGAATTGATCGAAAATTCGTAAGAAGGACACGGACCTGAGTATGCCGCAAAGGCGAGTTTTCACTTCTGCCGGCACTCCTGGAGTGCAACTAGTTGTTTTTTTTTTTATGAATCGTACTCATTTAACGAATCGATACAATCAGAGTAGAGTACATTTATGACTTTCTTAGGACGAAACATTTAGTCGATAAATATATTTCATCGATATAGTACAACCCTGATCACATCAGTACCCCAGGACAACCTGCACATTTACGCAAATGGCAATGTATATGCATCTCTTTCTGATGCTTTAACAATGCCATAAGTAAAAACAGTGTAGAATATTGTATTTTGTTGTTATTTTAACACGGTTTCTATGCTTTAGTTATTGTTCTGAGACCTCGGCATTTTTTCCCTCTCGCACACTTGCCATTGCATAAAAATATAAATAATGGAAGAAAATGGTAGTAAAGCAAAACAGCAATATTTAATGAATAATGAAATAATTCCTGTTTTATTTTAATGGAATAATTAATTTATTAACTAAACTGTATGTTTACAGTTAATTTTGATTTTTTTCTTATCGAAAATAAAAGAGCAATCCTAATATAGTATTAAATTTGAATTTAGTCTAGCAACCCTAGTACGATCTCAACATTGCCGCCATATCATTAATAAAAAATTCCGCAGCCTTCGAATTTTTTAAGCAGACTGAAAGAGTAAAATAATATAACTTGTTGTTTCAAGAGATCTCGAAGCGACAGTGCAGTGCATTGTGCATTATCCTTTCTCAGGTAAATAACATAACCGTTTTCAGTTAGTAAATGTTGTGCCTTGGCTAGGGTGTCCATCTTATCTGCCGAGTTTGTTGAATCTGATTTATCAGTAATGTGTACTTATAGGTACTTCGTACATAAAATCCATATTTCCATACTAATATTATAAATGCGAAAGTAACTCTGTCTGTCTGTCTGTCCCCTGTTCACGCATCAACCATAGAATCGATTTGGATGAAATTTGATATGGAAGTAGTTTGGAGCCCGAGGAAGAACACAGGTTACCTTTCGTTCCGGGAAATTCGAAAGGCGTACTACGAACATCTCTACTGTTGCTTTTCCCTTCTACAGTTGCTATTTGTCAATAAATGATCATAGCATAAGGTCTTATCAATGACACCGACATAGGTACCTACCACAGAAATATATCAGGATAGAATGGCTACGCGTGGACTTTGCAAAGGGAACGCGTTTGTCAGTTTTTGCATAAACTACGCCACCACCATTACGTCATTACTAGCGAAGTGTGTAGTAACTGCCTTCGTGGTCCAGTGGTTAAGGCGTTTGCCTGTAGACCCAGAGGTCATGGGTTCGATTCCTACGGGAAGCATACTTTGTTAAGTTATTTCTAGTTTGGTTAGGACATTGCAGGCTTGAATCACCGGATTGTCTGATAATAAAGATGATTCCGTGCTCCGGAAGGCACGTTAAGTCGTTGGTTCCAACAACACAATGCTAATGCAGCTTTCGTGTTGCTATCACACAATTGAATTTACATTGCGCGTTCTCCTTGGAACGAGCTTTATAAAGGTTTTTAGAACGTGTATTGGATGTGAATTAGTTGTATTGTCGTTTTATATTGAAAATCGTAATATGTCTTTTATTTTTTTGTTTTTTTGTTGTTAATCACGATTTTAGTTAAAAAAAAAGTATTGATCCATGAAAAAAAAAATTTTTTTCGACCTATTTACTTTCATACTTTTGTTTTTATAATTAAATACCGCTTAATAAAGCATATGTTCAAGTTGGGACGTGCGCGCTGACTGAATGAACGTTTAACGAATCTCGTACAAGATTGAGAAACGCGTGTGCCACCCACTTAGCCGTTCTATCCTGATATATTTCAGTGGTACCTACCTAAGTACTTCATGTCCGAGAAATCTATTCTATAGTTGGTCACCCTACTTTAGAGCGAGATAGAATTCCGAAGTTTGTCTTCGCTTTCTGCTCCAATTATTACTATGAGAGCTCAGTCCTTCTCTCAGAAGAATAATATACATAGAAGCCGCATAAAAATAGAAACTGAAAACAGATAGTTGACACTGTATTTTTCTTATGAGCTTTCGCTTATGACAGAATGAGACAAAAACTTCAGTCAGTTTCTATTATTTTCATGGTTGTCCCGACTTGAAATGTCAATGGACTCCATTGGACTCCAATTAAATCCGACTAAATTCAAAATAACTTATTACAGTTCAACGTCTGTAATATTAGCATCTTGCCGATTTGATCGGGTTATATATCGACAAAAACATTGCGGCGGAATTGTGATGTCTGCAAATTAAATATAGGATTGTGCTAAAATTCTCACGGAAAAAAGTATTAACCGGTGTTGGGTTGGTGCGTTATCAAATGACCATTATACTAAACAATGTCTTGTGCAATGGAGCGATGTAAATCCCATTCAGGACGAACAGAAATAAATTCTGTAAAACATAATTTTCTTCGGTAAGTTTTTCAGTTAAAAGTGCATAATTAAAACCATAAATACCTCAAAATACAACAATAATATTGTCAATTATATAACGTATTGTATAAATGACAACTTTTATAGGTATTTTGCTTAAAATTATCGTTTTTTCCTTATTTCAAATTAGGTTAGTTTTTTTGCTAGTGATGTGGTAAAATCACGTATCTACGAGTATATCGATATTTTTTATGACTGTCTTGCTATCAGGGATATTTTTGTTAGTGTTGAGCCATGCAATAGTAATGTAACAAATTGAACCATCATGGTAATTAAACAACCAGCAAAGTGTGAGTCGGACTCGCGCACGAAGGGTTCCGTACCATCCTTACATATAATATTATAAATGTGAAAGTGAGTTTGTTTGTTACGCTTCCACGCCGTAACTTCTGAACCGATCATCATGAAATTTTGCATCATCATCATCACCATTGCACGATCTCTGGAGTACGGAAAAGAACATAGACATAAATTACATCTCAGAATAAGGTACTGTTATCGGGGATAGACATTAACGCGAGCGGAGCCGTGGGCGTAAGCTATAAAAACGCCCGAAATTTTTGTTTGTAATATTTCAACTGTCTCACTATCACGGTTCATGAGATACAGCCTGGTGACAGACAGATGGATATCGGAGTCATATTAGTAGGGTCCTGTTTTTATCCTTTGGGTACGGAACCCTAAAAAGAATCGATTTTTACTAATATGAAGAAAATTATTGTTGAAATTTTATTGCAGCTCCCTGAAGTAAAAGGATAAAAAGGTGTGGATCCGAGGAACTTTCAAGCGACATATTGGACATAAAATGTCATACATACTCGAATTTGTTCAAAATATTTTACTGCCGTGCCGATACATTAATTTCGAATATAAAATTAAATGGAAGCGATTGATACACGATGCTTTACCTACATTTATATTTGCCGAATTATAAATCAATGGTAATAAGAAAGTTTACGGAAACGGTTTTATTATTTATATTTAAAATTATGAAAAACATTTTATTTTGGACAGTAATGAAAGTGGGTAAAGTAATCTCTTGTTTTTCTTCACCTCTTGTTTTTCTATTACCAACACTGTGAATTTTTCACAAATAACACACTGGCACTTTTTTACCCTAGTGTAAAAGTTTTATAAAATAAAAAATATCACTTGGAATTATGTGTTTCTCTTTACCTACCTGATTATGTTTCCTTTACTGACTGTTCCTCAAAGCTAGCTGGGAAAAGCTTTAGATGGTTTTGGAATATGCTGAATGGCCCATTGATCAAGTGACAAATATATCTGACCTTATATCACCTTTTGATACATGAGCGCCCCATTGCAATTTAGAGTCTATTGTGATTCCTAAGAAGGTGGTATCATTTACAAAGTCTATTTTACCTTCAACTAGTATGTCAACGTTGGACTGCCTCACATTGGGGACTGTAAATCGAATGCATTGGGTTTTTTGCGCATTCATAGGTAAGGTAGGTAAGTAGGCACTGTTTGAATTTCGAAATAATCGAAAATATGATTGACATATTAGGTATTCTGCCGTTCGACCAATACTGGGTAAGGCCTAATGACCATAATAATATAAATATAAAAAATTTATCAGATGAAGCCAAGCGGCGCCATGCGATTAGGAGTTATTTAGGTGTATATTGACGTAACTTTTAAAGTAAAAGCCTCTTTAGCGGCTTTGTGCACTTTTTGGGATGGGTAAAATAGAAAACTCGCGTCAGGACACGTGAATTGATCGAAAATTCGTAAGAAGGACACGGACCTGAGTATGCCGCAAAGGCGAGTTTTCACTTCTGCCGGCACTCCTGGAGTGCAACTAGTTGTTTTTTTTTTTTATGAATCGTACTCATTTAACGAATCGATACAATCAGAGTAGAGTACATTTATGACTTTCTTAGGACGAAACATTTAGTCGATAAATATATTTCATCGATATAGTACAACCCTGATCACATCAGTACCCCAGGACAACCTGCACATTTACGCAAATGGCATTGTATATGCATCTCTTTCTGATGCTTTAACAATGCCATAAGTAAAAACAGTGTAGAATATTGTATTTTGTTGTTATTTTAACACGGTTTCTATGCTTTAGTTATTGTTCTGAGGTCCTTCTACTATAACGTCCTTGAAATAGACATACCATCTTATCTCTATGGTAATGTAGTAGGGAGGGAAAAGGAAGGAAAGGAACCACAGCAAAGAATAAACTACGCGAAACCACAGCCAAACCACAGCACAGACAGGGGTACTACTTTTGAAAGTGTGACACTCATCTACAAGCAATTTTTGTATGGAAAAATCACTCGTTTACGATCGGCGTTATTTCAAAAATAGCACTCCAGTTTGAAAGGGGATGAACCACGATGAACTGAAGATTGCCAACCATAAAACTTTTGGGTCCTCGAATGCTTAGAATTGACAACATACTACAGACCGAAAGTGATGGTTTTTATTTACACAATCGAAAGTACCTTAAATGTAAATACTTCCAGATTTTTTTTTATTTTTTTTATCCACATTTCAATTTTTTATGATTTTTTGAAAAAAATCCCGAATGTAGGATTTATAAAGCAATATTTCCATGCTTAACGTCAATGTCACTGTCAATCTGTCAAATAGTGATGACGTTGACAGCCAAGTGTAATGAGTTGTCAGGTTGGGGAATATTTTTCCCCAACCTAGCAACGCAAAAATTTGAGAAAATACTTCCAGAATTTTCTCAAATTTTTTTAACCAAAATTCAATTTTTTATGAATTTTTAAAAAAATTACAACAATTTAAAAATAAAATAAAACATTGAATTTTGGTTAAAAAGATTTGAAAAAAATCTGGAAGTATTTAAATTTTAGGTAGTTTCGATTGCATAAATAAAAACCAAAACTTCTGGTTTTTAGTAAGTTGTCAATTACGAGGGGTCCGTGCCAAGCTCAAGCCAAATATTCTAATCTATACATATATCTATACATATAATAAAACAGTAAACATATTTTGTCTGTACAATTAGAATTTTTGACTGAAATGGATAGAGGGACACTTAAAAAGAATAATAGAAAGCAAAAAATTTTTTTTCGAATTTCTTGTCTGTCTGTCTGTATGTATGATCACGATAATCTCCGAAAATACTGAACCGATTTACTTCAAACTTTCACCAATTGCTTTGTTTTAACTCAGCAAAACATTTAAAGTTTGTTTCATCAAAATCGGTTCATTAAAAAAAAAGTTATCGTCATTTGAATGAACTCAAGGCATGAGTTTGCCTGCAAACATATATAGCAAAAAAAAAAAAAAAATAATAAGTGACTTAAGAAAATTAAAATCCAAAGTCAATTCATCATCATTATTCGACAGCATTATACCTATCCATACTATCCATAGTAATCCATACTAATAAAAAAGGAGAAGCTGACTATAAGAGCTAGGAACTTGAAATTTTGCACAGGGGTTCCTTTTATAACGAAGGGGAGCACTAAGAAAGGATTTTTGGAAATTCATCTCCTAAGGGGATAAAACGAGTTGCAAAAATAGTGTGAAACTTTCTCGTTTTTGAAGTAATTCAAATGAAATTCAGCATGAAGGTTCTTTACTGAAAGGCATGAAACGCGAGTAAAATATTTTTCTTAAAAATCATCCCTTAGGGTAGGTAAGGGGGTATAACGGGGATGCAAAGTTAGTATGAAACTTTCCGTTTTTGAAGTTATTCAATTAAAATTCAATATAAAAGTGTTTCATTGAAAGTCATGATCAAATGTATTCCGGGTAAATCTACTGTTCCTGAGAAATCAACACTTACGCGGGCGGAGCCGCGGGCCAAAGGCAAACCTGACTTATATATCAACGCACAGCCGAAACTACTGTGCCCAGAAACTTGAAATTTAGCACAGGGATTCTTTTTATGATGTAAATGAGCAATAAGAAAGGATTTTTAGAAAATCAAAAGGGGTGAAGTTTTACGGAATTTTCTCAGGTCTGGACTAAGAAGTTTGAAAGTAGGTACACAAGTTCTAAATTAAAATTAAAAAAGATCTGTTTAGGTGAACCAGACAACATTCTCGGTAAATAGGGGGTAAAGTTTGTATGGAATTTTTCCATTTCTAGACTTAGAATATAAAAATAGGTATGTAAGTTCTCGATTACAATTAAAAAGATCTGTGTAGGTGAAATTAATAAAATCCCCTCCTTAAGGGGCAACATGGGGGAAGGGGGAGGTTAAGTTTGTATGGACATTTTCTGATTTCTGGACGTTCTGGATTACAAATAAAAAAAAGTATGTAGGTAAAACCGACGAAATTTTCGCCTGAAGGGATAAAATAGGGGAGTAAAGTTAGTATGGATTTTTTTTTCATTTGTAGACTAAGAAGTATGAAAATAAGTATATACGTTCTAGATTACAATTAAAAAAGATCTGTGTAGGTGCAATTACAAAATTCCCCCCTTAAGGGATAAAGGGGAGGAGGGATTGTATGGAAATTTTCTCATTTCTGGACATAGAAGTATAAAAATAAGTATATGTGTAAACATTACAATTAAAAAGATCTGTGTAGTTAAAATGGACGAAATTTCCCCTCGAAAGGGTAAAATAGGCGGGGTAAAGTTTGTATGTTTTTTTTTATTTACTTAGAAATATGACAATAAGAAGTTCTGCATTACAATAAAAAAATATCTGCGTACGTGAAATGGGCAAAATCCCCTCCTTACGGGCTAAAGATCTATGCAGGTGAAATGTATTAAATTCCCCCTTAAGGGAAAAAAGCAGAGGAGGAGGGGTTTGTACGGAATTTTTATCATTTCTACTGTTCCCAAAGGAACGACATTAACGCGGGCGGAGCCGCGGGCAACAGCTAGTCGTTAATAAAATCTTCGGTCCTATAATAAGCCTTTTTACAAAGTAATTGTTTTGCATGATTTTTGAATATTCTATCAGCACAAGGACCGATTTTGGCATTTTGTTGTAGTAGCGTATACAGTTTCCCATGAACGACTCGCTAACTCTGCTTAGACGATAATTTAAGAAACATTATTAAAATAATTCTTAAAAAAATGTGGTATATACCTCAAAATATGTACTTTTAAATAAAACTATAGCGGTCTCGGTATCATAGATAGTTATTTTTATACAACTCGACCAACTTATGTAGTTACAGTGGACTGAACAAAATGTATGTAGTCAACCGCAAAATGTTTGTATATACAATATTTGATTTTTTTTTCTGTTTTCATAAATAACGGTACGGATTACTTCGTGCGCGTGTCCTACTCGGACTTGGCTGTTTTTTTTATACAGCGTGATTTTGAACCGGTGTACACACAAAGTGAATGGAGTTCACATATGTGCATATCTGATTTATATAAGGAGATAATGGATTAGTTATTAGTGATTTAAATTAAATTTTTATTCCATGATGAGCTTGTGGCGGATAAATAGCCTTCTCAAATATACCATACCGAAATATTTACAACATGCTTCGTCAAATTAAATTGTGTTAATTTATGGTGTTTTGTATTAATACAACGTGATTTTGAACCCCCTAGCTATATTGAAATCTGGGAATCAGAATCCCTAATGGAACACAGAATTGCAGGAAAAAAAGGTAAAAAACGAAAAAAAAAATTAGGTTTCCCATACATAGTCGCCGATCAGCTGGACGAATTTCTATGAAAGGATAAATTTAATTTTTCGTTTTTTAACTTTTTTTCTGACAGTTCGGTATCCCATTAGGGATTCTGATTCCCAGATTTCAATATAGCTAGGGGATTCAAAATCACGTTGTATTAATACAAAACACCATAAATTAACACAATTTAATTTGACGAAGCATGTTGTAAATATTTCGGTATGGTATATTTGAGACAGTTTTGACAGTTGTCTGAACTGAACCTCTCAGTGCAGCAGCCTGGTTAGCGACATTTTAAGAAAACTCCCAACATGGCAAATAGTAGACGTAGGTATTCAATGGTAAAGTAAAAAATAATTTTACAACAATAGAAGCTAAGCAGTATCACAAAAAAAAACAGTCCATGTACGCTTCCAAATTTCGGGGAAAATATTCCCCAACCTGGCAACTTCTTACTCATTTGACAGATTGGCCATGACATTAACATTGTCATGTGATGAAGCATGGGAATATTGCATATAAATCCTACATATGGAATTTTTTTCAAAAATTTATAAAAAATTGAGTAATGCATGGATAAAAAAAAATAAAAAATTCTGGAAGTATTTACATTTTAGGTACTTTCTATTGCGTAAATAAAAACCATCTCTTCCGGTTTGCAGTATGTTGTCAATTACAGCTTTCTAGTACCTATATAATAGTCTCTGAGTAAAACCGCGGACGGACGGACGGACGGACAGACAAGGTGAAACTACAAGGGGTCTTATTTACTACGGAACGGAACTCTAAAGAATGGGTATTTTACTCAGAAGAATAGTTATTGTTCTGAGGTATTTTAGCGCGCAATCTATCGCTGTTTTTATGCGTTTGCCATTATATCGCTTATTCGGATTTTTGATCTGGCAGCACTGCCACAAGTGTCGCACCGCGTCACATAATTTTTTATTTACATTACAATACGATATTTTTTTCTAATTCAAGTAGAACAGACAGAGTACTTTTGCTCAGTATCTAGTCATTTGAATTTTCTGTGATCTTTTCTGTGCAGAAGAATATACATCTTTTACAGAATGAAGTTCTTATTATTAGTGCTTTGCACAACTATATCTACAGTATTTGCATATGAAAATTCAGATATTAAGTCGGCTAGAATCGAAGTAAGATTTACCTCTATCTTGATTCTCTCCAATAGTCTGAGCATTAATATATTAAGAAACTCGTACCTAATTCGTATCACCTATTTATTATTCACAGAGCTGCAGAGGATGTTCCCTAAACCGGCTCCCGGAAGTGAAAGAGTTCGTGCTAAATGACGCCCCCAAATACGAGCGCGTGGAGGTGAAGTACATCACGGGGGCGCCTCCCGAGCTGGTTCTGTTGGGCGACGCCGACCAAGAGCTGGAGCGCATCCCGCTGTCGGAGCTGCAGCGCTCGGAGTGTAATGAGCTGCTGCAAGATAGAGGATTCACTAGGAAACAACAAACTGAATTGTAAAGAAAAATCTTAACTATTTTTGAATAATTTTGCAGTTGTCTACAATTCTCTATAATGAACTAACTCTTATGCTGTCACATCATAATAGTCATTTGATTGAATGTACCTTAAATGTGTCCTACAAATAAGTTATTACTTATTTGTAGCTTATATATATATAACTTATTAGCAAATGGTATTTTCTACTCATATACTACCTGTGTGGTTGTTTTATCACATTGATATGATAAAGTCTTAATGTTTCTACCCATCAGTTACAGGCTTTTCGAAAAACAATTGTATAACAATGGATGCAATTCCCAATTGGGCATCTTCATTGTTGATGGATTAATTACTTATACATTAATTTTTTAATGGAAGGATAAGAAATCAACTTATTCACAAAACCAATACAATTTTACTAGACTACATTCCATGAACAACAATAATGCATTTATTTTATACCAGTGTATGTAAACATATTTATAATCAACTGTAGTATGGTGAAGTGTTTCAATTGGTGCACAAGTTTGGGAAATTACAAAAATATCAACCCCAAAATTTTAATATTTGCACACCATTTGTTACGCTTCTATCTGTTGTTGAATGTAAGAGGTTTTTTCTTAATAAATAAAGGTGTGTCTTATGGCTGTGATTTTCCTTGTTTATATCAATTCTTAGCTGGTCAAAAAGTTTTAGATGTATTTAGAAGTTTAATGTATTTACCAGTCTAGTCTAGTGGCCTGATATCAGCCATCTTTTGTCAAAACGTCATAAATCAGACATTTATTCTTGTATTGGCATTCTGTGCATTTGTACTATGAATTATGAGGACGGCGTACTTACGTGCCCTCTATGTGCACGGAAGTTCGCTGTAAAGATAGGCTACATTAGCCATCTTCGGGCGCACCAACGCCAAAACACTGACTAGGAGTCCAAAGTGGTCGCCATGACCGAAATCGGTCGGACTAATCACTATGAATTATGATGCACTTTATATCAGCTGTTTAAAAAAATATATGAGGTGGGCACAGGGGCTGCAGGAAGGTGAAAAATATTCCCCTTCGTCTTTAAGCGGTCCAAAACCCACAGCTTTCCTTATTTTTATACTTTTCAATTTTATCTGGATATCTAACCCTTCTGGTTATCATTACCTAAGTATCATTAATTTCAAATCAAACCTTAAATCGCTCAAGATTATTGTATGATCTCATAGTGTCTCACAATTGTAAATAGCACATTGAAACAGATAATTGCTATGTAGTTCTGTCCTCCATTATCTTATCAAATTGCTCTCAACAGACCATAATAACAGACTGGCCGTAGATAAGGTGTGGGTTTTAAAAAGTTCATTAGTCATGTAGGTAGGTACTTGTTTGATGACTAGATTGTTGGATATTGATGAGATAGTGCAGAAGAAGTATATTTCTTTACATTTTATTTTAACAAATATTATTAATGAGAAAGTTAATTTGTACTCCACTTACACACCATAACTACTAAAGCAGTCTGACTACTAGTGCACAATGTTTTGAGGGTTGTTAACTTGTTACTTCAATATGCATTATGGTTTATCATCAATAAAAAGTCAGCTACATGAAAGTCGCTATGTATTTGGAACTGAGGATCAAAACTTTGTACACAATAGTTGTTAACAGTAGGACTGCTGATCCTCCTTCTGCACACATGCTCAGCCCAATGCGGACTATCACCTTGACATCTTGAAGGGTAAAGTATTATATGATGAAAAATATTGCATTGCTGTTAGTTTAATTAATGTTATAGTTATTTAATTATTTTACTATTTTCTTTCCCTGATGTTGACTCCAAAACATGGCAATGAATTGGTCCTTTTAGGTCATATTTTTATCACAGCGCTGCTGTCAGTAGGATAGGATTAGTTTTTTAGCACTAGGGATTCAATTGAGGTTAAAGGTATGGGTGAAATAAAAGTGTCGGTAAGTTAAATAGTATGGTATATTATAGCGGGTGCGAGCGCGGTCAGGTGAGCAGCGTGCAGTCCAGGTCCTCGTCGCGCGCGTCGCTGTGTCCGCGCCGCAGCACTCGCGACACCACGTCCGCCAGCGCCTCGCGCGCGCCCTCCTCCAGCAGCGCCAGGCATTGCTGCACACACCATATACACATGTCATCCATTTCACATAGCAGTACCACACTGACGAATAATAATAATAAATAAATAAATACATACGGACAAATCACACAGATTGAGCTAGCCCCAAAGTAAGTTCGAGACTTGTGTTATGGGATGCTAACTCAACGATACTATATTTTTATAACAAATACATATATAGATACACATCCAAGACCCAGGCCAATCTGAAAAAGATCATTTTCCATCTTGACCTGGCAGGGGATCGAACCCGGTCACTCCGTGTCGCAGGCAGGCGTGTTGACCGCTGCGCCACGGAGCTAGTCATACATTTGACATGATATTGCTGATGGGTTGCTGGAGTCAGGGGTGTCGTCCTCAACTGCTTGGCCGGTGGTTGCACAGGCATGACATCGGGTAAACTGCCTCCATGGTTCAGTGGTTAAGGTGTTTGCCTGTAGACCCGGGGGTTGTGGGTTCGATTCCCACTGGAAGCATACTTTGTTTTGTTGTTTCCAGTTTGGTTAGGACATTGCAGGCTTGAATCACCTGATTGTCTGTGGAAATGATTCCGTGCTTCGGAAGGCACGTTAAGCCGTTGGTCCCGGCTGCCATCTGGTAGTCGTTAAAGGAACCACGTCAGAGGCCGAGAGGCGGTTCCGAAGAACTCTGACACCAGGGTGTGCATGGTCGATTGAACGTGACACCTACTCGAAATGATGATGGCATCGGGTATGCGGTCTCCCGAGCTGCTACTTGCTTTTCCGAGTAGTATTCTTCATTCCCTTCCCAGATCCAACAAACTCCTATCCTTTTCCAGCTTAATAATTCTTCCGACGGGCAGAAGTGTCGAAAGCACAAGAAGCCAAAGAAACCGCGCTCGCCAACCCGCATGCTAAGCGTGGTGAGTATGGCAATATCCTCACACCCATTGAACGAAGAAACCTTGGGAGAGGCCTTTTTTGGACTTCTTACGGCTTTAATGATGATGATATTGCTGCACACATTATATTGAGCCATAACTGTAAATGTCGGCCGTCACCAATAATCAGAAACGTAGTGATAAACATTTGAAGTAGGTAGATAACATAAAGCCAGGGATAGAGAAAAATAACACAGAAATAAAATCAGTCAACAGCGAAACGGAATCTCACACGAAAGATTCCGTACCATCATACAATATGAGCTCTGTGTCGTAGTGGTCATCATGACAGGTTCCCATACCACAGGTGCTGAGTTCGATCCCTAGTCAGGCCAGATGGAAAATGATCTTTTACGAATTGTCTTGGGTCTTGGATGTTTATTATAAAATATAGTATTGTTGAGTTAATATTTCAGAGTAACTCCCATCTGACCCGGTGGTCCAGCCTTGGTGACGGAACGATTGGGAAAAACTGATTCACCCACCCCGTCGACCAACAGGGCAGATGGCACAGGTCAAGTATCATCTACCCCGGTGTCTTTCTACGTGTTCGTGTACATGTTGTTCTCGTTGGTGCCGCTGGCGGTGTACAGTGTACCTGGTGGTAGGTGTCGTCGTGCGGCAGCCGCAGCACGGCCCGCAGCGCCAGCTCGGAGCCGGCGCGCACGTACGTGTTCTTCTCCTTGGTGCCGTTGACGAGCGCGGGCAGCAGCGCGCGCAGCAGCTCCGCGCCCCCCGCCTCCACGCCCGCCGCGCGCCCCACCAGCGCGCTCGCGCTCGCCATCAGCTGCTTCACCTCGTTGCTGCTGTGGTTCATGCTCTGCACCAATAACATACAGTTACAAGTCGACTGGCGCCAGATTACTACTACGAATACTGCATGACAGTCATAGGATCCTCAACAGATGACATATCTCGATTATACTTTTGTTAGACTAAGGTTCTTAAAATTACAGGTGCTCTCGGGCATCTCATCTCTTTTGATAGGCCCTACTTATATCCTAGTAACACACTACTAGGAAACCTTTTTTTGGCCTTATACAGGGTTATAGTTGACTAACGCAAAACCTGCTAAGACGACTTAGGTACATCATGACTAACAACGTTTGTGCTATGACTTTTACCTAAACGCAATACATAGTAAGATTTCTATCAAACGTTAAGTCTATGGCAGCCAGTAGCCGCCGATCGCATGCCACGAGAGCGTAGGTACCTTCTATTATTACCTCGTAGCGCCGATTGCCATAGAGTTAAGCCGAGTATAATAGCAAATTTGCATTTAATTATTTTTGTATGAAAAAGCAAACATCGAATTACAAAAAGTCATAGAACAAACATTAATCTTGATGTACCTTAGTCACCTTTAGGAGGTTATGCGTTAGATACCACTTACCTGTATAATATAAAACAAAAGTCGGAAGGTATCGTCGATAAAAGTCAGATTCTAGAAATGCCAGATGAGTTTAAAACGCCAGATTCTAAGAATGCCGGATTCTACAAATGTCAGATTCTACCAATGTCGGATTCGATAAACGACAGATTCTAAAAACGCCCAGTTCTAAAATTGGCAGATTCGACAAATGTCAGATTTTTCAAAATTTTGGAAAAATCTTACATTTTTGATACTGGTAGAATTAGTTGATATAGAGTTATAATCTAAACTTGTGTGTACAGAGAGAAATAACTTTTCACGGTTGTGTCATGTTTATTTTAAAACATCAACAACGATTCCAATATGTATTATACTATAATACTTTGAAAATGAACGCGATACAATCGGATAGAATTATTTATTTCCAATAGCTCACAATTCAAAATTTTGCGTTAGAAAATTCTTAAACAACGAGTTTTCGATTATCATTTAATAACAAAGAATTTGTAGAAAGATACAAAATTACAAAGGTTTTATCGCGTTTATTTTCAAAGTATTTTAATACATATCAACTAATTATACCCGTTTCAAAAATGTAAGATTTTTCACAATTTTGAAAAATCTGACATTTGTCGAATCTGGCATTTTTAGAATTTAGCGTTTTAAGAATCTGTCGTTTATCGAATCCGACATTAGTAGAATCTGATATTTGTAGAATCCGACATTCTTAGAATCTGGCGTTTTAAACTTATCTGACATTTCAAGAATCTGACTTTTATCGACGATACCAGTCGGAATTCTCTCAGAATAGTCAGAATGGAAACTTCTAAAAATTTCATCAATAAAAAGGAAAAGGAAAAGAAAAAGTTATATAAATATAAAGTTGAAGTCCACTCACCCTGACAAACTGCGACAGTATGTTGGGCGGGATGGGCCTGTTGTTCTGCAGCAGGTACTGCATGAGGTAGCCGATGCCGCGGATGCCGTTGCAGGCGATGGGGATCTTATCGCTGGCGAGGTAGGCCAGCAGGGTTTTGTCGATCTTCTCCTCGAAGTGATCGCGGTACACGCACGCCGGCGTCTCTTTCAGCGCCACGAATAACGCGCACGAGCGCCCGTGCTAAGGAATACAATCATTATTGACATTTGAGGACGAAGCCGTATACGTTGTGAAATTTTACTTAAATCCATACAGTAGTATTATCGTGATAGCGTATGACCGAGAATGCGTTAAAAGTGGATGTTTTCACAAATCAGTTTTTTCAAATGTCTATCGCCAAGTACTGAAACGCAAGACCTGAATAGTTGCTGCTTGTAAATTCTTTACCCTTACAGAAGTTGCATATTTTGACATTTACTGTTGTATTGGTTGGGGCCATCTGGCAGTCCAGCTTCCGTCCCATTTCACAACATCACTCTCACAGATTACGCAAAGCGAGTGGAAAGATGTTACATATCAAAAACAGCAACAACAGTCAAATGTCTAATAACGAGCTCGTCCGATTTGTCGTCATACAAATGGTGGACAGGGAAAGGCATAAGTAGAGGCCGCAAAGCATAGATTTAAAAAAAATTGCGCCGCAAAGGCATGTGCAAAGAAAATGAGTGATATGACTCGTCCAGGGAAGTACCACACTCTCACAGAAAATCGACGTTTGAGTTTATCGCTTCTATGCTTCGTTCGGTGAGTGAGAGAGCCGGAGGCCCATCCTCTCCCCATGCCCTTTCCCCAACTCCTTGAAAGGCCGGCAACGCTCCTATTACATCCTGGTGTTGCAGTTGTCCATGGCAGTGTTGGTCGCTTACCATCAGGTAACTCGCTTGTTTGCCGTCCTATATGATAAAAAAAAGAGCAAGGGTTATAGTTTAGAGCGTGGTAAATGTGAGTGTGATTACCTGCAGCAGCCAGTCGTCGGCTTGCGCGGCGTGCGCGGCGCCGAGCACGTGGTGCGTGAGCGCGGCGTCGCGGTGCGCGGCGGGCAGGCAGTGCAACAGCGCGCCCAGGCAGCCGCCCACGGGCGCGCGCGGCGGGTCCTCGGCCGCGCCCAGCAGCGCCGGGCTGCTCAGCGTGCTCAGCACCGCCAGCGACAGCTGCTCCGACATCTTCTCGCCGCCCACCGTGATCACGCTGCGCAACGCCTGCACACACGACACATACACACTTTACTACCTGCTCCACTCTGCGCAGGATACGAATTTACAGAGCACTGACATGTGACTGACCGTTACATTGTAATAAATAAAGCTAGCATTCAATTCTGTACTGTAATATAAAGTGTTCCTGTGAACAAAATGCTTGGAGAATATCAAAATCCCTCTGAAAGTCAAACTCACCCAGCACATCGAAAATGGGTTTGAAGCTAAAAAAAGTATTTGTTGTCCTATCAACGGCGTATGATACTGTGAACCATAATCTCCTACTGCGCAAGGTGTCAAAAATTACAGGAGACTAAGTTTGCAAACGTTCTTCGCGAACTATTACGAAACTGCCGCTTCCAACTCCTCCAATCAGACAGAAGTCGATGGCATTTACAGAAAAACGGACTCGCACAAGGAAGCGTTCTAGCTCCCCACTCTGATTAGCCATCAACCGTTTACGATACCACCGATCGTTTCATTTACACAGACGATCTTTCGTTTTTACTTCTCAAGGCACAACTTTGACGAGTTAAATTGAAGCTGATCCGAAATAGAGTTGATGTAACAATAAGGCTCTTGACATTCACAGAAACGTTGTTAGCGTTTCCAGCGCGTTGTAACGCGTACCTGCAGCATGGTCTCCCTGATGGCGGGGTCCTCGGTGTTCTTGATGCTGGTGTGCATCTCCACGAAGAGCGGGTCGGCGCGCGTGTGGATCACCACCAGCTGCGCCAGCGCCAGCCCCGCCTTGATGCGCACGGGCCGCGACGGGTCGTTCAGCGCCTTCAGGAACGTCGTCTGCAGCTGCGGCAGGAACTGCTTCAGCATCACGCCGACCTGCAGACAAAACAAAATTATATCACACATTAACACGAAACAAGATAATACGAGGACGTCTGGCATGAGTCGGGTTTGAGGCAGGCGTGGCGACAAATTGTTCACGTATTCTTTTCACAAATGCGTAACAGCAGATGGCATAACTGTGAGCTGCTGTCATTGGATTATATTTGTGAAGCAGTGATAACTGACACAATGTTGGCCAATCACAGCTTACCAAACCAGACGCCTCAGTGCTGCCGCCGCTTATTTCAGAAAATCCTCATTTGTCACCGACAATTTTTTAAGTAAGAGTCCCACATTTTAGACAATCTTATAGAATCTTTGTGATTTATCTTCGGAGAACAATCTTAACAGGGTTTCCTGGGGATAATCAGCGCTGATAATATTAGCATAATCATCCTGTCTTCAGAGGCTCTTACTTTAGACAGGAGCGAGGCCAGGGTCTCCAGCACGGCAGCCTTGACGCTGGAGTTGAACCGGTCGCCCAGGATGCGGATGAGAGGCCCCGTGATGTGCACCACGGAGGGCTGGATGGCGGCGGCCGAGGTCAGCTTGATCACCTCGCCCAACATCAGCGCGGCGTTCTCCTTGTCTTCCGGCAGCCCGTTGAGGATGGACTCTCGGAACAGGGGCAGGATTGGCATTATACCCTGAAAGAAAAAATTGCAAAATCTTTAAATTTAAACAATCCCGCCGCTTTGTATGTTTTTGTTATTGGTAAAGTATTACTTATCTTTGATTGAATATTTGGTAACTACAATGTTGCCGAAATATAAGACCAATCTTAAATTAATCTCGGTAAGTGATACCTCAGTAACAACAATAACAATAAAACTGGCCGATTGTGACCCAGACAATATTTAATATTAAAAAAAAAAAAACTTTTTTGTATGTGGTCTCTAATGCACTATTTGTTCAATATTACCGGCTGTTCAATTCAAGTTTTTGAAAAGCCAATGTCATAGAGCATTGTAGGCCAACAGATTCGGCTGTTCGGAAACGCTTTTGTAAAACCAATGTGGATCATTGAAAGCGTTACCTTGGGCAGACAGAAGCCGGGCAGCAGGTCCTGCTTGAGGTCGGTGGCGACGAAGCGCACGGCCTGGCGCACGTCGGTGACGTGCGCGATGAGCTGGTCGGCGTCGAGCGTGCGCGTGAGCGCGGACAGCGCCTCCCACGCCATCTGCAGCACGTCGCGCTCGCGCTCGGCCATCAGCACGAGCAGGCCGCGCAGCAGCTGCGGCACGTGCGGCGCCAGCTCGGCGCGCGTGTGCGTCACGAACGCGCACAGCAGCCCGGCCGCCGCGCGCCGCATGTCCTCCTCGCTCGACCGGATCGCTTCCAGCAGGGTGTCGATGATGCTGCAAATTAAATTGAGCGTTGTTGCCTTTTGCCTTTCTTAAATTGTATCAGATATTTTGATTTTCTTTACGGACTTCATTGATCACTCTTTCCAAGTCTACTTAAGAAGTATACAAGTTTGTTTATGGCGAGGGCGAAGCGTCTTTGTCGAGTTCCATGATAGTCAGATCTCCTAGCAAAAGGTAACAATTTATTGTGAAGTTAGCTTAATTTGTACGATTCAAATTATTCAAATTTATTTATGGCTTGATCTCCTCCCTAAAAGCTCCATAGGCAAATCTTTTTTTCCCTTCCCAAACCATCTCAATAGTAGATTGTTGCAGTGAGTAGAAAGTAATTTATTATTCCAGCGAGTGCTTATTTGAAGCCCGAGTGTTAGCGAGGGCTCTAAAAAGCATGAGTGGAATATAAATAACTTAATGTGATGTGTATTGTATAATCTGCTTTTCTTTCAGTAAAAATTAGTTGATTATATTTCCGTCTTTTTTTTTCTTATTGGCAGTACACGTCACTTCACACGCTAACTGAATAACTCCATCCAACTTTTTTTGTGACATGTGACACCTATGGTCCCGCTATTTAAAATAAGAAAATTAAACAATGCAGTAAAGGACTTATACCTTTTACTGCTCTAGAACAGCAAAGCTCCGCTTTGTGCTGGGTATGTAGTGCGGTTATGATAGAATTGCAGCGGAGTCGACATAAAAGTATTAAGAAAGTTGTCGAATGAAGTATAGTGTCGTGAGTTAAAAATGTAAGATGAGAAAATGAGCTCACACGCGCACGCCGGGCGCGTCGTGCACGGGCAGCAGCGCGTCGCGGCAGTGGAGGAGCTCGGCGGCGTCGTGTGGCGCGGCGCGCAGCGCGGCCAGCAGCGCGGGCAGCACGCGCGGCAGGTGCTTGGCCAGCGCGCCGCCCGCCGCCGCCGCCAGCGCCGACAGCGCGCGCGTGTCCGCCGCGCCGCCCGCCGTCAGCACCGGCACCAGGTACGGCAGCACGGCGCGCGACTTTATCGCCATTATCTGCGCACACCACCACACCACACCACATACAAACATTCACTATGCAACTGTGGGTTCGATTCCTACCGGAAGCATACTTTGTTTTGTTGTTTCCAGTTTGGTTAGGACATTGCAGGCTTGAATCACCTGATTGTCTGATAATTAAGATGATTCCGTGCTTCGGAAGGCACGTTAAGCCGGTGGTCCCGGCTGCCATTTGGTAGTCGTTAAAGGAACCACGTCAGAGGCCAAGAGGCGGTTCCGAAGAACTCTGACACCAGGGTGTGCATGGTCACATGTAGATGACGCGGTCAATCGACCGAGCACGCCCTGGTGTTAGAGTTCTTCGGAAAAACCTCTCGGCCTCTGACGTGATTCCTTTAACGACTACCAGATGGCAGGCTGGACCAATAGCATAACGTGCCTTCCGAAGCACGAAATCATCTTAATTATCAGACAATCTGATGATTCAAGCATGCAATGTCCTAACCAAACTGAAAACAACTATACAAAGCATGTTTCCCGTGGGAATCGAATCCACGACCCCCGGGTATACAGGCAAACGCCTTAACCACTGGACCACGGAAGCAAACTTTATAAACAACATCACCAAAGGATCACATTGTGTTACTATGATAGATAGATTCCTTAGAATATGGAGACTGACAATATATAGATTTCTGACATGGAAACAGATGAAATCACGTTAATATAACATACATGTGTTATATTTGTATGTATTAAACACGTATGACGTCACGTCTAAAAAACCAGTACGAATTTTCAAATCACAAAAAGTAAAACAGCTAAATTCGTACATTATTTTAATAACCTTCTTTGAAATAAATGGACGTTATAAAAAAAATAGAACGACCAATTTGCTCCGAAATAATGCTGGTAGCATTAGCAGCAAAGGTAACTTTCAAAAATGTTATTTTATATAGTACTGACTACTTTATCCTAACTAATATTATAAATGCGAAAGTGAGTTTGTTTGTTTGTTTGTTACGCTTTCACGCCGTAACTACAGAACCGATCATCATGAAATTTTGCATACTATTTCTCTTGAGTACTCCGGGAAGTAGGAGTATTCCGGGAAAAAGTACTATTCCCGAGGGATCGACATTGACGCGGGCGGAGCCGCGGGCGAAAGCTAGTATCGTGATAAAAATAGTAAATTTTGCAACATTATTTGAAAAAGCACTATACAAGCCTTGGCCGCAATGATGAATTGTTTTATACGGTAATAGTAGTGGCATGTGTGTGACCTGCTTGAGTCCGTCGAGCGTGGCGTCCGCCAGCTGCGGGTCGGGGTCGTGTAGCGCGCGCAGCATGTGCGGCAGGATGTCGTCGAGCGCCTTGTTGCCGATGGTGGCGTGCAGCGAGTCGAACGTGCGCGCGGCCGCTAGCCGCACCTCGGGCAGCGGGTCGCACAGCGCCGTACGCACCGTCGGCACCTGCGCACATTCACAATGCAGTCAACAATATTTAAAACAAGGAAAACTGAACAGATGGCTTCTACGCTATCATACGCAAAAAAATGGCATCAATAGTGAGTAGGGTGCGGGACAGTGACAACAGCATTCTGAAAGTAGTAGCAGATGATCCGCATGCGCCTTTGCTAAGAGGTCTCGGGCGGATGATGAACATGACGGAAGATCATAGTCGTCCAATGTTTGGTCGGCCGCCTGACATCTCTGGCAGGTACATGATTTATTAATTTCATTCATTTAATTTCATTTACCTAATTTCATTTTTTTAATTTCATTCATTTTAAAAACATACTAACATAGTTGCATAAGTCTTTCGTATTACTAACATATTATGGATCTTTGAAATCTGATTAAATACATATTATTAATATTAAACTAGTTAATAAATAAATATATACACGGTGAAATTTCGATCGTTCTTGACCCTTAAAGAGGTGATTCAGCCCGTCGATATGAACTACTTTTTCTATGAGACCAATGCTGGAAGCGCAAGATTTTTTTGACGTTCCGTGCAAATTGACCGGGAGGCCGAAATTTTTTATATGGAACTGCCAATTTTTGTTTTTCGAGTTCCCAGCATTGGTCGTATAGGAAAAGTTGTTTATATCGACGGGCTGAATAACCCTTTTTAAGGGTCCGAACGATCCAAATTTCACCATGTAATTACTTACTATAACAAAGATTTCTACATTTTATAATGTTACAAAGGCATTTGATTTAAAAACCAATGAAAATGTTTCTCAGTTACAATCACGCAATCAAATGTTCAATTTATTTCTCACCAAAAATGAAGTAGTTATGTAAGTTTTAATAATGAATAGATAAGGATTTGCTTATGAATTTAAATAAGGTTACGGGCACTTCATTATATGAATTGGTGTGCCACAAGGATGTATTTTAGGTCCTTAACGAATGATACACGACTTATGAATACACGACAATATAAAAACTAATACTTTTCAAAGGACAACTTTCATGTTAAACTGACCAGTCCGTCAGCAAAGCTGAGCACGGCGTCCCGCGAGGTGGAGGCGAGGATCTCGCCGAGGCCGATGCACACGCCCTGCCGCTGGTCGGCGCGCTCCGACCGCAGCCCGCGCTCCAGGATCGGCACGATCTCGGGCAGCACCCGCTCGCCCAGCTGTAACACACACACACAGCTTTATGAGGACGGCAAACGAGTAAGCGAGTCACGTGATGGTAAGCGATCAGCGCTGCCCATGGACAACTGCAATACCAGGGTGTTACAGGAGCGTTGCCGGCCTTTCAAGGAGTTGGGGGATGTTAAATAAGCATTAATGAAGAAATTAAAATAGTGATGGGTAGCTAGCCGCATCGCCTATTGACATGATTTTCGCCCATTCCCTTGACAGACTTCTCAGGTCTGCGCGGGAAGAGAAGCAGTTGGTACATTGTACGATTTTCTTTTCTCCAGACCAGCATGGAAGAGACAAGTAAGTGAATTTAGATTATGTACATATAAGCCGATTCCGTATCATAAAGAGGCGTAATTTTTAAAGAAGTATTAAAGTACTATTCTATTATTTGTGGCGCAGATCAGAAGAGCCTTCTCCAGACATTCCAGCAGGTCGAGAAAGCTGATTGTCCCTATTTGTGCAATGGTTTGGTTCACTGACCTTCCGCACGAGGTCGCCAAGCGTGCGCGCGGCGACCTGTCGCTTGTCGTAGCTGGTGGACGCCAGGCAGCCGAGCAGCAGGCTGAACAACGTGGGCAGGATCTCGCGCAGGGTCTTCGGGGTGTTGGTCACCACCACCTGGATCAACCGAATCATTATTAAAATACTTTTATACATACAATGATAACTCTTTAAGACGAAAGCAATTTATTCTGTTGGCGAGAGAGATAATGGTCGACATTTGTTTATAGGTGATTTATCCACTTGGTGTGCTCAGATTCTTAATTTCTTGCTCTCCACAAGATCTTAATTACACAAACCAACGGGAAATCAAAGTACCAAGGCAATATTAAAAAAAAAAAACACATTTATTATGGGTGTATAATAATTGTAACTCGATGGAAATGAGCAGTTTTAGTTTTACTATAAATAAATCCAGCAGTGTTGGAAAAAATGGAGAAAACAGAAGCCACCGGTCGATGAAGCGAAGGTGAAGATTGATCGTTTTATCGAGCGGCCACACACGTGGAGGTCAGCGTTAAAGAGCGTTGTGCCGATTGGTTTTGATTAAACCGACGCCAAAACAAGAGCCGTCTTATTATTAAACGAGGACTAACTTTAGTATCTGGTTAAACTATTATCCAACTAAAATAAGTCAAAACTTCAACAAACAATCACCTTGACGTTTTTAGGGGTCATTGTTAATTTGTTGTGGCTGGGCAATGGTTTAAACTAGTACTTTACTAAAGGTAGTCGTCGGTAGTAGAGTCGCATAGAATGTGTCTCACCTTCCAGACGTGCAGCGCGGCCTGCCGCACCATGAGGGCGACGTCGCTGCGGCCCATGTACAGGCCGGCCAGCACGCGGTTGCGCCGCTCCGCGCCCAGCGCGCTCATGATGGCCTTGTGCGAGTGCTCCGTGCCGAAGTTGTCGTCCTCGGACGCCGTCTCCGTGCTCATCTTGCCCGACACGCCCGAGATGCGGTACAACAGGTCGCCGAGCAGCTGCACGGAGCTGTACCGGATGCGCCAGTTGTCGTCGAACAGCCCGCGCTCCAGTTCCGGCAGCAGCAGAGTGATGGCCGACTCCGCGTATAGTGTGACGATCCGCTGGCCGGCTTTCAGCGCCGTCTCGCGGACGTATTCGTTCTCGTCGGCGAGCGCCTAACAAACAAATTACATTATTAGGGTTCTGTAACCATAGGGTCGTTATCATCATTTCGAGTAGGTGTCACGGTCAACCGACCATGCACACCCTGGTGTCAGAGTTCTTCGGAACCGCCTCTTGGCCTCTGACGTGGTTCCTTTAACGACTACCAGTTGGCAGCGGGGACCAACGGCTTAAACAAAGGGTAAAAAGGAGGCATTATTACTAAGGTTCCACTGTCCATCCATCTTGTCACAGGGCTATATCTATGAAATCATAATAGGTATAGACTTAAATCACAGAATGTCTATATATTACTGCTATAACGGCAAATAATAAAAAAAATAGAGGGATTTTGTAGTTAAATATTGCATGCTCACTATGGTGTTACGCAACTCTTCGTGTATGATTCTAACTCGCACTTGGCCGGTTTTATTATAACTGTATGTTCACCTTTTCAGAAAATAGAACTACCAGTATAGGTCAGCAATGTATCACTTTTTACACGACTACCAAAAAATTTGTGTATTGTTTTTGGGGATATGAATAAGTTTGTAAGTGTGGATGTATGTGAGTTTCTTCATTCCCACGTAACTTTTAAATGCCTCATTGGATTTAAATATGGGTTATTATAAAAATCCCTACCGTTAAAACAGGCTATTAACTAATATAATATATACAACACAACCTCCCAAGTAACATAGGCCATGAATAAACCATTTGGCAAGGCAGTCGTTTTTAATTTTTCATTCAAAAACTTGATGGTCCTATTTGAACCGACTTCATAGAAGGATGAGGCTGTCTGTCTGTGTGTGCCTTGCCTTGAGGATGGGGTTGATGATTTGGCCGATGTAGGGCGTGAACTCGTCGGTGAAGGCGCCCGGCATGTAGATGAACATCATGATGTAGCCGTCCTTCACGTGCGGCGCGATGTCCGTGCGCTCCGCCGTCGCGATTATGTCTGCGAACCAGAAATACACACTTATTACACATTACACTATTTTGGAAACTCATTGACTATCGAGTCTATAAATTCTCGACAGCCAATGACTTTACAAAATTTGCCTCAGACGTATTCTCCAGTACTTTGGCCACATTGCCTGCAGAACACCTGATAATCTGGAAAGATTCAATTGTCACAGACAAAGTAAAAGGAAAATCTCCAACCAGATGGCCAACTGGGGACATCTATTACAACGGCAGTCCGATATGCAGTAGACCGAGACAAATGGCAAGAATTTGTCCATAACTGTGTTCAGAGGGGCCACGATCCTCATCAGTGAGGGAACGCAGCAGATAGAGGGAAAAATAATTCGTAAAATTTCTGAATTAGCTTGGATCGATTCTCACGTCATCTACGTGGGTTCCTATTGGACTATATATTGTATTCGGATATTTATTGGAGTAGGAGCCGGAAACGGGGAATGAAATGCCGGGATGCTGTGCTGTACTGTTCATTCCGGAGTACACATACCTTTCAAGAGAAAGGCGTAAAAATATTCTGTTCACCTTCCTACTCAGTGAAGTCAATGAGTGTAGTGATGCGCCAGAAAGAAAATCTGTTCTCATAAATTCCGTCTCTAGGAAATTTGCAGGAAATTTCAATAATTCCTCGAGAATGTCTCAATAATTCTTGCTTTCACGTGAAAAAATAAATAAGGTATTCTCGGCAAAATCCGTTCTCAACAAATTCCGAGGTTAGCATTGACAGGTGGCCGGAGATTGCCGTCGGGTTATCCTAGTGAAGGTGGTGAAGGTGACTAACCCGGCATGATCTTGTGCAGCTTGTGTACGCCGAGTCCGGCCACCACCTCGCTGAGCCCCTGCGCGGCGCCCGAGCGGTCCACGCTGCTGCTCTCAGACGTCAGCGTCTGCATCAGCCACGGCAGCAGCTCCTCGAAGCTGCTCTCGCCCATACCCTTCACCATGGCGCCCAGAGCACGCGCCGACACCGATCGCACCTGGGGAATTTCGACGGATGATCTCACAATCTCAAGTAATATTATACATGCGAAAGTTCCCGAGGGATCGACAATCGACATTGACGCGGACGGAGCCGCGGGTGAAAGGTAGTTCAAAATAAAGATAGTATCACATATTTGGAAAGCCGAAAGAATAATGTTGTAATTTCTGGCAATAAACCAATTGTTTTAAAAAAGATTTGATATGTCAGAATTTCTTAAATCTCAGACAATAATAATATGTGTCTGCTTACTGATACCTTTCGGTTTCAGTAAGCAGACACTCTACAAGTAATATGGATAAACCAGGATTAACAGCGATCGGAACGTGCTGTATATTTTCCTAAAGTTAAAGACATTACTTACATCCCTAGCAAGCGCAATTGATCGACGAAGGAATTATTTACTATTTTGATTTATCAATCAAAGTTTCGGTGAAAACACTGATGTTTTCAGTGATCGAAACCATGTTTTGATTGTGTTTTAATGATAGAAGTACACGTACATCCGGCACAGGATCCAGCAGCGAGCTCTTCAAGCCAGGTATGATGTTGGGCAGGTAGGGCATGAGGTCCTTCTGGTCGGTGAGCGAGTACATGTTGCCGATGATCTGCGCGGCCATCTTGCGCGTCTCGGTGCTGCGGTCGAGGAAGGCGCGTTGCACCACCGGCATGATGAGCGCCAGCGACGGCGCGTCGATGAAGTGCACGAACTTCGTGTCTAGCAGCGTTTGGAGGCACGCCGACGTCTTGTTGGACGGGTCTTGGAGCGCTTGCAGCAGGACTGGGACGATGGCTGCATAGGAACGCGAATTAGACATGTATTAACTAAGTATGTTAATAACAAACTGCCCAAACAATTTAAGATGTAAAGTTCCTCAAATGGACATTCACACAAATAAAACAAAAATATATACAGGCAAAACAAAACAGCTGTAATAGAAAAATATACCTACCGCGACAATATATTGAACCTCTGAGCTATATTGAAATCCTGGTATCAGAATCTCTAATGGAATACAGAATTGCATAAAAAAAGTTAAAAAACGAGAAAAAATTGGTTGTCTATAAAGTCGGTTTATGAAAAATAATTTTACATGATAACGGTGGACGAACGCTTAGGCCGATCGTGCCTCACACTCGCTTGTTCCGCGCTCTCACTTGCACACAGAACGTGGCACTTTGTCGTGCGTACAGCGACGTTCATCGATTTACCACGTCATAATTAAGACTTCCCATAGAAATTCGGCCAGCTGATCGGCGTTTTTTACCTTTTTTCTTGCAATTCTGCATCTCTGGACTGCAACCTGACCTCGATAACAATGTGTGCGGTGTGGTATACCTTGGATCTCGGGGTTGCGGATGACGGAGCCGATGACCTTGAGCGCCTCGGCGCCCGCCTCCTGCACGCGCATGTGCGAGTCGCTCAGCACCTCGATCAGCCTGGGCACGATGGACGGCAGGCACGACGACAGCTGCTTGGGCGCGCAGTACGCCATCGCGCCCAGCAGCTCGATCGAACCTGCCAGGCAAGACATCTCAATCAGTCATTACGTTTAACTTTGTTTGCATGCATACATACTATCACGTCTTTCTCCTTTGCGGAGTAGACAGAGCCCAGGTCTTTAAGACCTTAAAGCCACGTTTAGCATGTTGTTGAGCATTAGATATATTTTTTGCAATATATTTAATACTTCACTACATAGTATAAACAAAGTCGCTTCCCGCTGTCTGTCTGTCCCTATGTATGCTTAGATCTTTAAAACTACGCAACGGATTTTGATCCGGTTTTTTTTAGACAGCGTGATTCAAGAGGAATGTTTATATGTATATTGCATCCGTGCGAAGCCGGGGTCCAGGTTGCTAGTAATTTATATAATTCTAATTGACGGCCTCTGTGACGCAAGGTCCCGAGTTTGACCATCTAATGGAAAACGATCTTTATTTCAGATTGCCGTAGGTATGTTTATCTATAATTTTTGTAAACGAGATTGTTGTTTCAGTATTCATGCCTCTGATACAAAAAGCAGGTCTTGTACTTTACGGGCATAAATGTAACCTCTATTACCAGTGCCGTTTTCGTATGTTATTTTAAAATTAGCAAGCATATGAAAACTGTAACGGACGAAAAAATTTACAAAGTAAGCAATTGTGCCTCCATTGTGTTAGTTATGTAGGACCCATAATTTTCGCGCGGTGCGCAAACATTTGATGTGTCAGAACAGAATAAAAATATTACAATGACGGCACCGCGTGCATCGTATCAACAGGTCGGTGACCGGCCGCCAGCCGCACCGCGCAGGCGCGACCGGCTCGCTCGCGGCTGAGTTCAAGCGGGACGCGGCGAATGGCGATCAATGACACAAAGAAATATTTGCTTCTCCGTGCGACCAAAGTTGATTTTTTCCACTGCCGTGCAAAAGGCAGTAATGATTTTTAAAATAATAACGTGAATATAAATAATTAGCCTTTTTTCTGAATAAATGAATTTGTAAAGATATAATTAGAATTCCAGGTATCAGAATATGTAAAATGAAAGTGTAATAAAAAGTTCAAAATATTTTTTTACAACTTAAGTGCATTTTGAAAATGAGTTCGTCAAGTAGCGAAAGTGATAAATCGGACACAGATCATGTGACCCAGAATCAGTTGCCTGTGATTTCACAGGCGAAATACATGAAAGCTTATGATAATTTCATTGTGTGGAGAAGCGAAAAGGGATACAATAATTTTTCGGAAGATTTGATATTGTCATACTTTAAAGATTTGGCGAAAACCAAGCAGCCTTCAACCCTTTGGAGCACGTACTCGATGCTAAAGGCTACCCTTCACACCAACAATGATATAAACATCGAAACTTATTATAAGCTGTCAGCATATCTTAAGCAACTCAATAAAGGCTTCAAGTCCAAAAAGTCCAAAGTGTTTAGCAGATCTGAAGTCGAGACTTTCTTAAAGGAGGCGCCTGACAAAGACTATCTCGTCTTAAAGGTTAGGAAATGGATTTTTCTCTTAAACACATGGTTGACAATAGCGTAACGAGAGAGTTTAAGATCTCTTCCATGGTCTGTAGGATTACTTTTCCTCCCGCGGAATGCCTGATTGACACAGTGCGAGTAAGCTTGCGACTGAAATACGCCGTACCTACAGTGCAGCAAGTCACACTGTGTGAAAGATGATCCTTGCGAGTTGTTTAGTACCGCACAACCGAGTAACTTCCGAGTGTATTGTTTTCCTTTTTCTGCTTTTTTCCACCACTAGAATGATAGCGGCTACCATATAACATCACTCTCACGTCGTTAGGACGCATCCGGCACAGTAGTCTCACGCTTCGGGGATCATGCGGGTGGGCTTGTGTATTTTTTGGACACAACCCGTAAGATCATTGTGAAAATAGCCCAAGGGAATAATGTACTGTCATATACAAGTACCGAAAGCGAGCAGCCGTCTTGTCAGCAGCCCGTGATCGCCCCGTTTAAGCCAGATGTAAATCTTAAGTCTTTTAACAGGCCAGGCAAAACCTGATTATAAAAGAGTATTTTTAAATCAGGCAAGCCATCTATTAATAATTTTGTTCTTGCGAATAATGTCACCTTTTGCCTCCGAAATTGATGGACTTGGTCAGTACCAAGTCCATCAATTTCGGAGGCAAAAGGTTGTTTTCATAACTCTACCTTAATAGTTGACGCAGTCGTCAACTATTAAGGTAGAGTTATGAAAACAATTACCTACTCGATAAATTGACATTTCGTTTTATTACAGGTAGCTCTTATTATCGGTGTACAAGGGGGTTGCCGTGGTGGCGAGCTCCTAAACTTGAGGATCGATGATATCGAAAAGCACTCTGAGCAATTGCTGTTAGTGAAGTTGAAATACAAAAGGGAACGTTCGTTTGTGATTCGCGATGAACACAAAGACATCGTGGAGAAATACATAGCTCTTCGGCCGCCCGACGCAGGCACTGATCGCTTTTTTATGCGCTATCACAATGGCAAGTGTTTCAGACAGGTGATCGGCAAAAACAAGATTTCAACCATGCCGCAAGAGATCGCCTCCTTTTTAAACTTGTCTGACCCCAAGTTGTACACCGGCCACTGCTTTCGGAGAACGGCCAGTACTCTTTCCGGAGGTATTCAAGTAGAGCTCCCTAGTTTGAGGCGAAGCGAGCGGGATAATTCTAATGCCGCGAGAGAATTATTTATAGCAGACCCCCATGAAAATGAAGCAGCTGTTGAAATTGACACAATATTCAATACTGGACCTCTATCTACAGCTGCCACTCCTAAAGTGGAAATTTCTCCTAGTTCTCCAACTTGTTCTGCCTCGCTGTCCCCGAACCCATCTATGTCCGAGCAACAGGACCGTGAAGTTACGCCTCCCCCTCAGAAGAAGCAACGCATTCATGAGTTACAAACCGGGAGGATTAAAATCACCGAGTCTGTAAACAACACTTACGACACTAAATCTATTAGTGTACCTACTAAAAATATAACAATAATATTTGAGAACTGCAAAAATGTTTCAAACATAAATATAAACTTTTAGTTTTCACGTTGTTATTTATTTATTGTTAATTGTATAACTATGGTATATTTTCTCATCGGTTAAATTCTACTCATAGTAGGTACCTTTATCCAATTACGGGCATAAAAGTACAATCAGTATTAGTAAAGTGCACCGGCATTCATGCACTATACTATGTAGATGGTTCCATGAAGAACGTTTTGTGTGACGGGACGGATCCTTTCTCTATAACAGGCCGACAGTTCATCAACTGGCACTGCGTTGACCTCTTTCATGCTACCTCGCTTGTGAGATTAATCAGGATCAATCAAACTCCGTCAAAAAAAGACTTTGGTATAGTATTAGTTCTTAATTATCTATGGTTTGAAGTCTCTGTAATAAAGCAGCTTGTAAAGCAGTACCTAACTTTCACAGGATCGAAAAAAATAAACACCGAAAACAACATTCATGTATGATATCCCTATATTTTTTTGTTGTTTTATCTTTATGAGCACCTAAATATTTGTAGTAATAGCGCTAATAGACATACATATTCTATGAAAATTCCAATTCCAAAAAAATGTGTCACGTATAGAATCAAATGACTCCAGACTCTCATACTTTGGAATGACTTCGCCGTATCAAAGACGTAATGCCCTAGATCTCCTGTTTTTGCACAAGCTGTTAAAAGGTTTAATTGATTCTACCGCACTATTAGAAAAGATTACCATCTCTGTCCCTCGTCCAAACAGCAGACTTCGTAACAGAAAACCTTTTAACGTTCCCTTTACCCGTACTTTGTACTTAAAGAATTCACCGATCGTTCGCATTTGCTCTTCCTTCATACAACGATACGTCAAATAAATTTGATATATTCAGGGCATCTGCCAGCTCTGTTCGGAAAATTCTGCTCTCACAGAATGTTTTATAGTTTTAATTATTATAAACTAGCTTTCGCCCGCGGCTCCGCCCGCGTTAATGTCGCTCCCTCGGGAATAGTACTTTTTCCCGGGATAAAAGGTAGCCTATGTCCTTCTCCGTACTCCAGAGAACTTGTATGCAAAATTTCATGAAGATCGGTTCAGTAGTTACGGCGTGAAAGCGTAACAAACAAACTCACTTTCGCATTTATAATATTAGTTAGGATTAGGTTTAATGTACATTATCTTATATACGCATGTTGTGTTTACATCGAGAAGATCTTGCACTATCGCATGGTCTCCTGTGATTGTAACTTTTTTTATGTTTGTTTTTGTGTAAGGTCAGTTTTCCATATAAAAAAAAGTGTCGACTAATTAAGGTTTCAAAGATACAGCCCCTGTGACAGACGCACGGGCGAACATCGGAGGCTCAGTAATACGGTCCCATTTTCACCTATTGGGTACGGAACCCTAAAATGCACGAAATAACAAAATGCCTTAATAAAAAAAAATGGCTCATCAATACATACAACAGTTCTCGGGGCTTAGCCGCGGTTTTACCGCGCATGCGTGAGCGAGCCCAGCCCGTAGCGGAGTTCGCGCGGGACGCGGCGAATGGAGATCAATGACACAAAACTATAATTACTTCGTTGTGCGACTAAAGTTGACTATTTTACTACTATTTGGAAGGCAGTAATGAGTTTTTAAATAATAACTTGGTTATCTTTGATTTTAAATAATGCATTTGAAATATTGGCGTTCTAAATTTAGAGAGGTTATGATTTTATGAACATTGAAGTGACAGCGAATGTGCAATATAATCTGCACTTAAAAGTATAAATTATAAAAATCGAATTTTTGCTTTGCAGCATAAAACTGTTATAAAATAACATTGCGAAAATGAGTTCATCAAGTAGCGAAAGTGATAGATCCGACACGGACGACGTGGTCCAGAATCAGTTGCCTGCGAATTCTCGGGAGATTTACATAAAAGCTTATGACAATTTCATTTTATGGAGGAATGAAAGAGGTGAAAAATATTTTTCAGAAGATTTGTTCGTTGCTTATTTTGAACATTTAGCCAAGAGCAAGCAGCCTACCACTCTTTGGAGCACGTTCTCGATGCTGAAGGCTACCCTTCACACCAATAACGGAATTAATATCGAAAGTTATACGAACTTGACGGACTATATAAAGGAAATCAACAAAGGCTACAAGTCCAAAAAGTCCAAAGTGTTCACTATCTCTGAAGTGGAGACTTTCTTGAAGGAGGCACCCAACAAAGACTATCTCGCCCTAAAGGTAAGGCTTTTTAGGGTTCCGTAGTAAACACGGAACCGTAATGGTTTCACCATGTGTCTGTCTGTCCAAGGTTACGCTCAAAACTATTAGTACTAGAATGTAATTTGGCATGGGTATATGTATATTAATCACGCCGACATGATGATGAAATATCACGTAAAGTGGGGATTTATATTTTCCCTCGTCAATCCCTTACGGTAAGGTGTCGATGGATAAGTCTTTCAAAAATGTTGTTAGTGTCTAAACATCATTTTTCAATTCATCCATTCATCCGTACGTGATATATTACGCCTCAAAGTGCTAATTTTGTTGGGGTTTTGTGACCCATCCGGCAAGCTACGGTCATTCAAAGATACGTGAAAAAAATTGAGGGCAGTAGCATTATTTAAAAGGAAAACTATCACAGCTAAGTAGGGTTAGCAAGTCAGAGTTATAGTCGGCCAACTTATAGAATGCGAAACAACATCTACGGAACCACTACACCGCGCGTGGACCGACACGCAATTGGCCGGTTATATTTTAACTAAGTTGGTAAAATATAAGTAATCTGTGTAACGAAACTAGCGTATTTATGCTCAAGCACATTATGTACATTATCTAAAATAATTTTCTATTTAAATACATGTTATAACCATAATGTTTAGGATTTTTCCTCAGCTTTTATTAATATATTTGTCTTCCATCAGGAGAAGGTATCTCCCTATAAAATGCAAATCGTAGGTACATGTCGTTTAGAACTATGAAGTAATTGGTTTAAAAGAAAGAGTTTAAAACGATAATCTACTACGACGACAGGGGAATAACTTGAAGTTTTTTTATTATAATAAGCCGGTATTTGACGAACTTGGGTCTTCCTACCATGTAAGTCGTGTAAGTATAATACATGGTATTTGTATGAATTATTTACAAATTGTTTTATTACAGGTTGCGCTTATTATGGGAGTACAGGGAGGTTGTCGTGGTTGCGAGCTCCTTAACTTAAAGGTCGATGATATTGAAAAGCACTCGGAGCAGCTGATGTTGGTGAAGGTAAAAGACAAGTATAAAGGGGAGCGTTCGTTCGTGATCCGCGACGAGCACTTAGACATCGTGAATAAATACATGGCTCTGCGGCCGCCCGACGCAGGCACTGATCGCTTTTTTATGCGCTATCACAATGGCAAGTGCTTCAAACAGGTGATCGGCAAGAACAAGTTTTCAAACATGCCGCAAGAGATCGCCTCTATTCTAAACTTGCCTGACCCTAAATTGTACACAGGCCATTGTTTCCGGAGAACGGCCAGTGCGCTTTCTGGAGGTGTTCAAGTAAGGCTGCCCGGTCTGAGGCGACGCGAGCAAGATAATTCTGATGCCATGAGAGAAGTGTATATAGCCAACCCCCGTGAAAATGAAGCAACTGTGGACCATGACATGATATACAATTTGGGACCTATGGCTGCCTTTACCAAAGTGGAAGTTCCTTCTAGTTCTCCCATTTGGTCTAGCTCGCCGTCCCCCATCCCATCCATGTCAGAACAACATGAACGTGAACTGTCGCCACCTCCTCAGAAGAAGGTGCGCATACATGAGTTACAATCCGGGAGGATTAAGATCACCGAGTCTATAAACAACACTAGCCAAGCTAAAACTATTTCTGCACCTTCCAAAAATATAACAATAATATTTGAAAACTGTACAAATGTTTCAAACATAAATATAAACATTTAGTTTTCACGTTGCCATTTATTTTTACCCAATAACATACTTTATTTTCAATATGAATTGGTCTCTAAGTTATAGTAAAGGAAGGTCCTGATCATAGACCTATCCGTCTATAATCGTAACTCTGGTCCTTATGTAAGAAAGCATTCAACCGAACTGACGACCGAAAGTCAGCATTCAAGTGTCGCCTGGAGCGACACAGAGGTAGCAGTCTGACCTTGTGTATGTTACAACACTACAAGTTCACATTGTAAACACTTTTTAGTGTCGCATATGTGTGTCTTTTTATCAATGGCTCGAAGGCTAAAAGAATACAAAATTCAAGGCTTAGCAGAGGACAGGCTCGAGCCTAGTCCTCTGCTCTGTGTCCAAATAATTAACTGTCGAAATTCAGAATGACACTCCTAAATATGGCTTAGGTTTGCAGGTCATGTACATATTGACTCAATTGTTGACTCTTTCCTACATAATAATACTACTACATAGTATAAACAAAGTCGCTTCCCGCGGTCTATCTGTCCCTATGTATGCTTAGATCTTTTAAGCAACGGATGTTGATGCGGTTTATTCACGGTTTATTTAAATACATAGAGTGATTGAAGAGGAAGGTTTATATGTATAATTTACTGCCCTATACTAGTATCTACAATGCACCAGTGCGAAGCCTGGGCGGGTCGCTAGTTTCTCATAAAGCATAGTTAAAATCTAATACTTAGATGCTGTATTTAAGCATTTTTTACAATACATTTTTAAAAGTACTTATTTTTTACAATGTTCGGTAAGTATATGTTGGGTGAAATCTCACAAATTACTCGTACCTCAAAATTGATTGATACATATCATTAACATATTCATTAAATGAAGGAATCAGTTGGGTAAAGCATTAGATCCTCGGTGTCCCGTTATCGTAGTGATTAAATTTGACATATCATTTTCACAATATTAATAACTAGCTTTTGCCATGTCGATCCCTTGGGAATAGTCCTTTTTCCCGGGATAAAAGGTAGCCTATGTCCATCTCCGTACTCCAGAGAACTTGTATGCAAAATTTCATTATGATTGGTTCAGTAGATACGACGTGAAAGCGTAACAAACAAACAAACTCACTTTCGCATTTATAATATTAGTTAGGATTCTAAAGGTACTTTAATAGATAATGTTATCTTTTTTAGACTGAGAATTTGGCCCTAGTCTTCAAAAGACTAGACTGCGAAAGGGCCTAAACCTTCTCTTTGCTGAATAACATTCATTCATTTCACATCCCTTCAAATGTCACAATGACATATGTCAAACAAAGTTAAATCAATGAAATGAACACAACAGAATTTAAGTGGAAAGGAATCCGAATTGTCCAGTTGCCCACGGAAAATAAATAGGTCCTTACCTACCTATTATTTATTTTTACGGCATAAAGCAAATAAACCATAAAATGAGTTCATGTGGCAGTGACAGTGAAAATTCAGATGAAGACAATGTGCACCAGAATCGGTTGCCTGCTCTTTCCCGCAAGAAATATCTGCAAGCCTATGACCATTTCATTACATGGAAAAATGAAAGAGCTGTAAATACTCTTTCGGAAGATGTGTTACTGGCGTATTTTGAAAACTTAGCGAAATCCAAACGACCTACTAGTCTTTATGCCACATATTCGATGTTGAAATGTACACTTCTTGTCCAAAACGACATAAACATAGATCCTTATAGAAAACTGAAAGGATATCTAAAGGAAACATCTAAAGGCTATGTTTCAAAAAAGTGCAAAGTGTTCTCCAGGTCGCATGTGGAAACTTTCTTAAAAGAAGCACCAGACAGCGAGTTTCTTGTTGCAAAGGTATTATTTTACTAGAGTTTGGTACTACAAATGATTTATACTTTTGAGTAGGTAACACGGTCAATCGACTATGCACACCCTGGTGTCAGATGTGGAAAAAGACTCCTAAAATTCAGATTTCATGTCAAATCCCATTAAAAAAAGAGTTAAGTAGCTGTATTTGTAAATTTAAATTAGTATGTAATGATTCTCCAAAACTTTACAATCAGCTAGTAGAGAAACACAAAAGTAAACTTACATTGTCTGTGGGTAAGTTTGTAAAATTACTTCACTTGTAAAAGTGGAGTTGTCTCAATGCATATAAGGGGAATGGGATATGGTAAAGATCTTCGATGCCGAGGTTTAAACATGCGGTAGCTCAGTTGGCATAGCATAGGTCATACCTAAGGTCGCTGGTTCAAATCCCGCCAGCGTAGAATTTTTACACCATATTTTATTTAGGAAATTTAATAAGTAAATATGAATAACTTCATTATCTCACATTCTGAAGCTGCGATCTATCCAAAGTGAATGAGCATCATCTGAGACATTGAGATAACCTGTAGCTTTCTTAGCATAGTGAAGAAAGGTAGAATAAGGCATATTGAAAGTAGACATATGCTAAGAGATAAGAACAATGATTTCCCATTTGACTATGATCAATTCCCAGACCAAATATGGCAGTTTATTGAAAATCAATAAAAGATAAAAGTAACATTTTCATATGTCATAACATAACATAACATAACAGGATTTTTTAAAAATCTTTACCAAACACTGATATTGAAAATATTTTACAATCTTTTTACCTAAAAGTATTTTGTTTTGTTTCAGGCAATTTTAATCTTTGCAATACTAGGAGGTTGTGGTCGAAAGGAAATCGTAAATATAAAGGTCGACGACATTGAGAAGCACTCAGACCACTTACTGTTAGTGAATTTGAAAGATATAAATGGCAAAATGGATCGATCATTTGTCATCCGCGGAGAGTACAAAAATATTGTGGATAAATACATGTCTCTGCGGCCCGCTGATGTTCCAACTGATCGTTTATTTGTTCGTTATCAGAATGGCAAATGCATCAAAGCGCCCGTGGGCATGCCCGGAGTGTCTGTGGTGTCGCAACAGATTGCTGCTTACTTAAAGCTGCCTGACCCCAAGTCATACACAGGGTCGAGTTTCCGAAAAACTTCAGCGGCTCTTTTACCAAGCTCTGGGGTAGACCTGATTGATCTAAGACGACGTGAAGAAACTAAAATAAGCAAAGTATATATAGCAGACCCCTTTGAAAATATCACAGGTGTGAGAAGTGATTCTGAACTAAATGGCCTCATTGTTGATGATATAAAAGTGGAAATTTGTCATACTTCGCCTATTTGGTCTGGCTCGCCGACACCGCACCGTTTCCACTCAGAACAACAGGGAGGCCAGCTGTCGCCACCACCTCAGAAGAAGGAACGTATTCACAAGTTATGGACTGGGAGGATTAAAGTAACCGAAAATGCAAATAACACTATCAACACCAAAACAATCTCCATACCTAGTAATAATACAACTATAACATTCGAGAATTGTACAAATGTGTCAAATATAAATATAAGCTTTTAGTTTTCACCTTTAATTTGTTAAAAAAATCTGCATTTAGCCTCACGATTCTTTCACCCTTTGCAGAGTAGAAAGATGCAGACCCAAATTTCAAACTTCCACACACATTTTAACAATTTACTAATTGTTAATCTCACAGTTTGGTATTCAGTACTTTTTGCTGGGGGAACTCACACACCTCCAGGATCCTTAGTCATGATGTAAAAACAAATATCCAAGTTTTCACATTTGTAAATGGTCATTTGTATTTTATATTTCTATATAAACATTAGAAAATTAGAAAGATAATTTGTGTGTTCAGTAGATTTTTTTTCTTTTCTTCTATTTGGCCCTCAAACTTCATCCAGAAGTTTATTTTAGCCAGTATCTAGTTATTTTTCCAGTTATTCTTGCTGTGTATCAACGAAATGATGGTGTAATTCATTTCCCTGACCTGACCCGACGGAGTCCCTTGGCAACAATTCCCACGAATCCACTGGCACGACGCAACGAGGCGAGCAAACACCAGCCCGCTAAGTAAATCTCACTACAGCCGCACCATTACACTTTATTTTAGTTATTCCATACTTTGTTCAAAAACAAAAACCGTGCAGTCCGTAAAAATTCGCGCCAAGAACTTCTCAGGTTATGTTATTTGGCTATATCCTTTTTTTTTAAATGTATCGATTTGAAATTGTTATTTTATTTCCAAAAAAAATATTAAAGTTTGAATGCTAAATATTCGCTCCAGAACGGCAACCGCCATTATCGTGACGACATTATTATAAAAACCAAGAAATATTTACAAGTAAACTATTCATCAAGAAATACACAGTTCATATCGTTGTAAATAAAGCTTTAGAAAAAAAAATACTTACGGAGCTATTTTGATGTATTTGCATTCTGCAGAAAAGAAGTCTGTATTACTCGTAAAGAACTTATTACGGTTTCTAACTTTGAAAGATTCGTACTTTCTACTTTGACGAGTCCGTCGTCCATTGTAATTGTGTTAAATAACATATAGAAGTCCAAATATCTATAATTTAAACTGAAAAATTTACAATATAAATTTACAAATTAATATAATTATTTAAATTTTTCGCTGTTTACAAACAGATCTGTTTTAATAATGATGACGTCACTCGGGAAAACATGGCAGACGGCAATTTTGGTCACGTGACAAACATAATAAAAGTAGGATTTAAGTTTTAAATTAAAAATTATTCTTTGGCATTTACAACAAAATAACATCATACTAGTATTTCTCTTATTAAAAACTATACAAATAACATACATACATAGTATCGCCTCTTTTTCCCTTGCGGGGTAAACAGAGCCTAGGTCTATAAGACCTTATGGCCACATTTAGCATGTTGGAGAGCGTGTAGATAGAAAACGGAATCAAATGGTGATGGGGTGCTAGCTGCATCGTCTATTAACATGATTTCGCAGATTTTAGCCCAATCACTCGATCGGCTTTTACGATCTGCGCGGGAAGTACGTTTTTTCTTTTCTCCCAGACTAGCATGGAAGACCACATAAATGGCGAGCTTCGAGGCGCATTGGTTAACACGCCAGCCTGCGACACGAGGACCCCGGGTTCGATCCCCGGTCAGGTCAAGATGGAAAATGATCTTTTCCAGATTGGCCTGGGTCTTGAATGTTTATCTATACATGTATTTGTTATAAAATATAGTATCGTTGAGTTAGTATCCCATAACACAAGTCTCGAACTTACTTTGGGGCTAGCTCAATCTGTGTGATTTGTCCGTATATATTTATTTATAATTTCATAATTTAATGTTGATAGATGAAAATGGCTTATTTTTGTAATACAAGGAGCTTGTAATCGTAATGATCTTATTAACATATATTGAAAAGTACTCAGACCAGTTGTTGTTGGTTAAGTTGAGAAACAAGTGGCAAAATGGAGCGATCATTTATCATCCGTGGAGATAACAAAGATATTGTGGAGAAATACATGGCTCTGGCGCCTCTAGCAGCGCGGGCGGCACCAGCTTGACGCCGTGCGCGCTCAGCTTGCTCATGATGAGCTGTACCTGGTGCCGCGGCCAGCAGTACTCACCCGCCTTGGTGCGCCAGTTGTCGTCGTGCAGAGCCTGCAGCAGCGCGGGCAGCACCAGCTTGACGCCGTGCGCGCTCAGCTTGCTCATGATGAGCTGTACCTGGTGCCGCTGCCAGCAGTACTCACCCGCCTTGGTGCGCCAGTTTTCGTCGTGCAGAGCCTGCAGCAGCGCGGGCAGCACCAGCTTGACGCCGTGCGCGCTCAGCTTGCTCATGATGAGCTGTACCTGGTGCCGCTGCCAGCAGTACTCACCCGCCTTGGTGCGCCAGTTGTCGTCGTGCAGAGCCTGCAGCAGCGCGGGCAGCACCAGCTTGACGCCGTGCGCGCTCAGCTTGCTCATGATGAGCTGTAGCTGGTGCCGCTGCCAGCAGTACTCACCCGCCTTGGTGCGCCAGTTGTCGTCGTGCAGAGCCTGCAGCAGCGCGGGCAGCACCAGCTTGACGCCGTGCGCGCTCAGCTTGCTCATGATGAGCTGTACCTGGTGCCGCTGCCAGCAGTAATCACCCGCCTTGGTGCGCCAGTTGTCGTCGTGCAGAGCCTGCAGCAGCGCGGGCAGCACCAGCTTGACGCCGTGCGCGCTCAGCTTGCTCATGATGAGCTGTAGCTGGTGCCGCTGCCAGCAGTACTCACCCGCCTTGGTGCGCCAGTTGTCGTCGTGCAGAGCCTGCAGCAGCGCGGGCAGCACCAGCTTGACGCCGTGCGCGCTCAGCTTGCTCATGATGAGCTGTACCTGGTGCCGCTGCCAGCAGTACTCACCCGCCTTGGTGCGCCAGTTGTCGTCGTGCAGAGCCTGCAGCAGCGCGGGCAGCACCAGCTTGACGCCGTGCGCGCTAAGCTTGCTCATGATGAGCTGTACCTGGTGCCGCTGCCAGCAGTACTCACCCGCCTTGGTGCGCCAGTTGTCGTCGTGCAGAGCCTGCAGCAGCGCGGGCAGCACCAGCTTGACGCCGTGCGCGCTCAGCTTGCTCATGATGAGCTGTACCTGGTGCCGCTGCCAGCAGTACTCACCCGCCTTGGTGCGCCAGTTGTCGTCGTGCAGAGCCTGCAGCAGCGCGGGCAGCACCAGCTTGACGCCGTGCGCGCTCAGCTTGCTCATGATGAGCTGTACCTGGTGCCGCTGCCAGCAGTACTCACCCGCCTTGGTGCGCCAGTTGTCGTCGTGCAGAGCCTGCAGCAGCGCGGGCAGCACCAGCTTGACGCCGTGCGCGCTCAGCTTGCTCATGATGAGCTTGGCGGTGTCGTCGGCGGCGGCGCGCACGTACTGCGAGCTGTCGCCGAAGCACAGCAGCAGGTACGGCAGCACGTGCACGATGTACGGCTCGAACAGCCGGCCCAGCTTGTGGCACAGCATCTCGAACCCGAACAGCGCGCCTGCACAGGTCAACGTCACATCTTGAACGTTTTTGTAAATGGGTAGGATAAGGGATTATTAAAAAATTACATAAGCCCCGAAAGGGGGGGGGGGGGGTTCTTTTCAATAACATGGCGGAGGGGGGAGGGGTAACATCATCATCACCATGCAAAATGGTGATGACGAAGATGATGTTTTGTCCAGATAATTCTAATGTTTACGTTAGCTTGGGTGAGAGAGCAACAGATTTGCTTACGTTAGCTGACAAGAGGGGGAAGGGGGCAAAATTGCTGATATCCTGCTTACGTAATACTTGTATGGCCACTAAGGCGACATTTGCGAACAATGCCAGATTGCAAATACTCTTGAAAACACACGTCAATAGAAATTGAAGAGAGCTCTCTTTGCGTGGAGGAGGATTAAAAAGTAATCATAACTAGCCACAACCTAAAATAAATAAGATCACATTGAACTCTCACCTTCGCGATATTTGTAGTTTTTCTTCTCCTGGATAGCCTCAGTAAGTTTGCCCATTACGTCCAGCTGCTTCAGCGACAGGATACCTAGGCCTTTGATGATTCCGGCGATGCCATACGCCGCACCCTGCAAAACATATTTTTTATAGCTTTTGTTCTATTTATTCAATATCTTTCGCGGCATTGATGCAACATTGACGTGTTCGAATAACATTTTTAGCTTGAAGTACTTAGTAAATCTCATCCTGTTAAATGACGCAATATTTCTTCCGCTAAATCAACATTTTGAGGACTCTGCAATTGGAAACGCGTTTGTGAAATGAAAAGAAATGTCTTACCTTTCGGTCGCCATATTTTTCAGCGGTCAGCAGTTGCTTCATCAATTTATTCATAATGACAGGGATCTCTTCCTCGAGGGCTGGTGACGTCACCAAATGTGGCAGACAGTTGCTGACTGCTTCTTGCACCTGTTAAAAATATAATTAAAAATTGAGTTCCAATTAACTGTTGCCGAGTGACATCAGAAGATCCCGCTTTATATATATTTTTTCCTATAATGTACTTTCTCGAATTAAAAATAACATTAAGGGGTTTAAATGAGCGAAATTAGCGCCACCAAACATTTTATTCTTTTACACCTAAATCAGATAAATTTCTAGATTTTCGTAAGATACTAACTCAACGATACAATATTTTATAATAGATACTTATATAGATAACCATCCAAGACCCAGGTCAACCTGAAAAATATCGTTTTCCATTTTGACCTGGCCGGGGATCGAACCCGGGAACTCTCGTGTCACAGGCTTGCGAACCACTGTGCCTCGGAGTTCGCCGAATCCAATTTCAGAAGATTATTTGTTTAACCAATTGTGCAGATCAAGGTTAAAGAGCTTTATATTTAGTATTGTAAGTAAAAATGCATGCTGTAAAAATGGCTAAGTAGGCTAAGCTACACTTCTATATGTAACATCTTTCCGTACCCTATTTAATGCAAATAAATCTTATCTTATCAATTTTATGTGACGTACATCAACCTACTCGTTTGACGAGTAGGTTGATGCATCAGCGTTCAGCGTACCTGCTGGCTGGGCGTGGAGAGCGCGGCCACCAGTCGCAGCGTGATGGGCTTGACGCGCGCGTCGGCGGGCGCCAGGTGGCGCGCCAGCGACCCCACCAGCAGCACCACGCTCTGCCGCACGGCGTCGTAGCCGCCCGACTTCGGCGCCTTGTCCAGGAAGTTCTCGAACACCGGCAGCAGGCTGCTGATGGTTTCCTGGCCACAAATACACACATCCTATTCACGCACATTTCGCTGGGACAGGGCTGATTAACAGGTATCAGTACCATGTCGACTCTTCACATAGATGGTGCCATATGTATCCACCTTATTATTAAAAATAAAATCAGTATTCACAAGAAATATCTTTCAATTTTACTTGGTTTTACCAAGTGTAGGCTAATGCCATCTAGTGACGGGTGGAAAAGTTTTACACTATTGCACTGGTGTGCCCTCTCTGCCACCTGTATAGGCATATAGTGGCAGTTAGTGGAAATAACTACCACAGCCTGCCGTCAACCGGCCTGCTGCTTTTAACAGGCCTTAGTTGAGCCAATATTTTTGTATGAGGTTGATAGTCTATACGTTAGTATTTGTTTGTCAGTGCATACCTTGCCATGAAGGTCTACGATGGCCATGGCGGCGTCGAGCATGTCCCCCCGGACGATGTCGTGCCTGTCGGCGAGCGCCTTCTCCACAAAGAAGCGCATGGCGGCCGCCACGGCGTCGGGCCGCAGCAGCGGCGCCAGCGCCTTCAGCGCCAGGGCGGCGCCTCGCCGCGCACCCCACTCGTCTACCGCACCCTCCACTACGTGCCCGAACTGATCCAACTTGGCCGGGATCAGCTGCAGAGGAATTCAGTATTAAGAATATCATTACAGAATTATGTTGTTGTTTTGAGCTGTGATGAATAAAGAAAACAATTAATCCACGGAGTCAGACGAGAAAACGCCTGCATGCCCTCGCACGGGAGCTAAACAGCCTGAGGCTACTATAAACCGGCAGTTTGTCCTAGTAAGTGTCCTGCAGACGGGCCAAAAAGCCTGAGGCTATACATACGGGCAGCTTCTCCTGGTAGGTGTCCTGCAGACGGGCCAGCACGCAGTCCACGGCTAGGGGCGAGCTGATGGCCAGGTGCGCCAGCGCCGGCGCACACGCGCGCTGCACGGCCTCGCACGGGTGCCGCACCTCCGCCAGCACCAGCTCCAGCAGCGACGCCTCGCGCGACCACTGCTGCGCCAGCTGCAGCCGCGACCACAGCTCCTCGGCCAGCTTTCTGCCAAACGATTAGGAATTTTGAGTTACGTAAACCACGTTTAGTAGCATTCATATAGCATATGCTGTTTTGTAGAACATATTCCGATATGTTTTCCTCAATGTGTAAAGAAAATATTTTTTCATTATTTATACAAATATTTGTAAAGATCATTCTGATGTAGACATCAGGAATGATCTTTACAAATATTAGTTAGTTTGAGAAAATACTCGCTAAGACAAAATTTGGTATGCATTTAAATAAAAAATTTCATAGAAAATAATCAGGCTAAATCCTTGACAAAAAGCTATAAGGTTAAAAAGCAAAATGAAATCGAATATTGACTGACATGCAAATATGAATGCGCGAAAAGAAATGAAGTAAGCACATGTCATACTAACATGAAGGAGGTCTTACTTGTTGTCCTCGGAGACGTCGAAGGTGGCGATGAGCAGGCGCTTGGTGAGGTTGAGCGCGTGCTCCGGGTGCTCCAGCAGCGGCGGCAGGCACTCCGCTATGCACAGCAGGGCGCGCAGCGCCGCGTCGCGGACCACCTGCGGAGCACACGTTCGGTCTAAGATGTCGTCTACATAGGTATTAGGTGACTTTTGGTGACTCATTTGCCATCAGGTGCCTCATGCAGTGTGGAAACGCACAATTTTTATTTGTGATATTTTTAAATAGAAACACTCACAAATGAATGCTCGTATCACTCCTATGTAATATGCCACCATCTCTCATCTCTGGCAGGGTCGCTCCCATGTAATATGCCATCTCGTATGGTTAATTCTGGCAGGGTCGCTATACCCTGCCCAAATCAGTACTAGAACTTTTAGATCATATACTGATGAATTGTTTCATGAAATTGTCTTTGACTATTTCTTTGCGCAAGTACAGGTGAGAGTGGCGACAACCGCTGATCATTCATAATCAATACTAATAGAATTGGTAATTCTAGGCTTTCAGGCTGGGCATGACTATTGATACGATGCCAAATCATCATTTGATTTCTTTGTCTGTCTAAATATAACAGTATTATACAAAACTACTGGGCTTAATTTACTTGAAATTTGATACCACAGTTCTTTAAAACCAGTTATTTATCTTATGTAAAAATCCAAGTTCCTGAAGAGTTATCAAACGACGAGCTAATTAAAGAGCTTGAAAATAAGTTACCTCAAGTGGACTTTGTAGTCCGGCTAGCAGACAGGACACGTCGTCGAGTGTGACGCCGCCCCGAGCGCCGCACTGCGCCGTCTCTAGCAGGGCTACCGTACAGGCAGTCTGCACTCGCCCAGAACTACTACCTGCACAAACAATGCTAAATGAGAAGTAGAAGCTACTATCAAATGCGTCATTCCTATCATAAAAATATTCTGATGAAGATATTGATTGAAATTCAACATTTCAATATAAGAGACTGTAAAAAACACTCATGGTTTGGGATATATTGCCATTTACATTAATAGGCTAGTTTCCAAGGTCAAAATACAAATATTAAAATTAGGCCGCCAGTACGCGTCCATTATTTTTTGATTATGAAATTAAAAATATAATTAGTCCATCAGGACTAATAATATTTTTTGGGAAACTAACCTATTCTACTTTTTGTTGGGTTTACTGATCGATTACGCGAACTGTGCATAGAAAGTAGATGGAGGTATAAACTCAGTCGAGGTCCAAATCATCCTAGAAGAGAAATAGACAGGTTTTTTGATTTTACTTACTGATGAGGTCTATAAGCAAGCGGAACATGTGGTCGATGGGGAATAGAGCTGGCTGCATGAGCTCACGGTCGGGTCTGGTGGCGGCGAGGGCGGCATGGCGCGCGATCACTGACAGCCCGTTCACCATGGTGGCTTCGTCCGCTCGCGTCGCTGGGGCCGTTAGACCTGGGAAAATAAAAATAATACACACATATATATCCTATCCCCATCACACACTGTCATGATTATTCGATTCTAGATGTCGGAATCGGAAGTGTGTGAAATTTTTTAGAAACTTATAATACCGATTAATAAGGGAAGCGTACGAGGCTACAGTGTTTCAGTCGATCGTGAATTGAGGTAATGAGAGGTTACCTTGTTTGAGTAAGGGGAACACGTAGCAGAACCCTGGTGCGGTGAAGTGGTTGGTCTTTTGCGGTGAGGCCGGGTCGAGTTCCCCTTCTGTAGACGTTTTTGACTCGGCTGTGGCGGCGTGGACTAGATTTATTGTGCGAATGGTGGCCTTGTCTAGGTCCTCTTCTTCCCAAGCTGGATCAAGGTCGCATTGCGGTTTGTGAAGTCTGTTGGTAAAACAATAAGAATTATGTGTAAATATTAACTGCAGATTATTTATTTACTAAAGAAATACCTAGTTCAATTTATGCATACATAAGATACCCTCAGTAAATAAATAATTAGGTATGTTAATGTGCTGTAGTCTGAACAAAGAGTGTGTAAATGAATTACAGTCATTAATAACAGATATTTCTTTGAAGAGATGACTCACTTTGTCGAAATGAATAACTTTTCATATGGGATCAATATTGGGAATTAAAAGAAAACAATATTTCGATACAAAAGTATTCAGCTCTGCCGGCAATTTGTATTACGATGTTGAATATTTTATCGAGTTCCCCAAATTGGTCACATAGGCAAAGTTGATCATTGTTGTCATTTGTGTTCAAAACGACGTATCAAAACGAAAAGGTGCTGTGTTCTGACGCGACCTACATTACACCGTATCGCTAGAAAGATCAAACTACATCGAGTTGACATTTCATTGAATACCTTTTCAGAGTGCGACTTCCGTACGCAATGTACGCATCCGTACGATGATTCCGTGCTTCGGAAGGCACGTTAAGCAGGTGGTCCCGGCTGCCATCTGGTAGTCTTTAAAGGAACCACGTTCATCAGAGGCCGAGAGGCGGTCCGAAGAACTCTAGGGTGTGCATGGTCGATTGACCGTGACACCTACTCGAACTGATGATGGTACAAATTCTGAGCAACATTTCGGAAGAGAGGGAATCCAATCCCTCTCTTCGGCAATGTCGGTGAGAAGTAGAGTGGGGTCTGACCTGAGCGTGACCCTGGCGACGGTGTTGCCGAGCGCGGCGTGTTGCGGCAGCAGCGCGGGCCGCATGGCGAGGTGCGCGGGCGCCAGGCTGGGCGCGGCCAGCGGGCTGCGCAGCGCCGCCAGCACGCCCGCCACCACGCGCCGCGCGCGCACGCCCAGCGCGCGCGCACTCCCGCGCTGCACCGCCGCCAGCAGACGCACGCCCGCCTCCACGCGCCACTGCAGCTGCCGGAACCAACACGGGCTTCACCAACATCAACACTTCTCACTATGGCTCGCGACCCATACCGTCTTATTATAAAACAAGGACTACCTTTAGTACATGGTTCAAACCATTATCCGACCAAAATAAGTCGACACTTGTCACTTTGACGTTTCAACTGTCATTGTCGATTTGTTTTGGTCGGATAATGGTTTAAACCAGGTACTAAAGTTAGTCCTCGTTTTATAATAAGACTGATAGGGTTACTATAATGCCTGTTTGATGAAGCTATGGAAGTGCTCCTCCGTTTTACTACCTCATACTGTCTGATAGGTCTAAGCTGAGCTTTGCATTTGTGTGTCATCACCAAAAGTAGAGTCAGACAAAAAGTTTAAAGAATATTTTTTTTATTATTTTATAATTAAATATAAAAAATGACAACTATTCTACTACGTCGGACATTTTTTTTTTTTAATAATAAAAACTTTATTTGCCAACACATTACAATTGTAGGTATTACAGTAATACAGTTTACATTGCATCTTTATATTTAGCTTTGTCTTTATTTTTACATCTCGTCTTTTTTGGGCCATTTAAATTTGCTTCCGACTTCCAAAAGACGTTTACCATCTAACAAAACTCGCTTCACAGTGGACAACGGAATTCTCGTCTATGTGGCTACCAATTGGACTGACGTAGTGACACTTGACAAGTCTTTATCATTCAAATCTTTTAAATAACTATTAAAAGGACTTCGTATTTTTAGTTTACTATATTGGAAACCATTTCAATAATAGTAACAATCGTGCACAAAAATAAAATAAAATAATTAAACACGTTACGATGCTACCAGTACAAGAGGTGAAGTGAAGAAAGTGCGCGGCGGAGTTACGTCGCGCGGCGGACGAACCGCGCATCAGCCCGATTGCCAAAAAGCAGTATATACCGGTTAATGACATGCAAGGGATGTTCCTCGCCTAAGGCCGACATCACACCTACACTCTATCTATGTACACTCACACAATTGCAAAGCTCAGCCTGGCCAGGCCTCGCGGACTGTACCTATGTGAGGTCAGAATTTTTTATATGGTGAACATTAAAACTAAATACTGAAATAAATTGAACTTATCAAACTCACTGCGATTATAAATTTTCAAATTCAAATTCAAAACGTTTATTCAATATAGGTTTCTTTAAACACTTATTAATTGTCATATTTCACTTCTCAACAATTGTTGACGTCAAAAATTTACTTATGGCTAAGTTTAATGCCGCTTCCAAAGCGGAGTGCAGAAGAAGCGGCAACAAACTGCACAGCGCATTTTCTCCAAGGACGACAACTCATAATTTTTGAAAACCTTAGAAATTAGGTATGTGGACTGAGTATACATTGGTTTATTTAAATGTCATGTTCGAATTGAATTTAAAAAATAATGTCATATTATAGAAATTAATAACACGGAAATAAAAAAAAAACTGTCAAATTAAGTATCAACTAAAATTAAAATAAAAAAAGTCATCTTTAAAAATATCACGTACAGAATGTACCACACATTATAGTCATATAAATACAGAATTACGAGGCGTCCGCGCCAAGCTCAAGCCAAACATTCTTATCATTAATAAAATCTTCGGTCCTATAATATGCATATAAGTAACTCGAGTTGAAGTTGAAGTCAATATTGTAATGGCGAAACATAGGAAACAATTTCATCCTTCCCATTTAAATATCTTTTTTGATGTAATAAGTTTTTTAAACTGAATGGCATTTTAAAATGTCATCTGGGTCTCTAGGAAACTATGACATAAACAGGGTCTTGACAGGGTAAAACTTTGTTAGGTATTTGAAAAGTCCTTTATTCATATTGGTAACCGTTAAATTTCCTAGAGGTGGATCCCGAGTTAGTATACTTGTATTAGATGGGTCGAGACAACTTTGGGAATCACTGCTCCAGAAGATTAAGTCATTTTGCGAGATATACTTACAGCTGTGAGCCTCTGTCGGATGGCACTTTCTTTAGCGAGCTGTGCTTTTATAGCTTCTTTCTGTTTTGCTGACAACGGCACCTAGAAAATAACATTTTATTACTATTCGCATAGCCATTAATCAAATCAAATCAAAAAAATAACAGTGGGTTTTTTCGGTAAAATTGTAATGGATACCCTACTTCTTTGACTTTGCCCTCTCTCCGCCGCTTTTCCTCCAGTTCACGTCGAAGTTGCAACTCCTCGAGTTGGTCTTTGTAACTGTATGCTTTGCTCTCACGCTTCAGATTCATCTCCTTACTGTCTTCATTACTGGAAATAAAAAAATCACAAAATACAGGTTATTAGTGTTGATTAATGAGTTAAGCAATCCCGAAGCTAAAGACAGTCAGCTTTCAAGATTCGACTTTATGGCATAAAGGTAAGGTTGGTTTTGCCTTAATGTAGGTTTATAACATAACAATATGAAACTGTCAGAACTTTCCTTTTAGTATGTAACTATGTATCTAGGTTTTTATTTCTGATCGAAAGTGACAGTGCAATAAAAAACTTATTTACCTAATCATTGATCGCCGAAGAAAACAAATCTTCGCCAAAAAAATGATGTAAGGGAAGAATGGAGGAATAGTAACTTAATATTAGAATGAAAAGAACGAGGGAAATCTTTGCCTGTCATAAAAATGTCCACCGATAAACATATGGACAGAAAACCAACGGGTATTTAGGATCTAGCGAGAGGTAACATTTAACCAATTTTAGGCCCGACGCCAGGCTAGTACAAATTGCAATAATCATTTGCAACTAAAGTGGTCAATGGCGCTCAAAAGGTACGTAAGTAATAACACTTACCCGGGCACGGCACTCTTGTCGTAGAGCTCGCCCTCCTGCGTGAGGTAGGTGAAGTACTCGTCCCTGGTGACCCGCAGCAGTTCGGGGTCCAGTAGCGCCGCCAGCGCGCTCTGCACGGCGCCGCCCGCGACTGCGTCCGCGTTGACGGCCACCAGCGTGGCCACCACGTTGCTGCTCGTGTCGCTCCCCGCGAACCCGTCCACGTACGTGTTCTTGAGGTTGTTGGCGTGCGTGGCCACGAGTTTCCTGGGCTCGAGCCGCAGGCGGCTGGCCACCTTGAGCCACGCGCGCTTGTTCACAGCGGCCGCCAGCGGGTGGTGGCACGCGGGCAACGCGTCGATGGCTAGGGCTTGCGCGTCTATTACGGGATAATCTGAAGGGAAATGTGTTATTTCAGAACTACGATTTACACAGTTTGGAGTGTCTTTTATTCTGGTCAGGGAGAAAAGAAAAAACGTAGAATGTAAAACCAACGTAGATCGTAAAAACCGCCAAAGTGAGTAACTGCCACGACCAGCCGGCATGCTTGCTCACCTTGCACCGGTTTATAGTTGAGCCAATATTTTTGTATGAGTTAGTATTATATTGTCTTTGACATTAGAAAGATTATCAAGAAATAACAAAGCTAGTTAAAATAACATGAAATGCTCACCTCTATTTGAACATAGCGCGTGAACACAGTCCAGTATCATCTTCCCCGTTACTTCATGGCCTTTCTCTCCTTCGGGCGGCGACTTCTCCTTACTGTTGAAGATTTTGCCCTCCTCTAGTACTTCATTCAACTTTAGCATTAAATACCTCGCCAATAAGGCTTTGTCTTCTTTAGCAAGTAAGGCCTTCACTTCGTCTATAGCAAAACTTCTTACGGACTTGACTGTTGATAGTAAAACCAGTACTAGTGCCCTATATATAGGCGAGTTTTGGTCGCTGGCAACACTGGGGTAGTTTTCCAACACTGATCTGCATAGCATCACCACCTGTATTAGGACTATAAAGGGGTAAATGTTATAGTGCTACTCAGCATCTGAGCAAGAAATAACAACAGTTGGTAGGGGACCAGCAATGTTGTTGGTTAATGTGGCAAAGGGGATAATATTATGTATTTCAAGCACCGCAAACAAGCCTGAGGATTTTGCTCAGCAACTATGTTAGTTATTAAGAAAACCTTTTTATCATTATGACTTGTAATATGATCGATCATCATCAGGTCTTTTTAGTGTCCACTGCAGGAGCATGACCCTCTCTGTACTACTGGAGCCATACTTGGCCAGAGCAGACAGAGGATTTCGCATACACTCTCCTCGCTGGCTGGAGCTTTTTTTTTGCCTTGTATTTCCCAAGTCGCCTCTTACGACCTCCATGGGAAGACCGGGAGTGGTCCTATTCTACTCTGCCGAAACCACACGGCTGAGTTGCTCTGCACAATGCGCATACTCACATTAGAAGAGGGAAGGTTCATTTTAGGATGAGACGATCTAAACCAACCGATTCTCTTGGTTAATATAGTTAATATGAAAAAATAGTTAATTAGAGCAAAACCCTCCACATGATAAGGCCTTGAAGCATATTACAAGCAGGGCGACGTGCTTGGCAGCATGCTACCACCTAATACGAGATAGTGCTTCAATAATGAAATATGTCTTATGCCAGGTGGCAGAACTAGAGAAGGCGGGTCTTGATAACCTTATGGTCTGGTTTACATTGGATTTGACTATAGCAGGAACAGTTAAGTTATTGTTCAATAAGAATTTGTTTGACCTTACATTTAAGTATTCCGTAAATCAATAATCGTGTAACTGTTTCCACTTTAAGGTGGCGGTAGGTTTTTAATTATTTTTACCGTGTCGATGGTACTTTAATTTTGTAAAAACTTTGTGTAGGTATAGGCCTACCCCAATAGCCCAATGTGTCCGATACCTTTTGGATAATATAAATAGTTTATATGTGTATCTTAAGTAACTACTTTTTCTTTTTTTTCGGTTTGTTTGTTTGTTTTTCGTGTGTGCAAGTGGCGAACATTGGTGTCAGATTTTTCAAGCTACCTAAAGACATCTGACATAGTTTAACGACTGCCATCAAAGATGACAACAGCCGAGACCAACGGCTTAACGTGCCTTCCGAAGCACGGAGGGGGGCTCGAGATATTTTTATGCCACTCGCGGTCACCCATCACAATAGGGACTGCGCTCATGGTTGCTTAAGCTTAAGGCATGCGTAAGTGATGTCAATGCTCACGACTACTAGGCCACCGGACTTTTTTTCGGTTATCGACTTTACTTGCAATATTTGGAGGCGTCTTTGTAAGGAATGCATGTTACACCGACTGATATTCTTGCAATAAATATAGATTGATTATTGTAGCACATATCTAGTGGGCGGGTAGTAGTAAGCAGCAGTGGTACCATCATCGGGCGCGGCCTGCAGGACCCTGTCGTGCAACAAGCCGTGCTTGTCGCTGGGCGCGGGCCACGCCGGCGCGCCCCGCCCGCGCGCCGCCAGCGACTCCAGCGACGCCATGGCCGCTATGCCTTCGCACACCACCAGGTGCTGCAACATACCGTACCCATAATCTTCTTTAAAGATTCTTTCAGGCAATAGGCCTTTTCAGGCACTTTTTTACGTCAACTCACATTTAAAATAATACTTACGAAATTATATTAAAATTATTAATTATTGTTCAAAAGCTACAAACTACCAACGTTTCGGAACTGATCTTGGTCAGGATAAAAGAACATAACCGACGTGAAGTCGGTTATGTTCTTTATGACCAATGATTAGGCGCTCTTTTTGGGGTTCCGTGCCCAAAGGGCGAAATGGGAACCTATAACTTTTCGCTGTCCGTCCCTCTGTCACATGGCTGCATTTATTGAACCATTACAAGTGTAGACTTGGAAGTTATTACAGAATGTGTATGTATATCTATTGCAGCTATTACAATAAATAATAAAAATAAAATAAAACATAAAGGGATCCCATAATAGATCCGGGTTTCGAAATATTGTAAGGTAATTGCAACTCGTAATTGGCCGGTTTTTAATCGATTTACGATTGAAGCGATTTTCAGTTGCTTGCTTACGTGTGTGATAAGGAGTTTGGGTTCACTGAACCTAATAGGGACTAAGAGTTAAACCTATCGACTATCAAGAAAGTTACGCGGGGCATAATATTCGCTAGGGAACTAAAGTACAGTGCAACCACATAGCAATTTTAGTTCTTTACAACTGGTTGTCTGAAAATGATACTGGGCCATATCTCAAACTCCAAATCACCCCAACACAGCCATCAATCAATCATATGATAAATAAGGCCAAATTTATAGTGACGAAATGGTATGATCGCAAGAAGCAGCCTCCTTGTGGCAAATTCTATGCCGTTGGCGTCTGGCGCGTCATTGGCTAGTGACGAGCCGTTACGTGTGCGTCTTCGAGCGAATACGCGCTTTTAAATTATAATATACATTTAGTTTTGTTTCAATGAAAATTGAGCCTAAAAGAGTTTTAAGAAAAAATAATGAAGTTTAACAATAATATCTGTTAATAGAGGTCTTGGCGGGAATTTCGACTGACTACACTGTTTTTATTTCGGATTATTTTGCAAATTGTTTCTAGTGGAGATTATAATGTGAAATCGGTGTAATTTGGTGTTATAAATACACAGGTATAAGAACAATGTGTGGAATAACTAAAATAAAGAGTCATGAGGCAGCTGTAGTGAGATTTACTTAGCGGGCTGATGTTTGTGATTCGTGGGAATTGTCACCAGGGGCTCCGTCGAAATCAGTGAAATGAATTACGCCATCATTTCGTTGATACACAAGCAAGAATTACCCGAAAAATAACTAGACACTGGCTAAAATCAGCTTCTGAATGAAGTCTGAGGGCTAAATCGAAGAAAAGAAAAAATATCTGTTAATAGTAACATACCTGCAGAGGCTGTTGAGCCGCTTTCTCGACAGCTTTCAGTAACAGCGGGCGTAACGTTTCCGCCTGTGAGGAATCAGCTGTGCACGTGCGGAGTGCGCTAGATACTAGCGACGTGTACGCGATGCGGACCACTTGCGTGCTGCTTTTGGCAGATAGATTTTTCTGCAAAAGTAATATTACATAAAGAATTTCACATAATGGGTGCCTAAGCTTTGTAATCTTAAAAAGTTACTTTCTCAGATTTTTGGTATTCGCTTGAGCCGAGCCTTTACTCCATACATATGAGTAGTCAGATGACAATGCCAGATGTCAAGGAACTAGTCCCTGTCTGGGTCATTAGGTAGACATTTTTTCGCAGTACAAATTTGCTCGATAAACTTAAATTTTGGAAACCTTGTTAACAGACATATCAAGTTGACGATCAACAATCTCAATGCATATTATTAAGATCGCATTTTCTAGACTTGTTAAGTAACGTGAATTCACAAGTTGCGTTATGAAAATAAATTGTCAAACAAAAGTATAAGTTGAATACTATGAATAAGTTGAATAACAGTATTGAGACATGTAAAGTCGTTGTAAGGGAAAAAAAATGTTATCTATAAAGTCGGTTTATAGACGATAATTTAACGTGATAACGGTGAGAGATAGATGCGTGGTAGATACTACTCCTACTGCTGCTGCTGCTTCGGGTCATTTTTCGTGCATGCAGTCGGTATTCATCTATTTATAAACCTTTATCACGTCAAAAATAAACATTATCAAAGAATAATAAAGCATGGCAATCGTCTTTTCGTATAGGTTCCACAGTTAATCGCACATGCACACCCTGGTGCAGCGACGTGGTTCCTTGAACGACAACCAGATGGCGAACGGTACCGACGGGTTATCGTGGCGGAGCGCGTGGTTCACCTTGTAGAGTTGGACAGCGCAGGCGGGCAGGTCCCCCGGCAGCGCCGCCAGCCAGCGCTGCAGCGCTTGCAGCGCGCCGCACAGCGTGCGCTCGTGGGACTCGCTGTCCAGCACGCGGCCCGTCTGGCCCGCCATCTCCTCGAACAGCTGCACGCGGGACTCTCTGTCCACGGCCAGCTCGCTTAGTGCGCCCACGCCCTACGATATAATTCTACATTAAAAAATGTCTTTTTCAGTCTCTATTAAAAAAAAAATAACAATGAACGGTAGCCCGATACCAGGGTTTAAAATACGTTTTTATTCCGAAGGAAATAAAAAGATTTTGAATTGTGAACACTAATATTGTTCCGAAAATATCCATGACCAAAAAGTAAGAATCATATTTTTAAACAGTTTCACTGGCCAGTTATATTTATTGAAAAGAATTTTTTTGTAAGGCATACTTGTTTAATTCGTGCGCTGAAAGTGCTATAACTGGTATATTTTTATGAAAGAGAAAAATCTGAAAATTTACCTTCTTTCAATTTAGCAACCTACAAAATGTTTTAAAATTTATATAGCTTAACATTAAATAATATCGCGTTCAGGTAACCATTCACATTAGAAAGACAAATAATATAGGTATTTTACAAATACCGTAAAATCAAAATCACACGTTCAGTGTAACATACACCTAACAATGACGTCAAGCGCACCACGTATTGAGGCGCTTGACCCAAAAGCCTTTAGTGCACAATTCGACTTAATGCGATGCGCTCATAAACATTTTCATCTGCAGCGTTGTATACAAAATAGTAATAACATGTGTACCTGCAGCACGCTGATCTTGTCCTCGCTAGAGGTGAGCTTCCCGCCGGCGCCGTGGTACTCGGCGAAGGCCGCCGCCAGCAGCGCGCGCGCCGCCGCCGGCTGGCTGCAGCGCCGCGCCAGCCGCGCCAGCGCGCGCAGGGCCTCGCCGCGCACCCACTCGTTCTTCGAGTGTAAATTCACTGCACGTGCAAACATTTCCATCATTTATTTCATATAAGTAACAGTGTTTCGTTAATCTGAGCCAGTGACAACATTTTTACACAACGACTATAGGAATTAAACTGCATTCATAGATTTTTATACGCCATATTATGCCCGATAATTGGGTTAATTTAAAAAAGAATGTTTCGTAGGATTATGATTTTATTACCGGAATTCTTGGCGGGAATTTCGGCGCATTGCACGGCTTTTGTTTTGATTAAGCCTGTATACTAATAATATAAATAGTAAATCATACATTTTAACGATAAAATTATAAAAAAATATTTGTAAATGCTATCTTAACTTCACTGGAGCTAATGTAAAATTCAAAATAATTCTAATCATTGGTGCTAGCTGTAATAGGATGAGACTGACAGGTAAGTATTTTTTAATTCAGCCAAGAGTGCACAAATAGTTAATATGCCAGCTTTTTTTATGGATTAACTAACCTATTAAATTCTTTCCAATATCCACTGCTATGCCATCCAAATCCACGTTAAGATTCTCCAAAACCTCTCCAACAGCCTCGATGATGGTCTCAGGGCTGCGGAGCATGGCTTTGTTTAACGCAGGCAGTAAGTTCCCGTCCACCTCCGACTTGTTAAGTGAGTGCAGCAGAGCCGAGCAGCCCTTGATGTAATTTGCATTTGGACGAGTTTTCACACTAATCAGACTTTTCGTAAAGCATTCCAGCATCTTTTCCTGAAATAATAAAAAAAATTGTGATCATTTACGCGGGGCATACTAATACGCAAAACAACGACTTCGCGTATGAGTTCAATTAATGTGCTTAAACAGTTATAAAATTAAAACTAAAGCACCTATGAAACCATTTTGAATTCGGTCACTGACGAGAGGGACGCCGCTATCCGTGCGTTGCGATTGGAGATATCTTGTATCGTGTCTAACGTATAGCGGCGTCCCGGGATGGTATTATACCCCTTAAACGTAGTTACAGTACATTTACGTCCGTATACAAAGTATGTTGACATATGTTATACACATAATTTGTTTGATTTCCAAAAAGTCTTGTCAAGTTTCCGATCGACTTATCGACCAATTGGTGCATTAATGACACGGAAGTACGACATAGTGAACGTGTCTTGCCCTTGGCGACAATTCCCACGAATCCACTGGTTTGATCATAGATGCAGTTGCAGTAAGACAAGCGACCACCAGCCCGCTATGTAAATCTCACTAAATCCACACCATTACACTTTATTTTAGTTATTCCACACATTGTTCATAAACATGGACATTTATAACACCAAATTACACAAATTTCGCGTTATAAAGTCCACTAGAAGCAATTTGCAAAACTATCCAAAACAAAAACCGTGCAGTCCGCCGAAATTCCCGCCAAGAACTCCTGAATGAGGGTTAGGAGTACCTTGTGCGGGGCAATGGCAGCTTGGTCGGCGAGGTGCGCGTGGTGGCGGCACAGCTGCGCCAGCGCCGCGCACACGTGCGGGCCGGAGTCCGCGGGCTGCGCCACCAGCACCTCCAGCCACTTGCCCAGCCGCTGCTTGCCGATGGCGCACCACGACGTGTGGAGCTGCCACAAACACAACGATTTCCTTACTTATACTTGCAGCAGACAATTTTATTTTATCTTGCCGCAACCTGATATTCTTTTAAGCATTTTCACAAGTACTAAAGTGGAATAATTAAAATATTAATCTATCATACAAAAAAAAACAGACTTCAATCAAACTACTAAACCAATTGTGATCCAAACTTAAATGGGAAGCGAAAGAGGATTTTTTTATTATTATTTATTAGGATGCAGTAACGGTTGAGGAACTCAAAATATTTCGGAACTTCCGCATTATGAGGAAGCGGAAGAGGAATCCTCAGCAAGCCTATCATAAATGACGGAGATCTGAGGATGTGTGAGTGAAATACCACGAAATTTATAACCTCCTCTTTTTTTTTGAGTTGTAACCAGCTAAAAAAAAAAGGAGATTACAATCTATTACATGATAAGAAAACTATAATTGCATTACAACTTACCATAGAATAAGCTTTGTCATTCTTCCTCTTGTCGCCATAAGCTACCACCACGGCCAGCAGGTTCGCCTGTGACAGCACCAGAGAGGTGTAGTCTATGCCATCCTCCTCTGTGGTTTGCAATAAGCCCTGCACCAAAACAGTGGTCCAGCGCAAGGCATAAAGACCACTCTGGCAAGTACTCTTCCTGCAAAAAATAATTTACAAGTCCTATAAGTACCTGAGTTATTACTGAAATGTTATATTTAAAATCTGATATAATCTAGAAAACTAGCAGATCTTGGTCGTTCAAGTTTACGTATTATTAACTTGGAAACATTTTCAACAATTCATGGAAGTTAATACTGACAGCCGTTAAGTGCAATAAATATTTTAAGTTTGAGTTTAACAGATAGGAGCCAAATAACTCTTGTGAAATACAATCAGGCAGGTTTGCCCCTAATGTTCGGCTTGAGAAGGTACTGCACGAAATTGTGGAAATTTACATTAGTTAGTTTTCAAATGCAGCATACCCAAAACTCACTTAAAAGAATTCAAATTCACTCTTGCTCTTATTCACTTCCAACCTCACCTACTTGCCATTGCGCCTATATTGAACGAGTTGAAGATGTGAAATACTTGGGTATTACTTTGGAGGAAAATCTAAATTTTGGAAAACATGTAGCCGGGTTGACACGCAAAGTTCGGAAAATCATAGGAACAATGAAAATTCTTCGAAACTCTGCTAATGCAGAAACTCTTAAATTGGTTTACAGTTCCTTGTGCCAATCCATTATCACTTACTGCATTGGAGTTTGGGGTAGTGCAGCTAAAACTTATTTATTAGAGTTAGAACATGCTCAAAGAGCAGTACTGAAGGTAATGCTGAGGAAGCCGCTGAGATACTCAACTGATCTTCTGTACCAAGAAGCCAAAGTGCTGAGAGTTCGACAATTATATATTCTTAAAGCTTGCACTGAATCTTTCAAAGAAATATTTCAGTCAGAAACTTAGTCTGGTATTCATAACAGACGTAAATTGAGACTTCCTATACCTCTGGTGAAATCGTCCTTTGCTAAAAGATTCAGTTTCTTCTCATTCAAATGTATATTTAACATAGTATCCAAAAAATGTGACTTAAAAAGAGCCTCTTATAGAGGTGCAAAATCTGTAATTACTAAATATTTGTTAAGCCTTAATTACGAGGAAACAGAATCAATTTTCACTGGCCCTTTACTTTAGCTGTTGAAAATGTTTCAAAGCCGTAATGCATAAAGTAACTAAAATTCCTTTGCAATGTTAATTGACTATTGCATCATAAAATATATTATTTCTTGTTAAATTTGTAATTTACTTGGTTTCTTAAGTCACAAGTGTATGCTTAGTTTAAGAACCCCTGTAATATCCAGATATTACACTTCACAAATATCATTTTATATTCCTTTTAAAATGTTCTGTAACATAACTAAAACTTATCGAAAACTGGTTTCCCAAGTTACAAGCTCTGCTTAGTTTGGGAACTCCTGGTAATTCTTTTAGAATAATAAATATCATATATATTAAGACTAACATGTACACGCTATGGTAAACTTAAGTTAGATATGTTAAATATAAGTGTAAAGTAGGTAGTTGTAATCTTCTCTACTTCACATCTATATCTTTATTGTACAATGAAGTGTAAAAACTCTTATTGAAAAATAAACTTAATTTTATTTTTTTTAAATCACTATTACTATGCGCTGAATTAATTAAATACATCAAAAGTTAATACTTTTTTGTCTTGTGCAAGGATCAATCTAGATTATACAAATGTATAATCTAGATTGATCCTTGCACAAGATGGCCAAGAATTTGAAACAGATACATATGAAATTTAAAAACATTATATATATTATGATATCTAAAAACATTTTTCTTCAAAAAGTTTATAAATTTACATCTGAAACAATAACTCTCACATGAAAAATTAGATTTACATCTAGGAGGTCGCCTCCTTTTCTTTTTTTTTTTAAATTTAAAAATATAAAGACTTCATCTTATCGCCTAATAGTTTTGAATAGCCTAATGGCTTACGCAGTCACGACATTCGTTCACGTGGCACCCGTTTAAATGTCTAAGCTACACTCATTTTATTTGGTTTTTTTAAATCTAAATAAGTCTCTTTTAAGCATTTCAGGTTGGGAAATGTATCTCCTGATAGATTATACTTACGATGTTCCAGTATTTCGCAGCTGTTCTGACAGATCCAATAGGACTGGCAACAAGTTCTTCAGTGTCCATTCCCGATGGTTGGCCACCAGGTATCCCAGTAAGTCTTTTATGTATGACTGTGATGTTGAGTCACGGTAGCGGTGCAGAGTGGTAGCAACCAGCCGACACACAAATCGTACTGCTGGCTCTGTTATACCTGGATTTGAAATAAAATCATATTCTCATTTAAATCTTACATAAACAAACAATCCAACATACACTCATTTAAATGAAATAAAATTAAATATCTAAGTAATTTGGAAACAACAAAATTAAATAAGTGCAAGGTTCATAATAGAAAAGGTTTAACAATTAATTGTTTAGCTCTTTATCCATATTTGTGTTTTTTTTATAAAATCTGTACTTTTTTTAGCTATTTAGGTCTCTCTGCTGAGCTTCTTTTTCCACTATATTATCTCTTGTCATCTCTTCAAGTTTTATCAAAAGCAGACAAGTCATCCATCCATCTTGTTTTATAAGCCCATCTTTCCAGTACCTTTCAGAAACTGTAAACTCAACCAGTCCGACTTTAACCAAGCAGATTTCTTTCCAACATCAACCACTTGGGTCATGCAATGCAGTGTTATATTTTTGACACAATCTGTCCTTTTAATGCTTAGTGAGCTCTGTGGCGCAGTGGTTAATACTCCAGCCTGCAACACTAGGGTGCCTGGGTTCGATCCCCGGTCAGGTCATGATGGAAAACAATCTTTTGCAGATTGACCCGGGTCTTGGATATTTATCTATATAAGTACCTATAGTATTGTTGAGTGAGTATCCTACAACACAAGTTCACAACTTACTATGGGGCTAGCTCAATTTGTCTAATATGTCCCCATATATTTATTTAATTTCTCATTTATTGCACTCAATGGGTCTTTGGCAAAACAGCAGTATAAACACTTGCTTCTGGGTCAGGGATCAAGTCTGGGCACCATAGGTTAGGATATATGTAAACAGAGTCGCTTTTTAAGCGAAGTTGGTAATTTTCCTTCAAATAATTAAGTTTATTTTAGTGGTACTTAGATATTTATAAAGTTAATAAAGTCCTAATGCAATTTAACATTATGTAATGTTACTGAATACTTAAAATAATGAAAAACATTCATAAACAGTGTAGTTTCTATAATAACATATATTTCGTATGAATGAGCTAGTTGATACTCGGAATTTGCCTGGGCAATGGATCAATACAGCTAGGTCAACACACTCGATTGACACTTGAAAACATTTAGATATACTGCTTATAGTACGCCTGTTTTCACACGCTACTAAAATTATCGTGTTGTATGGTAATTTGTACTAACCTGGAGATGATAGAACATCCCGAATCTCTTCAACGACTTCTCGTCTTCCTTTCAAACTAGCGGTTTGGATTTTAAAGGGTATATCTTTCAATTTTTTCAATACCTGTTGGAGTAGAAATTGGGTATTAGTTTGCACACAAATTAGACTTCCTATAGGGTAAGAATAAACCAGAATTACCTCGGAATCTGCCATTTTTCGGACATTCAAAAGAGATTTCCTAAAAGCACACGTCTCGCAGCACGATTTTGTAGATAAAAAAGGTTGTGGACTTGTGACAGATGAACTGTCAAAGTTATCATTGCACAATGTTGCCATTTAATGTTGCCAGGAGGCCTCCTGGGGCTATTTTTAAAACGCGCGTCTCCAAAACGCAAGTCGTACGTTTTCTAAGTCAGAAGTACCATTTCGCCGTATTTGTGCCTTGAGCTATATGCAGCCAACCTGCTGCGAAAAACATTTTTGACGTGCTAATATCTTATAAGTCGATAAGCGCCGGCTGCACGCACGAAAATGTCACGTTCCATGTGCAAGCGAGAGCGCAGCACAAGCGATAAAGAGGCAAGATGGGCCTAAGTGTTCGGCTTGTGACGCATCTATCTCTCCAGAACCAACGTCGGTTAACCAACTTTACAACCATTTTATATGATTTCTCCTCGTTTAACACAGAATATTCAAATTTGTTTCTTGAGTTATAATATTTTAAGAAATGTTTGCATTATTTTAGCTAGAGTGACCTTAAAATTACAGACGGTGATTTTGACATAAAGGCGTTCTTCACCCGTAGAAACGAGCCACTCGTTGCTTTCGGAGAACGATTCATAAAGAGTTAAAAGTTTTGGACCGTCACTCGTTTTTTACCGTCGTTCGTTGTATGTATTCCTTCATAACATCGTCATTTATGAACTAATTAGAATTTTATTTTTAACTAGCTTTCGCCCGCGGCTCCGCCCGCGTCAATGTCGATCCCTCGGGAATAGTACTATACTTTTCCTGAGATAAAAAGTAGCCTATGTCCTTTTCCGTACTCCAGAGAACTTGTATGCAAAATTTCATGATGATCGGTTCAGTAGTTCCGGCGTGAAAGCGTAACAAACAAACTCACTTTCGCATTTATAATATTAGTAGGATAAGGATAAGGATTTGGAAGGATAGGTCCCCATGTAATTTTCATCAAAATCGGTTCTCAAGTGCTATTTCTGAAATGTCTCAAAAATCGCTAGAAGTCGAGTCAGACTTTTACTGTAACACTTTCAAAAATAGTAAGTGTTGTTTGTTTGAAGTCGGGTTTTTTTATATGAAAGATTATGTGAGTCACGAGTTTAATAATAGTACTCATGGGCAGTTCATTGGAATCCGTACGAAGACTCTTGACTAGACACAATGCACAGACATTATTTTGTCGATCAACTTATAAAAAAAATACGTGTCACAATAAATGACAATGTCAGAATTATAAAAAATGACAATTGTAAATGGTATGTATATAAACTTCACTGGATGGGATTTACCCTCGATATATCTCAGGGATTTACTACTACAATAATTTATTTATTTGTGTACCTAAATTATTAGGTACTTTATTGTTGCGTTTGCAATGGATTGGAGGAAGAAAGAATTGTTAGATTTAAAATCTTTTACGCAAAATGTAGAGACAGAAGTTACGATGTTGCTACAAAGTCTACAATGGGACCGAAAACGGCTTTTAGAGGTTAGCTACATAACTTGCTTTAACCTGAGGCTAAAACATAAGCAATGCAAACTATAACTTACAAATAAAGATGAATTAAAGTTGTAAACACTTGTACCGTTGTGGGGATAATATAATCAAACATTTTATTTTATTTCAGGGTACATCCACAGCAATCTGTCGATATGATGCAAATCATAGAATGCCAAAAGATATTTTGGAAGCTCATGAGAGCAGTTGTGTTTTGAGAAGTTTGGGCTACACAGAAACCGATGAGTTTCTACCGGACCCACCAGATGACAGAGCACACACTCTTGTGAAATTTAGTAAGAATATTTTTATTTATTTTTAATAATTTATGAGACAGCCGTTAATCTGAGAGATATGTTATTTATCCTTCAGCCCCCAAGAGGCCAGATCTGGCCGCATAACAATAAAAACTCCATTGTGTCTGCGTTTCCGCGATTGACGGGTTAACATGTCAGTTGCTCACTGCCTGTTCATGTATGTATAGTAATGTTAGCCTTTTATTGGAAGTATTTATCTAGACTAATATAATGAAGAATGATTTGTCTGTTTGTAATGGATAAACTTGCATTTAAAGAAAAAAATTATAATAATAAAAAGTTTTTGATACCTCAGGTAAGCAAAAGTTGCATTAAACTTACCTGAGGTTCAAAAATTTGCCTATCAACATCATTATTAGGTGAGTGCTGTGAAAACTGTGTAGACTGTGTAAAGAAAAAAAATATTCCCTATCATCTAGGCATCTTCCCAATTACATCCTTACCTTTATGGGTTAGGAATCAGAGCTCCAGGGGTCGGTCTGGGGGCCGTGATAGACTGTAATAAAACCATGCAAAATTGTGGGAAACTACTGGATAAATATATTAGGCAACATTATTCTACAATTGAACTTTTTTCTTTCAGATTATAATCAAATTCAGCAGATAATAAATAATGCTGCAAATGTCAATCCTCCGTTTAAAAAAGGTATAACTCTGATGTTTTTTGGTGATATGAATTTAATGATTAATATTAATATTATTTTTATAGCCAATATGTTATTGTTTTGCAGTAATCAGTGTACAGAGTTTATATTTCAATTGGCTCGGACTGAATGTATCCTTTAAAAAAATATTAAGAGATTTGATTAATGATTCATATCCAATTTAATTAAGATCAAAATATCAAAATAATATATACAACTATAACTATTACATAAATTATGTACTACACTAATAGGTATATATGTATGCATGATGTACATAATACATACATACATATTTTGCAGATGTAGTACTGTGGCAATGCATGTAATGAAAATGATTATTGTCATAATGTTTTTATTTTACCTCTTCTTAATATGATAAATATTCATGTTATAGCATAAATTAAAATCAAAAATATGTGATGAAAAAAATCCTACCTGTGGTAAAAGTTTTTATCACATTTTTGATTTTAATATAAAACCAAGCATTGCAATGTTATTAATATACCTAATAGCATAAATTGTTTAAGGTATTTCATCTGTGAAAAAATATCATGTTATATTTCATAACATTAATTTTGATATTGTTGTCAAAATCCAATTATTGTACACATACATGACACATCATGATGCCTCTTTCCCATGGGGGTATTCAGAGACCATGAATCTCCACTTGTTACAATCCTTACACACCTCTTTCCCTTCATCCACCACTCTTTTCAAGGAACGATTGTATTGTCTGTTAAACATCCTTAATCAAAAGGATCAGGAGGGGTAAGCCACCAGCCGCTGTCCCTGTCTCGGCTGCAGCTGCTCTACACGGCGGACGAGCGAAGAGCCCTCCATGATGCGGTCGTGGCCGCCGTGCCGTCTTGCCATGACCTTGGAGACTTGGCCCTTGCAAGGTGTGTAAAAGGGGTCTAGCTACTCTAAACCTCAAGTTGTTTTTCTAAGATCTATATAAATTTGACTGTATGGCGATGGGTTCTTAGGCAACACAACAAAATTAAGTATATTGTAGTTGGTTGTGCTGTTGCCATAGATGAATTTACTAAATATATTTTTATTGAAATAAGTACGAATAAAAATGCTATGACGTAAGATTTGCTGCACTTTTTCTCCTGCTTTTAAAATAATACATAATTCGAAATACTTAAATATATTTTTAAAAGCTGCCCTGTGCATTCTATGTTTACAGCTCCAACGAAGATAACAAGCAAGGCCACATGGTTAAATCCCGTGTGGAGATCTTGGCAGAGTTGCGCAACATGAAGCGGAGGCGCACTAAGTACCGCGTCGCGGCCAAGACAAAGAACTACTCAGATGTGCTCCGGGACGTCATCAAGACTCAGGTGATCTTATATCTACTTTTATAATGTTTTGTAAGCTTTAAGCTTAAAAACTATTGAAAAAAAAAGATAAGCTTAAAATGTTATAACATTTAAACCTACATAATTATTTATTGGGATTTATATGTAACGATTAAGTCTGTAACCTTGGGGCTACCTCAATCTGTGTGATTTGTTCGTTTATATTTATTTATTATTTATCACGGCCGCGAATGCCGCCCGGTTTGGTCTCTCAGTGTGTTTGCGTTCTTATAAAATGACAATATGATATTAATATTCCAGATGGAATCATACAGTGAAGCGGTCTCAAGCACTTTGCCAACGAAAGGTGAGAAACATTTACAAAGGCAAGGTAGGGATTCTGAACTTAACAAAGATGATGCTAAAAGTGATTCGTCAATTAATAGAGATGGCCAACGAAAAGGTACTTGCGACGCTCAGTATAATGAAAGTAGGTATAGAGAAGAAAAATTCCGAAAAGAAACATCCGTCAAAAGATATGAAAACCGGTTTGATAGATCATGTAGCAGTCGGAGACATGACAATTATAGAGACAGAGATAGAAACATAGATAGAGATAAAGAACACAATGTAGTGAAGCAGAATGAAAGATATAAAAGTGGGAATGAACATTATGAGTGTAGAGGTCATGGTAGCAGTCACAAAAGCAAAAATAGTATTGATGATGACAATGGTCATAGAGGTGGGTTTACTGAGGAAAGAAAGAATAAATCGGTTAGAGAAAAGACTTACGATTATGATGATACTCATAGTGGAAAAAGATATTATAAGGAAAACAAGTATAGAGAAAAGATTAAAGAGGAACCTAAGGACCAAAGTCGAGAATCAAGTTCGAGACATTCACACCAAAGCGATAAAAGAAGGGGAAGAAGTAGATCCCGTGATAGACACCGAGATGGTCGGAAAAGAAAGCATGTTGATGAACATTACCGAAAAAATGGCGAACACGGCGAAGAAACACATTACAAGAGATATTATGATGTCAAGAAGGAAGATTCCTAATATTGTAATTTTTTTATAGCTGCATATGAATGTGATGTGTATTGTATTCAGCTTCAACGCTGTATCATTTAAAAAACTCTAAATTTACATATTTTGTTTCCTTTACTCATTACTAGCTTTCACCCGCGACTGCGTTCACGTATCAGTTAATTCCTGGGGAACAACACTTCGGGATGAAAGGTACCATTTGTCCTTTTTGGTAGTACCCTGACTGATGATTGGTTTAATTCTCAAAGAGCGAAAGCGTAACAAACAAGTGTACAAAGTCACTTTCATCATCTAATCAAGAGAATATTAAGTTTATGATGTAGAGGTCCACAATAGAGGCTAGTTTCTATCACGATTAGCGTTTCAAATGAAGACTATTATTACTTGAATAGTGTTAGAAACGGTACTTTACATTAACAAACGGAATAAGGTACAATGTACCAAGAATGTACTTGAAATCGCGGCAAAAACATGACAACATCATACGGATCATGCCCATGCGTCTGCGCAGCCAAATTGAACGTTATAAAATCATAGGCCGAGACGGTGCTCGCGCACCATGGAGATGCGGCGCATTACGCCGAACACGGAACGTGCTGCGAACTCCAGGGGCCCCGGAAACATAAATAGTGTATGTTTTGTTGTTAGGAATGACTAGAAATCTGAGAGCACCCATGCAATTATTTATGGTCTGTGTATTATCTCTTATCGAAATCGATCTCAATTCTCTTTTTTTGAGCACGTGAAATTTAAATAACGATACGAAAGATTTATATCTGTTTTTTTTCTAAAGTTACATTTTATCTTTGAAATCACATTTCCCCTGCATTACTTTTCTCCGTCCCATTTTGATGAACAATTATGATGCGCACGACAGCGTTTAGTTTTTGCCTGACACTGCGCACGCTGTATGGCAGTGTGTAAATATGCAGCGGCTCCGTTCTCAGATGGCGCTGATAAAAACGTCTCGACTGATTGAACGCTAATTTGAATACGTCGAGAAAGTCTGCGCAGAATAAGCAGGCACCCAAAGTACCTTGTACAAAAAATAATTTTATCTGTGTGATTGATTGATGACTCAGCTCGTAAAGGTTTTTTATCCATAAGAATAAAAACAGGTCACTCACGCACGTGCTGTTTCGTCGGGATTGCCGACTATAGTTTCGGACTCGTCAGGAGCCCATTTTTAAGGCGAGTACGTATTAACTTTCAACAACATAAACTGAATCTACCTCTATACTAACGCTAACGTCTAGACTAAAAATCTAAATATATATATAGGTATAAAGTCAAGATGTATGTTCGCGATAAACTCTGAAACTACTGAACCGATTTTGATCAAACTTCGTAACCATTTGTAATTTGGTCCAACTTTAAAGATATGATTGTTTTTATCTTATAGCGAAACGGACGTTCGCCGGGACATTATAAAGAGAAAATATATCGTTGTTTGTTTGTATCTAATAGATAAAGTCAAAAACGACCTAACCGGAAAAAGCTACAGTATCAGCGAGTAACAAAAGCTATAATTTACTTTCAAAAAAGTTTGTGGCCCGTAGGAATATTGCATAAATATAACCCAAGGTATCAAAATTTGCTTACGAGGAAGTACCCAACTAGATTGTGCTAGATACAATCTTTATGTCAGTTGAAAATCAAAACGTTAATTCAGAAAATAGGCCAATTAGTCGCCTACTCGCCTGAAGGGCTAATGTATGACTATTTATTCATTTCTTATCTTTTATGTAAGCGCGATCCCAGTTACATACTCATCTGAGATGTTTCGGAATAGTAATATTAGGCTGAATCGTTAGATAGAAACCAAACTAGTTTTCGAGAACATCTAGAATATCTAGGATACAGAATCTAGGATAAATAGGAAAATACAGGTGAAATTGAATTCATTAGCAAACGTTTCAGGAGTGACTCAGACCACGAATCTGAACAACTTTCACTATGGGACCAACTCCGAAATTGCAAAAAAAAAAGCTGTTCCATAGATTTTGGCCAAGTAGATATTCCACTTTTGTATGAAAGACCAGATAATTTTTCACGATGTCGAAGTTGGTCCCGTAATGAAAGTTGTTCAGATTCGTGGTCTGAGTCACTCGTTAAATGTTTGCTAATGAATTCAATTTCACGACGCGCAGATGCATAACTGACGCATGAAGTCAGCAGATTCCATATGGTAAAATCGGTGGGTCGTAGGGATCAATTAAGCTCACCGCTTTTCTTGTTTGCACACCATCTTATCCCGATTCAGAATCGGAAACACGCCTAACCTGGGGTTATTTTGTACTTACCCCATGCCTTACTCACCCACGCGGCGTATTCCGAAAAAGGACTGCATAAGCTTCAGAACATCGCCCAGTGCTCTAGCTCAGGATAAGCTAAGAGGTCCAAACGCTTACCAGCCAACGAGTCACAAAGTAACAAAATGTCTCTCATTGTCACCTCCGATTCCTCACATGCCCTACACAGTGGGCTTTCAACAATTTTCAGTTTAAAGAGGTGATTGTTATTTTCAAAATGTCTAGTCAGGACTTCCACTAGAATTATTATCTGTTTTCTGCTGTATTTTCAAACCACCATTATTAGCAGCACACCATTATTACCAGCGACATTTCATACGACCGACTTCAAGAACGGGAATACCGGAATTGACAATTTTATCGCAAAATCGCTCTATTGTGGTCGAGTTCGAATCTTTTTTGTAAGCTAGGAATTAGACAATACAATGTAGTTATTTCTTATTGATCGGAGTTACTTGAAGAGGAGCTCTGAACTGAATAATGGGTTTTAGAGTTCCGTAATCAAAGCGTAAAAACGAAGTCCTATTATTAAGCTTCCACTGTCCGTCCGTCTATCATAGGGTTGGATCTATTGAACTATAATGGGTAGTCATTAACTATTTACATAATGTGTATATCTTCTATTACTATAATAAAAACAAATTAAAATTTAAGGTACATAAGACACGTTTTTGTAGTTAAATATGTTGTGTATGGTTAATATAATATGGATTCCGACTCACACTTGGCTGGTTCTTATCAAAATGAAATCTAAAAAGTATTTAAATACACTGAGAGTGCGCGTGCCAATTCAAGTTTTTTAATTCTTTGTTTGTTAGAAAGTTAATTCTATAGAGGAAAAAAATAATACTAATAATAAAAAAATAATAATAATAATAAAATACATTTATTCCTCATCACAATTTACACAATAGTTATACATTTAATCTAAAACAAAACAACCATGAAAATTGTGAGAGAGTGGTGTCTGAGATAGGTTTCAAACAAACCTGTAATACAGATCACCACATAGCACTCAAAAGATTCAAGCTGAAGAGAAACAGTTTAAATGGCTTTTGTCAATGTGCCCAAGGAAAGGATAATGTTGGCGTGAGGCTCAGAACAATAACTAAAAAGTAAAGAAAAAATAAAGAAAAACTTGGTATGAAACCAACTATGAATAAAGTAAATTAATTAAACAAAGGCTTACAGACTTAATACAACATGAAAGTTTATTTGCATAGTGAGAAATAGTAAATATTCCGCTTACTTGCTCAGCTACATAGGGTACAGAAAACACTACAAAAACGAAAACGAGTAATGTAATGGTACATAAAACGAATCCAAAGCGGGCAGACAGTATTAATGTAATTAAAATGATACTGGAGTAGAAATCTAGACAGCGTCTCGTCTGCAATGAGAGTGTGACGCGCACGGTACGGTCAGGCGTTGCAGAGGAGAAATTACATAGAGACAAACGTCACAAGAACGCTCCATCACAAGTAAACTAGCAATATGTGAACAAATAAAATTATTTCGAAAACATTTCTGATTTAGAGTTTAAGAAAACTACTCTATTGAAGACCAACTTGCGTTCTACAAGCTGAGTATACATCAAGTTTCTTAATCTAGCCGCTATCGTTGGTGACATGATAGATGATGCATCCACCGCGAGTATAATCACTTATATGGGTAAAATAGAGCATCTATATTTGACGTGTCTTAGGTACACGTTCGGCGCAGCTTGCACAGTCCATCAAATGACTAGTTCTACTAAAATGCCACGTTGATAACAGTGAAGGTAAGAAAGCAGTTGGCATGTACAAAGCTTGGTCTCTGCAGGTGTCTACTGCGGGGCGGCGCCGAGCACGGTTTCTACTTAACGATGGAGATTTGCTCATTATATCGGCAGCAATTAGCCTGCTATTACGCCGGCTATGTGAGTAGTGGTGGCCACTTACACGAAAATCTTTTGAGCTCTACTTACCCACGGAAGTCGGCGCACAATAATGACTAGGTATATACTTTAGTGGCCACACTAGGCCTCCACCGCGTAGTGGTTAATACGCCAGCCTACGACACAAGAGGTATGGGATTCGATTCCCGATGCGGGCAAATACTTTTACTTTATTTTTACAGACATTTGTTTGCGGTTCTAGTGTCGGACAGGCAAATCATATAACAGCATGAATGCTGTCATCATAGCGGACCCCGGGCTCTGACGCGTCACAGCTGAGGATGCAGCCAGTAAAACACCCAGATGAGAGAGAGACTGTAGTGGCCACGCATAAGCGTGCTTGTTAGCACGCCCGCCTTAACCACATTGGGCGCTCAAGTGCAAAAATCAGCTATGATCGAAGGCTAGAGCCCCTTATCTACCAATGCTCGACTTTATTGAGGGGTCGGCAAATGGAGACGACACCGACCGGCGGCCCAGAATTATGCTCCAGGTGTTGACGACAACCTTATCGCCCGACTGTCGTCCTCTGAACTCTAAAGCATGGTGGGGTACATTTTTGGTCCATTCGGCGTCCCCTAATACAAGCGCCCGGGTGCGCCGCATTCCTTGCACTTCCGGGTAAGGACGGCTGGACGGCCCTGCTTGTAAGTAGATATACTTAGTGATACATACTTCAGTACTGTGTGTTTTTATACAACTAGTGCGTCATTCAGGATTGACAGTAGGTATTTATTCACGCACTTACTCGGAACAATATCAGCTCGGGCTAGTTTCTAATTATGATGAAACGGGATTGGTATCTATGTTTCAGTATATGAATACTTGTGTCTGAAAAACCTGCTCTTCCATTACAGAATGGTAGCTTACAATCATAACGATAATTTTTATAAGATTGTATTAAATATTATCTAATGACATTATGCCAAATAAATCTAATCAAATAATGTTACACATATAAATTCAAATAAATTATTTATCGCCTCTTTGTCCGGAATGTAGCTGTTGGTTTGGTAGAATACATGCTTGCATTTAGAAAACCTTTTAGTGTAGGTAGGTTATACTGGATATTCCAAGTTAAGGTTCATTCTGTGCTGCTTTTATCGGCATCTGTGTATAGTATGTAGGTACCGTTTACCAAGGCTAGCACATCAGAATTATAGATTAAGTAGACCGTACATTATTGTCTTTACATGAATTCAGAAACGTTTTGCAGTATGTAGGCGTAGTAATGTGGTACTGGTCGCCGGGACGGGGCGATTAAAGAATAAAAAAGAAACGAAGCGGCAGAACGGAAGGACAAAAAATGTTTCGGATCACTCGATAGGAAAGGCACCGGAAGACAATCTTGCTCTACTACGAGCTACATAGCGCTATGATATGACTCGCTTCCTTTACGCGTAGTTGATACTCAACCTGGACACATCAAATAGAGGTACTGACATTTCAATCAAAAGTAAACATTATGATTGTTTCGGTCAGCGTGATTGTGAATCACCTGCGCCGCGGTTCGTCACTCGTAATTTCATGGCCGGTGCGCCCAAGTTTTTGTGCGATCTGCTGTGCCTACAGTCAATTTGCTGTTCAAATGATTCATATAGCGCGGGACGTGACGGTATTGTACTATTTCACGGTGGAAATTCGGAATCAGCCAGGCCAGTTCCGGAGTTCGAATTTTTCTATAAACGTAAACTAAGATAACGGTAAACGCCAAAGTGCTCGCCATAGTCCGATTATTTGCCGATTCTTTCTTTAAAGCATGTAGGGGTAAGTACTTGGGACTGCCACAGAATCCCTCTTTAACACCAGTGAATTTAGTTTATACAAGCGGCCCGCCTCGGTTTCGCACGGGTTTTAATCAAATCGAATCGATGTAACAAAAACTATTGAAGTTTTCATACGGATCACCTTACTAACATTTTTGAAAATGTTCTATAGACTACGTTCATTAGGGATAACGTAGGATTCTAAGGTGAAAGAATTTTTCAAAACGGTCCAATAGTTTCAGAGCTTATTCAATACAAATAAACAATCAATTCTTTTCTCTTAATAATATAAGTGAATAGAAGAGTAGATTAATGCAGATGTCCGCAATCTTTTAACAATCTTATAGATAACATAATATTGAATCTAGTTGTGAAGTAGCAATTGTTAGACCCATCACCATTTTCGGTCATTCATATTAAGTACATAATTTTAAGCCTTTTAAAATTACTACGTGATCATTGGTATGTCAAGTAAAATCATAGCATAGATTTAAAAAAAAATGCGTCTCGACTTCATACTTCCATGAATGGTAGATTTAAAAAAATGTGTCCTTCTTTGAGTAAACCAAACAGTCAATAGATCTATGTATATTTGATAATTGAAAGAAATAGAATAGGTACTGACCAATCACTTCGAAATTCTTTATTAAAGCTATATGCTACCTATTATTCTTCTATGATAGATATAAATTCTTCTGCATACGCAACTACCTTTGCTAAATAATTTAGAAGTGATTGGTTTTAGATAACAGAGCGTAAGAGGCAGCTGTCTGTTACCAATATCATTTATTATTTGGTTACACCAACATTTGTTGAGCATGATACCCGTTAAAAACAAGCAAACCACACTGTTTCTTTTTAATTGACAGAGCCTGAAGGCCGAATCGAATTGTAATTGTAGGATAGCGTGACCACCATGGATAACAAACAAGTTTCGGTTCTCCTCATGGCGTCTCGACCTTGTATTTTTATCCCAATTTATTTTAAACGCCAACTTTCCGTTATATCAAATGTAAGTCATGAGAGATGGAGAGATTTAAATATTTACGAGTAAGTATACTTAGCAGACGTGTGCTCAAGCCAGTTTTTTCTTATCAAAAATCTCGCAAGTTAACGTATAATTACTTAGAGGAACGAAAGCCGGTTAGTAGAAAATAGTACGACATACAGGTGTCTCATCTTAGAGGGGACATTTTTTAGCTATAGGAGAAAGAGAAAATCGGCCAGAGATCATGAGATGACAATAATTTTAAATAAAGGCTATATCAAGACCTGGAATGGAACTTTGTCGATTTCGAGAAAAAATGTTATTCCTTCGATCATTTTTTCTCTCATCTCCTGTGGTGTAAGAAATCTCCTGATCCTGATAGACCCATCATAATGGGACATCCTATATAGAGGTGTCCTTTATACAAAGTTGATAATTTGATTCAAATCGTACCATAGATTCTCTCACTGGAAGTAGGGTTACTAAATATATTTTAGTTACAGATATTTAGACAATTTACAAAGTGTAAAAAGAGTAGTCGTATTGTACAGTCGGGGGCAGATTAAACTGACCCCTTAAACACAGATTTTAATTCGTAGGGGTCACATTTATCTGCCCCGACTGTACAGGTGATAAATGAGAATAGAGAACACAAACATTGTACGGACTGCGGTTGATGACGCTGAGAATGTTTTATCCTTAGTTTCAATGTTGTTGTTCCTATACCTACTGCCAGCCTGTCAGCAAGGTGTATTAGCGTAATAACCGAAATTAAACTCTATATTTTGAGAGCCATTATTATAGTACATTACATAGGTATCCTGTAATTACTTTAAACGCTTCCTAATGGAGCGTTCAGTGAGATACATTTTACTGCGCAAAAAACGGAATGTATCACTGAAGGGTGCAAAAAGCCGGCGACGCGGTATGGAGGCGGTTGCGTTGACTAAAAAAAATAAGAACGCGGACCGGCTCGCGGTCACGGGTCACGCGCGGCATCTAGGGGATATGGCGGAATTTACTTTAAAAATCCTCATTTTCATACGAAGGTGGCTTTTGATAGTTTAGTTGGAGATTTATAACTTTGTACCTAATCGCATTAGTTTTACTTCACATTAGGTATTGCGAGTAACTTGCGCGTATATGGATGGATACTACAAAGTTTTTAAGAGACACGCTCTCTACTCCCCGACCATATATTTATCTTTAACTTAAGTTATTCTTGAGCGCAAAGTTTCTCTCGATTATGGTTTCACCGTTTAACCATAGACTTTTCCCTTCAATCGGAAATTACTTTATTGGTGCTCATTTAATCATTGTCCAGTTTAAAGCTATTTAAATCTGAATCATAAAAGAGTAAAAGGCTAAACAGAAATGTAGTAAAAGCAAATATTAAAAAAACACTTTCTCTTAATTATTTTGAGTATTTAGCGGGAATTTCGGTTTTTGTTTAGCACTGTTTTGCAAATTGCTTCTAGTGAACTTGATGATGTGAAATCGGTATAATTTGGTATTATTATAAATGGCCATGTTTACGAACAATGTTTTGAATAACTAAAATAATATGAGATTTACTTAGCGGGTTGGTAGTTAGGCGTTACTGTTGCGTTGATAAACAAGAATAACTTGCCAACTGGCGAAATAAATGAAGAAAGGCTCTATGGGAATCGTATCCAGGGCCATGAAACAATTTAAAAAATAGTAAAAAAATATATTTTTATAGGCAATTTTATAAATTGTGAATGATATGTACCTACCTGGCATGTGTATGGCTATAAATGGCTTTTTATTTATTTAAAAAATCTAAATGACGTATACGAGTACCGTCATGGTAGGTACAGGCATGCGGCACCCGCATACCAAGGACGTTCTCCGAAGTTCTATAAGAAAGATAACGCTTACTATATACTCGTACATACTTGATGAACTTTCAGTTCATATTTCCACCCTCAATATTATCATTGACCTAATTTTTTATATGGAGCTCGTTAATGGTAAAACATCCTATACAAAATGGTTCATAATCGGATTTCTAAAAAATCCACAACACTTCGAAAATCAGAAGTGTGTTTTATCTTAATTCATTGGTATATTTATACGCTTTTGAATTGTCGTTATCACAGAACAACAAACTCGTTATCATTGCTTTTATGATTAAAATGAAATACCTGATAACGTTGCTGGCCACTTACACAAACGAAAAACAAACAAATAATGATTTGATAAGTTCTGTCCCCTGAACTACTCGCGGAGGGCTCCACAACAAAGATATCGGCGGTCGCGGGACGCCGTTGCCGGCTCCGCGGGGCTCCGCTCGCGTCCGCAACAGTGCAGTCGCGGAGTTCGCGGGTGCCGCATGCCTGTACAGCTTTTTCTTTTTTCATTCGCGTTACATACGCGCCAACACAATTTGACAAGTTCTTTTTAAAATAAATATTTTAATAGACAAATCGTGGACTTGGACGCGTGTTTTGTGTTGTGCCAGTGATCATGTGAATATTTTGTGCATTTGTTTTGAGAATACGGGAAAATAGGATTGAATTTTCGGCTGTTGTAAGTAAACACTTTTGACAATATTTATAAATTTCTAATGCAAGAAATAGTCGTTTTTGAAAGGACGAATGACAGTTCTGTCAGTAAAGTCTTTATGTGGGTCGTACATACTTATTAAATTAATACATATGTACGAGCATAGAAGTATGAAGTCTCTAGAAGAGGCGTATTACTTGATACGTCATGTTACTGATACCCTTAAAAGTAGCGTATACTATACACTAGGCCTCAGTCCTCTGACGCCTGTCGAGGGGTATGTAACAGAGTGGAATTTAATTTTTAAAATTATAAACTGGCCACTTTCTGAAGTTCTGTCCTTCTAAAATACTAAAATGAATATTATAGTAAACTATCGCGCTGGACTTTTCTCATTTAAGTAATGCAAGTTCATGTTATTTACAATATTATAAACGTATTTATCCTCCATTAAAAACGTCAAATTCCATTGTCAGTGAAAGGCGGAAAGACGCATAGTGATGCACTTTGTTATTTTTTGCCAAACATCGATAATTTACATGAATACAGATGAGTGTAATAATATAAGTAATAAAGTTAATGCCAAGAAATAAATAATAATAAATTCACTCTCCACGACTTTCCCGGAAATTTATTATTTTTAGTGTTCCGTTCCCTAAGAGTAAACACGGAAAGGTAATACTAAGCCTTCGACGTCCATCCGTCCATCCATCTGCCACATGACTGTATCTATTGAACCGAAATAGATAATATTTCAAAAGGACAATGCCGGTTATTGGCGTCTGTTTGTTTTCGCGCGGCCACCAACCATACCTTGTTTTCCCGATAGTCAATAACAAAATAAAGTTATAAGGGTATATATACCTCTAAACTCAGTCCGAACCGAGTTATAAGGATTAGATATTATATTCATAGGTTTTTGCACTATTTTTCACTAAGTTCATTAAAAGTTGCAATTAAATAATAAATAAAATTATTTTGGACATTTTAATCACTACTATACTTTTTTGAAGCCTTTTTCATCAACGATACAGTAGCAGGCTCTTCTCCGCTACCTTCTTGAGGTTAAGAGTATATAGTAACTGTTTATTGGGGCAGTCTGAAGTAGCTTTGATAGATACTTGATACATTAGGTAGGTCTTTTTGTTCTTTGCTTGGCCGTCGTCTTCACTGTTTCGCTTCACTCTTGAAGTATTGGTGCAGTTGATAGCATAGTGACGTCAGCTTTGACGTTCCCAGGCGAGGGCTTGGTGCGTCACGAGGCAACACAACAAGTACCGAAAACTGTACTTATTGTTGCTATCCATGTTTACTTCCATATACTAACAGCGCAACTGCCCCTTTATTAGTTGCCATCATTCGTAGTTGATCTGCTTCATGAACACCAGTGAGAGCTTTCGTGGCACCCCGCTCAGCGCTTGGGCAGCATGATGACCCAACAGTGACCCACGGGGTCACTTCAGCAGATGGCGAACCACCATATTCAGCAGGCAGATCTTACGTTGCACTTGGAACACAATAGGAGTAGGCTTTCGCCAATCATCTTGGTTTTGGTTATGACAAAAGTGTTTTACTTAGATGGTGCCCTCTCTTGCGGTCTGCGCAACACCATAAGAGTTGTACCTCAATACGTACAGGACTTAAGAGAGCCCAACCCGTCTTACTTTTTATACAAAGGCTCGTACGTCTCTAGAAGCAGCGCATGTCTTGTTACTCATACTCTTAAAACAGCGTATGCTTTTTCGCGGCCTCAGTCCTCTGACGTCTGTCGTATTATTGGATGCGGAATCTTATGAGCCGAATGAAAATTTATTTTTATAATTATAAACATGCCTAGTTGTGTAGTGAAATCCTGCAAAAATACTGTAAAAAATGCTAAAGGGAAACCACAACCTGTGACTTTTCACATGTAAGTAATGCAAAGAACATTTAATTACAATATCATAAACGATAATGACAATCTCCATGGTACAGTGGTTAACGAGCCAGGTACCGGGTTAAATTTCCGGCGCAGGCAAAAACTTGTACTTCAGTTTCATATTTATGTATGTCCGCGTTACTGGAGTTACAAAAGGAGAATTGGCGTTGGGCCGTAAAACATACATACATTCATATTATCACGATCTTCACCCTTACGGTGTAGGCCTCTGCCTGAAACCAAAAGCCACGTTTAGCGTGTTTGTGGGCGTATGTAGGTGGAAATCTGAATCCAAGGTTTAATAGGTTGCTAGTCGCATTCCCTATCAGAGAAGCAACTGGTACATTCTCAATTTTTCCTTTTCATCTAGACCAGTTATTACAGCATGAATGCTGTCATAATAGCGGACCCCGGGCTTGGACGCAGCACAACTGAAGATTCCAGGAGTATAAGGAACCAGGGAATCTCTTAGATGATTATGACTATATAATTATTACTACTTCATATGTTGTTTACTTAAAATAAGTCAAACTGAAACAAAATCTTGTTGTGGGTTTTTCTCGATATCGATATTACACGGTGTTGTTACATCTCTTATGACAGCGGCGTCAAACGTCATGAGTGCTATTTTCGAATCGACGTGTTTACTAAACGACCGATGATGTATGGAAAATTTGTACTTCTTCATTGAGTCACTCATTTACAAATAGCACCCCTGACACCACGACTCCCTTTCGTCTGCCTCACACCCCCGCTAATGACACACTAGGTTCCCATACAAAAATGGCTAAATGTGACATCTATTCAGAGACACAAAAATTTTTTTTTTAAATCTATGTGTACGAGTGTTTATTGAGGGGATGTAAGTTTTTTAATATAGCGGTGTGTAATCTGTAAAGAAAATACTAAATTAAGATGATAAAGTGGTTATTTTATTGGATGAAGGATATTTTAATGGAATAATAAATATCTGATTTACAATATATATAACTTTATTGAGAAGAATCAAATGAGCCGAATAAATTAAAAATATTATTAGGTGAGCTTAAGAATAGCTTAGCACGAATTTGTAATTTCTGGTGGTTGGACGTAGGATAGAGCTCGCTTTGATTTATCAACAAGCAACAAATCCATTACTCTTGTAAAACATTCTGTTCTCAGTCCTCCAATATTTCCTTAAAAGGCAATTGCTTTCGTACATGTATTGTACCAACTTGTTCGAAAGCAGTGTGCTGTGTAAGTTGCTCCTTGTGGGAAAACGTCTCGTTGGTTTGCCGCGGTCGGACACCGTGACTTGGCCAACGAGATCCCCGATATCGCAGACGTGGCCCTATCGCAAAATAACGACAGTATGAAACTATGTAAGTATACAAAGTGCTACAATTCCTACAAAACGGAGCCTTTTGGAAATTATTCATAAGATTTTTTCAAACTTGCATCGCGAGCGCCATTTTACTGAAGAAGTAGGCACTAGTAATTAGGAAGATCGAGCGTCGTACTTTTTGCCAAGTCCAACAATGAATGTCCATGGGCGACGGTGACCACTTTCCACCAGTAGCTTGTCTGCTCGTTTGACGTCAAATAGACATAAAAAATATGAATCAATAATCAAAATAAACTAAACCGTCGGAAGTTTTGGTTTAGGTTTCGGCTATTTTTTTGCAACAAATAGAGTTTCGGCATTAAATCGGCGGAACCTTCGGCGTCACCGAAACTCACGTGATCGGGACAATTTACTCTCGTAGTGTGTGGGTGTATTTTCTTAATACTATATAAGAGTATTGATTTAGTTGATTTTCACATTAACATGACTCTCTGTATGTGCTAACATAATACCAACGACTTTTGATATTTTGTTGGATTTAATTTTCATACAAAAATAAATAACAAGTAACCCTGTATAGTGGATATTAGTACATCACTTTAATACTGGTTATATTATTCATTTTTAAAATTAACTTATTTATTATTGAGAAGCATATAACTTATACCTATATTGGTAAGTACGCGTAGTTTATACAATGTTTTAAAAAGAGGACTTCGTACATGTCATCTCATTCCGTTCCCTATTTATTTTGTGATGCAGAACCCTACGGTGAAAATCTTTATTGGCACTGAATGTTCGCGAACAATGAGGGAAAGGGAAATTCAGGTACGCAGGTGATTGGAACGTCCGATAAACAGGCTGTGATGGACACGCCGATACTATCGAGATCCCTCGAGGCGCGGGGAGAAAGGGCAGGCTGTTTTTATTCAGAGATTGATAGTTTTATTTAATATTATATTATTAAGGATTTAAGCTGCATATAGCATAACACTTTAAAAAAAAATTTAAACTTCCATAAATTCTATACGCTTCCTAACCGGATGTAAGAATTTGGAGTTTTTTCATTACTAATGAAGTGCCCTTGCATATTTTATATATAGTCCCCAAACACTATCTTATACATCAGAATTTCGCGTTGGGAAGACGGTCTAAAAGAATCTATGTTAGTTTATCTGAAAATATTCAGATTTTGTCGAAATCTCCCTATTATTAACCGGTCTGGATGGATAAATAGACGAAAATACATATAATCGCTTGGGAACACTACCTTTTTCCGGGTGAAAGGTATCCAATATCCTTTCCTCAAATGGAACGGAATATCTTCCACTACCTAATTAATAGACAGAAAGACAGCTATTTTTTTGCATTTATAATATTTTTAGCTGTCGTCCTCGGTTCCGTTTGCATTAGTGTCGATCTTACAGGAACAGTACTTTTTCTGCGTTGAAAGGTAGCCTGTATGCCAATTTTGTCAAATTGTCAAAATCCGTTTAAAATAAAGAAACATCTAAACATAAAAACTTTCGCTTTTATAATATTGTAGGATAGTATTAGCAGGAAAGTATTATATATACTACCTAAAAAGAGTATTTTGCCTATTGCTTTTGTAGGAGCAACTTAAGTTTGAGCAAAACGAGTCGTAGCGTTTTCGTGGCGCGTAACGCGAGCAAAGAAGTGAATAATGCTGAAGCTGCTGATTTGAAGACGTAGCTTCTCTTTTTATAATATAACAAAGTTATACTTACCATTTATGCCAACAAATATATTTGATGTTAATTTTTAACTTAGGCAAGCAGAAAAATTACTAGCTTAGTATGACTAGACATTTTCACACCATCTTCAGTTCATCCTACTATTACTGATCACCAACCCAGTAATCAAGCAAGCAAATAGTGGTTTGATCCGTGATTACGGCGTCTATTTAGTGAACAGTGCGACAAGTGACCGGCATGCAGCCATTACATGCAGCAGACAACTTAATGCCACGATTGGGACCTGCTCGGATCGTCGCACGAGCTGCGTGTAATTTGTATGTAATTCCCTGTATTACTTGACAACGTTGTACAAAGCAAGCTATTATTTTACAGCGGCGCCCGAGACGACCAGTCTCGTAACCACAGAAATAGAAAAATAACTTGCATTCTTATATGTATTACCTACCTTCATGTCCGTAATATGTAAATTTAACATTTGCAAAAGCCACTCGATTAGCTTTTTATATCTAGACCACAGGTTTTACATTATACACACTCGGAAACTTTAGTGTCGCGCAAGTCACATGAAAATAAAGATATGAGTTCATAGAGAGACACAAGTATCCCAATTTAAATAAAAAAATCGATTTTGAACTCACCTTTCACTTTACTATCTCATGGAATTTTGGCTCCTAGCAAGTCAGGATGATTTCATTGAGCAGCGTGACCCTGGTCCCCCCCGGAGCTGATCAGCGCGAGTACCACGCGTGTAATTCACCGTAATTCCGAGTAATTGCTTTTACAAAGAGACATTACGTCGCTCACTCGTGCACTGTCTCCAAGCCATACTTAAAAGCTAATTTAGCTGTTTATTTTCTCCACCAACCACGACTGCGTCTGCGTTCGTTGCACTACATTTATCTGTAGTACTTAAATAAAATATTAATATATCATATGTAAAGACCTATAAAATTAACCCATTCTTTTCATTTTTTTTATGTTCGTCTAGGAGCAAATTTAAATAAAGAATATTTTCGCTTCTTTCCTTCCTTTGACTTCTGAACTCTTCGCATTGGTGCTGATGGACCCATCACTAATTCCGATTCTTGGTTTGGTAATCATAGCTTTGGGATCCTGTGACTCGACTCTAAGATGTGATAAGTCTTCTGTGTGTGGTGCTCGTACTAGACGGTGCCTTGCAGATTAACTACTTAGTTCAGAACCAGTTGAAAATACATTTTGTTTTATAGCCCCTATTTCACAGCCGTTTATTGTATTTAATAGCCGTGAGCTATTACGGAGAGCTCGCAACGAGTGCACGGAGTCGTATTCAAATGGCCTGCGGAAAGTTACGGTTATGATGAGTATGAGACGTATCGCGTCTCGAGTGTCCGGCGCGGGCCAGTCCGGCGTGATGTACATCGTGCATTAGAAAATAATCTGATCACTTTATACATGGCATTTGATTAAACGACGGAAATAATAACTCTCTCGGTGCAAATGTTTTGAAAACCATTTCATGAATACCTCTGGCTATTTTATATCTGCATTTCGGCTGCGTGCTGAGCTGAGCATAATTAGAGAGAAGTAAAAAATAGAATAGATAGTCATTTATTTGCTAAAAAATATGGTTACAGAGATGTTATGGATGTACAATACATTCTTTATCAGATTTAGCATGCATATATATACAGAAGAAATTTTGAAATTCAATTAAAAAGACTAGTCAAATTGCAATATAACCTGAATTATTTAGTGTACTACTACTTTAGTGGTTTAGAAATTTCTATAAATCTTTGCTAAAATTATTCTAACAATGTTTTGGATTATATAAGCGGATATACTAGTGGTTCTGCGAGAACAGTAGACCTCGCGAGCCCTTACAACCAACACCACATTTGCCCTCCAGTGCTCTAAAATATATCTGTTACTGATATGCTAATTGACTAAAGGATGATTTCCTTCAGTTACTATTTCCCAATCCCCGCTGCTCTTAATTAGGTACCAGAGGAAACGGAAATTTAAACCTACATTCCCCTTACCAGAAGACCCGACCAGACCCTTTTTTAAGAGGAAACACTAAGCTCGAGAAAATTGAAAAATAGATATTTATAATATCTATTGCTGTCGCGCCACGTGCCCAAACAAAACCCGCAGAGTGCGATAGAGAGACGCATTTTTTTTTCAATCTATGGCGATAGAGATAACTGCAGCTCGGCCGGAAAATACTTATAAAAATTACACAAAATTACCGCTTCGTAGTTCTCCGATTTCTTCTTCAAAACTTAACCGATTTAATTTCTTCTTACATTAAAAATTTACAATAAGCTATGGCTGTGTTTTTGCGTTTCTTTCTCTTATATACTTAATTGCCTAAATTTGTTTTCTTGATGTTTGAACACAACGGAAATTCGTACCAATTTTTCATGTTTTTGAAGGTTCATATCTCTTTAAATAATTCATTTATGAAAAAAATTTAACATACGGATTTTTTTAGTAAGAAATCATTACTCTATTGGTACTATCCGGCGAGGAATCAGGGGACTGCTCTTGTATGGAAACACGGCCCTTGAGCACCATGTTTAGTATGTTTTTGTATACATTAACTAAGTTGGAGTGATCCTCATCAAGATCGGAAATATTGGAATAGCGAACTTGGCAGCATGGGTGAATAGGAGGCAAAGTTTAAGTACCCGGTTTCATAGTTACCAATTGGTCAAAATTTTAATAGGACGCTAATTTTCAACTATTATGGCAGACAAACATGCGAACTTTACGTTAAGAAGTGGCCGGCATCTATAAGCCCTGGGTTCAAGTCACAGGATAGCATGTGAATCTTTTTTATTTATTTTCAACTTTTATTTCAGGATTCTAAGTTTATTCAGTGTTTTCTATTATAAAAGTAATACGCAGTATCATGCTTTAAGCCAAAAAAATATTTTTCATATTTTTATTTTTGTTCCTTAGGAAAAGTTGTTAAATTTCACTCCCTCTCCCACTTCACGTACTTCAACTTCTTTCATAAATATACAGAAAATCGATTTCTGACAACTTTTGAGCAAATTGCCGACTATAAACACGTTCAAGTTTATCGTATAAAAAAGTTGTTCAGACAAAAAAGTCTAATGACATTTTTGATTTTTTTTTCAAATAGCTGTGCTATGAGTTTTTTTAAGTTTCGGACATATATCCGCCATTTTTTTAAATTTTGAAAAACTGGCACGACAAAAAATTCTATATAATTACCGAATCTGCTCACAAAATTTCATGAGAATCGGTTGAGAAATGCGACCTGTAGGCGAGAACAGACAGACAGACAGACAGACGGACAAAATAATTTTGGGCCAGTGGAAACTGAGACGCTTTGCTCGCTCGGTCAATAAGTAGGTGTTTGAAGTTTACATATAATACAACTATGTATATTTATGGATTATATATTCGATACCAAGCTTTTTGATACGTGTAAAGAATATCTGCCGACAAAGCTGTGAGTTCAGTATAATGTTGCCTTATCATCGGGATCAGGCTTTAATAATACGACAACAAAGTGAGAAACAGTTGCAGTATATTATAATGACGATAGTTTCCAAGAAAATAGTTTAAATACCTACTGCTCTATCGCACCTCACACGACGCGAAGTGAAACGGTAGCGAGTACACTACCATACAAGCCTCCGAAGATAGCATCTTAATGTCCCCTCAATGCTAAACAGCTAAAACGGGCATAAAAATGCTGTTAAATTAAGTAGGTATCAAACCCGCCGCCATGCCTTTTAGTAACTATATCAGTTCATTTAAGAGGTGAGAATTTAAAAATGGTCCATCCTGTCCTTAATAATCCTAAATATCCCGTTTTGGTATCTACTTTGCGAATAAGAATGCCAGCTAGCATTTCTTAGCTAGACGACTGACGATATTATGTAAAAAAAGTATAATACTATCGGTGAAAGAACTGAAGGTTTTGGAAGTTGTAGGTCACCATCAATCAGCTGCCGTTATTTCATCTGATCAAGTGAGCAGTTTTAGTTTTATTACCTAGCGAGCGCAAAGCGTCTCCGTTTTAGCTTAGGCAAACATTCTTTCGTATGTCCGTCTGTCTTGTTGTATAGATTATATTTGTCGATTCAAAGTTAGGATTTTATCAAATTGGCATAAAGGACCTAAGTGCCATTGGATACTTCGCAAAACGTGTGCGCGTATGGCTACCCTCCGCAAACTATGGTGCACCTCCTCTCGCGTCCCGGGTGCCCGATCACCTGCACTTTGGGCGACCTTCTTACAGCATCGAAAAAAGGCGAAAATAGAAGTGGCCCATTATTGGGTTGGAGAAATATAATATATAAGCACCATCGACAGGATAAGAAGAAGAAGTGTCATTGGAGTCTATAGCGTTTAGAGCCATTGTACGTTCGCGGTGATAAAACTAGCAGTCAAAGAGATTCAATATAATAATATAAATATATACAGCATATACATACGGACATAAGCTAAAATCCTTCATTGATTTATATCTATAATACTCTAAGCGGCATTTAAAATGATTACAAATAAAAAAAAATATCACGATGATCTGTCGGGACACACATCTGTCATTGAATTGTACCGAGTTAGTTCAAGTTCATTTAGTTCATAACAATTTACATTGTGTTAAAAATTGTGTACTTAAACACTAATTAACATGTAACTACTTATAAAAGAATTCAAACATAATGAAATAAATTAAAGTATATAATAAATGTTAGAATAACAAATTAGGATATAAAAATAAATGCGTATTAGTCTAAATATAATTTATAATAAGTACCTATTCATCGACCGAGTAGTAACACTTTAGTACGCTTTTATGCTAACTTTTGGCTTAAAATGTTGGTTTTTATTTCACCTAAATAGTACTTGTATATTTATTCTCTTTGCTAGTAGTATAAGACTGAAAACAGGAAGATCGTCGCCACTTGTCTTTCTATGTGAAAGCCGCGCACGCGACGCCGGTGTTCTGGTTTTTGCGGCGCGTCATCCCGCTGCGACGAGCCGACAGCTGATAATGCACACGTAATGCAATGCTGCAGATTGCGCCGTGAAATGCCTCGCGCTTGATTGATTGACAGGCGCGGGGTTCACCGCACTGTTGTTATTTAAAGACTTAATATGACGCGATATGAATGTCCATAATCTTCAGCAACGCATATTCCAGGATCAGATCACAAGATAGATCGGGAGAGTAGCTTTGATTATTTTTAAGTAGTTGAAAAATTTAAAGCAGCCAACATGATTGAGAAACGATTCATTCAGATGAAAAATAATGAATGAATGAATGAAATACTCTTTATTGTACCATAATAATAATAAAACAAAGCATATAAATTAACTTTAAACAAAAATAGGTACAAAGGCGGACTTATCGCTATGCAATAAAAATAAATACATCACTAAACCAATTTTGATGTAATCTGAATTGGACCGATTCGGAAGTATATCATTTTTCGGAAACAAGCATACAAAAAAACATATAGTCGATTTGAGAACATCCACTTGTTTTGAAGACGATTGGAAAACAGTTTTCGAATTAAAAAGTAAAACCTAGATTAGATTTACATACTTTGTACTCTTAGTCATGAAGAACGTCTCATTTATAATTTCTTCAGTGTACCATGAATGTTTGAAAAAAAAAATATATATACAATATAAAGACTGCCATTAAAAATTTGGTTATACGTTTGGTTAGACGTCTCACAATGTAATGTTTTCCATGGAATGTCCTACATCTACTAAAGTGGTTCATCATCATCATCATCAGGTCCTTTTTAGTCTCCACTGCAGGAGCATAACCCTCTCTGCACTACTAGAGCCATACTTGGCCAGAGCAGTCAGAGGACTTGGCCTACACTCTCCACGCTGGCCAGACGGGTTGGAGAGGTCTCACAGATGTTTATAAGCTTTGTTTAGCTTATATTTCCTAAGTCGCCTTTTACGACATCCACGGGAAGACTTGGAGTGGTCCTATTCTACTCTGCCGGATACCACACGGCTAAAGTGTTTACATACAATATATCGGCTCATTGTTTCAGTATCTGCAGCTAATCCCTGATTCCTGCACCGAACAATGTGCTTTAATTGCATCCAGTCGAATTATTGCAACTGATATTTTTTTGCGATTGTATGCCTTTGTTAGGCTTTGTTAAACAACCTACGAAATCAGGGAGTGCAGAATGATAGGTCATGTGTGAACTTAACTTTACTGCCTTTTTCGCGTTTAAATAACAAGAAACTAAGTGCCTAATCACTAGTGACCTATATGTTAAATCAGTCCACCAGCCACTTATGTGAATAACATTTTTGGCTATTGACTATTGAAACTCTCCTGCAAGTGTGAAGTTGGGTTAGGATCCCTAGGCAGCAAATCCAATGATCAAAGTATTAAAGAGTAGTTTAATATTACAAGGAAGAACACATTTCCCTAAAAATATAAATCACCGTTAAAATCTGATTAAACATAAGGCCTACCCTTGAGACACTTAAAGAGCTTTTGTACTTACTTTTTTTATGAGTAATTGAAATACTAAGTATATCAGACGATATGTGTGTTTCTAGTCCTCGCATCTCACGATTCTGTAATAATTTAAGTATAATCGTTAATTACCGCCTAGATCTTGAAAGGTCGTAAATTTTTAACAGCGTTATAACTTGTGTATTTACGTTACGATAACGATCTCCAGTAACGCGACCCTCGGTTTACGATCACATTTAACTGTAGAGTTGACAATAGCACAAACCAAGAAAGAGATACCGACCATGCGGGCAAAACAACGAACAATAACGCATTACGTACGGTTAATTAGGCGATAAGTAGGAGTGACTGATGCTTTTGTTATTCTTTTTAGTAAATTATATTCGCGACTTATTGTTTTTTTTTCGTGACTGTGATATGATTTAGAAAGGAGTAAAACGAAATTAGACAAATTTCATCATTTGGAAAAACTAAACAAAATACTCAATTTGGTTAAATTGATGAGAAGAGGTATAACTTTTTAAGTATATGTTTACCTAAAATAAAAAATAATTCTTCGAATTTGTTATACCTATTGAAATTCAAAGTTGGAAAGGAAGGTTCGTGTTCAGTCGGTCTACTTTACATGTTTTGGTCATTAATAAATAGAAGATGAGGCGACACATTTCTTATTGATACACTAACATTGAATGCAGCGCCACAGCGCACGTACAAGTATCAAAATATTTACACAAGATGCAAACACCTTGCGGTTAAGGTGATACCACTGTAAATAAGGTCGTTCTGAACCTTATTTATCTCGCAAAATACTTAAATTAGGAGTTTCAAATCTAAGTAATATGATTTTTGACTATTTCATCTCCAAAAATTGAAGATGAAAACACGTTTTGATAAAATTTTCTCGATAGAAATATTTTTTGAAAAATGGTCTTCGTTCGCAGAGTTTTTGTTATTGTAGCTCAAATGCGACGAATGAAATAATGATTTTTAGACTAAAAGATAGGTTATTAGTAATTCATCAAAATGTAAATATGAAAATACAATTAACCGGTCTGATTTTATATAAAATAGAAATAACGAATTTGGCGCTTACGTTTTTTTCTTTGTGCGACTCGAGACTATCTTCTATCTCATCATTCACGGGCTAAACCGCCAAGCGCTATCCCTTGCGCGCACTTGATCAGTCCTTTGCCGAGCGAAGGTACCAAAGATTTGAGGCCTCGCCTTAAGCCACAGGTTTTATTAGTACTCGTAGCTTACCGCCGCCGCCGCGCCGCCGCGCCGCGCCGTTCGGGTCGTAGCGTCAAGCGCGTTGATGTCTTTTGTTCTAAAAGCCGCGCTCTACAAATTTACTAAATTACCTCTAGATATAAATAATGTAATATGGTATGTTAGTCAATCAAATTTATTAATTTGCTTAAAAATGGTAGTGTTGTTATGAATAAAGAGTGCAGATGATCTTGATTGAAATCCACAATTGTATAATTATTTTTGTGAAACTTTGGGTACTTTACTGTTAAGTCAACAATAAAGAACCATTTATTTCGATAAATACCTAAAATAAACACTGTTTAAAAATCCCACAATGGTAATTTGAGTTTGTGCGCAAATTTGGAAAAAAAGCTTGTTATTTTTTGTATAAAGATTACAACTAAAAACTTGCACCAACAATAATCTCATATGATGCTAACCTGCTACACCCCATCATCCTTGTTTGATCCGCTTCCCTGCACCCTACGTCCTGCCCCAACATTCCTAATCCCTTCCGTTAATTAACTCCATCCCGCTCTCACGTCACAATCAAAAACCCTCCCGCGTCCCGCCCCTCGCTGCTGCACCGAAATCTGAATAGCCCCTTCAGAAAAATGAAGTACATTAGATGCATATTTGCCAGTTTCACTTAAGAAACTGTTATAAAGAATCACAACATTTTTTAACTCACAACAGAAGTCTTTTAGTAAATAACTGATATAGCGCAAAAGTTTCAGGTTATATAATTAAAATAATATATAGTGACTATATAGATATAAAAAAAATGTTTTAAATAAATTTAAATAATATAAAGTATCAAAGGCCAATTGACTACTAAACAGAACAGTAAATTAGAGACAGGTTTTTTGGGGGCGTGTTCATGATTATCCGCTTTGCCCGTGGCTCAGTTGATAATGATAAAAAGCGGAAGCGCGGTGTTAATAATCGTTAGAGCCGGTAGCCCCCTGCCCTCGTGGCCGACGCACAACACAACAGACGCCGTGCAACAGTTGTTTGAACGCCCTAATTTTTGAACCCGCTTCTTTTTTATCACAGTTAGCCGTATTTATGCTGGTACTGATTCGGGTGAAAACTATGTAATAAGTTGCGATCTTGGACTTTTGAATTCGAATAATTTTTAGAACCGGGGTCCAAAGTAAAGTATCACTTTTTGTGTTATCAACCAACTTCAAACATAAAAGTAGGATGTAATGGTTGTAAATCCTTACACTGATAAATGATATTGATAAGGGTTGTTTTGGGGACGATGATATAAACAACTGAATTGAATGAATTGATATATTGCAGTAAATTAAATGTATTGTTTGATACATAAGTCGGCGAAAATGTCACATAAGCTAATTGCAATTTTGATTGCTACTTATAAAATTATGATGGTTCCATGAAAATCTACTATGTTTCGTACTAGTTCCGTGCAGAGAATGTTCTCAATTCGTTGATATATTTTGTTTTATTTTTAAGTAGGTTACCTCATAACTCCTTCATATATGAAGCGATATAAGTATTCTTTTTTATATGAAATGATATACTTTCCCAATGGTGGGACCATCTGGAAAGTTAAAAAGAAAACCTTTTAAATTAAATTTAAGTCAGTTCTGTTTCTGTAGTTTGGTTGAAGTCGGTGTTTTATCTGAAAGATTATCAATTATAGTTATTATTAAACAGTAACTCTGTATTTATGATCATGAAATTTAGATTATAGCTTTATTTATTGGTAAAAAATCCATCGAAGGTCTCATTCTCGGCGAATCCTGGGCGCCTGAGCTCCGCTTGTGGGAGGAGCAGAGCTCGGTCGCGCAGTTACTAAGCGCTTCAAGGAAAAAAATACTTTGGACTGAGCTTCTTTGCCATTGTAGATATTATAATTCAGCTAGCTAACAATATTTAAATACTAGATTGAGATAGCTTCGACAGTAAATAAATTGAAATTTTATGTTTTCCTTTGTTCATTTCATTTAAGAATGTGGTTGCAGAACGATCTGATAACCATCAAGTTAACGAGAAATGCGCTCCACATTTAGCGCACAATACGCCATTACCCGAAACGCGCTTCACTTTTAATTTCTTCGTTTAATTATTTACAGCGGCGATTCGTATCATCCGTGATGTTCACAACCGAGAGAAGGTAACTATTGTTGTCTATCAAATTAATTAAAATATTGTCATAAAAGTCGAAGGGGATTCACCCCCTGAATACATTTCCATATCTTTTTAGTATCAACATAGGTTAAACCTGCTTGACATCTCCTCCACGTTTGATCGCTTTCCCAGTTGCAACCTCAACTGAGATGTGTTGAAGCCCGGGGTCAGCTATTATGACAGCATACATGCTGTTATATGGTTTTGCGCCAGCTTGGAGACAACCCTCCTCGGATAGCTAAGTAAATACCATTCTTTTTATAATATAGGTCGGCCAACGGCGAGCACGCGTGTCATCAGATGGTAAATGATCACCGCTGACCATGAACAACTGCAACACCAGGGTGTGACAAAAGCGTTGTCGGCTTTTCTAGCAAACGGTTTAGTTTTAGGAGGTTTAGATATCAATTAAATAAGTTATATCGAGTTTTTCGCCGCGCATTTGGATCTCGCGAACCTTATAAATATCCCCTATATGAGCCTATTTTGATGGCCAACGAACTTGAAAATTGTACCTATTAATATAACTTACCTATACAATTACAAAAATATGTTAGTTTCTTTAGTTCACCGTAACTTCTAAATGCCTTTATCATCCCGAGTAACACTGGCTATAACTTTTGACTTGAAAATCGTGTTTTTAATTTTTTTGACAGAAAAAAAAAACTTTTTGGCTTTGCAGATTTAAATTTTTTTGACAGAAAAAAGGGTTTGTATTACCCGAAGGTAAGTTATGTAAACGAATGATTGAATTAATTTCTCTACATTTTCGAGTCATCTATTTAATTATTTCCGTGTTTTCAACATTCTCGTAAACATGTTGTATAACATGACGAATTATGCCTGTCTCCACTCTTAGGAGAAAAGAGTGTCAACGTTGTAAATCAGCGGAAACAAAGGAGTTTTACTAATACTCTGCAGCAGCGACCCCAACGCCCGATCTCTCGACGTAAACCTAGACAATAGTCATATTTCAATTGCTCCTTGTTCAGGGTTGAGTAATAGACATCTAATGATCTTCTTTTTAAAAACATTTTACATGCATTGTTGCAAAATTAGGATAGTTATTGCACTAATTGTTGTTTAAGGTACCAAACCTAAAACAACAATTAGTGCATCTGAGTCTTACATCCCAGATATATTTATTTCATAAAGTTTAATTCCTTATCAAGTGTTTTCATTTAAATTAGATACTAGTTACCAGATATGTGGAATACTAAACTAAACGACCACCTTGTGCAATTTCAATAATAAGAATATGGCGATTTTATTAGGCGAAGTAAGACAGACATTCTGTAAAATGTGACATTTATTTCAAGTAATTTTTGAATTATGGACCAATGTGGAAGTCTGAAATAAACGATAATTATTATTAATACTTGTAACTTAGAATTGGCATTGCTTAAAATAGAATTAAGGAGATGACGGGCGAAGAAAGAGAGAAAAGACGAAAAATTGTAAAGCGAAGTCAAATATGCACGTTCTTGTCTTGTATTATGAAAGAGAGTCAAAGAGGAAGTCTCTAGTTTGGCTGACTGGCAGCTGGCAATAACGAAAGTAACTTTTTTCACATAACTAACTTGAACTACATTACACATATGGCTCACGATACGCGATGTGCTTAAAAAGGCAATATTCTAAATGGCGTCCATTAAGATCGAGATAAGAAGCCAGACGCCGCGACTTTTGCGACCAACATAATTTTTTATATTTGTTTATAATGAAGATAAACTTATCTGAGATAAAATGATAAGAGACCAAAAAATAAGGCAGCTTGTATCGAACAAAAATATGGTCGGTAATGTCAATTCTGCTTTATTTTTATTTATTTAACTATTTATGAACTTATTTAAAGGCGAACTTGAGGTTTTTATCTACCAATTAAGATACAGTTGGTGAAAGAGTACCGCTACGACTACGACTTAAATTAGTTAGTTCGTTTGTATCTATCTTTTAATGACTGATGGAGTTGTTGAGTTATTGAAAGTGTTGGAATAGAAAACTCGAAATCACATCTATAACTGTGTCTAAATAAATTAGCTATGAAAAGCTTTAATTAATAATACTTAAATATGGGGTACATTACAGTATTCGCACAATCCTTGTTGCTACTTTATATTGAGGTACTCTCTTGAGGTATTTTCGCAACCATAAACCAAATATGCTAGACGGATGTCACGGAAGCTTGCATAAAGAAGAAAACCTTCGAGTGGGGAACAATGTCCCGGCAGCCGGTAGCGCGGCTCGTGGACAAAAGTGCCCTAATGTGGCGTGGCGTGCAGGTTTGTTCGCGCTACGACTCATTACGGATACCACTTTACACAATATCATTCAGGTCGTTGACGAAAGCGCAAAATATGCATATTATCAATTTAATATTCATATCAAGACAAGGGTATATATAAATATAGCATGCTTACAGGAAACAAAATGGAAAGGCTCAAAAACGAGAGAAATCGGTGAGGGATATAAATTTTATTATTGCGGGCAAGATGGAAAAAGAAATGGCGTAGGTATTGTGGTAGATAAAGATTTAAAAGATAGCGTTACAGAAGTCAAAAGAGTGAACGATAGATTAATAACAATGAAGATAGTCTTAGAAAAAATCACATTAAATATAGTAAGTGCGTATGCTCCTCAACAAGGGTGTGACAAAACATTAAAAGATCAGTTTTGGATAGATTTAGATAAAATAATAATGGGGATACCTGTAGACGAATATTTGTATATCGGAGGAGATTTTAACGCTCATGTTGGAGAAACGAATGAAGATTATGAAAGAGTACATGGAGGTTACGGTTTTGGACAGCGAAACGAGGAAGGAGAAAATCTTCTCGACGCTGCAAGTGCTTTTGATTTAGCATTAGTGAACACTTTCTTTCAAAAAGCAAAAGAACATTTAATTACTTATAAAAGCGGACGTAATTCAACACAAATTGATTTTTTCCTTACAAATAGAACTAGACTGAACCAAATCAAAGATTGTAAAGTAATACCTGGAGAAGCAGTAGTTACGCAACATAGAATCCTAGTGATAGAATTAAAGTTAAAGTACAAAGATATCAAAAGTCAAATAAAACCAGTAGCAAAACTGAAATGGTGGATGCTGGAAAATAAAGAAATTGAAAAACAGTTTAGAGATAGAGTAGTGGACAAAATGATTGAGATTGATGACAGAATTTCAGATATGACTGTGACTGAATGTTGGAAAGAGATGGCAAACACCATCAGAGATAGTGCCAAAGATATTTTAGGAGAAACAAAAGGAAAGAAGAGTAAAGTGGGAAAAGAGACGTGGTGGTGGACGAATGATGTGAAGCTTGCATTGCAAAGGAAAAAAGATGCATTTAAAGTTTGGCAAAACAGCAAGGGGAGTCAGGTAGAACAAATTAAAAGAGAACTCTATAAGAAAGCGAAGAAGAAAGCTCAAAAATCGGTTGCAATTGCAAAAGCGGAATACCAGGACAAACTCTACCGGGAGTTAGATAACCCTAAAGAACAGAAGTTATTGTACCGGATGGTTAAAACGAGAGAGAGAAAAAGTAAAGACCTAACGCATGTTAAATGTATAAAAGATCAGGCAGGAAAAATATTAACTAAAGATGGGGACATTAAGAATAGATGGAAAGAGTACTTCGAAAAGCTTTTAAATGAAGAAAATGACTGGAGCAGGGTTTTGGATGTAACAAAGGAGAACGTGGGGTTAATCCATGAAATAGACATAGATGAGGTTAGAATTGCAGTAAAAAATATGAAGAAAGGTAAATCTGTAGGACCTGACAATATTCCGGTAGAAGTATGGAAAATATTAGGTGAAGACGGTTATAAATGGTTAGCTTTATTTTTCAATAAACTATTGTATGATTGTGAAGTACCTGACGAATGGAGTAGCAGTTTCTTGATACCTATTTTTAAAGGAAAAGGTGACGTCCAGGATTGCAATGGATACCGGGGAATAAAGCTGATGTCACACACAATGAAGGTATGGGAGAAAATCTTAGAAAAGCGATTAAGGTATGAGACTGAAGTATCTAAAAACCAGTTTGGTTTCATGCCTGGGAGAGGCACAACAGACGCCATATTTACTTTGCGGCAATTAGTCGAAAAATACAGGAGAGCACACAAGAACTTGCATATGGCGTTTGTGGATCTTGAGAAGGCTTATGACAGGGTACCACGTGAAGTCTTATGGTGGGCAATGACAAGAAAAGGGGTACCGGTAAAATATATAGAGTTGATTCGTGCCATGTACAGAAATCCTGTCACTGTGGTAAAGTCTGTCGCTGGAGTAACGGAAGGATTTGGTGTCACAGTTGGTCTGCACCAGGGATCGGCGTTAAGTCCTTACCTCTTCCTGCTAGTCATGGATGCTCTGACATCGACCCTACAGGGAGAGGTACCCTGGTGCATGCTGTTTGCAGACGACATCGTACTGGTAGATGAGGATGGTGCGATGTTACAGAGCAAGTTGGTTATGTGGCAACACGCCCTAGAAACAGTAGGCTTGAAAATTAGTAGAACAAAAACAGAGTATCTGTTCTGCGATTTCGGTGGAGCCTCTAGGGAAGTGAGCCTAACCATCGATAATATCACAATACCAGCTTGCTCTGAATTTAAGTATTTGGGTTCGTTACTCCAGAACGACGGAAACGTAGACAGAGAGGTAAAGCGCCGAATCAACTCGGGATGGCAGAAATGGAGAGAAATTACCGGCACTACGTGTGACCCGAAAATGCCGTTGAAACTTAAGGGCAAAATATATAGAGCTGTAATTAGACCAGTGATGATGTACGGCTCAGAATGCTGGGCTACAAAGGTGCAGGATGAAAATAGACTTCATTCTACCGAAATGAGAATGCTGAGGTGGATGTGCGGAGTGACGCGGATGGATAGGATCAGAAATGTTTATGTAAGAGGAAGTTTGAAAGTAGCGCCGGTAAACGAAAAATTAAGGAGTGGTAGATTAGGTTGGTATGGTCATGTAATGAGGCGAGAAGGTAATCATATTATAAGAAAAGCGCTAGACATGGAGGTTAGTGGATACCGGGGAAGGGGAAGACCAAAAAAGGAATGGATGGAATGCGTAAGGCAGGATATGAGGGCGGTGGGAGTGGATATAGGCATGACGGGAAACAGGGAGTTGTGGAAGGAAAAGACATACTGCGCCGACCCCAGATAATGGGATAAGGTAAGGAGGATGATGATGATATCAAGACAAGGGTAGATACTACTGTTGACCTAGAATTATAACATTTGGCGAAGAGTAAGTTTTTTTTAACACATTGCTGTGCAAAGTCTCTCTTCACTCTTCTTCCTCATCTCTTTCCTCTTGTCATTGTCTGATGTTAAAGTCGACCAGTTTTGTTAAAAAACATCTAAATCGTCTATCGCCCAACGCTTTATCGGCACACCTTGGCGACGACGACCTACTCAGATAATCACTGATTTTATAGCATGAATAAAAAACAAAGCCGTTTGGTATAATAACGTTACAATTAATATTTTGAATGAACTTCTACGTACGTAAGTACCTACGAGTGCGATTCTAACTCACAATTTGCGGATTTTTTAGGAATCAGAACCAAAGCGACTAAACCTCTGGCGGTGGCTGGTGGCAAACAATCGCCATTGACGTTGACAATGGCACACGCCGCGGTTTTGCAATATCCGATTACGTGTTTAGGCCAATCTCTAAACTTTCCGCTTTGTCCAGCTGCAGCAAGAAGGGTAGACTGCGTAAATTACATTTAAATGATCGCGCTTGAAAAGAGAAGTGCACTTCTAACGCAATGACTTCATCGATGGGTTATAACCAGCTGCATCGGTTCGCGTAATATTGTAAATGCGAAGTGAGTTAGTATATGTTTATAAATTATTTCTTTGTTTTTAATTTTGACCACTGGACCGATCATGATAAAATGTGGCAAATACACAAAAATACTGCTTCCTAGGTATGCACGTAGGCCACGGGTGAATGTCTATCTATTCTATAGAAAAGATCTTCCCTGATCTCTTGAGCGGCTTTGGAATGTCCATATAAAATATTTTACAAGAAATCTTCACCAATCACATTGCAGAAGATTTTTATAGTTTCTGCAAGAGCTCTTCATATTCTGGATATAAATTTGAGATGCGCTGACTTATTCGGATTTATTTTATTGTAGTGAATTTTAAAAGAGTGCGTAATTGCTTTTATATGTATTCGGATGAAGCCATTTCAGTAATTTTAAGAGCAAGCAACGGTATACATTCTGACTGCGAATAAAATTATCGTTAGTCCAGTTCTGCCGCCCGCAATAAAACTGCCGTAAAATGTGCAGCGACAGCTCACTCTAGCGATACTAGAGAGATCCTCGTATATACAAGGGCCACCAATGCCTCGCCTCGCAGGCTCAAAGGTCTGCAGCGTATTTTCTTTAGGAAGTTTACCTTCGTCAGGACGCCTCGTAAACTAAATTTGACAACATAGTTTTCTCTCGCTTCACCACTGCTGGTCATTAATGCCAAATTATCTTTTCTCTTTGACCTAGTTTGTAAAAAATTAACATGAAGAAGGCATGATAGTTCAATTAATGTTTTTTAAATAGAAGCATCGGCGTTAAGTAACTTACAAGTACATATCGTGAAAGAAAAATCTCAATTGGTCAAAATATGATATCATATCTAATTATATACGAGAGGAGTTATGTAACTAGCATGACCTTGGAAATAATTTCATATTTATAAATGAAATTGAATACAATAATTTTCCTCTACATTCTTCAACGTACAAACAGTTCATTAAACTTTATGATGTAATGTTTATAGTGCTCTTCACTACAGTATTTCAATAGAGTTACTGTGAGCCGTATGTAGAGGACAATAAAAGATGCTCCGCGACAATGCCATCAAATTGACGTTTAGAGCGATATAAATAAATGTAACAAACTATTGTCGCCAGCGAAATTATTGCCGCGTAACGTTCACTGTGCGTATGGTTCGAATGACGAGATATAGCGGGTTCCATGGAATTTATAGTACGGCGTAGAGGATAATGAACTATTCACCGCGACAATGCCATTAAATAGATATTTACAGTGCGAAATAACTGCAGCATAACATTCATTGGGCATGTGGCGCGACTTCACGAGGGATGAGATTTAGCGGTTACTTAATTTAGTAAGACATCATCGAAGAGGTACACAGTAGATATGATTCTTTATAGTAGTCTTTGCTAGGGTTCTATATAGTAGTATTTGTCCTGGTATTTACGATATGCTCCAAGGGGGGCAGACCCTGCGAAATTCACGCTCTCAACTCGATGCAGATTCACTATGTAGCTTACAACTTAATCCATCACCCATATCAGTCACGTCATTGATATCACAAGGGTTGAGCGCGAGGCTACCGTTAGACTCTCCCTTTATCTACGTCACAGCACAATGGACGTAGAGTCGAAGAGCACAGTGCATTGTAAATTTGCCAATAATAAACTGTACCACGCTTCATTTATTACGAGTGTCATCTGCTCTATTGATAGACTAAAATCTGGAGCGCCTCCAAATTTTGATTGACGATTCAATCAAATTTGTACTTTTACATCTGGTATGGATGAGACATTTTTGTTGTATTTATTATTCTAACTAGCCGAAAAGTAATTTGTTCTTTTGCTAGTTTGTTTTACGATATTTAAGTTATGGTTTTGGCTCAGTTCATACGGTTATCGAAATCATTATATTTTTACAGGAAAGTAAAAGTTACATATTACCATCAAATTAGAGGCTTTTCTGCAACGTTGTAATACCAATTATACATATGTAAGTACGTACATAACGGCAATTAAAAAGATTCGTATAATCATAATCGTTTGAATGCGTTTCCCGCTCCCCGCGCCCCTGTTCCCGCGCCGTGTCAATCAAAGCAGCAAAAACTTCACACACTTCACTGCGTTAGATTATTAGAATTATTTACCAACATTTCGGAACGAGTTCCACACAATAGCGTTGTTTCCACTACCGGTCTTGACAATGACTAAAACTCTCATTTATCTAGCTGCGCCAACAAAGGGGACTGAACTCCACGGTAAAGGGTCACGATTTAATAAAAAGCTTAGGAGCTTCTAATTTATTCTTTGCTAAATGTAACCTGATATTTTGATGTTAGTAATTTGTTTGCAACAAATCAAGTTTGCAAAAAGTCGAGGAGCGGTGTGAAATTCTAGCTCTACTATTGTTTGCAGCGTGCTAAGCCAAATACAAAAAGGATTTTTTCATAAGTATCCTGCATATTAATTAGGAACAGATTTTGCGTATAGGGGTATTTTACTTACTACTATTTTAAGTAATATTTAAATATGTTGATGATGTATAATTTTAAATTAATTTCTTAAAAATGTATCTTATTACGCACTGTTTATCACTTCACATATTTCACACCAGATTTCGACTGTAAAATATACGTCTTCGTGTCACTTTTTTATTCATATAAAACAATTAACTGTATAAACAGTGTGAAAGCTTTTCTTCTATCTCTAGTAATCACAGGACATAGGTGTTAATCTCAAATTATTGTTGTGTAAGTAGAGTTACACGCCTATTCTTAATTGGTAAGCTCTCGATTTAGATAAGGCTACATACTTTTAATACATCTTCGCAATCATAATACTATGAATACGGAGTATGATATTGATAACGAGTTACGCCTGATTGGCCTTATTATAAGGTTATCGCGATTTTTTTTTAAATTCAAGCCTATATTTTCCCTAGAACAAAATCTGACATTGCATGGTCGCGCCGCGAGCTGCGCGCTCCAGCCAGTGAGCCAGGTGCCTTCAACTTGCACCGTGTTTTGTTATTCTAATCCGGCCACATTCAATACGGAGATAAATTGTTTTATTACGATCGTTTCTCATGTCGGACGGTACAAATGTACTCAGATTTGTCTAGCTGATTGTAACATTGTGTCGGTAAAAAATAATTTCGTAAAGTTAAATTCATTTACAGAAGGTACTTATAAAGTTATCAGATAGCTCGTACACAGGTAATATGATTAAACCGGCCAAGTGTGTCCGACTCGTGCAATCAGGGGAGCTCTCGCACTAATAAGAATATTTTTTTTTTTGTGATGTAACTACAATTTAGTATGGTTTTTTGATTAACTTGTGTGATCCTGTTCTTAGCCAAATTGTATACCAATATTATATGTTGTTCATAGGGAGGGCCTTTATGGATGTTAGACATTAACATCAACTTCTGTACGTGTACCTGAGAAGGTTTCTTTTACCTTTTTAGGCACGGAACCCTAAACAGAGTGATCATTTTATCTGATAGATAACGATTAACAGACTAAGTGTAGTTACCAAATTTTATTTGAGTGTTTTAATTTTAGTTTGTTCGGCATCGTGTATTCCTTACAATAACCATGACTTTGTCCTCTCGTTTTTTTTTTCAGAACAACGCTCTTACAGTTTATAGTGATCAAAGTAAAAATCAATGTACAGCGTAGCGAGAAATGGCTAGGACTAAGGCATGCATGAGAAATAGGCACATATAATAAGACAAAACCTGTTACTTACAATAACAACTTATTATTTGTAGCGACTTCAGCGTAGCTTAGGTTAGTTTTTGCCTGCCGCTTGTATCATGGGATAGGTTCATTGTAACGTAACATATTGCTTCTTATCACGACACGCGCTACCACGAGAAGCCTGAAGGTTTTTGTCACGTCTCATGTCTTGAACAATAAGTTTCTTTCGTAAAAGAAAGCCTCATCTTCGCCGGAAGATAACTAATTAGATCTTTCTAATCTGCTCTGATTAGAAGGAGGAAACCCCTCGAACGAAAAAGTAACACTAACCTGAGATAATGATAATTAAAAGGTGATTTTCTGTCGGAAACTGCGCCGAAGTTTGATGCTTAAAGGTATCATTAGCGACGTTTACAGCAATGAAGAGATGCCAGGAAGGAAGGAGTCATGCATGCAAAAAGTAAATAATAATGGAGTAAATCATTTGTATTGAATCAACTCTAGATCAGTAAATAAGAACGATATTTTTCAAATTGACCTGGGTTTTGGATGTGTTTATCTATATAAGTATCTATTATAAAATATATGCAGTACTGTTGAGTAAGTATCCTACGACAAGTTCACAACTAAATGTGGGGCTAGCTCAATTTGTGTGATGTGTCCCTATATATTTATTAAACGAAGCATATGAAAACAAGACGCTTTACATTTTTTTAATCATAGAGGACTTTATGACTATGTAGTCACAAGTCCAATACCTGGACCATGTTGTACTTTGTGTTGACAGATAAATATTGCGAGTTGTGCAATACTTCATGGACAAAATGAGCATCGACATCAATGATCTCACATCCAAGAATGCCGGTGACCGTGCGAAATAAGGAAGAAGAAAAGACGGAATGAGAACATTAGAGAGAGAGAGAGAGGGAGGATAAAACGGCAAAAATATTGAAATGCAAAAATTATCGGCAAGAACATAATGGGATCTAATTAAAGTTAACAGATCAATCATAGGGTCGTTCATTTGTCAACGCGAGTAATGTTTTCCCATTGAATCATCTTCATCTAGAAGATGTATTGTAAAGCTAGGTACAGACACAACTTGCAATTCATCACCTTTCGGGAAGATTTTTTCAGTGTCAGCAACGGGCGAATGGCACTCCTGGTGTTGCGGGCGTCCATAGGCTACGGTAACCGGTTTACCCCTGGTGGGCCGTATGCCTGTTTGCTTACTTTGTTGTATAAAAAATATCTGTTTACTGTAACAAACAGTTCTTTCTTTTTTTCTTGCTAACAACCATGCTTTTTGGTATTTAATACGACACTGAAAGGAGATTATATATTATTATACAGATTTCACAATGCATGCTGAGAGATCAGTACCTATCTCTCAGCATGCATTGTGAAATCTGTATAATAATATATACCTACATTTACTCCCAAAATTTACGTCGGTCACTTGAAATTCACGGTTTGTTCTGAAAGATGACCCTGGGTAATTCTAAATTGTGATAGGTATCTCTGCTGTTGCTACGGAGAGTGTGTATGCGACTCTAGGTAGCTGACATTCGCGCCATGCACACCGTGGGAGCCGAACTAAGAATCTAGCAGTTTTTCAAAGTGGCGGGTCAACGGCCACGCTCTGCCCGGATCCCTCCGCCCTGTGCCCTGCGCCCTGCACCTGTCCGTCACGGTCGGCTCGCTCGATACACTTGACCGATAACAGTTGCATTGTCTAGCCGACTTACGAAATTTGAGGCTCTTTAAGAAATACGCGTTATATTCCAAGTTGGTCAGTTCTTTGCGCCACCGTTCAAAAACCAGGAATGCAATTGAAAAATATTGGACAAAATAATTATCTAATACTTGTAGTTTGTTGAATGGAAGTTTAACATAAAAAACCATATCTTTAAGAAGCATGGCACGTCTTTTTCCTTTAATATTCGGCGGTGTTTCATTATCGTGTCTATTATAAAATTACTTATTGTATCAGACCCTGACAGCCATCGGCTGAAGGCGGACGTTGGTCTCTAAGCTCTACCACAGAATAAGTAATAGTACTACTCTACAGTAAATTCCTTTGACGTCGCTGCCGGCTCGTCATTACGCCGTCTCTCTAAAATCACTTATCTTTTCAGCGACTGACACCATCGGCCGAAGGTTTAACCGCTGTCGTAAATTGTTCGATTAGCTACAATGTTGGTAATGACTGGATGTTCGATGGCAAGCCATCCGCAATAGCAAAAGTGCTGTAAATATTAACGACCGTATTACAATTATCTCTATTTCATGTGCCCATCATCATAAAGCCATTTAGGGCCGCTTCAATCTTTGGTCCTTCCTGAGCCTTTAGAATTCATGACGTTTAATGATACGGATGCAGGCCGCTTTCAACCGGTCGATTGGAAATCCTTGGGGGAGGCCTATGTCCAGCAGTGGACTTCTTGCGGCTGATATGATGATGATGATGATGAATGATACGGATATATTTTCAATAAAGAAATGTCTTCATTTTAGCGGGTTGTGCTCAACGAACAATGGTGCGTTAAGTACAAGATTCGCTCCAAGATTATGGCTGTATTTGGGCGTTTGTATCGATGTAAGGTGTGAATACAAAAATCTCTTTTGTACTAGTCAGAATCAGAATAATTTATTGTCAAACTGGTATACAAGATTTTCAGATTATAAATGAAGTCCTACCTATAAGTCAGGCATACAAATAATATAAGAAAAAAAAAACATTTCAAGCGATTAATTAAATTGTTTACATTCTATAAAATCGATAAATACAACATTTATATGATCAAATTTAGATAAAAATTAGGATATAAATAGCTATAGGTAAATAAATAAATATATACGGACAAATCACACAGATTGAGCTAGTCCCAAAGTAAGTTCGAGACTTGTGTTATGGGATACTAACTCAACGATACTATATTTTACAACGAATACATATATAGATAAACATCCAAGACCCAGGCCAATCTGAAAAGATCATTTTCCATCTTGACCTGGCCGGGGATCGAACCCGGTCACTCCGTGTCGCAGGCTGGCGTGTTGACCGCTGCGCCACGGAGCTAGTCTATGTGAAAATTTCAAGCTTAGCAGTATTCGTTTCTGATATACCTGCTTGCTGCATTTCCTGTTGCCTATGTCTGCTTCAATACATATATTTTCTAAAAACTTATGGAGACATACACATTTTCTATAATCCAGTTATTCCTAAATTATATTAGGTATAAATACTCAATCAAGTTCATATATTTCTTTAAAATTGCTTATTACATTCCACTATTAAACCGATCTATCCAACCCTTCTTCTCAGAAGAGAAGCACCTTTCATTGAAAAAGAAAATTCAAGGAACAAAATGCTGTTTAAAGATATTTACGCACTTATGTTATTTAACATCTCTATATAGAAGGCAAAATAGAGGGAAGGAGAGGAAGAGGAAAGCCCAGGCACAGCTATTTTAAACAGATAAAGGAAAAAGTGAAAAGGGTTTCGTACCAGGATGTGAAAAGACTGGCAGAGAATAGACCAAGATGGAGGGAGCTCCACCGACAAGAGCGTTGCTCTTAAATTTTGATGATGATGTTATTTAACAATAACACAAGTGCCTACAAATAGCAAGTGCCAGTACCTACCAAGTACATTTTTGGGTTCCGTACCCAAAGGGTAAAAACGGGACCCTATTAATATCGCTCCGCTGTCCGTCTGTCTGTCTGTCCGTCTGTCACCAACCAGGCTGTATCTCATAAACCGTGATAGTTAGGCAGTTGAAATTTTTACAGATAGTGTATTGTGTTGCCGCTATAACAAAAAAAAACAAAAATTATTGAATAAAATAAATATTTAAGGGGGCTCCCATACAAAAAACAACAGGTAGGCGCTTGAAATATTCACACAATATTTCGTTATATATTCACTTTAACAAATAAATTATTAAAGGGGGGCTCCTATACAACAGACATTATTTTTTGCCGTTTTATAGATAACTAGCTTTTGCCCGCGGCTCCGCCCGCGTCAATGTCGATCCCTCAGGAATAGTACTTTTTTCCCGGGATAAAAGGTAGCCTATGTCCTTCTCCGTACTCCAAAGAACTTGTATGCAAAATTTCATGATGATCGGTTCAGTAGTTACGGCGTGAAAGCGTCACAAACAAACAAACTCACTTTCGCATTTATAATATTAGTAAAGATGGTACGGAACCCTTCGTGCGCGAGTACGACTCGCACTTGGCCGATTTTTTTTCCTCAGTTGCTACTAAGGAAAAAAAAACCAAGAAAGTTTCTAATTTGCCTATAACTTAATGACAATCTTCATTCTTCCGGTGGCTATGAAGTTGCATCGTTAAATTCTCTTCCGTGTTTTTATGACAGCCATGTTTAATTTATGGAACAGCTGCGAAGTGTTCCATGGTAATTCCGCCGAGTAGGAAACCAACGGAGTACGACATGAGTATGTGGAACTATTCAGTGTGAAGGTGAATTATACGTGTTATGGATCAAATTATAGTTATAGCAATTTTTCATAGTTAAAGTATTAAAACTTATGCGAGATAAATTCATTATAAAAATACTTTATCACTCACGTTTATTCAGTTGGAATCGCCAACTAGTTTCAGTCTGTTACGAAGAACATTGTCAGAATAAACGTGAGTTTTTCATAGTTCTTGGGAATTATCTGTAAAGATAGACAGACTACCTAGATCAAAATAAATAATTATAATTTAAACTTCCTTATTTACCACACTTTACGGTACGGGGTGTGCAAATAAAAACAAACTAATGCTTCAGACGTACTGGCCATTTGGGACGCCATGCTGCCCTAAATAATACGGGTATCATCTCATGGAGATTGCGGGGATACGAGTATTTGGTGATGCAATGCTTCTTGCGTCGACACACTGGTGGTATCTAATCTCCAGGGCACCAACGCCAAAGCCGACTAAAATCCCTAATAAAATGAGTTAATGTGTACGTGTGGGATGTATTGGATCTTTTCCTATGAAATTAGCGTTTTCTATAGAGAATTTCGAGTAAATTGAATTTTTCATATACACGTTTTTAGAAGCATTTCGGATTTGAAAAATTCAACTAAGAAATTTTGCATGTATTTACGGACAACAGCTCGTATATATTTACGGAGTAAGCTTGAAATCAAGCTTTTGTAATTATATTTTATAATGCGTAAATAAGCATTATAAAATATACAAAAACTTATAAAAATAATAGAAATTTTATTCAAACGTACAACATCTGAAAGGAGTTCTTTTTATGAGCATTTTCCAATAATAAAAGTCAGAAAACAAAAAAAAATTATGCGCGCAAAATGTTTATAACGTTGTCTACTTTGAAGTTTAAATAAAAATCATAGTCTTTAGGAACAAAATGCCAAGCAACAAAAACGTTAATTTCATAAGAAAATACCATTATCAACAATTGAGCATTTTGTTGGTTCCATAATATAAGCACGTTGAGATGATTCTGAACTGTAAGTATAGTGTGGCTCTCTCTCAGTTGGTGCTCCTCTGTTTCCCATGTAACCTTTATACGATCCTTATCGTTACATAGCCGTCTTCTTGCGGTATATTTTTAGTCAGGGTATTTCGATAATTTCGTTTTGGGAGGTATTTTTTTGGGCTGTGGTAATGTTATATATAAATAAATATTTAATTCCTCGCTACATGCCAATAGTTCACAGCACAGCTGAACTGTTAACATGCGTAGGTATATTTGAATTTTTGTTAAGAAATATTTACTCTATCTATTTTCATAAAGATTCAAATATTTATTTGTGAACTATGTACCTACAAACAGGTCAGTCAAACAATTACATATGTAGGTCTCATACAAAGCAACACATAACGACTATTGCAAATATTAAAAACATAAATAACTCGTGCTGTGCTGCTCTGTATTTCTTATCATGGAATAATAATTTATAACAGTAAAACCCATATTGTTATCATTCGCCTGTCTGGCGATACGTAGAAAGGACGCCATAAATAATACATAAACAAACGCATTGATTGCCCACGGGTGGGCGGCGGTCTGCCTAACGGTCGCGAAGAGAAAATTGAATCGAGTGCCTTGGGATTTATTTCTCATAAAATCGGAATTGGTTTCAGTGCCTATTGAAGTCACAATAACTTTAAAACTAATTAATTATTTAATAGAAGTACTCGTAATTTGCTCCGGCTTAGCATGGATGTAGCCGTAGCGCCCATGCCCTGGAGCGAGTAAAATGAAGATACACGATCTATATATATATATTACTATATAGTAAGAAATCCACTGCTGGACAAATGCCTCTTTCAAGGATTTAACGTTCCATGTTATGTCGACATTGCCATACTTACCTCACCACGCTTAGCAGGCGGGTTGGCGAGCGCAGTTTCTTTGTAATAATGATACTAGCAAATGCAATCAATTCTAATCAATCATTTCAGTTATATGGAAAATAATAAGTTAATATCAATGAGTTCCTCTATTAAAAATAAATAACACCATCCTATTCTAACTAATGTTATACCTAAATGCGAAAGTGAGTTTGTTTGTTTGTTACGCTTTCACGTTGTAACTACTGAACGGATCGTCTTAAAATTTTGCATAAACGTTATCTAAGGTACAGAGAAGGACATAGAGTACATTTTATCCATCCCGGGAAAAAGTACTATTACCGAGGGATCGACAACGACGCGGGCGGAGCCGCGGGCGAAAGCTAGTTATCTATAGTGTTCTAAATAGAATCTAGACTGGACTTAATGTAAACCAGGCAACATATTGGTATGTGCGTAATAAGTGCATTGTAGACGAGCGCAGATTAATGAAAAGTAATAGAGTGAGTCACATGCAGCTGGTGTCTGGAGTCAGCGATGAACTTAGATTTACGTAAGTTTTATGGCCCTATTACTTAACATCGACATTTATACTTTACTCCCACAAGTGACCTATGACTACTAATTAACTGCAGAGTACATCCATGCGTACACGTTTTAGACTACAGAGAACTATGAATACAATCTTAGGGCTCAGTATTCGTTTGTATAATAAAATTCCTGACAATATTACAGCTTTGCCATTTCCGAAGTTTAAAGACGTTACATAAATAATATTATTGAAAAGAGCTTATTATGGCGTTAATGATTGTTTCGTTGGTACGAATGCTTGGAGTCGAGACCTCGAGTGAAATGCAGGACTTCCCTAAACGCTTTTATTTTAATTTTATTAATATTTTTGTTCTCTTTTTGTTTATCCTTTTTTATTTTGTATAATTATCTAAAATCAACTCTCAATTGTAAAGCATGTATATGTTTGCGGTCAACGAGTGTCGACAATTAGCTTTTGCGTTTTATAGAGTTCGAGTAAGTCATGCTCACTAAAATGTTCAAACTGGTGGCGGCGGGCGTTGTGTGTCGGGTCGTCGAGTTCCCTCTAATATGGTTGAGCTCAGCGATGGCTGATCCATGCGTCAACTCGTGAACGGGTGCTGCCGGGGGGACAGGTCTGCTCGGCCTCTTTGAGACTTCTATCTGTCTTTGAGACTTTTATCATATCTGTTGAAGTTTGTTGCACGCTCGATTGCTTACATAACGTGTTCCACAAAATTAACATGACATCACAAAAAAAAGAAAAGATCAAAATATAAAATATCATACAAAGCCCTTCAGGCAAATAGGCGACCAATACTGTTGAAAAGAGTTTCTTTCGGCGTCTTCTTTTCTGCAGTGGTCGGTTCCGAAATTTGAATATAATTTAATAAGTATTATTTAAAATGTGAATTGACGTGAAAAAGCCTATTTCCTGAATAACTCTTTGAATCTTACAACTGGTCCTGGAACCAGAAGTTGTCGTAACATTATTTACACTGTACTGGAGTGTACAGGTGAACTATAACTACCTACAACCGTAGTGTACACCTGGGCGTATTTCTGATTCCCGATTTTAGATATAAGTAGCATTTTACATACCATTTTGCATACCTATACCTTATCAAGATTTTAAATAATTACCACTCTAATCAATAAACGATTTTTACTGCCTGCCAGTGTTTATTTTCCATTGCACAATGCTATTTTGATATACGCGGGCGGGGCTTTAACCAGCGAACTTAGGTCTATGTACAATACGACCTAACGACCCCGCCGCGTGGAATTTATTTCACCACCATATTTTATTTCTTAATTTAATAAGAGTAAAGACTATCATATCTAATTTCTGTTCTATGCCCGCCTTACCAGCGTTTAAGCTGCACGAGTGTAGGCTGAAGGTCACTCACAGAGAATGCGTAACTGCACCTACGAAGACGACTTGATGTGGTAAGTCCTCACGCAAACCCACCCTCCGAGTTGGATCACGAATTCCTGCTCGAGAAACTAGCTGGGCCAGCAGATTTTGGAGAGAAAGTAAGTTAACCGCTCAACCACCAAGCGCTCCGATCGGGCAACATAACAATAGATTATCAATTGTGTCTGCGTTTTTCGCGATTGATGAGTATATGAAAGAAAGGAATTCATTCGGTAACAGTGTGTCAGATCTAATTTGTTAAAAAATCACTATTATTTCAAGCAACATAAAAGTAGCTACCCACTTGGTGGTATGATGATAGATTCAGGCTCCTATTCTCCAGAAACTTTAAACCGTCTATGACTTTTTAAACTGACAGTTTACATTCAATGAGCTAGCTATTGCTGAGCGCAATGAAGCGTGTCACCCAATTCTAGCAACCGGAGCCATCGCGATCGCGGCAATTAAAGAAAAGCAGTAAAAGTCCGATGAATATGTAACTGGCGGCAGTTCCCGAAGCAGCTCGCTTCGCTGGCTTCAAACATTAACAGTTGGGATTTCCGAGGGAGAGTGATCGCGTGTCAGGGTGTGAACACTTCCTACGACATTATACCTAGGTACTAGTTTAATTAAAGTTCCATAAATGTATATGTATGTGTGATACGTGAAAGTATATTCTGTTTGTCGAATTGTTGTGTGATATAAGCATAACCACACTGGAGATATGGATTTCAGACATGTCTGTAATTAGAATTCGTTGCGAATCCGCGGAAGATAACCTTGAGAATATTAGTGTAGGTAACTGTAAGTAACCTGAGTAAGGTCACAGGAAGACGCTGGGTGCAGGCCGCTTCCAACCGGTCGTATTGGAATTGGGGGAGACCTATGTCCAGCAGTGGACTTCTTGTGGCTAATATGATGATGATGTAAGTAAAAGTTATAATAAAATAGGAGGCTGATAGTCTAGCAATGACACAGTCATTGCTAGCCTCCCGCCTGCCCATCTGAGTGTTTTCCCGGTTATATCCTCAGCTGTGTACGTCGGAGTCCGAGGTCCGCTATTATGACAGCATTCTAGTTGTGTTTTCATTTGGCGAAAGCTTTGACGGCCGGCAGCCTGTCGGACGCCAACCCTCTCTCGCTTGTCAGCATTAACATTAGAAACTTAATATACTTACATACTTGTGTACAGGAATATCGTTTTACTTATTAAAATTTATAATGTTTTTTATTAGAACCTAATTAAAATATCATTATCATCGAAACCCATTTCTCTTCCCTTACGAAGATTAGGTATGTGTTGCTCTCACTCAGGGGCGAAGCACTAATCTAACCCGCTACTTCATAATTGGAATTTAATTCAGTATGTGCATTTACGTTTATATACCAGTATGATGTAGCACGAGGGGGTGTACTAATGAAACACTGTCGTTGAGGTTCGATCACTGAATAATCCTTTATTGACAAGAACATGAGTTTATATACAATGCGAGAAATAGGACATAGGTACATAGATTTTGTAGGTCACGATTATCTAGATTAAGGTGAGTAATCTAGGTGTTCCGAATAGAAAAGGTTATATGGTTAAGTAGAACAATAATGAGGGCGTGCGTCACACATCACACCTTCCCCCTTTTTTTTTTAAATATGTATATATTTAAAACAATTTTTTTTTATTTTTTTATTATAAGTTTATACAAAAAAAATAAAATAAAGTAACACATGCAGTTGGTTATTATATTTATACTTACAATTATTAAATCCTTTTTTTTTTAAACGTGTTATGTACACAAGCTCTTAGTCTAAGATTATACAAAGGCTATGCTAATGTAGTACTATATGTGAATATTTAGTAAAACATGACAGAAAAATATGTTCTAGGGTTACAAGTATAATATCAATATCTTATTTCTAGTGTACAATTAATTGGAACAAGGTAGGTACAATGATCTAGATTAAATATTGCCTACGTGGTTATTAATCATTAGTATGTCTCTTTTATTCTTATTTCAATTCAGAGTAAGTAATATGAAGATGCTGTTCCCTTTTTAGGAAAGGTTGATCTAATTAATCATGTTGGATTTAAGTCATTGTCTGTCGCATCTCATCTTGTGCAGTTCAGTGAGCTTCTTTAGTGATAGTGTTAGTATTAAGGACTATTATAAGGTACCGTATTATTTTTATGAGTTATATATGTTTTACTATTAATTAAAATTTTTACATTTGGGTTGTCGTCTTTGATTACTGGGTATGGTCCCGAGTATACAGGGTCTAATTTTTCTCTACCTTGTTTCTTTATCAAGATTAAGTCACCTACCTTATAGTTTATATTACTACATTTTTGATCATACTTAATTTTCCTATTTTCCTTAGATAAAAGTAAATTATTTCTAGCATCCTCTTGGGATTTTTGTAATCTATACCTTAATTCTAATGGATATGAATCATAATTATATAATGGTTCTACATTGTTATTCGAAATATTACTGGGTAGCCTACAGCTTTTCCCAAACACTAGTTCATAAGGAGTATACTCTGTTGCTGTATGAACTGATGTATTATACGAGAAACACCAATACTGCAACCACTAGCTCCACGTATGAGCCTGATTATTTGTTTGTATTCTAAGAAAAGCTCCTAAAGACTTATGGGAATTTTCTAAGGCACCCAAAGTTTCATGGTGGTATGCGGTTGATTGTAGTTGTTTGATGTTTAGTAGTTTACAAGTGTCACGCATGGTAGTTGAAATAAACTCAGTACCCCTATCAGTTGCAATTTCGCGGGGTATCCCGTATCGTAAAATAAAATTATCTACGAATGCGCGCGCGACTGTATCTGTTTCTTTATTTAGTAGCGGATACGCTTCGACGTACTTCGTGAGCTCGCACTGCAGAGTAAGTATATAGCAGTATCCATTCGCGTCCTTGGGTAAGGGACCGACCAAGTCTAAAAAAACTTTATCTAGGGCTGAAGTCGCCGTACTTGTGATACACATTTGCTGTCTTATATTTTTATGATGTTTTTGCTTTTGGCACTTGTCACAAGTTGTCACAAATTTATATATGTCATCATTCATGCCAGGCCAGTAATAGTGACGTTTAATACTATTCGTCATTCTACGTATGCCTGCATGCCCACTTGTTGGTAATATATGAAAGTCATTTAATATGACGCGCCTGTCGTCTTTATTATTTATTTTAGTGACACCTTTTATTATGCATAAACGGGGTCCGGACCTATTCACACATTTACTTATATATTGAGTTAACTCTTTTATACTTTTTTCGGTGTCTTTATTACGTATTATGCAAACTTCATTTATTTTTAGTGTCTTGCAAAATGTATCTAATTCATTCACGAAGAAAGCTCGTTTCATCCATGATCCTGAACTAGGGTTGACACCTATTGTTAATGTTTCAGGCGAATAAATGAAGTTTTTATTTTGACTTATTTTATGACTTCTCAATTGTAATATAATTTTATAGTCATGCTTATTGAGACTTAATTCTGGTAGATCCTTGGGTTTTTTGAGTATTTCTACTATACTTGGGTAGCTAGTCCAATCATAGTTAGAGGTCTCATTATTTGGGCTTGCTGGTGTTTTTTGCTTATCCAGCCGTTTCTTTTGTGCCCTTGTCATTACCGATATTATATGCTTATTCATATTCCTTAATTCTTCACCTGTAATTTCAATCCTAGATAACGCGTCTGCAGCGGCATTATCTTTTCCTTTCAAATATGTTACAGTGAAATCGTATTCCTCTAAGCATAGTCTAAATTTAGTTAGCCTGCTAGACGGGTTTTTCATGTTAAACAAATAAACTAGTGGACGATGATCGGTTATAATTTTAAATTTTCGTCCGTAAAGGTTTTATGCACATATATTTGCAATTGAATCTTTTTCTTCTGTATTTAAATTATTTAAATTTAGTATGGAAAAAAAATAATTTGACTCTACTTGCATCATTTTTGCATTTCTCAAAAGTAAAGCAATTAAAATTTGATAAGAGTATTATTTCCGGTGTAAAACGTTTTAAAGTTACTTCTTCTTCCCTTGTATTTAATATTTTTAAAAAAATATTCCCATTTATACTTCTAGTTATTGCGTTTACTATAAAAATTCCGTCACTAATTTCATTTGCATAAATTACACAATCTTCAGTCACATTAGTTGGCAGCCCTATGACTGATTCACTTCTTGCTGGTAATTTGATATATGATGTCGTCGCTTGTTTACTATCACTCGCGTATAAGATTATCGGCTTAGTGACCGTATTCTCGTTCGAGGTTAAGGTCAATGTTTCATTCTCGAAGTTTAAAAGACATTTGTATTTAATTAAAAAGTCTTGACCTATTATTCCGTCGACATGTAGTGGTAATGTCTCTAGTATGTAAAAATCGTGAGGAAAACATGAACTCATTTTATGACATAGGCGCAAGTGTACGCATCCTCGTGATGTTATTTTACCTCCTATTCCATTTATGTGTATGACCTGCGGTACAATGCACTCGTTAGTGGCCAATGCTACGTCATGACTTATTGCGCTTAAGGACGCACCACTATCTATGAGGAATGTATACAGCTTGCCGTTTACACTAAATTCTGCCGAGTTCATGTTATTGTATGATAATATATAATTATTTGTCTCGAAAAAACTTTTGAAATATGTCACCCGACTCCTCATCGAGAATATCGTCGACTTGTGCCATATTTACTCGATGTGTTGTGTTTCGAGTTGTGGGGCTAGGATTATGTCCTCTATTTCCACGTTGAAAACGTGTATTGTTTTTTACGTATGGTATCTTATTTGCTTCATGTGTGTTTCCTCGCGTTACAAATGTTGCACCCGTTGCACATGTTGCACCCCCTCGCGCCACATGTTGTGTAGGAGTCCAGCGGTTCCTAAAGTGCCTGAAAGACCTGTTATATTTGAAACCACGCCCCCGAGCATAGAATATTCGCTCCGAGGATGATGTGGATGGAGCCATTGTGACTTGCTTATCCTTGGCACCTTGAATTGCCTCTTTTAGCGAAGTATAGCCTTGTGCTGATATTATAGTGCTTAATCTTTTAACACTGAATTTCACAATATTAACACTTACGTAGCTGATGTTCGGGTGGGCGATGACATCGGGGCTGTTCCAATGGCCTTACACTTGCCTGCGTGCACTAGCGGCTGCTGCTTGTCGTTCAATCTTCCTTGTAAGGCACTTGTGGACCTTCTTCCAGATGAAATACGTGAACAGGAATGCCACAATGATAGGTATCGTAATTAACATGTGGTACATTATACTTGATACTTGTGACTGAGATGAACTGCCACTGTTACCTGCGCCATTTTGGGCAATTATAATTTCTTCTTTTTCGGTGCTGCTGGTTAGACGTGGCACCGCCCATTTTGTATATGTATAACGCCACTTTACAACAAAATTACTCGCGAAGCGCGTAATTCCATAGTCACTGAACACTGTCTAGGAACAGTGTCTGGCAGGGTCGCCATATGATGTAGCACGAGGGGGTGTACTAATGAAACACTGTCGTTGAGGTTCGATCACTGAATAATCCTTTATTGACAAGAACATGAGTTTATATACAATGCGAGAAATAGGACATAGGTACATAGATTTTGTAGGTCACGATTATCTAGATTAAGGTGAGTAATCTAGGTGTTCCGAATAGAAAAGGTTATATGGTTAAGTAGAACAATAATGAGGGCGTGCGTCACACATCACACCAGTTCACAACTAGATTTTTTTAACCCTAGAAGCCCAATCATATTTTTAAAGTTATAAAGCCCAATCATACGTAAAACTGACGTATAAAAATGAAATTGCTGTATTTTATTATATCTTTCGGATATTTAATACCTTTTGATTTATATTTAAATAAAATATAGTTCAATGAAATAAAAAAACGTATTTTAAGTTTTATATACATTTTATTTATACTTTTATAATGCTTTAATTGGAAGATAATGAAATTTAACAAAAAATGAGATCCTCTTAGGTTTTATGTTATCATAATTTTTTTTAAATAATATTTAACAATACTTAAATTATTTTCTAAAAATAAATCAATTCTAAAGCGTATAAACTATTTCAAACATAAAAATTTAGCCTTTATATACAGCCTTGACCAATATCAACATTGTGTTCTCCGCATATTGCTTTTTGGCATTTGGAGCACTGTGTTTTTTTTTAAATAGGAGCAATGCCCACAATATCGGCGTTTCTTTAGTTCAGGCTTAACATAGGAAGTTACAAAGCTTCTCGTCTTCAAAGTCACTCCTAACATCATCTTGTGTAAGACAATCTCCCTGCTCATGTTCAGAGTCAGTATCGTTGGAAGAATAATCGCCTTCATTTTTCAAAAGCGATGCTATTTTTCAATATTCAACTTTCGAGAGGACGCCAGAGTACGTTCGTTCCTAAAAATATAGAACTGTGTGAAAAATAAAGCAATATAAAACAATAATCGAATAAAAACACAAAGCGGACATTATTGGCAAAAGTTACACAAAGCCCAAACATCAATAACGTATATTAATACGTCAAACGTACGTGCAACATTGCTATAACAACAAAATGGCGGCACTTACCGGGACGATGCAGCCAACGCCTATTAGGTTTCGGTGGCTACTGAGTTGATCCGGGAGATCGCGGCGATCCGATCGTAAATTAGAAAGAAACAGCGTATTTTCGTCGGAGTGTACGTCAAAATGACGTAGATTGGGCTTCTAGGGTTAAAGAGATCAGCTTAATATAATATTAAGAAAAAATATAAGAAATATAACCTGATGAATTATCTTTATAACTATGTCGAGTGTGACTAGCGTTAGAGGCCGAGAGGCGGTTCCGAAGAACTCTGACACCAGGGTGTGGCATGATCGATTGAACGTGGTACCTACACGAAATGTTGATGATGATGTGACTAGCGTGAGCACGGACCACCGCCGAGTAGAGGACATAGGCGGAAACAAGAATATTGTACAGAGGTTTAATCATATATTTTATTAATAGTCATTTTACGACACGCGGCATGGCTGCCTCCCTTCGCCAGAACGAATGAATTTGACACATGTGCAAATTACATTGCTGTACAATTTTAGGATTGCCGTAATGTTTCAATGGTGATGTGATGGCTTTTGAATATAACATTTTTACGACGTTGTTATTGTCACTACGGGACTTACGGCGATGAATTATAAAATTCAATATTTTTACGACGATTCTTCATTGATTTTATATTTACCTATTGGCAATTTCACTTTGTATTTCGATAATTGCCAAACATTCTTCCTAAATATTTATAAGCACATTATGTGTTATTTTCTTTATTACGAAACCACGGTTTTACTTACGTTTTATTCGTCGGATTCGCCGACTAGTCGGTCTGTTACGAAGACCATTATCGGGGCGTGTGTTAGGGTACGTATACGTCGGTTTTGATTCCCTCAGTGCTTTGAGGCCGAAACTAGTCGGCGAATCCGATGAATAAAACGAGAGTAAAACCGTGATTCCATAATTAATTTATTTCGCGTAAGTTTTGATATTACTGTTATTGTTTTTAATATATATTATTTAATTCTCTAAATCGGTGAGCTCCGTGGCGGAATGGTCAACATGCTAGCCTGCGACACGAGGGTGCCCGGGTTTGATCCCCGGTCAGGTCAAGATGGAAAATGATATTTTTAGATTGGCCTGGGTCTTGGATGTTTATCTATATATGTATTTGTTATAAAATATAGTATCGTTGAGTTAGTATCCCATAACCCAAGTCTCGAACTTACTTTAGGCCTAGCTCAATTTGTGTGATTTGTCCGTAATATTCATTTATTTAATTAAATGTTATTCAACTAAAAATTGGAGTTAATTGATAATGTCAACCTTTTTTTGTCAAAGTGGAGGTCGAAGCTAGTGTTGTTTGTACCATAACAATGAAGTCGTTATCGTTTAGATCTCAGTTGGAAATCAATAACCCTAACTCAGAGTGAGCTACGGTCCGAGTTATCGGTCGTGGGAGAGACACAGCCTAAATCATGCGATAGCTTTGTGCGCCGCGGTATCAGCCCATTTGCATTACAAACAGAGCTGCAAATGGCTCTCGCAATAAACGCGACTCGAAACAAATGAATTGACAATTAATTTGAGAATAATTGAGTTCATATTATTTCCTTGTTTCCATAGTCTCATAGAATAACTGCAATAATGTTTGAAGTACAACAAAATCCTTAAACTTTCCCGTACTTAGTACCTTTGACTTGTCGCTCTGTTTTTGTGTACTGGGCAGAGTATCCATTTAATTTTTTTTTTTTAATTCATGAATCGGAAACAAATCAAAGGATTTTAGTTACATTTAGATTTAACTTCAATAATTGTGCAACCGTGATTAGAGCGATTTCCACCAGACACTTTTATTGTTAATATGGGAAAACATAAATAAGCTAGTAGCAGTTCAAAGCTCTGCCTACCTTGGATGATAATCTGTATCAGTGAATGCGGCGTTATTTGTCTGCGAAGAGAGTAAAAAGAGTTTCGTTTTAAAGCGGCCGCGCTGGCACTCGACCGGTTTGGACATAAGTAACCTCTTTTGAATAATTCCCCTTAATGCCACACTCCAAGTTATTATTCCGTATCCAGTTTAAGTTTCGTAAGTCGGGTCATCGTCTCCTGGTTTAGTCAATTAAGTTTTAACTGCACGACGGAGTAAGCACTCTAAGATCGATTGAGACTCGTCAAAGGGGATCATTGATGAGAAATACTAGTAGCTAAAATGCATAAAAACATAGATTGAGGTAAACAAGTTGATGTAGTTTTGGTAAGAAAACAGTCTCATAGTTGTCAGAAAGATTGAAGGTGTCCATCTTTTTGTATCAAAACATTACGTTAGGCACAATATCCCGATTAGGAAAGTCAACACTACCAACACTACACATCTGAAATTTTAAAGAATTTTAGGAAATTTTTGGATATTCTAGTATGCTCTTTTATCATCTATCATCAGGTCTTTTTAGTCTCCACTGCAGGAGCATGACCCTCTCTGTACGGAGCCATACTTGGCCAGAGCAGACAGAGGATATGGTCTACATGCTCCTCGTTGGCCAGACGGGTTGGAGAGGTCTCATTGATGTTTATGAGCTTTGTTGATGAGTCTTGTATTTCCTAAGTCGCCTATTACGACATCCATGGGAAGACTTGGAGTGGTCCTATTCTACTCTGCCGGAAACCACACGGCTATAATGTCCTATGGTAATGTTCAAAGGATGTCATATGATGTGGAGGCTTTTCATACCTCTCTCTTTTGCCAGATCTTGAAACCATAAGAAACATGAAAAGTGCAAAGCACGCCGGTTCGACTAGTTTATAAACATTTATTCATTCATTGCCATGCTCCATGACAATATAATTAGCTATCCCAATAATATATTTGACTCATCTATTATCTCCTCTTGATGGCGTTCGTGCTTTCTAACAACATAAACCTGGCGATGTCGTCACGACTTAAACGGAGAATTTGCATCCACCGCAGGCGTGCTGGTTTAAATTAAGTCTCGCCTTAAATGGCATCGGATTCTAACACTCAACAAACTTTATACACAGCGATACGAGCCATTCAAAGGAAAAGGCTAAGGTGTACAAAAACAAAAGAGTGAAGAAATTATCGATAGTATGCATACAGCATTAGCTTAAATACATCTTTACATTTCGGATAATATCAATTCACTTGCATTGAAATAAATTACAGATCTGCATTTGGTGCTGGTCTAATTGTGTATACATGTGTATGTAAGTATATGTGCGTTGTGTTAACGTTGTTGAATTTTTTTTTTGTTTATGTAAGATGCTAATTTGTTTTAGTTACAGTAAGTAAAAAATATGAATGAAGTAATTTTAGTTTTTTTGTTAACATATCCGATGTTTATACACAATAGAAGGAGGAATTAAGCCTGCGGCTTTCTCTATCAGTTGACCAAGTAAGTTAAGGGTGTAAAATAGATAAAATACGTCAAGCGTGAAAAATATTCACTCGACCACAAGCCTAAGATTTTACAAAACAGTTATTGGCAGCAGATGAGAAAAATAGCCTAGGTTTCCTAAATCTAGGCTATTTTCTCGTCTGCTTTGAGTTGAAATCACCCATCTTATTACGTACATATGGAACAAACCAAACAAGTGTTGATCTGTCTAAGAAAAAAAACCTGTTAATACAAATTAGGTACTAGATCAGTGATACATATATGGAATAATATAAGAACTTTTCAAATATTTAAAGAACTCTATCACAAAGAGAAACTGGAATTGTTTAATGTAGATAAGATAATAGGTATTCAGTAAACATTTTTTCTCGCGTATAAAATATTGGCTGAGAGATTTAAAAAAAACTGTCAAAAAGAAAAAAGATTATGAGGATGGGTTGTTAATATTACGACGGTAATTAATTTGCTTTACATCAAATAATATTATTTTTTTGGGATTCTGTAGCACAAGGGAATATCTATTTAATTGTAATAGGAACTGACTTTTCATTGCCACTATAACAAAAAAAAAAATAAGCTTAAATACCAACTAAGACACTTGGTAGGTTTTATTTGTAACAGTAAGTTCGATTCATCCATGTAACGTTTTCTGTGTTGTCGTAAAAGGCTATAGTTCTCAGAGTACTTCTCTTTCAATTCTATTAGCCGTAGTTATAAGTTTATAACCATTCTATATTTCATAAACGCACGATAAATCATTTGAATGGAGTCCAATAATGAATCCGAGAACAGTTACCTTTTATGGGAGATTAATGTTAATTCCAGCTCGGAGGAGCCAGCTGCTCGCGACGAAGACCAAATAAATCGGTAAACACAATTGTTTATCACTCTGTACTCACTCAATATTTGGTGATCAATGCGTGTATTTAATTCTTGTTTTTTAAAGTGGAATTGATTCCAGAAAATGCAGGAATCTTATACCTATAACCATTACAATTCGTTACATGATCTTTCCCTCGTCCTCTAATTCCCAGACCTTAGACTCATTGTCAATAATTGTTTCATATTTATTTATTTGGTTAACATACATCAGCCTTATACAGTTGAATAAATCTTAATTACTACTATAAATGTCAGCAAAGTTTCCACTGATAACTAGATCATACAGATTTTGGGCAGAGGAAGATCACAAAGTAAATGATTTAAAACAACGCGCAGAATGTAAATAAAGCTGAAACTCAAACAAATTGGTCAATCTATCTATCAAATAATACTTACAATTCTTTATTTGACAGGTTTTGAAGTTTGAAACACTACTAGAATTGTCTCAACGGAACATTTTTCGATATGGGCCTGGATTTATACTATTCAGCAGTACGTTAAAAGCGGAAGTATATATTCGACGGAAAAGTATATATAACAAAATAAACTTCGTACTTCCGGCTCCGCCAGCGGATATTAGCGACCATTAGGGTCCGGTCCGGTAGTGAGACGTTGACGTAACATTATTATCATTGCACAAATACGGCCATTACCGTAACGTATAATATACCTAAGTAACAGCATTAAGAGAGCGTCTGCCGGCCGCCATCCATCAATCTTGCGGTAACGCGGTGCCGCGGTGGCCAATGTGTTACAACGTCGTAGGGTTATCAGCCATTTGTTGTGTTGTGGATGTGTATCTATATATGTATTTGTTATAAAATATAGTATCGTTGAGTTAGTATCCCATAACACAAGTCTCGAACTTACTTTGGGGCTAGCTCAATCTGTGTGATTTGTCCGTATATATTTATTTATTTATTTGTTAGGATTTGCTATAATTCAGGATTCAGGGTGGATGTGTAGGTACACAACCCTGACTCCTGAATTATAGCAAATCATTAGCAAACATTTAAGCAGTGACTCAGACCACGAATCTGAACAAGCTGTTTCATAGATTTTGGCCAAGTAGATATTCCACTTTTGTATGAAAGAGCCGAAAAAATTTTCACGATGTTGAAGTTGGTCCGATAATGAAAGTTGTTCAGATTCGTGGTCTGAGTCACTCCTTAAACGTTTGCTAATGAATTAAATTTCATCTCAACTGCTATGGTGTAACAATTTTGAGATCTAATTTATTCATCAATTAATAAGGAAGTAATTTAAGCTTGCAATATCATACAACCCTAGCGGCGCTGTATTTACGATTTCTTTTACATACAGCGTGATTTTGAACCCCCTAGCTATATTGAAATCTGGGAATCAGAATCCCTAATGGAATACAGAATTGTAAGAAAAAAAGGTAAAAAACGAAAAATAAATTTAACCTTTCATAGAAATTCGTCCAGCTGATCGGCGACTTTGTATGAGAAATCTAATTTTCTTTTTCGTTTTTCACCTTATTTTCTTGTAATTCTGTGTTCCATTAGGCATTCTGATTCCCAGATTTCAATATAGCTAGGGGGTTCAAAATCACGTTGTATAGTTCCTTCGGACATACTGATATCAACGTTAACTTTTCATTTGATCCGTTTAATATCTGTATTTGATATAACGAATCTTATGTATTCCTAAAAAAATAGAGATACGAAAAAAAAAATAAGCCGTTAGTTTGTCAATAGAGCAACAAAGGACCATCATGGATTAGGACCATATGGTATTAAGATAATGTGATAATAGTTTGTCAAAAAGCGTCAATAATCCAAGATTACATACTCGCCCTATTCCTGGCTTTTTTTAAAAATATGTTAGTAATAGTAGTAACTCTGGTATCAATAATAACAAAAATTCACCACATTTAAATAAAATAAAACAAATCTAATAAAGTTAATCAAAAACCACCCCGAATCGTTCCCGGCTCAAAGGTTATATATGTCGCTATTACGCTAGCTGTATTGCCCCTCTGAGTGGCTATGGATAACCTTTGAACCAGGTACCATCCGGAGCGGCAGTCCTAACCTGGTTTCGTTTGGTGAAATTCCCGAAATTCAGGAGCACTAACGAAATTAGCTCTCAACCATGGCTAATTCAAGAATATAGACGTAGGCGTAGGTAAACCACCGTTCGTGGTGGCCGGCGGCACAGACAGACTGCTGTTACAGTAAGTACGGCTAGTAAAGTCATTGGCCGGCTACACTCGCTCTTGCAGTAATGCACGTTATTTGCAGCTCGCGACCACTACTCGATCTAGCCCCAGCAACGAATTTTTGCGATAAATGCGTATCCTACAAATAGGCGCTGATTAAGCCTAACGAGCGCAACTTTACGGCTTTTTCCTTTGATTGACGTCATTCGTGTATTAGGTAGGCACTGATGACAAGCCGAAGATCTGAGTGTAAATGTACACTAGACACATCCTTGAATGGGCCACTCAGCCCAAAAATATGAACGTTCCGTATGCGACTATTGTTAAGTGCTCGAAAGTATGCCCTTCTCATGCAAAACTAAATATATAAAATTTATATAGGATTGGAGACTGTTTTTATTAACATTACCAATGGTAGGATCTATAAGTAAGTCATATAGACAGGCTAAGTTACCCCGCCCCTTCAAGGATATCTCAAACATCTTGACTAGGTTTATCTAAATTTGACGAGTTCATGCAAAATATGTTAACGGAGCTTTCACGACATTGACAATTAGAAAATTAAAATTAAAATCTAGTGAGTCAATAAAAAAATAATAACAAATTTGTTTTCTTTTTTTAATGAAACTAACGTTATATACTGACACTATTGATACGCGGAAGAAGTTACTCACGTTAATCAACGTTCGTCACCAATCACGTTACTTACAGGCAGACATGTTTCGACCTCATCCGGAAAACCGATAATATTGATATTTAAAGTACTAAGAAAGGAAATACTGTCTGCCATGCCAATGGAGGACACGGTTATTTGTTTGTTATTTTCCGTGTATTTATTTCGTAAGTAAGGAATAAGCAAACTTTATGAACAGATCGACATATACACTTCCCACGATTGTATTTCGTAATCAAAAGAGCGGAGCCACTCGTAAAGTGCGTTGATTTAGAATAAAAATGACTCACTTTAAATATTTTATTGTATCATATGATAAACGGTCTTCGCCAAGATGTGTTTCCAGTTAAATGTAATTGTACAATGATTTATCAGTATTTTATAAGTGTTTTAATTTGCATTCACAATGCTATTTTGATATACTCTTATTAAATTAAGAAATAAAATACGGAAAAAAATTGCACGCGGGCGGCGGGGGTTTGAACCAGCGATCTTAGGTTTATGTACGATTTAGGTGTACGTATGGTGTATGTAGGTCGTACGTACCTACATGGACCTAAATTTAAGATTTCCGTTTGCATCGCCAGCTGTGCGTCGGATCGCGTGGTCAGGTAATAGTAATAGCATTCAGATGTAATATAATTTGTCAAAGTTTTTACGGCCGGCCGCTTGCCTGATGTCAGCCCTCTTGCGGCAGTAACAGCTGGTGAGTTTGCTGTTTAGATAACGCCTAATAATGTAATTGATTTGCCTACTTAGTTACAATACTCTTGGCACAGTAGTGACACGGTCACGGTAATGACGCGGTATCACTTAGGAGATAGGGCGAGATGCTGTTTTGATAGCGTCAAATACCGCAACTGGATTTGCACCTAGTTAGGTAATGTTGTCCTCGGCTTGGTAATAGCACGGTCGCGGTAATGGCAGGGTATCGCGGACAGCCGCCGGCTGCGCACGCGCCACTTCATTACCTAGGAATTCAGTGCAGAATACGGAACCAGTTGATAAGACTGATGTTTGGATAGCGTAAGATATTGAAAGTAGATTTGTGTCTTGTAATATTTTCTTCGATAATGAAAGTGTATCCATGGTCGCAGCTACATTGTATAAGAGTTCTAGGGCAGTATATAGAGAGATAGATAGATACAAAAAACTTTATTCGATCAACTGAGACGCACACTAGCATATATTGAAAGACACACAACTAGGAACCTGCAATTTGAATAGCGTCAGATACTGCAATTAGATCTGTGCTTAGTAAGGTTATGTTGTCTTCGGCGCGGTAATGGCACGGTCGCGGAAATGACGGAGTAGGATCGTTGGCGGCCGCCACACTGCACACGATCTGCTGCTTTATCTATTATTTCTAAAGCAGAATACGGAATCAGCTGGTGTAACAAACCTGCTGTTTGGATAACATCAGATAATACTACTAAATTTATCTAAGTCTAGTTGGATAATATTGTCCTCAACGCGCTAGTGGCTTGATCGCGGTAATGACGGCATATTGCTGGCGGGCGGCGGCCGGCCCGCGGCTGCGCACGCGTCTATATTATCTAAGAATCGTAGAGTAGAATACGGAATCAGCTGGCGCTGACGGAACTACTGTTTGGATAGTTTTAGCTGCTGATTAATAATACAAAATCTTAAAATACAGATATATATCTCTGTCATTATCAACTGCATGTCCGGTGGTTGCAGGTACGGCATCGATTCGCGCGCCCAGCGAAACTGCTACTTGCTTTAAGTATAATACCTACATTCCCTTCCCAGATCCAACAAATTCCTATCCTTCCCCAGCTTTAAAATGCTTCCGATGGGCAGCAGCGTCGGAAGCACACGAAGCCAAAGAAACTGCGCTCGCCAACCCACCTGCTATGGAAGGATATTGCCATACTCACCACGCTAAGGTATGGCAATATCCTTCCATGGAACGATGTATCCTTGGGAGAGGCCTTTGACCAGTAGTGGACTTATTACGGCTGTAATGATGATGATGATGAACCTGTGTAACTGAAGTCGAATATAAAACTTCCCATCGATACGTTCAATAAGATTTTAATAGACTAGACGTGTTGATTTTGAAGCTAGTTATAAAAAGATTTCCAGTACATAGCTAATTAAGTCGTGGCGTGAAGAGATCCTTGTCTAAACTATCAGCGAGATTTTTTGTTATTATGAAACTAACTATATTTATCTATTACATTAATTGTCATAAGTTGGTTCTTACATCACATCAATATATTTTTTAAGTCGGCCACTCCACAACATAAGGCGGTGTGTTAACTACCCACCCGCGAGTAGTAAATAAATTAGACCGTTTACGAGCGGTATCAGTGGTATCAGTGTGTCAAGCGTGAGCGCTCTTTCTTCTTCTTCTTCTTAGTCGGTACACTCTTGCCAGAGCGGTCGTGGTCATCATTATGAATCACGATGAGTGATGATTTTGGTAATACGGCGCCATTCGTCGCGGACTGCAGTTTTCCGGGTACATTCGTAAACCGAGCACTTAGTTGTGGCCTTAATCTGGTCTATCCACCTCATTGGTGATCTACCACGTGGCCTGGTGCCTTCTACTTTTCCCTGCACTACGAGACGCTCAATGGAGTCATTATCACGACGAGATATATGGCCGAAGAAGGTCAAAATGCGTGACTGCACTGTGGTTGATAGGCGCTGTCTGATGCCGAGTTTTTTTAATATGGAGTCATTGGTTCGAAACTCTGTCCACGATACTCCTAGCATCCGTCTCCAGCACCACATCTCCAACGCGTCACCTTTCTTCTTCTCGGTTTCACGAAGAGTCCATGTCTCTGACGCATAGAGAAAAATGGGGAATATTAGGCAATAAACGAGCCTGGTTTTCGTGGTCATGGTAATTAAAAATTAAAAAATTAAAATTCATTTATTTCGGGTAACTTTTTGACCCATATTACAATACAAAAAATAAATTACTAAATTACAGTCGCTCGAATAAATTAAATACAATTACATATACACAAAAAAAAAAAACAATTAAATACACATACACAACACACAATTAAAAATGTCAATAAATTTTAAATGTCAACATATAGGTACATATTTTTTTTTTTTTATAATTGCCTTTCAAAAGGGCGGCATGGCAGGTGCCTGTTACTGCAGTGTCGCAAGTAAGGACAATCCTGTCTCTCAGCTATCGCCGCCAAGACTGTATTGGAGCTGGCTCGCACCCTGCGCACCAGGGACGCGCCGCGTTTACGCATAGTAGCGTGAAAACAGTCAGTATGCGCGTCCGCAAACATCCCTGATGCGCTACAGAAGCGAGGCAGCCCCAGCACTGCCCTGAAGGCGTTATTAAATTGTACTCGAAGAGCGCTGTAGGCGGTCTGCGAGTATGTGGTCCACAGGCTGCACGTGTACAGCGATGTGCAGTACGCTCTGAACAAAGTAATCTTTACATTGTCAGAGCACCGCGCAAACCTGCGAGCCAACATACACGCCCTCCTTGACAGCGCTCTCCGCTCTCGCTCTATATCTGCATGGTCTTTGAGATCGGCGGTGACTACATGCCCTAGATAAGTGAACTGACTCACTCTTTCTAGAGGAGTGCTATTAAGACGAACGATTGGTAAGTTCTGTGGACATCTAGCACCGACGGTCTCAAAAACCATATACTTACTCTTCATGACATTATATACTAAGCCGTGACCACCAACATAATCCTCGCAGATTTTGATGAGCTCATTCAGGCCACAGATTGACGCACTCAGCAGACACATATCGTCCGCGAAACTGAGATTGTTGACACAAACTCCATCAACATGACAACCTACATACTGGCTACTGAGTGCAACAATCAATGCATCCATGTATAAATTGAATAGCGATGGCGAGGTCACTCCGCCCTGCCTCACACCGCACTCCAGTACATAGGGCTCAGACATCGTACCCGCCCATCTGACGCTGTTGATCTGATGTGTATACCAGTATTTAAAGATTAGAATAAGTTCTTGTGGCACGTTGATACTCTCTAATTTTTTCCACAAGATTTCATACACTACCAAATCAAATGCCTTTGACAAGTCGAGAAAGCACGCATACACTGGAGTTTTGCGAGCAGTATAGTATCTGACGGTATGCTTCATACAGAGTACTGCAGTTTCTGTAGACAACTTAGGTCTAAAACCAAATTGGTTATCATGCAGATGCAGATAATTATCCAACTGAGCATTCAGCAGACCGTCAAAAACCTTAGCTATCACAGTGGCTAAAGAGATAGGTTATAGTTGCATTTATCCGCTAAGTCACCGGTTTTATTTTTAACTATAGGCACAACAACTGTTTTCATGAAGTCTGTTGGCATATACGAGTGGCTCACGCACAGCGAGTAGAGCATAGAAAGAACTCGGGGAGCATGCGGTCCCGCATGTTGGAGGTGCTCAATACTGAGCCCATCGTGACCAGGGGATTTGCCTCTCGTCATCCCTTTGACAATTTTTGCCACTTCTTTTGCGCGAAATTGCACCCACATCTTTCCACTGAGCGCTTTAGCATTGAACACCTCCAGCACAGGTCCCAAGGGTGATTTTATAGAAAAATGGTCTTTAAACCCATCAGCAATGCGCTTGTGGTCACACTCCCCATCGACACTCACAGGAAGGCCAGGTTTTACATTTATTCTATTGGTGCTCTTCCAAAAACCGCGAAAGTTACTACTCGAATGTTTTTGAGCCAGTGCATCCATTCTTATCTGATCTTGATGATTCTGACACCATTTCAATCGCGATTTGAAAATTCTTCGACTTTCACACATCACATCATACATGTAACCAGACTTAGGTCTCCCACATTGGATCCATTCTGTAAAACTCCTCCTGGCATTCCTGTGAGCATCCCCGACATGCCTATTCCAGCCGACTACGCGCTGTCCGCGCCCCTCTGCTCGCGCACTTCCCCGACCTGCCATAGACGCATCACGGAGGGCAGTAACAATGTCACTGTAAAGCTTGTCAAGAACACGCTGGTGGCCAGGATCGTTACAGTAGTTGTCAGCACAATTAATACACTCAATTGGAAAATCTATCATTTTTAGCCTACTATGACACTCTTTAGTATATTTAACTGCCTGTTCGTAATTTCTTTCTCCCCATATAACCTTCACATTTTCGTCAACAATATTTTTGAAAGATATTATCGGTGTCAATAAATGCAGACTGCACTCAATGATGAGGGGAAAATGATCAGACCATAATGTGTCACAAAAAACAGAAACATTTACAACCGTTTGTTTAGCTGATTGGCTCGTTACACAGTGATCCAACCAACTGGACGATCCATTAATATCACTAACATATGTAATAGTGCCTGAATCCTCGCCCAGTAGGTCTACATCGACACACGACCAACACTGCTCTTTACAAAAGCTTAAAAGTTCGTTATAAAATAGTCCCGAAATGTCTGCATTGAAGTCGCCCAACATAAATACAGAATCAATGCCGTATTCGTCTATTAAAGCACTTACCGAACTTAAACAATCCGTAAATTCTGGTAGGTTTTTCTGGCTGTCTGTGGGCATGTAAACACTAATCACTATTATAGGTCTATCACTGGTAGTTATCTTTATCGCACACACACGATCGTTATCACATTGTAACACTGATACCTGCCTAAAAACACTGTTTCTCCACATCAAAGCAACACCACCATACGGTCTTCCGACGAGTATACCGGCTGTCGTGTCGACCGCCGACTTTCCCGTGTATCCAAAACCGCTGTGAATTGAGCTGAGATACGGTACATCATCCGGCAGCAACCAGGTCTCCTGCAAGGCTATCAGGTCGCAGGTGCGGCACAGCTCCCTCACACCGTCGACACAGCGCTTAACACTTTTACAATTGAAACTTGCAAACCTGTGTAGGCTTTTATCCATTATGTGATTTATTGGTGCCGTTCACAGATAAAGCTCTGTTCGTATATTGCTGTTTAAAACTAACAAAACGCCTGAACGTAATTCCTTCCGGCCAAATGTTCTCATCCAAATACAGTGACAATTTAGATTCAGACACAAAAAATTTATATGCCTTGTGATTACGTTTAGCCTTCATATTAATTTTTTCCAATGATACAATTTCTTGCGTTTTGCTTTTTATATAATTTATAATATCTTCGTCATTAGTTTCCTGATGTATATTTGTTATAAACATCGGTACCTTCTTATCTGCCGCCCTAAAGTTAAATTCAGCATCCTTCGCCTTACCGGATTTCCCTGCATACCTATATTTAGTGTTCGGTTTCTTTCGATAGGACACTTCTTGCCATCCATCTTCATTTTTGTTTACATATTTCGCGCACGGTAAATCTCGTCTCAGTTGAAGCTCATTGTCAGTAGTCATAATCTGTTTTGCTCCGTGCACTTGCACCGAACACGATGGTGCTATCGCCGATGGCACTGTCTCCGCACTCTTTGCACTCGCGCATTCAAGTTCGCGCGCCGAAGAGGATTCGTGTAATATCGGCACAGTTACCGGTGAACTGTCCGTGATCGCAATATTCGTAACAGCTGACTGTTGCGGTACCGATGAGTCACCCTCATTTTGTTCTTGGTGTACCTGCGTTGTCTCGATATTGTGGCGATTTCTCATAGTCGTTATTTTCATTTATATAATTATAGGACTCATCGGCCGAATTATGCAAATGAGAAAGACCCACAGGGCCACTATCCAACAAACACGCACCTCTTTTGTTATTGACTTTAAACGTGGACGTAGGCGGTAACGAATCATGTTTAAATTGAAGAAGTTCGGCTCTTAACTCCTTAACTTGATCCAGAGTAGCATACGTAGTTTTTATCTCTTCAATCTTGGCCGGCATAAACGATAGATCTTTAAGAAGTTTTACACAGTCCAGATGCTCCATTTTAAGACCCGGAATACGATCGAGTTTTCTGGCCACAAATACCGGTATTTCATTCTTCTCTGCAGATTTAAACAAATTAATAATATCTGCCAGATCACGTTCTTCTTTGCCTCTGTTCTTCCTGGTGATTTTTCGCAGGTCTGTTGGTACGGAATCAAACAGCAAAGATTTCGAATTCTTGATATCCATGCTGCTGTAAGTCGCACTGCAAATCCTCACAAGTGTTATTTCATCCACTACTGACACACAGTTTTGTAAGTATGCCAGCATTTCGTCAATCACTATATTACAATTACTACATTTAACTACGTTCGTAATTTTTACGATGCCAATTAGGTTCACACGCTCCTGTACGCGACGGGTGCGCGCGCGCGACTGAAATGTTCCTATTACTCCAAATCTTTTTCATTTTATCCATAGCGGACCTAGTAATCGCCATGCGCCGCTTGATTTCGTCTATGCAACCGCCTTTGTTGGATATTAACGTCCCAAGGTAAATGTATGATTGGATAACCTCGCAATTCCCTATGTGAGTGATGTGTGGCAAGTTGTTATTGGCGCGGTCGACAATCATCATTTTGGTTTTTGTGTGATTTATTTTCAATCCAAATTCTCGGCTTGTAGCTTCCATCTTTAGCAGCAGTTCTTCCATATGACGAGCACTAGTTGCGAACAAGGTCGTGTCATCCGCATATCGTAAGTTAGATATCCTTCTACCGCCAATTACGACCCCGTCCCTCCAATCTTCCAAGGCAATTCTCATTATCATCTCTGTATAGATGTTGAATAGTCATCATCATCATTAGGTCCTCTTTAGTCTCCACTACAGGAGCACGACCCTCTCTGTACTACTAGAGCCATACTTGGCCATAGCAGCCAGAGGACTTGGCCTACACTCTCCACGCTGGCCAGACGGGTTGGAGAGGTCTCACAGATGTTTATAAGCTTTGTTTAGCTTGTATTTTCTAAGTCGCCTTCTACGACATCCACGGGAAGATTTGGAGTGGTCCTATTCTACTCAGCCGGGTACCGCACGGCTATGATGAAATGTTGAATAGTATGGGTGAAATAATGCAACCCTGGCGTACCCCTGACTCAGGATGGAAATGACCAGACATCGTTTCATCTGTTCTGACTGATGCTGATCCACTCTCGTATAGACGCTTGAGTAAGTGAACAAGATGCTTCGGCGTGCCCACATCCAGCAAGGCTTTCCATAAGACTGGCCACTTCACCGAGTCGAACGCTTTCGAGAAATCAACAAAGCAAATGTATGTAGGTTTGTTAAACTCTCGTGCTTTCTCGATGATCTGGCGTACAGTAAAAATTTGCTCACGGGTTCCCTTTCCTTTTACAAAACCTGCTTGCTCAGGGGCAATTTCTTTCGAGAGAAAGGTCTTAAGGTGCTCGTTCAGAATGTGAAGCAGTATTTTACTTGCATGAGATATTAATGCAATGAGTCTATAATTACCGCAGACTTTTGTGGAACCTTTTTTATGAAGGGGAATGAAAACTGTATGCACCCATTCTTTTGGCCATGTACCGGTCTGCCAGATTTTATTGCATATAGTATGAAATATGCGGACACCATGATCTCCCGCAGCCTTAATTACTTCTATCGGGATGATATCTATACCAGTAGCTTTGCCAGTTTTCAGGTGTTTGATAGCAGCGCGTACTTCTTCTTTAAGAATGTCTGGTTCTAAATCATTCCCTGGTTCTGTTGATGGAAATTCATGTGAGTTTGGATCTTGAAACAAAGCCTTACAGTAAACCCTCCATGCTTCGGATATGTTATCTATTTCTGTAATCACCTCACCATCTAGATTTTCTATTATAGCCCAGGTCCTCGATGAAAGAGTCTTTGTTAGTGACCGGATCTTCTGATGGAAAATGGAAAAAGCGCTCTTTATGGGGCTTTAATTATATCCGTGACTTGTCAATTACGGCTATTTTATTGCATTTTTATTTTGATGGTGGCTATTAATTAATAAATCAATAAGTCTGGACAACAAAAGTCTAATTAGGTAGTTAGAAATCTGCAATTATAGAGAGATTTTAAATTGTATTGTATAGTCTACTAATTACTGAAATGCTTCTATTTTTTTATTAATCCATACTGTCCCACTGTTGGCTAAAGATCTCCCCCATTTCCTTCCAAACGTCCCTATTTTGTGCCACTTCAGACCATTTCTTTTCATGGCTCGTGATATCATCACACCAACGCTTTCGAGGCCTACCTCTCTTTCTGTATCCATCTTCCGGAGTCCACTTTGTAACTATAGTAGCCCATCGGTCTGGATGCATTCGGCAAACGTGACCCGCCCAATCCCATTTGAGCTTGGCGGCTTTGGGCCCCACATCAACAATGCCAGTTTTAAATGTTTCTATAAATAATATAATTCTTTTTTATACAGCATAATTTGTGATCGACGTATTAGTGGATAATAATAATAATGTGGACATATGAGACGTTGTACGCATTAAATAGAAGGTATGTTCCTTCCACATCAAGTCTTTTCCTTTGTCGGGTAGACAGAGCTCTAGTCTACAACAGAAGATATAATCTAAGAAATTGATATTTTCGTATGTGGAACAAACAACTCGACATAGTATTGAAAGGCTCTCCATTCTGTCTTGGATTTTCTACTCTTTCTTAGGATATTAGTATATTGTATGTTTCCTTCATATGTCCCGTACAAATAAATCTCTTTCACGCACGAAACTAACTGTGAGCGACGATCTAAGAGAAAATAAAAACAAAACAGATACTTATACCTACCTGAAGCATAAAGATATTAGTTGCAGTAAGAGTAAAAGTGGGGTTCGCCCGTCGGATAACGTTGTCGATATTATCGATAGCGTCAATCAAGATGCATCTGCAGGTATCGCGGCGGTGGCTCACATGCCATATGCTTTAAGCTACCTACGCCATGTTACACTAATTTGCTTCATTTGAAAGTGTGTAACGTGTGAAAACGTGCTGATCTTTAAACAAATTTAGTTTAATTTTGCAATTACAGCATAAATATAAACAAAAATATGCGCACACGTTCAAAACAAATAATGCACAGATTAAGCTAGCCCGAAAGTAAGTTCGAGAATTGTGTTATAGGTTACTAACTCAACGATACTATTTTTCTACAACAAATACATACCTATATAAATTAACATAGAAGAGCCAGTTCAATATGAAAAATATAATTTTGGAACTCGAGTAAAATCATGTTCATCTTACTTTTTTGTGCTTTTTAAATAAGGTCAAAAAATAAGACATGCGTTTGTAACCCTCGGAGGATTTGCGTTCGGGCCACGTTACATTCAGTGTTACATAACAGAAAATAATATTAAAAAAAACCGACTTCAACCAAACTACTGAACCAATTTTGGTGAAATTGAAATTCATAATCCCATTCTATATCTGCTCTTCTACCTTTTCTTTTTTTTTCTCTGACATACCATATTTTAAGGAGGACAAGGCAACAAACATTAAAAAACATACATCCGAATTGATACCTTACTTCTTTACTTGAAGCCGTTTAAACATAAATCTTACATCACATCATCTTAGTCGGTCGACAAGTCAATACGGATTTTTGATTCAAGGCAAATTTACAACCAAAAGCTACAAAACGCGCCTATGTAAAGTTTGCTTGTGACATATTGCAGAGCTGCGCCGAGTCCCGCAAAGGGAAATGTTTAAAACATGTCCTGTTTATGGTTTAATATAATCCGAGTTATTCTACAAGCGTATCTAGTTAGTATCAGCGAGCCTGCTCTGATTCTGATCGCCATAAAATCCTAAGAGCCCGCGATTCCTAATCGCAGTAGGCTTTAGGGTTGCATACACATGTAAATATCTATTTCTTTATTCCACTCCAACTTCTAAATGGCTTAAAAGGTTTTGATGTATGAGGCAATCGAGGTACTAAGAGGGTGCAAGGATTATTGCACCCCGAGTGTAATGAAGCTATAATTTTATCAGTCAAGTGCAGGCAATGCTATGTATAATGTTGGTACCAGATCAAATTAAATTCTCATTAAACATATCCATCATGGGCAATCAACTTGATAATGGTTTCTGATGTTTTCGCGATTGTTACACATTTAAATAAAATCACTTTAAGGCGCTGTGCATCACAAGAATACCGTAAAACGTCTATTTTTTCGTCGCGCAGTTAGCCTTATTTTCCATGGAATACTAGCATGAAAAAAATATGAAGTACATTTCAAAGATCAAAATAAATGGATACATCAAAATATTTTCAAAAAAGTAATTAAAATCTAGCAAAATAAAATAGCAAAAATGCTATATCTAGAAAAAGTTTCGTCGCGAATTACTTGATATTTTCAGCGACAACTACCAACTTTTTTACGACTATAAAAAGTATAACTAAATGAGCCAGATGGATACCTAAAAAAAATACAATATTTAGCTATAATTATTGAATTATTAAATTAAAAGTGAAAATTAACACGGAAATGGCCGACACGGGTTTGAAATGAGACTAGGGACAGGCCAACCGGTATCGCCACTTTCAGCCGCTACAAAGGGTTAAGGGATACAGCGCCTTAATACTGTATTACGGCAGGTAGTCTACCTGCGACCATGAAAACTGTAAAGTTTTCGAAACGTTAGGTGTAAAAATAATGTAATACGTGTATACGCGATAATACCGTATTAAAGTGATTTTATTTAAATCAACTTGATATTTTGCCAAGGGCTTAAAAAGTGGTATGTTCCCAGGCTCGAGCGACGTTTGGCAATCGACAACCCTGCCGTAGAGAACGTTGTTTTTGTACAATTTGCAATCTCGTCGGGATGCAACACGAGTCGCGCAATTTGTCCAATCACTTCCAATCAATAACGGATATGAAATATTAATAATTTCCATAACATTGTCCAATCTTTACAGCCATTTTCCGGTTCAATTATTGTGGTGTTACTAAAACTTTGATTTTGTAACGTCTTTTGTGAATATTTTTTTTTATTTTGTTATAAGCGGATCAACGAGAAGACGAAACACGCATTTCAATATCAACTTGTAGCTGAATGAATAATGGACGTGGTTACTGTAATATCCAACAGCCTTTTCAATTTTTACGTGCAGTACTAGATTTTTTGCCATTTTATCACAAAAACGAATAATCTTTTTCTTGCTGCGTGCGAGAGGAATTCTTACCCAGTATAAAGTTTCTCTGAAAGTGTATCTTCTGTTGGCAGGTCACATGACGACAAGCAGCGAGGATGTCGGCGGTGATGAGCACGCTGTCGATGATCAGCGGCGGGAGGCGCGCGCACCGCAAGCTTGCCTCCAGGTATATAAAGAACTAGGTAGCTTTTGACCGCGGCTCCACTCACGTGAATGTGGGGAAACAATAGCTTTATTCTTGGCCCTCAAACTATTTCCATATCAGTTCATTGGTTGTAGTATGACGAGGAAACAGACAGACAGAATGGCATTTTAAAAATATAAATATATAGATGTGGATAATAGATAACAGAATGGGATATAAAAAGCCTAAATCATAAACGTTTCAATTATTTCAAAAGTATAAGGATAGGATTAGTTGGAGTTTGCACAAGTATGAACTCGGCTCTTAATTTAAGAAGAAGAAACCTTTCGATAGCCAATACCACAAACGAGAAATACCAACTCCCGATTTTTCTCACATTAGCTCAACGAAGGAGCATCACCGTCTTCGTTAGTTGTTTTCTGAGCAACTTCGGGACGTTTGACTGCTTCCAATTTTATTGTATATTGACATATAACACAGCCAGATAGTAAATATAACGATTCGACATACAAGGAACATCTTTATTTTAAAATGAAATCAAATGTTGTCATTACATTTATGTCTGAAGCTATCTACATTCTTTGATGACTTGAAATACTAGAAGCTAACAGATTGGTACATTTTGTTGTCATTTTATTTATTTTTGAACCTGAACACTGGGCTTTTATAGAATACCATATATAGCAAAATCTGATGTCAAGTTGTATAGACCATTTCTGATTTTTATGGTAGATCTAGCAGCAGAACATCTCTAGATCGTGTCGCCCACGCCCGACCCAGGAATGCGACGGATACCGACCGGGTTACTGCCGCGTGGGTCGGCGCTGGGCTGCCATTGTGTACAACACAATACTGTTGTACATGCTTGTTGATTTGTTCATCTTCATGACAACCTCAGTTATCACCTGGCAGTTGTTAGTAGCAAAATAGTGTCACAGGTTTACGTTTGTTTGCCATGTAAGACAAACTTTTTTTTTCTATTTTTTTTAATAGTGAAGCTGAGTTAGAATAATAAAACATTTGTTTAGCTTTCGCCCGCGGCTCCGCCCGCGTCAATGTCGATCCCTCGGGAACAGTACTTTTTCCCGGGATAAAAAGTAGCCTATGTCCTTCTCGAAACTCCAGAGAACTTGTATGCAAAATTTCATGATGATCGGTTCAGTAGTTACGGCGTGAAAGCGTAACAAACAAACAAACAAACTCACTTTCGCATTTATAATATTAGTAAGGATAAGGATGAATAACAACATTATCGTAGGATTCTATAAACTATGAGATTCACAGTAGGGACAAGACTATCTTTAAAGCTGCGTTGAAGTAATTTTTCAGAAATTTTGATTTACTTTAATATTGTCGCCAGTTTCGCAATGTTGCATGTCATGCTCCTTCTAATCTACTCTCTGACCTAATATTTATATATTTTCTTGGGCCAGCCTCTAAATGTATACCTAGGTTGGTACCTAGTAATATTGATGAGCACTTAATCCTCATTCAACTAGAAACTCTCTTATTAAAAAAGCTATTTTATACGATTTCTCAACACAGTCCTACGCGTTATTTAATTAATGAAGATTCAGACAATGATGGATGACCTCAACTTTTAACCGCGTCCAAAGTTCCGAAAGGCCGCATAGCCATGGATTGAGAAACCTCCATATCGTCTTGGTTACGAAAAAATGACTTGGTTTTGTCTGGGCTACCTACCTGCTCATTAGTATATATAGTATCGTAGATGTGCATAGTGTAAGTAACATGCCTCTGCCCTAATTATCACTAGCAAATAATTATTTAATGCGATTGAATATGCGAGAGATTGAACTTGTTAATCATAATTTCGTGTAGGTGTCACGGTCAAATGACAATGCACACCCTGGTGTCAGAGTTCTTCGGAACCACCTCTCGGCCTCTGACGTGGTTGTTTTAACGACTACCAGATAGCAGCCGGGACCAACGTGCCTTCCGAAGCACGGAATCAGCTTTATTCAGACAATCAGGTGATTTAGGCCTGCAATGTCCTAACCAAACTGAAAACAACTAAACAAAGTATGCTTCCCGTGGGAATCGAACCTACGACCCCCGGGTCTACAGGAAAATGTTATAATCTCGCGGTACATTTTGTTCTTCATCTTTCAAGATTTTTTATTTTATTTTCAGCAAATTATATTGGGATTTTGTGATAAAAAAATAATTTCAAAGATAGGTTTCTTTAGCAAACACCCTTTTTCGTTCTCTTGTATGTCTTCGTGATCAATCCGGGTTTAGAAACCACGTATCGTGCATGAATTGCCAATGTCAATTCGCTTATATAGGAAGGGTATAGTGTTCGTTCGTCTGTGTCCTCGCATTTGATAGAACATTGCGGTTGCGGTCAGTCCGTAACTTGACGCGTCTAAATTAGTTCAATGATAGTTCAAGGTCACCAAATTTGTATCAAAGCGGACACAAACAATAAATATTATAAACTTAGTTTTTTTCCTACAAGTTTCTAAGCGTAATTTTTGACTTATACTCGTATGCTGCCTCTGATAAAAATGATAACGTTGTAAAACATTTACTTATATTAAATTGATTAATATGGTTTCGCGACAAACCCAGCCAAGTACGAGTCGGATTCGCGCACGAAAGGTTCCTTAACATTATCTATTAAAACGGCAAAAAAAACATGTTAGTTGTACGGGAGCCCCCTTAAATATTTGTTTTACCTTAATTAAATTATTTATTTTGAAAGTGAATATACAACTGAATATTCTGTGAATATCTACCTATTGCGGTTATCAATATCGAACATAAAATCACGTTTGTTGTATGATAAAGACCTTTTAAATATTTATTTTATTCCGTTTTTTTAGTATTTATTATTAAGAGTATTGCAGCATCAGAAATACATCATCTGTGAAAATTACAACTGTCTAGCTATCACGGTTCATGAGATACAGCCTGGTAACAGGCGGACGGATAGACAGACGGAACCATCTTAATAGGCTCCCGTTTTTTCCCTTTGGGTACGGAACACTAAAAATTATACAATTGTTACAAAAACACTGTCTGCTTGACCAGAGAAAATGAAAATTAATAATATTTTTTATTCAAAATAGGATACATTGTATCGCTTTTTGAATATTATATGTTTCTGTTGTTTATTTTTCTTTCTTTTGTGTTTGTAAAATCAAAAAACTACTAGCGTTTCGGAATAACAACTGAGAAGTTCTTGATGCATAGTCCCAAGTATTCTACGGCGAGGGTTACCCCATTATAGGAATCAGATCAATTTGTTATTAGGTACGTAAACTACTGACTAATTTCTAACTTTAGCAGACTTTTAAAGTGATCTAGATCTAGAGCATGTGGTTAGATTTATGGCGCAATTGATGTTTCCACGTTTACTTATCCCCACAAACTTTCAAAATTCTTATACTTATTGGTAGGATATATAACAAAGATGTAACCTGTCACATAAGTATCATAAGTATAACATAACCGGAAACTCGTTTACATTATAGATGTATCGATACGTTGACATAGATATAACAAAAAATTGCAAATGAGATAGCTAACGAATTACTGGCAGTGGAAGATCTTTATTTTTCTAGGTTACGAGTTGCTTACAAGATCGTATAATGGCAGACAACTATTATTTAAAGTAGAAATATCTTATACGCCATCTTATACGTTAACTAACTATAGTGAAGACGATATCCAATTATCATTCATCAAGAAAGTCCTGTGTAGCAGATTGCCTATCTTATAAAAAATAATTCACATACGCATACTATACAGGGTGAATAATTGTTCAGAAGAAACAAAATACTGCCTCCGTGGTCCAGTGGTTAAGGCGTTTGCCTCTAGACCCGGGGGTCGTGGGTTCGATTCCCACGGGAAGCATACTTAAGTTTTGTTAGGACATTGCAGGCTTGATCACCGGATTGTCTGATAATAAAGATGATTCCGTGCTTCGGAAGGCACGTTAAATCGTTGGTTCCGGCTGCCATCTGGTAGTCGTTAAAGGAACCACGTCAGAAGCTGAGAGGCGGTTTCAAAGAACTCTGACACCAGGGTGTGCATGGTCGATTGACCGTGACACCTACTCGAAATGGTGATGATGATGAGAAACAAAAGAGCGACTCAGCCAGCAATTTGTACTATGGGAACAAAGCTGGGTTCTAAAAAAATAGAAGCTCCAATACAAGTTGTCCAGTCGGCTGAACACGTATCAAAAAGACGATATTTTGATTTTTAACATCGTTCCCATTTTAAGCATATACGAGTAAATGGTCAGGGCTCTTTAAGTACGAGTATATGGCGACAATGTACATGCTGTAGAATAATAAAATTCTTTAAAAAGGGCGTGAAAAGATTTCTTCATCAGGGTCGGCAACGCGCGAGTGGCACCCCTGGTGTTGCAGGCGTCCATAGGCTACGGTAACCGCTTTTCATTAGGTGGGCCTTATGCCTGTTTGCCTACTAAGTGGTACAAAAAAATAAAAATAAAGGTGTTAATAAAGGTTTCACGCATTATGTTCGCGACAAAAGCTCAATCTACTTCTCCGGGAAAAGCTTCGCAAAAGCTCATAATTAGCGCCACGAGATTGCAGACTGCGCTCTCGTATCTACGATTCCAGCCGGCAGTCGTTAACTTGGCCTTCTCGCTGCAAGCGTACTATTCTTGAAGAGGGCCACGTAGCAAAGGCGCATGATTTTTCATTTAACAAAAGACAGGTCGTCAGACTTTAGTCGGCAATGACGATACGGTTTAACCTTTTCAGAAGGACATCTTCTTGCAAGTGTACGTCCTTGACACTTGCAAGAAGATGTCCTTCAGAAAACCGTCGATTTTATATTAAAAAAAAACAACGGGTTGCACTCTGGGAGTGCCGGCAGAAGTGAAAACTCGCCTTTGTTGCGGTCTCAGTTCACGTATCCGTCTTACGAATTTTTGACCAGGTCACGTGTTGTGACGCGAGTTTAACATTTTTTACCCATATTAAAAAGTGCACAACGCAGCTTAAGGAGTTTTCACTTCAAATACGCTTATTTAGTAAAAACTCTTAATATTCAAAAGTTTTTCGAACCTATCGCGTAGGCTTGTAGTGGGTCTCTACTATTCCGGCCTCTGTCCATTACTTGACAATCTAGTAACAGGGGTACATGCCCCCTGCACGTACCCCTGTTACTAGATTGCTATTGTTTCGACAGGTGAATTCTGATGAACGAGTGAGCGCCTTGATAGAGGCACGTATATCTAAATCACTCGTTTCGCGAAGTCACCTGTTTAAAAATAGTGTCTTGATCGTATCTACGACTCCGGTCGCTGTCGTTAACTTGGCCATCTCATGCAGAGTTATCGCGTTTCTGGATTTGCCTTTACCTATAATTTCCAGTTCATTGGTCCTCTGAGTGGTTTAATAAACTACTTGTGATAGGACCACTAAGTGCAAGGAGTATTTAATTAATATTGCATGCCTATCTCGATATATTGACAAGGTACATCATATATTTCTAATAGAAAAGCTGAGGGCAAATGTAGGAGGCAGATTGTCAGAGGGGTTTATATCGTACTTATCAACGTTTAATAAATGTTTCTTATTTACTGTCATATTTGACACCACAACATTTGTTGATGTCAATTATTTACTTATGGAATGCTTCTAAAGCTGAGTGCAGAAGAAGCGGCAACAAAGTGCACAGCGCATTTTTTTCAGACGACATCCAGTCACCATTTTTGTAAACCTTAGAAACGAGGTGGACTTAGTATACATTATTCAAATTAAATGTCATGCTTGCGGATTCTATTTTGCAGAATTTTGTCGAAACATGTTTGTTATGACGTTTCCGATGGTATGCACGGATAGACATACTTACATACTAATTATGCAGCCTGCTTCCATCCCATTTTGATTAGTTCGGCAACCCCTAACCTAACTTATGTAAGACTAATATTAACTATCTATGAAAACAGATTATCAATTCGACAAAGTAGTTCGACAGTATGAACAATGTTACGACTCAAATCAAACAAATAACTTACGGGTAACTGCAAAGTGTCATCGTTCTCTGTTTTCTTAATTCCTTTGTGCTAATTTTTTGATGAGTCTTTGCTGATATTTGACTAAATTTGTGGTGAATGACCTGCATTCAACCAAATAATATCATGTGTTTGAAATTACTTACGATTGAAATCGAAAAGTGCAAAAATTATTAAAATTTCATAATAAAGCTAATCTTTGAAATTAAGATGTACAGGATGAACCACTACCACACATAATAGTTATGTGTACACAGAATTACGAGGCGTCGGCACCAACCTCAAGCCAAATATTTTTATCTTTTAAGACATAGGTATTGTGCTCCCTAAAAACTGTGCATTAATAATAAAACATTTGAAAATTCGTTCCTTTTTTTGCAGCCGCAAATCGGGGCAATTCTCAGACGTGGGTGAGGACTCGCAGCGTCGTCATGAGCTCAGCAAGCAGCAGCGATCTGCCTCGCTGGTGAGTACATATTAATTAAAAACCAATACTCCCTTCTTTTTGTTTTTCTACCTGGACATTGTTCTAGACAATTTTCGTTTCATTTTCCAGGGAACTGCTAATCTTATACATATGTTGTTGTTCGGCCTGACAATATCATCTGGCCTGTGGACTGGTGGTTTTCCTACTGCCTATCCAGCTCTTTCTCACTGCAACTGCGTGCTTTGTCTATTTACGCCTTAGACTTTGGTCCTACCAAACCACGGTGAATTTTCACATTTGGTATACGAACTTCCATGCTGATTTGAGACAAAAGAAAAGACATAGAATATACTAGCTGCTTTTCACCCCGCGCAGACCGTAGATGCTGGTCAATGGATAGGGCAAAATCGGTGAAATTAGGCGATGCGGTAGCCATAACTTCAACCAACCCATCACTATTTTTAATACGCTTTCCATCTTACGCCCAATGCACGCTAAACGTGACCTTTGGGGTCTTAAAACCTTAAGGTCTGTTTACCCCACACGGGATAAAACGTTATTATATGTATGCAAGGTATACGAATGACCTGACACCATGTTTCCTGGTCTAATTGCCAAATCAAAGACTAAGTGCCAACTGTAATTCTAGCAAATAGATGCCTTGTCTTTCTACTTCCAAATGGTTAATCGCATTCACATCAGACCATTAGCCTCCACTTACAAGAAACAACCCAAGCCTAATCGATCGGATGTCGATACAACGAGCCGCACAATCACCGTCAATTTGTCTCCACACAATGACACAGTACGTCATTGTAATAGTCTGCTGTCAAGACCGGCGCTGCGTAGGAGACTTGTTATGCGCCAAGTATCTACTACTACTTCAGTAGTTCAGTTAAGGGGAAAGTTAAGCCTTAATCTTCCAAAACATAAAGTACGGAAGTCTTGATCTGCATATAAACATAACTCATATTAGGTATATATTACTCTCGTATGCTCTCGTGGGAAATCAGCTGAAGCACACCAGATTAATGTCTCAGGAGGACACTATATAGTATAAAGGTATCACATGGCAATTGATTATTATCGTACATGATCCTAATTAAAAAGAAGATTTTTTTGGAATCGCGAATACGTGTATTATATTCACTTCCCAATCATGTTATCCTGTGGATATCTGTGCCTAATATAAACACACCATGATGTAATTTAAAATAAATCAATGCTAATCAAAACAAATAAAATAAGTTATGCATTGACATATCAGCATTCTTTTTTTAACCTACTTTGTAAAACCAACTTTCTACGGCACACAAGAATGGCATTAATTTAATAAATCGTCTTTTGTGTCCATTACGGACTTTCTGCGGAGAATAGCCGAAACGCATGGCAATTACAAAGTTTTCGTTAGTGTACCGTAATTAACTCGGAGACAGCGTTCACAGTGGGCCAGTTCGGGAAAGCTTTGAAGTTGAGCAAGCGGCGACAGCGACAGTGTCAACAATCGATGGACTCCAAAACCCATAGCTTTTATAGTGTCGGCTATTACTGAATTTATTTTGTTACTTATTGAAAAGCTTATTTGCAAATAATCTTTCATATAAAAAAAACCGACTTTAAACAAATTATTGAACCGCTTTTGATGAATTTTAAATATGAAAAAAGTAATTTGTCGCGTCGCTTTATAAACGACAGAGTTTGTGGTAAAAAACATTAAAAATAAACACATACGAATTGATAATTTCCACCTTTTTGAAGTCGGTTAAAAATAATAAAGCAGTTGAGCAGATGTAATATCATACGTGAATAAATATCTCAGTCATTTGAGCTTTTTTAAAAATTTACAATTCGCTCGGCTATTTTGAACTCCACTCGAGATTCAAAACACATCGCCGCGGGCCATCATAAGTTGTTAAAAGGAAAGTAGCACGCATCCCTGGTGGTTAGGTAAATAATAGTTGCCAAATGGTGGCTTTGTTAATTTATCTTGGTCGAGATTGGCTAGGAAGTACTCTACCTAAATTAACTCGTAGTATACCGCACCTACCGGCGGCGCTCCACCACTGTGAACCCCACTAGAGATTGAAAATACATCGCCTACGAACAAAGAGTTGCAACGAGGAAAACATTGGCGGTAAGGTAAACAATAGTTTTGTCTATAATTGACTAGCTCCGTGGCGCAACGGTCAACACGCCAGCCTGCGACACGGAGTGACCGGGTTCGATCCCCGGCCAGGTCAAGATGGAAAATGATCTTTTTCAGATTGGCCTGGGTCTTGGATGTGTATCTATATATGTATTTGTTATAAAATATAGTATCGTTGAGTTAGTATCCCATAACACAAGTCTCGAACTTACTTTGGGGCTAGCTCAATCTGTGTGATTTGTCCGTATATATTTATTTATTTATTTATTTATAGTTGGCAAATAGTGCCTCCCTTCATTAAATTAGGCAGTAGTAGGCTAGCCCTGCTAGCACATTGCCTAAATCTCAGTGAGCTTGTGGTCCAATACGTCCACCGGCGCTCGACCACTGTAAAATCCAACTTAAGATTCAAAACACATCGCCCGGGCCATCAAACAACTATTACGAGGAAAGTAGCACGGATCCCTTGGCGGTTAGGTAAACAATAGTTGCCAAATGGTGGCTTGATTAATCGTTATGCGAAATGCAAATGTGCTAAGGCCGGTTACATGTGGTACATAGTGAACACGTTTATGGAAATACTAAAGATGTAATAGCATACGCGAAGTAAGCACTTTTTTATTATTTTTGTTTACTAGCTGTCATCTTTCCCACTTCACCCACGGAAGAGCAAAGGTTTTCTCCATTTAGTATAATTGTCACCTACACATGCCTATGTTATAAGACTTTAGGATCTAAGACTAAAGAGTATGGAAAAGATATTAAATAGATTAATTTTCAAGAAAAAGCTTTATACTTTTCTTTCTGAACTCTAGTCAGCAGATTTATTCATCATTGCCCACTATTTTGTACAGGTACTACATATTTATACATACAAAATATACATACATAATGTATATGTTTGTATGTATAAATATTTGTACGACTATGCTTACATTGCACATTTAGGAGGCACGCGGCCATATCGCGTGTCAGCAATTTCGTTACTTTAACTAACATCAAAATTCTTATAATTTTCGAGATACTATCGGCCAGACAACGAGAAAGGACCCGTCATGCCCAACCAGCAAGATGTATCATATTATCAAAAAGCAATAAACCAGTTTACAATGTGACCTGGTCTTGTATCTCCGCAACATCATCTGCCATCCATCAGCATCACATCTCTACATGTATGGTGTTGGACCTAACACCTTGCCTGCACCGTACAATAATTTATCAAACCAAATATTTAAGTTTTAATCACTATCTATTATTCCATCCTTAAAATATTTCTATCTCTCATATTTATTTCCCACTTTACCACAATTTTTTATCGGTTTAGAATGATTTTAGCATTTAGTCACCTACTGTAAGCTCTTTAGGCTCAAAAAGCTTTTTAAATAAATAAAAGGAATTAATAATTGATAATATTCGTATTTAAGAAGACCTAGAAATTGAAATGATCATCAATATCGCCGTGTTCCCATGTCTTTGGGCTCATCAGTTACACCCATTTGTTCCAACATACATATCCGTGGATCTTTTAAAGTAGCTGGTACTTTAAAATATCCACGTTGTTCCACGATATGATTATTCCTGACTTTGTCCAGTAATGTCACTCCTCCTGTCCATCTCAACACACGCATTTCTGTTCATTGTTTTTAATGCTTTTCTTGGACTCGCATCGGCCAGCATTCCGAACCGTACAGAATCGCAGGTCTAGCAGCGCGCTTCTAAATATTATATAATTCCCGGTATTTTTGAGTCGCATTTGAGTCAAATAAATACTCACATACTCATGCATTCATTTCAGAGCTTTGAATTCAGAAGATTTGAGTGAGAATAATTATTCATTCAAAATAACTTATATACTGTAAACAACACCTTAGCCTCCTTAACATATCTTGAGTAATCGGATCTACAATTGTTGGGTTTCCTTCGATCGCGTGATTTATGGATCATCATATTCACCATTTGCGGATGGAATTGACATATAGGAAAGGGAAATATCATCATATCATTGTATACACATGCGCATGTTTAACCACACCACGCTACACGATAAACTGCTTTAATTACAATACTAATCATATTCAAATATCAAAATTGTAGGCTTACATTAAGCCTCTTGCCATAGAGTCCAGTATTCGTATGAGCAATACCCCCATGTAACAAAATTACATAATTACTGTAAAAGACTAGTACACTAAATGATTTAAATGAGTAAAAGTTTTGTTGATCAACTAAAGAAGAAGCCTGGTGTCATGTCGTATTAAGAACTGAAGAACAAAGCAAAGGAAATAGAAGTGCACATACTTTATCGACAAAAGCTTTTTGAGGCATTATTTCTAGATAGGTCACGCAAAATTGCAATGTAACTCACATTCTCTAACATTGTTATAATAATTGATTTTAACAAAGAGACATCTAACTTGCGGTTAGAAAGCATTTTATAGAAGGTATGGTTAACCTTAGTGAATCCACCACGATCCCTCAGCCCGATTCCCCAGGGGATAACTCAACAGTTCACCAGGATCGACGGCAAGAAAAAGTCTGAAGACAGAGTCACACAGGTTGTTGTTTGAATACGAGTCCTTGTGTATCAACCGAGGAAGCTAATGCTAACCATGTAGAACGTACGTCTACTAATAAATACCTAACTAAATATAATTTCGGTACCCGTTCAAAAGCGTATTAATGTAATAATATTAATAAGGGGCATGTAACATCCTCGTCTTCATCGTCACTTACCATCAGGTGAGATGGGAGACAAATGCCTACTTTAATAATTAGTTAAAAAAAAATTGATAATCTTTTCACTGAAGAAGACACGACAGATTTTTCAGACCACAGTTTGCTTCTTCCATTACATCTGTACAGTAGTAGTAAATTACATCTATGTATCTGCACAGCAAACAAATTTTCAATCAGAAAATGTGATTCAGGGCAGACAATAGATGTTTGTGTCAGTATAAAGTTCGACAATACGCATTCTATATCATGTTGGCAATAGGTAATTGCTAGTCGTAATATTTATGGATAAAACATTGTTTTTCACCTAATACACATAATTGCTTGATGGTATTTGCATTCTCATGGCCGACGCGATTGAGTAACTATTTAGTGCTCAAATTAAAGCAATTTGAGCACTAAATAGTTACTCAAGATTTAGCATTGTCTGTAAACATTTAATACAACAAGCAACCCACGCTGGTATTGCATTAATAGTAAGCATTATATATGTAAACCTAGGAGGATATATTTTACTTCAATAAATATAGAACAGAATATACTATATTGCACCAATATAGAAATACAACAATAAATAACACACTACTTAGTAGAAAAAAAAAACGTTGGTACAAAGGCAAACTTATCGCTTTAGCGATCACTTTCAGTCTACCTTAGGGTAGATGGTAATATCCTTACTATTATTATAAATGCGAAAGTGAGTTTGTTTGTTTATTTGTATGTTTGTCTGGAGTGCGGAGAAGGACATAGGCTACCTTTTATCCCGGGAAAAGGTACTATTCCCGAGGGATCAACATTGAAGCGGGCGGAGCCGCGGGCAAAAGTTAGTAATACATATTTTAACAGCCAGCAAATTTAAGATAGTGTGGAGAGATAGTAGGATTTAACGTGGTGTTTGAAATTAGTGATAGTTTGAGCTTTCCGAATATCGAGGGGAGGGCATTCCATAAAACCGCTTGGACAGAAAAGAACTTAAAGAAATATTTGGAACTAGCTTTCGCCTGCGGCTCCGCCCGCGTCAATGTCGATCCCTCGGGATTGGGATAAAAGGTAGCCTATGTCCTTCTCCATACTCCAGAGAACTTGTATGCAAAATTTCGTGATGATCGGTTCACTAGTTACGGCGTGAAAGCGTAACAAACAAACAAACTCACTTTCGCATTTATAATATTAGTAAGGATTGTGAGCAGGAGTTCTTAGCCTGAGAGAAACAGTACTACGCAAAGCGCGACTCCTAAAACCACTGAAAACACTAAAACAATCCTTTAAATAAGGAGGAGAATGAGGATTAAATAATATTGAATAGAGAAAATGCACAACGTGCATGTCGCGACGAAGCCGAATAAGGAGCCTCTTGATTTGAGAACGGAAAGTAGATACATGATCAAATTTGTGAAGTCCATATATAAATCTTAAGGATAGATTCTGGAGAAGCTGAAGTTTGTTCAATTGCTCTTCATTGGTGTAGAGGTAATACGTGTCAGCGTAGTCAAGTAAAGAAAAAAGAAGGGATTGTGCTAGCGCAATTTTAGTGCCAATAGGCAAGGAGTTATTCAACCGTCTAAGTCAACCGATAGCGGCAAATATTTTTCTGCTGATCTCTTTGATATACTGTACCAGGTGAAGGTTTTATCAAAGACCAATACTAATTTTACAGAGTCACTCAAGAGGATTGACTTATTTTTTAAAGGTAAGGGATGGCAATGTATTTCATTCAACGCGAGAGATATAATATAGTATATTAACCAAGTACACCTTTACAGGCAGATACTGGTAAACTCTTTGATTATCAATTAAATAGATGATGAGGGAGGGATGGAAATCACCCATGAAATCCATTCATCATGTCTCTACTTTTGGCACCCCCTTAAGTATATATAAATTGGTCACCATCGACGTTCCATTAAGCTTGTGCCTAGAACGGCTGCTCCACTCGCTCTACCCTCGGTTTGGCTTTGCATATGCTGATTAAAATAAACACATCATATCTCATTCGCGAGGTATTCAAGGCACGCGCTACAGTGCGCCGCCCGGTGTGTACGCCGCAAAACAATACAACACAAACAGTTACAACACTACAGCAACACGCCAACCTGTTGGCACAAAATAAAGATAGACAAAAAGATAACTATTATCCCAGCAGCAGGTTATCTATTCTGTTCCGCTAGTCGCTAGAACTCACGCCTGTTATCAAGAAGACATCTTCTATGTAACCTCGTAGAGGCTCAAACGCTTCGAAACTCGACTCAGTGGAGTACCAAAAATAACAATTTGGCATTATGTAATACCAAATTCTTCTTTTTTTTTTCAATATAATTTCTTTTCAGTTGAAATATCAATATATATGGGTTTTTCTAGTAAATCAAATTCATTTCCATTCACGAAATTATGTATAAGATATAACGCGATACACCGCATAGCACTATTTCAAATTCAGCCTAAAATTTGATGGATGCCTGAAAAATTGTATTCGTTTTCGAATTCTGACTGTAAGAAATCTGAAGGGTCATATCTGCGGCCGTCGGTAATTCGTGTTGTTTACCTGTCACCATCTGCGCCCGACATTGTGAGAGCGATGACTCAGCACTATGTTTGCATCTGTAGCGTCTCATCTCATCTCAATACTCTCACTTTTACTACTCACGCAGTACCCATTGATGGGTATTAGCTGAATTACAACATGAAAGTGTTAAAGGATGAATAATGAAAAATTGTGATATATTTAAAACCACATCTGACTCTATTTTCTCAGCATCTGTCGACTTGGCGTCCCGTATTACCTTATCTCTATGGGCGTCCCTAAGTCTTTTTGAAGCTATGAAGTCATAAATATTCAAAGGTATCAAGTAAAAAAAATCGCCATCCTTATTTGGAAATAATTTGAAATAAAATAAGTCTTCGTCTCGTCCGCATGATTCGGAATCGCATCGGCACGCATATCTTTGTCATTGTAAACCAGTTTTTAAACGCAAAGGCTATTATAGTTTAAATGTATTAAACTACGATACATAAAATAATTTCAAGTGTGAGAGCTTTATGTGGCGCCGGACCTCTAGTTAGCTGTAGGCCATTATTTAAAAAGTTAAAATTATTGACATTAATTTCTATGTATATTTTGGACATATGTATATTTGTGAAAAAAACCTACATTTATTTAATAAAATACCATATCCTACTATATTAAGATACCCAAATCGTCTGGCTACATTATCTCATACGACTAAATCGTTTCAAAGTAATAGTTATAATATGGCAACAAAAATTTATAACCATTTATCAGAAAGTTTGAAGTCCCTACCATTGACAAAGTTTAAAAAACAGCTTCATACTTTATTGGTAACAAACTGTTTTTACAATATTAAAGAATTTCTCAATTTTAAATTTTGACATGTAGCGCCCTCGAACATTTCTCAATTCTATGACATTATATTTGTAAATTATTATTCTGTTGTTTTTATAATATTTAATTTTACTGACATAAATGTATTTTCAATTTATAATTTTTACTATACAACTAATTCTCGCAATTTTGACCATTATGTAAAGTTCTTAAACTCACTTTGAACATTTGCGTGCCAACTGTTGGCGCAACACGCTTGTCCAATAGAAATTTGACAAACCCATTGTCCTAATATGTTTTTCTACCGTGCTTGCTGCAAATAAAAGTATTTCATTTCATTTCAAGCAGAAACGGGACTTTATGCTTGTTTATTTCGTGTTGATGTCTTTATAACGGCAATCATGTATAATTATTCATCGTATAATTATTGGTTTTATATTTATTTTCCGTCAAGTTGTACAATAGATTAATCGACACCTAAAGCGAAAGTGTGTTTCCGGAGTTGTTACTGAAACAAATAAAATATTCATTGTACGAGTATTTGCTCTACCTACCTCATATACTCGTAAACACCTGGCCGGAACCTGATAGTAAAAATTACTACCTTTTCCATATTAAAGTTAACTCTTCAAATATCTACTAAACATAAACTCTCTTGAAGTACCTAGCGATTAACTGCAAAAAATGCTTGGAATTTAGTTGAGAATTTTTATTTCTAAAAATAATAACAAAGTATAATATGTATGTAAGTAACAATTAAGAATTTTCCGCTCAAAATAATACGCAAGAAATTGAAAATTTTGGGGTAGCCATAAGTTGAGTAAGACCAATGAAATGCATTAGCTGATGATATTACAAATGCATGTATAATAATAAAAAAAATCAATACCTACAATATTTACAGCACTCCGTCTGAAAAATAGTGTCTTTCAATCCTACTCAATTATTTGTTTTCCGTTACTAACATAACTATGTATACGTAAAGAAGTAAGGTAATGTTTGAAGAGTTCATCATAGTATATCATAAATATACATATGTATATGGACAAATCACACAGACTGAGCTAGCTCCAAGGTATGTTCGCGACTTGTGATATGGGATACTAACTCAACAATTTAACTAAAATATTGAATATATTTTAAATAAATTCATATATAATACATAGATAAACATCCAAGACCCATCCAGGTAAATCTGAAAATAACATTTTCCATCTTGACCTGACCGGGGATCGAACCCGGGACCTCCGGCAGCCTGGCATGACAACCACTAGGCCACAGGGCTCTTCAAAGTATATATGCAAACTTTGTAGCTAATATACCACTAGCAACTTCTAAATGAACTAAATAAACAGATATGGTTTCTTTTTATTTTTCATTGGAACGGCTTGTTTTGTATTATTTTTGTTTGAATAGTTTTAGTTGACACTGAGATGCAAACCCGGTGGTAACCAGACCTTGGCACGTAACAGAGACGGCATTGACGCGAAGAAAACTGATATCAGCGGCCATGACTTTCGCAACCTGACATTAGGTATCAATTACCGAATCTTGCCAGCGACGTTTGTTCTCGGTGTGATTGATCGCCTCTTGATTGCGCGAGAGATCGGTTTCGTACAGAAATGGAAAGTGTTGTCCGTTATGGTGCGACGCGTGATTTACGATGATGCAGTCATTTCTAGTGCATGGCTTCATTCAAATTGCTGTTTTCTCTCTTATTTGTTGCTTTCCAATGTACATGTAATTCCAGGCTTACCATAGAATTAAAATGTGTGTACCTGTTCATCGAAACTTAGTTTTTTTATTTTATTTTATTGACACACGGTGTCACTGAAGACCAGCGGCGTGATGTTACTTAAGTATGTACGTACATCATCGCCTAATGCTAAGTTACCCCTTTTGGTGCCTTGTTTTATAAAATGTTAGAAATAAGTATTGTTTGTTTTATTTGGCTCCAAATAAATTATTTTTCTTTCTTTGTAAAAGTCTGTCTAGCGCGACTTACGCAAATGTCGATATAGCGCCTTAGTATTCAACGCTACATCGACTATAAGGAAATAACTGGATTGTTACTTTAACAAACGTTTTTGCTTGATTTTTAAAATTGAAATTACAACTTTGTTGAGCTATTTATGATTCGCAAACATGCAGAAAATAAACAATATCAATTATTTGAGATATTACTACCTGTATTTAAAATAATTTCACATGAGTCCTTATTGTTTTTGTATCAATCTCCTGACTGCCATATAAGGGTCAAAAAAGCAGAAATGCCCTTCTAAGAGATAGGTATTTTAATGATGGCTCGCTGGAGTCCGCGTCAGGCTGTGCGGGCTTGTCTGTCAGTCCGGCCGTCATCGCCCACCGTCACCACGGACGGCGGCAGACGGCGGGAGACGGCTGCAAAGATTGTCTCGACGATGATTGCCAATCAAGCGGATATTAAAAGAGCATATTCTTAGAAAATTATCATTTTTATATATTTACAATTTTATAGGTTAATTTTACTTATCATTATTATACCAATCTTTATCCTTACTAATATTATAAATGCGAAAGTGAGTTTGTTTGTTTGTTTGTTTGTTACGCTTTCACGCTGTAACTACTGAACCGATCATCATGAAATGTTGCATACAAGTTCTCTGGGGTACGGAGAAGGACATAGGCTACCTTTTATCCCGGGAAAAAGTACTATTCCCGAGGGATCGACATTGACGCGGGCGGAGCCGCGGGCGGAAGCTAGTATATAAATAATTTCTTTATACTTTGCAATCTTAAAATAATATAATAAAAAGGGAACAAACAGGAACAAGCTTTCGCTCACGACAACGATTGTAGACGAAGTATAAAATTGTTCTGCCGGGCGGCAAGTGCACATGGGAATGGAACGCGAATACGCTCGCGTATACATAAGTCTCGGGACTAATAATACTTTTCGGTTTTCTGTCATACTCGTACATAACACAAATAAAGTTACAGTGCGAAAGCGTTACAAACTAAGAAATATACTAAATGTCTTTAGCATTTATATTCATAGTAGTAAGGATTCGATTGTAGATTTTTTCAAGATCTCTTTGATCGATTTTGATCATTAGAAAAGCGGTCTGTACTGCACTTATAGGCCAAATCATCTTATTTGGTTCAACACTGATTGGTTGTTGATAAAATATCACCAAAAATAAAACGAAGCCCAAATTGCTTGTTATAACAGGACGCGCGTATATGAATAGGCCCACACTAATTTGTGAACTTGTATCTAACTCAACCATTTTATAATCAATACATATATAGGTATAGACATATATCTAAGACCTAGAAACTCTCCTGGAGAGGAATTCATTTAGTTTGGCGGTTAGTCTTCGTCTAGGGGCCCGGACAAATGAACCTCATTGCTGTCGGTGCGGGAGAGATGTCGATACCCTTGTTCACCACGGCCTGGCTTGCCGCCGCTGCGCAGGTCGTTTTTTATGTCATGCCACCCTAAATAATGTCATCCGTCGTGCCCTTGCCTCCGCTGATGTGCCAGCAGTGCTTGAGCCCGCTGGTATCACTAGGGACGATGGCAAGAGATGGTATGACACTCATTCTTTGGAAAAACGGGCGGTCGCTTGTATGGGACGCCACGTACTTGGATACTTACTGTGGCCCCATCCCAATCACGAGCAACTGCCCGAAGGGCGGGCACTGCAGCAGCCGTAGCGGAGGCCTTAAGTGCCCTTTTTTTTATAGGGCCCTTTGCCGCGGAGACCTTAGGGCCTTGGAGTGCGTAGGCCCGACAGATTTTCAAGGAGATTTTCGCACGTTTAATCGACATTTCCGGTGACCAAAGAGCTGGCTCGCACTTTGGCCAAAGATTGAGTTTGGCCATTTACCGAGGAAATGGCGCCAGCCTTTTGAGCACCCTGCCCGCCGACCGAAGTGATTTGAAATCAATTTTTAATTTAATTTAACCTTTAATAAACACTTTTATAGCACCGTCTATTATGTTTATCATCATTTAAAGAGTAAACAGGATTTTCCTTCTAAGTCTATATATTTATTTATTAGTATCGAGTAATATTTTTTAACTATTGATAGGTAAACTGGAGACTCGAAGATATTTTTACAACTTCCTCTCTGTGATGAATCAATTAACCAGGACTGTGGATCGTGTCGAGCGCATTATATGAGCGGCAACGGACGCGATAAATATCACGCCCCTGTTTATTACCATAAACATAAACTTTGCTGGCTTTCTATTTCACATAAATTAGTACTTCTGAATACATTAAATAAATACGTTAATTACTTTAAACGCATTAGAAGGGCAAATAAGTAGGTAAGTAGATATTTTTTTTTATATTTGTTAGACTAATACAGGTGTAAATTATCGGCATTCCCTTCAAGGGATTACTCAGCTATCAAGTTGAACACCAATGTCGGAAACTCAAACAAAATTTTCATACAAGTGTTCGGTCACGACATTTTGTATAAAAATGACGATTTCTTTTTTCTAGTTCCCAGCATTGGTCCCATAGTAAAAGTTGTTCATCTTAATAGGCGGAGTCACCCTTTTGAATGAATGTCGGTGGTTAATTTACACCCGTTATTTAACCCAATTGAAAAGCTCTTGCAGATAGTTGAAAAGACTAGAAAAGGTTTCCCTTATGACGGCTATTTGAACGATTTAAAGACTGAAATAGGGAATTTTGAGGTTATTCAATATTCAGCAGGATCGAAAATGTTGCTGAATAATAATCCCATTCTGAACTATTATTAAATTAAGAAATAAAATATAAACAGCATTGTGGATGCAAATTAAATACATATAAAATATCCCCTTCTGAACGTTAATATTATATTATTTCTGTATCTGGCTGGGGTGAGAGTTGAAGCCTCATAATGCAGGAATGCTGTCTCGGCTTTCCAGTGTAATAGTTGCAAATGTCATCGCAAACACAGTTTATACGCCATAAAGCCGCATGCGCGTCGTCAATGGGGATACTAATTAAAACTTACCATTTGTAATTTTCCGACGCCATGTCTTGAAATTTTCTCGATGGTCTCAGTGCCTGGGATTTCTTCTTAGATTTTTACGTCTCCAATATCTCTAAAAGCTGACTAAAAGAAGGAAGATGCATGTATGTATGTGTTTATGTGAGTTTATTTATTCCAACATAACTTCTGAAAGTCTGAAAAGATCTCCACCATTCTGAGTAATAAATAACTCACTTAGATGGCACATCGACCCAAAGAGATCCTTGGCTTCCGGAGATAAGCATTTCCGTTTCGGTCCTTCCTCATGCGCCATCTCTTGCCAGTTATTGGCCTTAAGCTCGCGCAGGTCCTGAGTAACACTTCCTTTATTTTTTGGACAATATAGTCATGCGTTTTTACCTGACTTCAAAAAAAGAGGTTATTAATTTTTGACCCTTATGTATGTAATAATGTATGTAATAGGCATTGTTAGAATTGCACGATTTTATATTTATTTATGGTAGTCTACATCAGCAACGTCTATGTCAAATATCATTAGTGTACATATGTATATTTTCACGTATATGTTAGAAACTAAGTCTTTTTAGGTAATTTATTCGCTTAAAATAAAAGAAGATCCCAATTACAACTTGGTGATGTATCCTTATTGACACTATAAATAAGGTTGTGATTATGATTATGATTATTAAGGTTGTTTTGTTTTCTTGTAAAATTGCAAAAAAAGTATTTTTTAGTTATACCTAGTCGAACTCAGGAAACGTGCAATCTCATCAAAATACGTTCAATCGTTTTTGAGTTTAAGTAAGTTGATGTAGTTAAGTATTTATCAGTCAACAGGAATTATTTTTTTATAACTTGATCTTTATTTTTTCTTTTGAAATTATAACACCATTGACGAGATGGTAAAACAATCCCAAGTTTAGACGATTTGCCCTTACCTGACTTCGTTATAACGGCGATGGAGTTAACGATCCGTCACGGCGTTAATTAGGTAATTAGGTACTGCTTAATTACATAACTAGGAAGCCCATGGAATCACTTGTATTTCTAACCGATAAAACTTTTTAAGTTTTATAAGCAGAAAGACAGTGAATTTCGTCATTATAAAATGATGACTAGGTATAACTTTTAATATATTTTTCATATTCAATTCTTCATTAGATGATGTAGAAATAATATGGTAACAGACGGACAGTAGAGCCATATTAATAGAGTCTCGTTTTTACCCTTTGGGTACGGAACCCTAAAAAATTACATGTAAGCAAGTAAATCATTATTCTCAAACCCCCTTTCTGTAATACTTACATTTAACAAGGTGTCTTTAAGTGAACTGATTACCACTTAACTGAATAATATAATTGTATCAGGTTAATAAATTTAGTTTAGGTAATTGTTATTTAACCTACATATAGGCACCTGCATGTTTGTTACTACTTGAAATATAATTTTTCATTTGTTTGTTTCAGCAAACGTTGGAGACGGGTGGGGGTGGCGGGGTCGTCAACCTCGAGAATCTGGAAGCCAAGGTCAATCAACTTTTATTTTTGTATTATTTTTATTCACAGGATGTTTTACTAATTTTCTTTTATTTTTCAACTAATATATTGAATTCATAATTCTGTTATTAAAAACTACTTATAAATAAACCTAACTATATTCATACTAAAAAAAAACCTTAAATATAAAATAATTAAAAACTAAAAATCTAAACTAAGATGTTGCCCGTGTGGCAAAGTGCCAAGAACACTAGCTGCATTCCCCCGCTGAATAGCAATCGCAATTCTTTGCGCGAGGAAAGAGCCAGCCCTCTTGTCACCAGCGGCGTCGATAAGCCTGGGCGCTAATCCCTTTACAAATTTCTTAGTGCTAGGACCCCATGGACCCAATGTTTCGACACCAAGCGGAACAAACATGTACTCATTAGTAAGAGAAGCATATTTGCGCCGCTTGGCGTCCTCTGCAGCCTCCGCCGCGGCTCCAGCCTTCAGGACGGTTCCCCCGAGGCGAGAAGGGGCCACCGTGTCGACGCATGTTGCGTCCCAGACGAGAGCCCTCCCCCGCTCCCAGGGGACCAAGGTCAAGCCGTCGGGGCGCTTGCCATCGTCGCGCGCTAATCCAGCTGGTTCCAAAATGCTTGGAATTTCGGCAGTGGCAAGTGCCCTTTTAATTATATCATTAAGGGAGCCGTGGCTGGAAAACCTGCCTGCGCTGCGCTGACAGTGTAGTCCATGGAATCCGTTTCTATCGACGGCGCTGCCACACGGACAATGATGTCGTTCGACAATGGCAGCTCCTAGCCTGAGACCTACGGCGATTCGAAAGCTGCCATTGTCGAGTAGTGTTCCGAGGTTTGCCGAGGGAAGGGCGTGGAGCCAATGACCGGATTCAAATTCTGATACAGCACGAAGCCTTGCGCGGTCAGTGTCACTGATAGAATTTTGAATCAGAAAATTATGATCTCTCTGTACCAATGGAGCATCCCAAAGTTTTTGACGGTTTGGTGCCTCAGGGATGCTTTCATTGGGACAGAGAGTCCTCCAGGCCTCGATTGCATCTGATGCACAGTGTATCTCAGCTGAAGTGGATTTTAAGATTCTTGCACACATATGTGATACACTATGCACGGACGAAAGAAAGGCTGGAAGAGCAACACTTGAAATTTTCCTCACTCCGATGCCACCTGATCTAATCGGCAAAGAGGCTTGAATCCAAGCGTGGTCCTCGAGGTTTAAATTTAGAATTTTTACCAACGCGTTTTTGAGAGTGGCATCTAAATTGTCTAACAGATTTGTATGCTTCCAGATTGGGCAAGCTCTTAGAATATAGGTAAATTTAGGTACAAAAAGGCAATATTTAAGGATGGTATAGGCGATGTGAGAATTTAGTAGGCCCAATCTGTTGATATTTTTCGAAAGTATTTCTGATTTATTTTCTAAAAAAGGTCTAACGCTTTCCTCGAGTAACGGCGCCCCTAGGAGGAAAAGTGTTTTATTTTCTAAAATTTTAATGCCGGGTGCAATATTTTGAAAATTTTGAATGATAGAAATTCTATCGTTTTCATGGAACTTAGGCGAAACGAACAGTTCACATTTGTTTAAGTTGGGGTCTAAATTTATCTTCCGGAAATTGCTTAAGACTCTAATAAGGTCGTTTTTGACCGTATCTACTTTTCCTCCCAAACAGGCGTCATCTAGGAACCATGCATTTAATTTTGATTTTAAATTGGCAACTATGGGGTGGATTCCTAAGCTGAATAATGCTGGTCCTAGAGGGTCGCCCTGTTGAACGCCTACTTCTGATGAGATTATTTCACTGTTGAAAAATAATTTTGTGGGAGAACTGTAGGATTGTCAAATATAATTATAAATACTGGGTGTATGGATAGACACTTCGTTCAACAGGGTTGTCCTATCAATGCTGTTAAAAGCATTTTTGACATCAATTTTGAGTAGTACATCCGCCTCGTTGTCATTTGATAAAAATGTACGAACCGAATGTACTACTGCTTCACAACCTCCACGACTGCCAAATCCTAGTTGAGTAGGTTCGAATACTGACTTGAGTGTAGAGTAATTCTTTCTGCAGGCCAGCTTTGACGCCAGCCTACGGAGAGTGCATCCAACGGCAATGGGGCGAAAGCCTCCATCTTTTTTGTTAAATGCACAGGGGCGCGCCCCGAAAAATAGTTCCCTGAAATTTTTCGTAAGAGTCCCTGAAAAAAGAAAATTGCAAAATTTTGTTATGTGGTTGAGTAATGCCCCGCCGGCGTCACCGGCGGACGCGCTGATCAGATCTTTGAGATGCTGAGGCGTGAGTCCGTCGATGCCACCTGCGGATCCATTAGGAAACGACATAATGGCATCCCTAGTATCTTCAATTTGGATTTCTAAAGCCGAATGAGTTGTAGTAGGATTTGGAGGCGCGGTTGTTGATATGGCCGTGGGGTGTTTGTCACGTAGGCTTTCCAGTGTATCAGAATTGTTCGGAGCTAGTGTGTCATCTGAAAAGAGGATCCTAGCTGCATTTCGCAGGTCCCCGTCCATTGCCTTTTATTTTTTGTTCAACTAATTATTAACTATTCTCGCTTCTAAAAGGCGCTTTAACAGATAGTTAAAAGTTCAGAACAAAAGACATCAACACGTTTCTGTAAGTTCAGTATGTGGTAGTATAATCATTTAAACTTAAAATTTTTGCAACTTAAATATCACAATTCAGTTGTAATCCGCTACAGTTTTATTAGATTTCTTTACAATCACAATCATCATCATCATCACCATTAGGTCTTTTAGTCTCCACTGCCGGAGCATGACCCTCTCTGTACTACCGGAGCCATACTTGGCCGAAGCAGACAGAGGATTTGGCCTACACTTTCCTCGGGTCGGAGGTCGGCGATTGTTCAGAGAACAACTGAATGTACACCCGTGAGATTCGTTAGCCAATAAATATTTGCAGGGCCGATATTTCGCACTGCCTGTTAAATTTTAAAAACGCAAGGACTCAATACGCAATGTCTAACTGGTTTTTCGATATGATGAAACAATATTTTGTATGAAAATTTAAAAAGACAATTAATTAAATACAATTAAGGAATTATTCAACTCTGTTTCCTCGGTACATAGAATCATGTCGGACATAAAAAATGGATTTTTATTTTGAGTGTATAGTATTTTTATTTAGCCAAATCATAGAAATATATTAATTTTGTTAAATACATTATTTATGTATTTAAAGTTACACCAACACAGTTTTCTTCCTCTTAATAACCTTTCCCTTTCATATGTGTCCATATGAAGTCCATACAAAAAAGTGGGATAAGGTAATGATTTTGTCGAGAAAACTTTGACGCGAGTGCGTAGCGCATCGAACACCATTCTGAACGCGTTGGCCGACCGATGGGACTCCCCATTGTTATGTCGCTGGATACAGCTTCATTCTCCGGCTGCTGGCTACCAATATCTGTAGCATAGGGGTATAATCGGAGGCCAATACCTATATACCAATTTCATTTAAATCATTACTAACCCTAGAATAAGTTTATAATTATTTACTAACATAATATGGATGTAATTATCTGAAATAAATGGTTTTATTATTATTATTATATAAAGATCTACCTATAAAAATGTATTGCGTACATTTACAAATTACAATGGGCCGGCGGCAGCGCGGGCTGTGGGGCTGTGCTACAGATAGCATCGCAGACGGCGATAGCGTCCATTTGTTTTGTTACGTTGTTGAGAATTAACCAAGAATGTTAATTATGGGGATGTTCTTCGTGTGGGTTATATATTTAACCGCCAGTTGTCGCCTGAAGAACGTAGCGCGAATTGAAAATGTTCAGTAGCATATTGATGTGAGATGGCAGTCGTTGCCTTTGCCTGAAGGCTTAACTAACTTAACGACTCCCACCTAATGATGAAGGTTGGATTCCTTCTTAAGAACGTAGAAGTTCTATATATTTAATGCCTTCATGGTTATCTCAATGTATTCATCATTCCGAGGGATCAGGTATATTTATGAAAGAAAACTTACGTACCGAAGACAAGTTCAAGAGAATAAAGCGATTATAAGTATAAAATAGGGAGGTATAATATAAAATAATTATAATATAAAGAGTAAAGATAAATAATAAATTACTTACTACACCACGGACTAGAGCACTGTTTCCTCATAGGCATACCTCTAATATCCCTCGAAAGCGCGTTTACTACTCCCTGTATGAGCTTAACTGTGAAATAGAAGAAGAATACATCCTTTCAAAACTTGATTGACTGAAAGAGATTCCTTCGAGGGCTCAGTCCGACGGTATGCAAATATTTCATTTTCTATAAAACTGTTTTAATAATTGTAGTGTTAAGATTTTTATACAACAAAGAAATTACAAACAAATCAGAAAAATAACATACACAAATAAAGATAATTAAGTTTAATTGGAATGTATAACCCAAGAGTTACGTTAAGGCATATAATCTTTAAAGACGAAGTAAACAGCATAGATTATTCCAGCAATAATAAAGTCGACGTGTGGGAGTAATTAAACGCAGCTCCACTCCAGCACCAACAAAACGAAGCCAGCTAATGTTACATCAGGCGCATTATGTAAACGTTCAATAAACATCGCGTTTTAAACTGGTCTATTTTTGTCGCCGAGATCTGCGATGCTGAGTCTGATTCCTGAGTTTCGGTAAAATAAGTACTTAGCTATTTTTACGTCTTTTCACGCAGACGGAGATCAGGGGCCCAGTCTTGCCTAAATAGGCATCATCTATTAGTTCTGTTACTGCTCTTGAATCTCAGTCATTACTAGATGAAGAAAAAAGCTTAGTATTTTGTCGTGAGTCCCTTAAATTTGTCTGTCGTTCCTATTTCCTGACATTACTCTTGCAAACGAAACAGGGAGAAGATAGGTGGAGGTCTAAAAATAGCGTCCCGACTAATTTAGCTTAGATTTCTAATCATAATTTTTATGATTGTTGGATTTTGACAGCTGCTGTCAAAAATAGCTCTAGTTACAGTGCCGCCATCTGGGGAACGAAACCCCAAATAAAACTTTTTTATTTTTGTTTATTTAATAAAATATAAAAAACGGTTTTTAAATATAAAAACCGTTTAAATTCCAAAGAGAGTATGGAGCGGCCACTCAGTTAATTTAAAAATCCAGTTTGTCTGGCAACTCGAAACCGATTTATCGCCGGGTCAGTTTCATCTCTACTTTTTGTAACATTGGCTATATTGCAGATGTTAATGAGTGTGACACTTACCCCTCATCCTAGGTTGTTTCCGGTGGTGTCTTTTTTTTGCATAGAATCTCGAGGTCCGCTTTTAATACACAGAGTTTTAGTTTATACTACTCATATAGTTGCCGTGTGGTTTCCGGCAGAATAGAATAAGACCACTCCAAGTCTTCCCTTGGATGTCGTATAAGGCGACTTAGGAAATACGAGCTAAACAAAGCTTATAAACATCTCTGAGACCTCTCCAACCCGTCTGGCCAGCGTGGAGAGTATAGGCCAAGTCCTCTGGTAGTACAGAGAGGGTCGTGCTTCTGTAGTGGAGACTAAAAAGACCTGATGATGATGATGATGATGACTCATATTATAATACGATTTAAGCTGCATATATTCTAAATTAAGTTTTATGAGCTGATTATAGCCGCGAACGCTAACCTAGAATCGTAAGACAAAATGAATGATGTAAAAATAAAGTGGGTGCTCTTTGTTTCGCGTAAAATTTTTCACTTCTAATTTCACTTCGCAGAACCTTATTGATCTAAACTTGTAATATAAACGGTGCGGTGGCCAACAAGCCGCACAACATAAATACCTACTCACAGTATTTGATCACATTATGCCATTGATTGCATTATATGATTTGTAATAGTTATGGCTTAATTTGATATGCTAAATAATATCATTCTAGTTATAATAAAATCAACCAGTAACAAATAGGTACTTAGCAAAAGTTTGTGAAGTTATTTTCTGCACAATGATTATTAGACGTAACAGTTTTGTGCGTTTTCGTTTTTTACTAAATTGAAATTATTTATTGAGAATAGTGGAAGTAATACATTTATTTCGCCATATATTAGTAATTAGACCTAATGAATATTTTGGGAAATAAATACATGGCGTAAAAAAATTCAACGAAAAGTAATTAGACTAAATTAGGATAAAGGAAAATGTTCTAAAAAAAATTGTACGAAAAGTCTGTCCAATCTTATCAGGAATATGAAAAAATAGGGGAACTAATATAGACCCTAATTAAGTATGTATACGTATATTTGTCTGCACTGGGAATCGCACCCAGAGCGCAGTGTATATACACATAATATAATAATAGTGTAATAGGACCTACATTAGCCACTGCACCACGCAGGCCGTAAATCATTAGGAGTACAAACTTAAATAATTCTGAAAACTTCATTCTTATTGTTCTACGATTAATAGCTACGGAACCTAAATTGATTTTATTCAATAAACAATCATATTATTTTAATCAGTACTCGTATAAGCAAAAACAGTAATTGCAGAAGCGTTGACCGTCTGCACATTAGATTAGGTAATTTGTAAGCGCCGGCGTCCGTGAAACTGATTGTTTACACCGGCGCTCCACTGCCATCTGGATCTTCTCGGTTTCTCGCTTTTTACAATTTTAAAATATATAACACTTTACTTTTTTTTCGATTTAGAATAAAACCTCAAAGAAAAGGTTTACCTGGTAATGCGAAATGCTTGAAAAAGCTAAAAAAATAAAATTCAATTATCTATTAGAATTTCCAGTATCCAGGTAACAGTGTAATACAACAAATTCGCTTAACCACTCTGGATCTATATAATCGGCATGAGAAATATGGTATAGATACAATCTCTGTTACTATATTCAAAATCGTATTGATGTACGAGTATATTGTACCTTGCAAATGAGCTCACCTACCCACTTCTACCTTGAAACTCCTCAGATATGTTAATAAGATACATATATACACGTCTTAACGTGTATTTTTTGGTAAGCACTCTTCCATTCACCAACAAGCACTAGCCTGTATAAATTACAGTCGTATATTAAAAGGCAAGGCGTGCAATTATTCAATTTGCAGCTGCAAAAAGGAATACATTGTGCCGAACTGGTCCGCGTTATACGCGGCAATTTGCGGCCTGACAGATTTACAAGCCGCGGAGAGGACACTCGGGCACACACTACATCGAGTACAGATAACACGCCGAGGTCCGTTCCTCCTGGGGGCCCTTTGGTGATGTTGTCTATAAAGGTTAAGGGGACTCTGCCCTCGCCTCAAACGCCCGGTGAAGTAGCGAAAGCTCGCTTGAAGCTAGCTACATAGTATATATAAAAAAAAAAAAGCTTTCTCAATGTACGCCTGGTCGGCCATGGACACATACGAGTAAATCGAATTTATTTAGATTAGCAGTTGATACTCATGATATAGAGTCGGGTGAGCGGGCGATACTTGACATACAAATCCCAACAGTCAACTATTTTAAAAAGTGAACAGCCCAACAATCATGACAGCTAGTAAAAATATAAGTTTATTTGATGTTAGTTTTGACTAGGTTTCTTCAAAAACATGTCTGTGTCCTCTATGTTTTATCCATGGACCCGATAGAGGCAGAGACACGAGCAACATTTCCTCGCGGCTACATTTGATTACAGTTGCTATTCATTCTGTACGTATAGAAACTTTCGTTGCCTCTGCGTGAAATTATATGTTAAGAGGTAGTTATTTATCTCTCAAGTTTATGAAGAAAAAAATTAATCTCTTCAAACACTCGTCGTTCTGCGTTGAGGAGGCACGAGACCACAATTTGGGAACTTGTGGCACATTTTTTTGTTGTGCTATGGAATGAGCTCACAAAAATAGGTATGTCAGTGAAATTTTTTCTTGTGAACCTAAAATTCCTGTAAGTTACAAAGTCTCATGTTTTGTGGGTCTAAACAGCTCTTTGAGAATTTTATAGAGTAGTGAAGAAAAGCTTTGCTCAACAGCTATTTAAATACTGTGTTTATGGACATGGCTTCGCAACAAAAGTTATTATACATCTTGAAGGCAAATCCTTACTAATATTATAAATGCGAAAGTGAGTTCGTTTGTTACGCTTTTACGCCGTAACTAAACTACTGAACCGAACATCATGAAATTTTACATACAAGTTGTCTGGAGTACGGAGAAGGACATAGGGACATCTTTTATACTTTTGAAATGGACTTTTCCAACTAATAGTGTTGATATTAAATTACTATTATCATACATAATCAGAATCATCCTCAAATCTAGTCTGAGAGAGACTTTTTATGCAAGTTTCCCATTCTATGACGTTCCGGCTGTCTACTCTTGTACAGTAATTATGTTCAATATTAAAATATACAACAAATGCATTCGCTAGGTATTTATATAATAACATAAGGCATATTTTATTCTATATATATTATATACATATTCCTAGCGAATAGATATTCAGTTAATTGTTAAGCATCTTTACGTGCATGTACCTACTAATTGTACCACGCCTACACTATACGATTTTATCGCGTCCACAATCGAACGTTGCGCTCAAACAAACCGCTAGACATTTAGTGATAGGTACGCGCGAGTACATAAATATCGTGTGAGAAAAAAGGGCGCAAATAAAGCATTGCGGTAAACGCGCACAATCGGTGGGAACGCGACTCCAGCGAGCTCACGGACGGGGAAACGCACCGCGACGCGATTAGGAGATATCTGATCTTAATGAAAGGGGTGCGTATCTCCGTATATTATATACTCAGACGAATGTTATGTCTTTGTTTTAAGACTGGCCTATTTATACGTAATGACCGGTGTGAACATCATATTTTCTAATCTTTTAAACTCCAACAATCTTTATGTGCAGCTGAAGGGAGGCGATTATGCGCTTTTTGATCTCAATGAAGGGAAACATATGAAATCCCAAGGAGAAAGTTTTTCAAGTAAATCAGAAATAAGTTAAACGTGAAAAAATTGGATACTCCGTCGTGTCGACAAGAGCTAATCTCTTCGGCTTCGTGCCGCATACTCCGGAGAATGTAATATATTCTTTGTTTTATACCGCAACTAGCATATAGTATATTTGCATGTAATGAGCGGTGTGAAGATCATATTTTCTCAATAAACGTGCAAAAATGTATGCAAAACTGAAGAACATCTTTATGCACAGCTGAGGGAATGATTCTTAAGTAATTGTGGCTCTGTGCATTCTTGTTGATACTGAGCAGAATCAGTATTAGTATTACCTGCCGCATCATCACCGTTTGCTTAAAGCCAACATCACTACCTATGGTGTACCCATTAGCGGGAAAAGCTCCTCCTCTGTTCGACGAGATGTTACCTGTTTCAAAGAGAAGCACAAACAGGAGTCCAACTACCGACATTCCTTATTCAATCACAAAGCCGCCACAGCCAGATTAAAATGCCCGGAACAGCTTACAATTGCCACTCAGGAAGCTTAGATTACAACTTTGAAAATATACCCTCCACGTCTATCTGGCCCCAAAGGAGCACCTTCCACCAGGAAAAGACTTTCCATGGCCTCTGTGGAAATCTTTAAACAGTCTCCGTACTCAGGTTGGTAGATGTCAATCCAACCTACATAAATGGGGGCACTCCTATTCTGCTGCGTTTAATTATCCGGCCCAGACAATGGCACATCTGCTGCTCTGCCCTCTGTGCCCTCTGTACCACCAGCACTAAGGAAAGCCTAAATGGAGCTACAGCTCAGGCCCAAAAAGTGGCCAAACACTACTTAATACAAAGTTATTTAAATGTGAATCATTGACACGATAAGAAGAAGTATTAGTATTTAGCTTTTATCAATATTAAAGCTATACTAATACTGATTTTGTCGTATTTAAGTCGGTATCACAGTCAAATTTCAAATTATTAAAATTGTCGGAAATACCGACTAAAATGCGTGAGTGAAAATGTTTGTTGTATTTGTAAGTATCTAGTTTGATTATGGGCGTGTAGATAGAAAAGGAAAATACAATAGTGACGGATTGCTAGCCACGTCCCCTATTGATTTAATTCCACAGGTTTTTACCCATATCCTTCGTCAGCTTCTACGATCTGGCACGAAGAGATGCAGCAAGTACATTCTAAGATTTTCTTTTATATCAGCAACCAGCTATAGAGTAGTCTACACAAATGTAATAATGTAGCTAAAAGCCTTCCGCCGTCAAAGCGCACTTCCTGGCTCTGCGAAGCGAAGCGAGGCGTGCGACGGAAAGCTCCTGACGACTTCCGAGTAAAGCTGTTAATTAAGCTCTAAGTACGAACGATATGTCTTAACCCGTCAATCGCGGAAACGCAGACACAATGGAGTTTTTATTGTTATGCGGCCAGATCTGGCCTCTTGGGGGCTGAAGGATTAATTAATAAAAATAACTAAGATCCGGCTACAAGCTCCTCTTATGATAATAATCTTTTTATTTTTAACCGACTGTATGTTTTTTTAAATGTTTGTTACCCCATAACTCCGTCATTCATTATTGAAACGATTTGAAAAAAAGATATTAACTTAAAAGGGCATGTTTTCCAATTGGTCCCATTTTATTATCATATATTTTTATATTCTCATAATTCTGTAAGTCGTTGATTGAAGTCGGTATTATTATATAAAAAATTGTTAAAATTTTGAGACGTAGGCATGGATCTAAGGTAGGTTTATAGTTTGATATATGCTATTCTGAATAAATCTTTGAATCTTGAAGAAATTGACTTTGTTTTATCCTCATTATAACTATAATATTTACAGTTGTTTTAAATTTTAACGTTAGTTTCAACGTTTCAGTCTAATAAATAAAAACACGACCACCGAAACCGGTAAAGCTTTTGTCACTCGGAACAGTGCGAGGTTGTAATGAAACTTCCCATAAGTAAATCAGTTCAGTAATTATGAAGTTATAGGGATGTAGAAAAGCTCACATATATACCATACTAGCTGTCCCGGCGAAGTTCATTTCCCTATTATTATTATTTTTATATATATTTCTTATATTTTAATAATTATTCTGCTGTTCGGGATCAAAGATTATAAAAATCGGTTTACGTATTCGAACAAACCCTACATTGTTTTATATATATTAAAATTTTCGCCTCGGCACTAAGTCGGTCGTCGATAAATAGAAAAAGAACTTGTGAAATAGAAGTAATAAAAGTAATATTAAAGATTTGAACTCTGACATAACACTTCTTTTTTTGGCAGGTGTAAAAGATAATGAAAACAAAAAATATACTCTAAGGTCTCGTTTACGGAGAGGCGACGCGTCGTGCAGCGCGTAAGCGGCGCGTGCTGTCAAAGGCTCAAACATATGGCAAAGTATGGGGCTGGGGTCGTTTACGGAGAGGCGTTTTTTCGAGCGTTTGCCTGGAATGTTTGGTTATGTGACACAAGCCAACCCAGCATTGGACGCGGCAGTGCGCGCTACGTCAGTGACAGTGACATAGGAAGTGCGGGACTGCGGGGTGAGGAGTATTGACACAAATCTAACACAAATGACAAAATATATCAAACTAAAATTGACCTGGAATCAATAGATATATATCTGCTTTTTCCTTACGCTGTGTTATATACTGGGTGGCGCAAAAGTAAAGACCCTATTTGGTTCAGCTATAACATTTTTTCTAAATTAGAAAACTAGATTTAGGTTTTTTTAAATGTATATTTGTGCCATTAAATTTCGTACCATTAGGATTTAAAGATGATGTCTTTTAAATGGTGACCTCCAGAGTTGATACACATTTGAGCCCTATTTATGACATTTTGCATAACTTGCCGTAACACTTCCTGCGATATGTTCGTTATTTCTTGACGAATGTTTTCTTTTAGAGCTGCGAGAGTCTGTGGCTTGTTCACATACACCCGAGATTTCAAAAAACCCCAAAGAAAGAAGTCTGGACTGGTCAGATCGGGTGATCTTGCAGGCCAAGGCAAATCGCCAAAACGAGAGATAACTCGGCCTGGAAAAGCGTCCCTCACACAATTATTCCACGTTCTTGGGGAGTAAAACGGTCCATGTTTATTTTCAGTGTATTTTACATTTGTTCACTACACAATTTTCAAAAACAGAATGACAGAAAATGTCATATAAAAAAAATAAAAGTATTTTCTTTAGTGCCAGTACTTTTGCGCCACCCAGTACAAGCAGAATTGACGAGTGTTCCACGGCGAAAAACGCCCCGCCACACGCGCCGCCCAATGAGCAGCGTCTCCTCTCCGTAAACGTAAGTATGGAGCTTCATAAGTTTGAGATTCAGCGTTCGACGCCGTGTGCCACGCTACGCCGCGTTGGACGAATCTCCGTATACGGAAAACGCGACGCTCCACGCGCCACTCAATGCGCCGCTCAACGCAACATCTCCGTAATCTAGTGTTCGACACCGGCTTTGAAATGTATAAAATCTAATTAATTGTAAAAGCCATAAGGTCTTGAGACAGACGATCGTTGTCACCTTCAAGGAAGAACGCGCCGAGAAAAGCCGACAGCTGGTAGACAGCGCCGTCGCGATAATCGCTGTAGTTGTAACGGTACGCACCACCAATCACATACACCGCTAATGCATTATATACTGACGTTTCTATTAACATTTTTCATCGTATTTTTCCAAGCACTCTAGCTGTATTTGTGATGTTACGGAAATATCTGTCTTCCGCTATTTAAGAAGCATTATAAAGAATGTATTTTTACGCGACTGCTAAAAAAGGTGTGTATTGTTTTTCGAGTTCACGTATGAATCTATTTATTGTATTTACTACTTTTGTGACGAAGTCGAACAACGTTCTGACGTCACGCGTACGAAATGGACCATCTATACCTAAAAAAAAGTGCCTGTGTCACCGTTAATATCCTAACGACATTTTAGCTTGAGAAAGTTAATTTTACTGACTTCACCAATTTTTGGGAGATCTTACCATTGCACAAAAAAAATGCGCAATTCCCATTGGAGAAGATACTTTTGTCCCGGAAAATTATAATATTTTCAGACGATTACGACGTGATAACAAAAACGCATTAGATGCTATCTAGAGCATGGAGATAGAATCTCTCTGGAGAATCCCGATAGCAGCTCGATTTGCTCTTGCAAATCGAGCTGCGCACTAACAGCAAGAAATGGAATCCAAACGCAGTTATGGCTTGTCCTGCCGCACTGGCCGTTTCTCCGAAAGCTAGCTGCGCGGGCGCGTCATTACTGACAATTTTCTGCTAGCTGAAGAGTCAGAACCACATCATTTTTTTCCCGAATAAAATACTAAAACTACACTTTTAACGCTCTTTCGAGTGCCTAGCGATAATCAAAAATGAAAAAATCGTGGAGTTAACGTCCAATTCCGCCAGCAGCTTGATTTGCATAACAATAATAGAAGCAAGGAATGGAATCTAAACGCTGTTAGTCACCGTAAAAAGCGCGGCGTGTGCCGCCGGACATTTCTCCGAAACCTTGAGATAATGAGCCGTGCTGCGGCCGGCGCAGGCGCATCATTACGGACAATTTTCTGCGGGCTAATGAAGTTAGAACCAAACGAGTAGGATTTCATCCTGAATAAATAAGATACCTTAGAACATCACACTACTTACATTGAACATTTAGTTAATTTTATAATTAAGTAATGAATAAATAAATATTATTTATTACACCAAAATAGAAAAGATACAAAACATTTTTAAATTATATAACATAGTTTTGCACAAGAAGCGGTCTTATCGCTAAGAGCAATCTCTTCCAGGCAACAAGAGAAAGATAACGATGATAGACTGTATAAGGTGATTCCACCATTCTTAGTTTCCGTGTCCGCCTACACTTGCATTGAAATATACGCTGTGCTTGTGGTTTATTTAAGTCCTTTAAATTAATTGACCACGAGCACAGCCTATTCACATGCACTTCACCATCTCCATTTGGAGCGAAGCTCTATGATTCTGATAGTTTTTGCATGTGTACTTACCATGCCGTGTTAGTAGAGTCCCGTAATCATAAGCTTACCCTCGGCAGACGAAAACCGCGGCAAAGCATTGTACACGTTGAGGCCACTAACATACACCTCCATTCCAGCGCAAGCTCCTTGGTTCAGATTGTTGCTGCGTGTACCGTGTCCGTGTACCTGTAGTCCTACACACACGCTAATTGTAGGCTCGCCCTTGCCCAGCGAAAACCACGGCAACGCTTTGTACGGCGGTGTCGAGTTGGAACAATATGCGGAAATGTTCTGCAGCCAATGCCGGATTTAGAGGTCTGGAGGCCTCGGGGAAATAAAGCTAGAGGCCACCCTGGGCCCAACCCACCTTGTTAAATCTACGTAGAAAGAAAAAATAACAAGAGAATAAAAAGTATAAAGCTAATCGAATAGCCCTCCCCGGAGAGTGCCTGGCTCGAAAATGCCCATCACACCGGCCGCGTTGCCACGCTGGATGGCCAGTGAAATGGGGGTCACAACCATTGTCTCGGAGGCGTCGTCCTAGCTCTCTGACAAAATGTTTGCCCTCGACGCACCAAGGACCACCCGTTTCCACTACGAAAGGCACAAAAATGTACTTTGATAAAAAATGTACCGTGTTTAATAGAATACAATTTCATAAGGTGGGATTATTAAATACTAGCTGTTGCCTGCGGCTCCGCCCGCGTTAATGTCGATGCCTTGGGAACAGTACAAATGAAAAAAAATCCATACAAACCCCTCCCCCTCTGCTTTTAATACATTTCACCTGCATAGATCTTTAGCCCTTAAGGAGGGGATTTTGCCCATTTCACCTACACAGATATTTTTTTATTGTAATAGATAACTTCTTACTGTCATATTTCTAAGTAAATAAAAAAAAACCATACAAACTTTACCCCACCTATTTTACCCCTGCAAGGGAAAATTTCGTCCATTTTAACTACACAGATCTTTTTAATTGTAATTTTAACATATATACTTATTTTTATACTTCTATGTCCAGAATGAGAAAATTTCCATACAATCCCCCACCCCCCCTTTATCCCTTAAGGGGGAATTTTGTACATTTCACCTACACAGATCTTTTTTAATTGTAATCTAGAACGTATATACTTATTTTCATACTTCTAAGTCTAGAAATGAAAAAAATCCATACTATACTCCCCTATTTTATCCCTTCAGGCGAAAATTTCATCGGTTTTACCTACATACATCTTTTTAATTGTAATCCAGAACGTCCAGAAATGAGAAAATGTCCATACAAACTTAACCCCCCCCCCCCCCCTCCCTCCCATGTTGCCCCTTAAGAAGGGGATTTTATACATCTCACCTACACAGATCTTTTTAATTGAAATCGAGAACTTACATACCTATTTTTATATTCTAAGTCTAGAAATGGAAAAATTTCATATTTACCCCTTCAAGGGAGAATGTTGTCTAGTTCACCTAAACAGATCTTTTTTAATTTTAATTGAGAACTTGTGTACCTACTTTCAAACTTCTAAGTCCAGAAATGAGAAAATTCCATAAAACTTCACCCCCTTTGATTTTCTAAAAATCCTTTCTTACTGCTCATTTACATCATAAAAAGAATCCCTGTGCCAAATTTCAAGTTTCTGGGCACAGTCGTTTCGGCTGTGCGTTGATGCGTTGATATATAAGTCAGGTTTGCCTTTGGCCCGCGGCTCCGCCCGCGTAAGTGTCGATTTCTCAGGAACAGTAGAATTACCCGGAATACATTAGTTCATGACTTTCAATGTAACACCTTAATATTGAATTTCAATTGAATACCTTCAAAAGCGGAAAGTTTCATACTAACTTTGCATTCCCGTTATACCCCCTTAAGGGATGATTTTTGAGAAAAATATTTTACTCGTGTTTCATGCTTTTCAGTAGAGAACCTTCATGCTGAATTTCATTCGACTAACTTCAAAAATGGCAAAGTTTCATGCTTACTTTGCACCCCTATTTTACCCCCTTAAGGGATAATTTTTGAGTAAAATATTCTACTCGTGTTTTATACCTTTCAGTAAAGAAACTTCATGCTGAATTTCATTCGAATAACTTCAAAAACGACAAAGTTTCATACTAACTTTGCAACCCGTTTTACCCCCTTAGGAGATAAATTTCCATAAATCGTTTTTTAGTGCTCCCCTACGTTATAAAAGGAACCCCTGTGCAAAATTTCAAGTTCCTAACCCTTATAGTTTAGGCCCTGCGTTGATATGTCAGTCAGTCAGTCAGCTTCTCCTTTTTTTAGTATGGATTACTATGGATAGTATGGATAGGTATAGGTAATGCTGTCGTATAATGATGATGAATTGACTTTGGATTTTAATTTTCTTATGACACTTATTATTTTATTTTATTTTTTTGCTATATGTTTGCAGGCCTTGAGTTCATTCAAATGACGATAACTTTTTTTTTAATGAACCGATTTTGATGAAACAGACTTTAAATGTTTTTCTGAGTTAAAACAAAGCAATTGGTGAAAGTTAGAAGTAAATCGGTTCAGTATTTTCGGAGATAATCGTGATCATACATACAGACAGACAGACAGACAGACAGACAAGAAATTCGAAAATTTTTTTTTGCTTTCTTTTATTCTTTTTAAGTGTCCCTCTATCCATTTCAGTCAAAAATTCTAAATGTACAGACAAAATATTTTTACTGTTTTATTATATGTATAGATAAAACATGATTTATTGAAATCACTCCCTCGTGAACGGCGAACCATACTCCTCGGGTGAGACGCAGAGTTAATCGAGCGTAAAAGCCGCGAACAGATACGGCGGCCATTAGATCTCCCTTGATCGACGCCGACATTACTGGCACAAGATCCACTCGGACAAATCCGTATCTCATATGTCTATCTCACTTCTCGATCATAATCTCACAGACTGATTGAACCGTAATGTATTTTTACCTATTTTACTGTATATATATAAGATAACTAACGTTTATGTGAGAGTAAACGAACGAATTTCTATAGGTAATTTTTTTTTTCTTTTTTTCTTGTAATTCTGTATTCCATTAGGGATTTTGATTCCAGGATTTCAATATAATTCAGAGGTTTAAAATCACGCTGTATGGATAAACATCCAAGACCCAGATCAATTTGATAACGATCATTTTCCATCTTGATTGACCGGGGCTCGAACCCGGTAATTTCGTTGTGACACCTGGTATGATGACACCAGGACACAGGGGACGACATTGGACGAAGCACGAAAATAGTTCCAATAGCGGAAAATCTGAAAGTAGAAAATTAGACACGTAGTAAAACAATTGAAATGTTCACACATGACTACTTTTTTTTTCTTAAATAAATATCACAGAAATTGAGCTAGCCCCACAGTAAGTTGTGAACTTGTGTCGTAGGATACTAACTCAACGATACTTAATTTTATTTAGATACTTATATAGATAAACATCCAAGACCGGCACCCTCGTGTCTCAGGCTGGCTTGTTGACCACTGCGCCACGGAGCTCGCCGAGGCTCATGGGACAGGGAAGTTGTTAATGCTTAAAGGTGGACGAGGAGATAAAGAAGAAAAACTTACAAGCACCAAAGTCCAAGCGCCAATGGCGCCATTTAAATTGTCCATTGGAATGAAATACTATTTGATCATTCAACAAACATTTTGATTAAACACATAATTCTGCGCCTTTACTCGGAGAGATCATTAATACAGTCGCCCATTACTATAAGTCAAGACCCCCGCTTACCTCAGCCATAGTCTGATTAGCACTAGTGCTGAGAGAAACCATTCAGTAGTCTTATTAATCGAAGCTTTTCTTGGAGATAAACAACGATGACTGAATCAATTCGTAGAGTAGCGAGCTTATTTACAAACTTGTGATATAGAGGTACTTTCTAAGCAAAAATATGTTAGTATTATGGGAACTTTTTTCTGTATAAAATGTTTGATGTTTTGACTATATACGAAATAAGTGTTCGTATCTATTAATGGCGTTTTTGTATCGTACCTAGGTAGTCATCATCATCACTACATAGTATAAAACAAAGTTGCTCCCCGCTGTCTGTCTGTCTCTATGTACTCGTATGCTTAGATGTTTTAAACTACGCAACGGGTTTTGTGCGGTTTTGTAATAGATAGAGTGAAAGAGGAAGGTTTATATGTACATTGCACCCGTGCGAAGCCCGGCACTTGGGTCGGTAGTATAGTTATATTTTAAAAATAATATTGGGATGGAATAATATGTCCAGTACTTTTCGAATGCCTTAGTCTAGTCATTCGTTTCAAATCGTCAATATATAAAAACGAAGGGGTTGACTGAGATGATGCTAGTTACAATAAAATTTTAACCTTTCGATGCTTCAGGATTACGGCCATCCTGGTTGTTATCGCTAGACAATGGGTCTAACATTTATTGTATCATTTGATGCTTTTTGGCAGCTTGCAAAATCTTATAGGCACTACTGTTGCATACAGAAGTATGTACTTGCTTTTCCCTTTTTTAATACAGATTTACTTCGGCAGATGGCGAGCATCGAGGTGTCGCTGGCAGGGTCCAGACGCCGCAGCACTACGAGGGATCTGGGCCGAGAGCTGGATGCTCTGCGCGCTGCGCTCAGCGATAAAGACACACTTATCCAAAGGTTTACAGACTTACAGCTTTTCGAACCTCAAACAATTATAATTTCGCTGAATTATGTAAATTCTGTTTTAAAATTGTCATGTTAGAATGCTTTGAGCAATCAAATAGGATATCAGAAAATGGAACACCAGGATTAAACCTGGTTTCAGCAACATTGATGCATTGAAAAACATTATCCTGCTAACGTTGTACGTTATGAATTTAAATTTCTCCTCTCAATTTTCACAGCGAACTTCTTTAACTCCCTAAAAATACTCATTGTTGCAGCCTAAAGAAGCAACTGAGCGCTTCGCTCAGTGCTGCGCGGCTGGCGTCCCAAGCCGCCAGTCCGGCGGTGACGCGAGCCGGCTCCCGACAGGAATCCGCGGCGTTATCTGCAGATGATAGAAGAGCACTAGAAGAGCGGGCGGCGGCGGTGCGAGCAGATTTGGATGCTAGGAGAGAGAATATTCAGGAGCTCAGGAAGAGGCTAGAAAAGACGCATGTCACCGAGTAAGTCCAATGTCTTTCTTATAATAAACAAACTTTGAAATAAATGGACCGGCTATACTGACATTGACATAGGTGTCTGTAAGTATACCTAGTGGTGACGCCAATCACTGCGATAGCTATGACGCCAATACGTGTCGGTGTCGCTGTCACCAGTCGCTCAACTTCAAAGTAAGACGGAAATCAAGACTATTTTCGACTCATTGCTGACAATAGGTTTTTTTACAAGCTTTTATTTAGTTTCACCTGTCCCGATGTATGTCCGCAATAAAATCTTGCGAGTTAAATTTGATCCACTTTGGTTACCGATTGAGCTAAAATTTTACATGCATCGGATGACAATACAGTATTATGGAATCGTTGGTCTGATGATGGAGTCGGAAGGTGGCAATAGGAACTCTTAAATTAAACAAGTTACACCAATCGTGTTTGGGCTCGTTTGATTTGACTTCGAAAGCTCTTTACAGTGTGGATCGTTTATAATAAAAGCTTGTCACAAAAATAGAATATTGAAAAAACAAACTTATACAGTCTTATTATAAAACGAGGACTAACTTTAGTACCTGGTTTAAACCATTATCCGACCAAAACAAATTGACAATGACAGTTGAAACGTCAAAGTGACAAGTGTCGACTTATTTTGGTCTGATAATGGTTTAAACCAGGTACTAAAGTTAGTCCTTGTTTTATAATAAGACGGATTTAGTTTACGTTTAACATAGTAGTCCCGATCTACTCTTATCCGGTTTCGGCTCGTGACTTTTGCTGACGTCAACCTATATCATACATAACCTATCTCATTTTTTTATCAAGTATTGAATTAGACATTTGTCTCCCATCTCACCTGATGGTAAGTGACCATGAAGACGAGGATGTTACATGCCTATCCAAGAGATACCCATTTATTCTACTTTTGAATGTCCCGGGATATTCAAAATACATGTTGTTACAGAAACATCGACACGCGTATCCAGCAGGCTGAGCTGCAGTACAAGCTGGGCCGCGAGGAGCTGGAGCTGCTGACGCTGGGCGAGCAGGCGCGTGCGCTGGCGCACCTCATCGAGCAGTGCGACGCCGCCGCCAACCTGCACCGCGCCACGCTCTTCAGGTACTGTCATAATGTTTTAAAAGTTTATAGAATCCTTGCAGGGTCGCCATGTGCCTTCACGAGGTTGAGGAAAGAAACATCACATACCGGCAAGGATGTTTATTGTTTTAGCGTCAGAAAAGGAATGCTACATATTTGTTTTAGTATTCTAAATTACTTTAGTATTAGAATTAGTTACTAGATTCTAAAACTATTAACTATTTATAAAACATATTGGTTACGCTTCACTCCATGCTACACGTGCCTTCCTAATTATTAACTTAAGTGTTACGTAATTAGTGTAAAGTACAATAAACTACAGATATGCTAACCTCATTTGTGTCACTATGTTTTATTTATGCTTATTAAGTGTATACTTTCTTTACTCCTAACATTTCCGCAAGATCACACCTGCCACGGTCACAGGATAACTGATACATGTATGTAACACGACAGTCCTTTTTATTTGTTTCTTATTGTTGATTTGAGTACCTACATGGAACATTTATTTTGGCAAAGCATTTTTGGAATAACGAAATCGTGGATGTTGACAGTTATAAGTTTATACAATTAGAAATAATATTTTACTCTAAGTTTATACCTATGTTCCTTCACGCTAAGTTTATACGGTTCTGCAGTTCTACTCGAATCACCTCAAGGAATGCAAAATAATGTTTTGATGTAAGGACATTATCTGAATGTAGGTCAGTGTCTCTGCGGCGACCGCAGACGATCATACAAGACCGCGTACGATCGTGGGAAACTAGCATGTATGTCTCCTACCTACATACCTCTATACATAATAAAACTTACCTTCTTGATTACATATATTACGATTTTTCCTTCCCTTCCGTAATTGCTGCAATAAGTACTAAACCACAATCACGGGGTGAGTTATATCGGCGAGAATCTGCATTGTTTGCTAGCGAGATATACAGCCGTGAGATTTAACAAGTATCACCTTGCGAGAAATAGCAAATTCGCCCGCGGTGTTACTTTTAGTGCGGCGCTATTATTCTCTAATGGCCGCCGCAAATATTCAAATTGGCGCGTTCGTCACTTTCTAGTTCGACAGGAGAGCGAGATTTTTCCCAGTGATTGCGGACACCAGCTAGAAAGCCGGCCCGGACGCGCCCCCCGAACAATGCATGGCGTAACAACTGTAACAATTACCGGCAATTTGTGCTTCGCTATCTCACATCTCACAGCTTTCCGTTTAAATAAGCTGTTAACTTAGCAATAGATTAAAGTGGCACGAGTTACACGCGGGTACATGTAAACGCTGAATGGAATCGTAAAACTCGAGCACTGAGAATGGTCTGTAAATCTATCTTGTGATAGCAGCAGAAGGCGGAAATCTAAGCACAATGAAACACTTAGCAGGAGTAACCTCGGCATCGGCCATAAATTACGAGTTAGTTTCCACATCTAGCTTTACACACCACATCTAGGTTTCCACATCTAGCTTTGCTTGCTTGCTTTACCCTGCTTTGCGTGTGTTTTTAGCTTTTTACATAACTTTAAAAAGAACCGTGTAATTACTATATAATGAAACTCAATAAAAAATATGTATATGAGTTTCTATATTCGTAACTCCTGTTCATTTCTTTGAAAAGTCATTTCAAAACGGTAATTGTAGAGCTATATGAAAAGCGAATACAATGGAAATACGTAACTAATCTGAAATAACGCAATCTATTCAAATTCATATATCTTCTGAATCTGATGAAGCGTTGCAATAGACTGAGCCTTTCATATTTAGTATTTCCAAAACTTAAAGTAATTAAAATTTCATTAAGATTAAAAACTCTAATCCCTACCTACTTCAATCTAGCTTTACTATCTCGTTAACGTATTCACATGAAAAAGTAAAATCGTCGGCTCCGCGTTAAGCAACAAGATCAGATAAGTCAAAACAAGCCGATGGCAATTAGCGAAATGGTGATTTGTCATCCGATGACACGTTCCCACCGCAGTTCACAGAAACCGACTCTCCTCGAAAAATCGACGATATAGAAGGGTAACTCAATTTTAATACTTTACGTGTATTGGTTTGTACTTACTTTTTTTTCTTTCGAAACTAGCGCTGTTTTGCGGTGTTATTTGAGAGATTTTTAAATTGTATGGACTTTGTTCCGCGTATTTGCATAGCTTCTGCGCGCTTGGTGTTTTATTGATTCAATTGTATATGTGTTAGTATGCCCATACTATAAATAAAATACAAACGAATTCGAAGTTAGCAATATAATATAGTTTGTCACGCTGAGATGACCAGCAACCACTGGAGAGACCTACAGCACACCCTCTACACATCTATCTTCCGATCTGGGTTCGCTCGGGCAATAAATGAAACAACAACCCCAAAAACAGCGAAGAAATCGAAGTCATCGCCCACGCTACTGAGTGGTGGTCTGTCTGGTGGTCTGTCACGCACGACGCCAGCCTATACAACTACTGTGTATAGTACCTATTGCACAATTACTGCCAAAAATTTACGTACCTAAAAGCCAGCCGAGTGCCAATTCTTTAATCTCTTTAATTTAAGAATCGCGCAGACACAACTAAAGACGCACAATATACTGCTCTAACATGATCTCGTTAGCTTTATGGCTTTCAGGTTAATTTCTACATTGTCTGCGACTGTCGAATGTTTTTCGAGAATGGCGGTTACATCATAATTTAATAAGTGCGACTCGTTTTTATGACATTAAACATCACACAATAGATACCTACTTTTTACTGTAGCCAGACGTAGGTACGTTTATTTTCTTTGTTCAGTGTTTTGTGTGGATTGCTAAACGCAGATGGCGTTTAGCAGTCCACACAAAACACTAATGACGACATTGTCAGATTGTCATCATATCATGTGATAGCGTGACAATCTACAATGTCGTTACGAAATGAGACTCGTTGTTGGGTGATAATTTACCTAGGTACTTCTAAGCTAGTTAAAATATCTGCCTACCTTTTATTATAAATCTTTAAATATTGCTTTAGAAAATAGTTAATATCTTTTAAGTTAAAACCCATTGTTACACACACAATGCAATAATGGATATTTATTTTACAGAGAAACCTTATTTCAGAACCTGTATAGGGATCCTAAGTTTACTAGACTACGAATTACGAAATCAATCCTAAAGTCAGATTTCTTAAATAGTTACAACCTGATGGCAGCAGTGAATCGTAGGGTCTATAAGCCACTGTCATTGGATAATATTTGACAAGCAGCATCTACTGACACATTGTTGCCCAATCACAGTTTACTGGGCCCAACGCCTCAGTGCTGCCGCCGTTTAGGTATTTCGAAAACCCGCATTGATCATTACAACGATTAAGTGTAACTATAAAATAGACATCACAAAACAATAAGTTTGACAAGGGTTTAACAATTTATACACAAAATATTGAATACATGCGTAGGATTTAATAAAAATATATACTTAATAGCTTTATCAAACCTATTCCAAAATATGTTCATAATCTTAATTAAAGTTACGTCATGTGAGAGACTGCACGTCAACCTTGCAAAACAACAAGACTAGCACAATACACTAAACTTTTGTTTACATGTCGTACGCACAGAATTAACTCACACGTATATCGCGGCTGCTGACAGGCCGCGCAGGCGCAACGAGCGAGCAATTCATTTAGAAAACTAATTAATGGAATGTATATACATTGTACAGTTCACTGAGAACAAGTATAATTTTGGCACTTTTGATTTCACCACCTGTGGGAAGCGCATTGTATGAATTTTCAACAGCGGAATCAGTGAAACTGCGGTCCTCTAGTAAAGGTACCTACGCATATATCTCTGGAATCCATCCAGATTCTGGACCGCTGTAAAAGGACCCTAATTTTGAATATGCGAATTACGGGCTATTTACGTACAAAGTCAGCTATAGGCCGACATGATTCAACCTCATGCAGGGGTTTTCCGCAGGATGAATGTAGTCGTCCCGATTCGCACTGAAGTTGAAACATGTTGGCCTAGCTGACGTTGTACGTCATCATCATCATCATCATCATCATCATCATCATCATCATCATCATCATCATCATCATCATCAGGTCTTTTAAGTCTCCACTGCAGGAGCATGAACCTCTCTGTACTACCAGAGCCATACTTGGCCAGAGTACGTGAGTAGCCGTAATTCGCATATTAATAATGTTAATATCCTAACGTTATTTTGAAACAAAATGCGACATAATTATAACGGTACTACCACTTCAGAAAGACTTTCCCTATTCAGTGTCTTCTTCGATCCATCATGTAGGCTGGCTTAGTTTGTTTCAACTTACATACTGTAAGGTCAATAACAGCTTTCGCTACCAAGTCCTGCTAATGGCATTTTTATTTCACTTCATCAGCATTTCATCACAATTCTCCCAGTCTTCCTTGAGTTTGCCTTTTGTTAGTTGCATGTACAGTCAGGGACAAAGATACCTGACCAGGCCCTCTACCTATATCTTGAATTTTCTCTTAAACTATAAATAATAATAACATGAAATAAATAAATAAATATATGACACATCACACAAATTGAGCTAGCCCCAAAGAAAGTTCGAGACTTGTGTTATGGGATACTAACTTAACGATACTATATTTATATTAAATATATATATATAGATAAACATCCAAGACCCAGGCCAATCTGAAAAAGATCATTTTCCATCTTGACCTGACCGGGGATCGAACCCGGGGCCCTCGTGTCGCAGGCTGGCGTGTTAACCACTGCGCCACGGAGCTCGCCTCGAAAATGTATATACAGAAAGATTTAATGAAGTGTCTCTTAATATGAATTTTCATGTTAATATTATGTATAGTTTAAGATATAGGCAGAGGGCCTGGTCAGGTATCTTTGTCCCTAACTGCACACTTACTACATCTTGACGAAGACAACTTAGTGTTTGTCTGGATTTATGCTGTTGTTTTCATTACAAACAAAAGCGTTTCTTGAACGTATTACTTTATCTCAAATCAAATCAATTATATTAAGTAACCTGATCCTCGATAAATCAGATAAAAAGACAACTATCTCATTCTCGGTATGATGAAAAGCCAGATAACCAATGGTATTTCTAAACATAGATCACAACAGTCGCCGCAAAAACGCTCTGTAAAAGGCAGTGGATTTTCGCAGAAGCTGTCGCGATTACCTGTATAATGTGTTGGACACGATGAAATGTGGGCCACTACGCTTTTATGGAGGCAGGCTCTCGTGGCGACAACTTACTGGGACTAGTGTCCAATAAACTATTAAAGTCAAGTCCAGTTTATGCAGCTTATTGCGGTAAATACGTATCTGTATACTAAGTGTTATCTCATCGTGTATGTGAGATTGAAGCTAAAAGATATAGTTAACATAAAAATAAATCATTGGTATCAGCTGTCACTTGAGTCTTCCAATAATGAATGTTTTCATTTTTATTTATTTTTTACATGCTGTCCGTACTTAGTTTACGCACACAGCGTGGTTATATGATTTGATGCACACTATTGCAATAAACATCAAATCAGTAGCCGCAATGGATTGCGAGGACAATATGGCCACTAAATATATTCACAAATACACTCAACAAATATATATAATATATCTTGATTTTAGAGCTCTTATCGGTCCATAGTGTGGAATTAAACGGACGATGTTTTTTTTTTAGCAGGAATCCAGGTAGGTACCTATGAGTACGGTTTATCATGAACTTCCCTATTTCACATACTAGAAAACAATTCAGTAGATACTGTTTTCTAACAGTGTATTTGCCGAAAGCATGTAACGATCCTTGAAAAAAGCCGCACATGAGTTAGATTGTACAACAAACTCCGGTACAGGTCAGGCGGGGTAGTGATCGAACCCTAGATCTTCCGGCTGTCGGTTGCGCTGTAGCCTTTGAGACCACTTAATATAATGACAAGAACGTAAACTCAGTATCCTCGAACGATAATTGTAATATTTTTTTACTAAACGCAACAGCCAATTCTGATGAAGTCTCTGGCCCTAAACTTTAACAACATACTGACTGCATAAAGCCATAAACATGATAATATTACACTCACTACTTATGACACTACTGATCTATGAGAGCATTTCAAGAAATATATATATATTAAACTGCTACCAGTTTATCTTGTATGTGTGTATGATCCTGGTCCTGAAGTTGACCATAAATTCAAAATAATACTGATAAGTTCACGAACAAAGTTGAAGAAATTATGGAAAGCACGAATAAATTTTATAAATCTATCCATTTATTAACCTATGTGCTATTCTAATGTCATTAAGAAACTACTATTTTTTCCCCACCGTGACGAAACGACAAAACGTCTGAAATTTAAATTGGTCATACTAAAAATTATCGAGCGACGATCTGCGTAGGGCGGTTGGCAGCAATTGGATGAGCATAGCTGGGGATCGAACAAAGTGGCGCACCTTGGGAGAGGCCTACGTCCAGCAGTTGACTGCCGCCGGCTGCTAATGATAATGATACTATATATTATAGTAAAACGTCTGAAATGAAAAAAAACGTCATTTTAGGCAAAAGCACTTTCTTGTGCTATATTGTTAAAAATAATATAGGTTATTTAGCCTTTTTGCAACTTTTGAAAACGGGGTAGGAAGATTTTGAAACTATATTGGATTGTATAACAAATAAACCTGTTCCCGGTTATTAGAATTATAATGCAAATTTTGTTATGAAATATTGCATACGTATCAGTCACAGAACAGTATTCTGTCAAATAATAAATAATGAACTACACATCAGTTTTTTCCTCTTTCAATTATTGGTGAATCCGAAGTTAGTAAAGACTTACTCCTGATTCATCAATAATTACTAGAGCAAAAACTGATTCAATCACACTCTCACCGTAGGCCGCTGGAATTACTAGATTTTCATAAACATATGGCGAATGTTAATAAATTTATCGAGCAGTAAAGCCATAGCGCGACGTGATTGATTCCGTGTTGTCACCCTGCTTCGCGCGTAAAAGGTGTTATTATTTTCTGTTTCTCTGCTTTTATATGTTCGCTCTGGACAGCCGCCTTTTTCATCTAGGGTTCTGTGGATCTTGCGGCTGGTGTGGTTCACAGACAAATTACTGTTAACTTTTCTATAAAGTTTACGGAATAGGTGAGCTATACCAAATTACATAAGTACATCAAAGAGAAAAAAAAAATTATGAAATTATTTATCAATTAAAAGTCAACAATCTATTTGAATCTTCAATTATTTAATTAAATCATAAATAAAGTATGGTTTAAATAATAACAATAAAATAAAATGTATTAGATTAATTTATCTTGTTTTCGATACAGAACCACAATTAACACATTAGAACCACAATTTACCTCCAAAGCCTAACGAATGCTTCATGGTTATTTAGTAGCCAGCGCTCGGGCGCCGCGCAAAAAGAAGAAAACCAAGTCCACACTTTGCGGGTATCAATTACTAGCCGCACAGCGCGTCCAACACTTAAACATGCGCTTTAAGGGCTTCAACCCACGAGTGCTATGTCACGTGTTTTTCCGGAGCAGACAGAACCTAGGTCTATAAGACCTGAAGCCGTCAGTCCTTAAAGACCTAGGTTCTGTCTGCACACCTCCCACATGCCGTGCGTTTACCATATTGGTGGGCATTAGATGGGAAAAGAGTTTTGACAACCAGAGTAATGTCCAATACGGATATTATTCTGGTTACTGGAGTTGTAGATCTGTGGTAGTAGGAGATTTCTGCGACTACAATACTATTGGGCATTATTCTACTTGTTCATTTTGGTTTCAGGACAAAAGTCATACAATCTTATTTCTGAACGGGAAACTGTTCGCATGTTTTTGTTCGGAAAGCTGGGAAGTTTTATTTTATTTTTATTTTATTTATTTGGAACAACAAACAGCTACGTTATAAGTAATGGTACAAGTATACATTCTACAGAATTATCAATAACGTAGCCCACGACGTTATTCACAGAGTAACAAATAGTTTTAAGGGCTGCTAGCTATCATAGTTATAACGCATGAAAAGTCAAGATTTACATATATTATTTTATCTAACAAAAGACAATGGTTTTTTGTGACAAAAACAAAGCTTAATAACTTAATTGTACTTGAACAATACCATGTACTATATATTAATAAATAAACTAAAAAAAAAGGAAAATACTTAAGAGTGAGTTAGTTTTTGGAGTACAAGATTTTTGAATTTGAACTCACTGCATGCAAAAATGTCAATATCAACAAAATGGGTGTTATACAATTCCATCATACGATGAAGAGGGGCTCTCTGTCCACTGTTTGTGCGACATGTACTGAGTGCAAATAAGGGACGAGAACGTGCCTCTCTCATAACAGCATTACGTGGTACAATAAAGCGCAATCTATCAACAATTTCATTGCAGTCAAGATGGTTGTTGACTATTTTATGCAGAGTAGATGCTTCAAGGTAATTACGCCTATCACTAAGTGTGAGCATATTGTATTTGTCGAGCAATATAGGATAAGGCAAGTAACGCTTGAAACACCTGTAATGCATGACCTTTAAGAATTTTTTTCTGCAATCTTTCAATAGCATCTGCATATTTACTATAATATGGATTGCATATGGGCACGGCATACCTACTCTAGTTGAGCGCGAATAAGTGATTTATACATGTATAGATATGTGGAGGCTTGTTTAAATTCCAAGGACAAACGTAGAACAAAGCCATACATTTTAAGAGCGTTATTAATGATATTATCTATGTGTCCATCCAAGCATAACTTAGTGTCCAAAAGCACACCCAGGTCCCTCACGGATGACACTTTGGTAAGAAATGTGTTGTTTAATTTATAGGGGAATTTTACGACATTTAAGTTTTTGGTAAAAGATATTGTGTGACATTTACTGATACTCAACTGTAATTTACTGTCTAGACAATAGGTAGAGATGTTGATGTTCTTTACTCTTTGTTGACGTTTAAACATAGTATCCCGACAATGAATCGCCATTACACCTATAAATTGATTCTGCGTTCGCGTAAGTGCCAATCAATACTTAAAATGGTAGCCTGGGTGGCGATTGACTCTAGTTTGACCGCCTCAATTGATACTAAGGAGGAAGTCGTATTTTTGAGGAAAAAAGGCAATGTTGCAGTGGCTTACGCACATTGCGATGACACGACACCGCTGAAGACAGAGTTCGTTATATTTGTCAGTCGGATTTATCTCCCTGATTCGATTTCTTTTCATCATCATCATCATCAGGTCCTTCTTAGTCTCCACTGCAGGAGCATGACCCTCTCTGTACTACTAGAGCATACTTGGCCAGAGCAGAAAGAGGATTTTTAATTTGGCCTTATTCTAAAGCAGAGATGGACTGTACAAAATTGCATAGCGTACCAATTATTTTGATTGTAATTGTGTATTTTTTAAGTATTTTATCTATTCTTCCTTTTTAACTGTATTATTATTGAAATAAATTAAAGCATGATAAGGATATTATTTGGTAGCGGAACAATACGTTTGGTTTCTTCTCTATAAAGGTGCATTATTAAAGTATTTTATTTCTACTTTGTTTGTGATTGGCTGGTTTTTTAATAACATTTATTTTCCCAACCTATTAATTATTGACGAAATTGCTCCGATGAGCATAAACTGTATTTAACGTAGAAACTTGCCGCTGCTCTGATGAGCACATACAAATACTCTCCTTCATTTACTTCACGCGGTAACCTCGGGGGTCAAACCTGGAATTATCCGGCAGCTCGCCCTGCCGAGTAAGGCACCGCGACACGTCTCGCCTCAGTGAAGCTAATTACAGATAATGAAGAGCTACCGCAGGAAAGGGCAGACGAGAAAGGCGAGATTAGAAGCGTGTTCGTGCTTACTTTGTGAAATGATTTGCATATACGTTTAGACATAATATTTATTCAAGTCAATCAAGTAAAGCTATTTTAAGAAAAAACTAGGTACGTGTGTGAATTTTTATGTAGCTACGTAAGATTCTAACATAAATTACCCGGTAGCACGTCGCAAAAAAAATCAAGCAAAGCACCGCGATATCCCAGTGACGTTAAATTCAAATAATAAAGAGCCGACTTGGCAGGTAAGGGCAGCCAAGAGAGAATTGTGTTGTGTTCCACTTAAATCTAATACATAATTATATGATTAGAACTAGCTTTAGCCCGCGGCTTCGCTCGCGTTAAGAAGTTTAGTTTCATACAAACTTTCATCCCCTATTTTATCTCCTTGCGGGTAGAATTGATCAAAATTCTTTCTTAGCAGATGCCTACGTCATAACATCTACCTGCATGCCAAATTTCAGCCCGATCTCTCCAGTGGTTTGGGCTGTGCATTGATAGATCACTATGTCAGTCACCTTTGAGTTATATATATTTATAGATATACGTAATCCTGCGGGACATTTTCAATCGCTAGGAACACGCACAAAAATGGGATTAGTCGCTTGTTCGAGTAGGCTATGTGCGTGCACCGATTGCATATATATTTGGACTGATGAGGATCTCAAGATGCAAAATTTTAAGTCAATCAAGTATACGTATGTGAAGATTAATCAAATAGGTGTTTTTTTTTTATTATTGCCCATGTTGTTAGCTCCAAGTGAACTTTCGTTACTTTACTGGGCGTTTAAGGCGAGGGCATAGTGCCCTCAGCCTTTATAGACAACATCATTAAAAGGGCCCCCAGGAGGCGTAAGATTTATCTTTAATACATACTCGTATTATAGCGATGCCTTACTTGTTCTACGAGTAAGCCACCAACCGCAACGTCTCAGTGAAACTAATAGAGATAATGAACGCGGCCGCGGGAAAGGGCCGCCGAGTGGGCCACGATTAGTTAGATACGTGTTCGCGCTCACTATGTAATATATAAAAGCGATTTGCATATACGTTTGGTCACAGATTTCTCAAGTCAATCAAGTAAAGCAATTCTCCCATGCGAATCTAGCAAAAAGAAAAAAAAAACATGGAATGTATGTACCAGACGCTTATCTTTCCTCACCAAAGACGGACTCTGTGGTTCAGTAGAACCGCAAGTGCGTTTAAATCGCAAGGTCCCGTATTTGATAAAAACATATTCCGCCTTATTATAAAACGTGGACTAACTTGGTTTAAACGATTACCCGACCAAAATAAGACAGCAGTTATCAGTTTGACGTATGGTCAACTGTCATTGTCAATTTATTTTGGATGAATAATAGTTTAAACCAAAGTTAGTCCGCATTTTATAATAAGAGTGTTATGTTTCAGATTGAACTGATGTTTATCTAAGTATTCATTGAAAATATAGTACCATTGAGTTAGTACACCACGGAACACGAACATAACTAGCTCAATTAGTGTGATTTGTTCCTATATTCAAAATTTCAAACCAGTCAATTAACGGGAAATCGAATCTGGCCATATTTGAGTTGTAAAAGCCGTACCAAGGAACGAACCATATCATAGGTAATGCACTGTAATTTTGATCCCATTTTGACCTACACGCCCAGTAACCAAATATGCCTTTCGATCCAAAACGCTGTCAGGATTGGTGAAAATTCCTAAAACATTTTCGTTAGTTGTGATTCGCGTAGCAGTACTGTTTTGAATAATCCTCCGATAAACACAGAAACTGTTCTTCAGAAAAAAATAAATATTAAACCATGAAAACGGATCTTACGGTGGGTATCCTTGCGCTATTCCATATCACGTCATTCCTAATAACATAGAGCATATAGGTTCTGTTAATTCCGTTTGGCATGACGTATCAATTTAAATATAAGATAACATATTGTAATCTGAGGAAGGCATCGCTGGCCGAGCCAGCGTGCGAAATCGCCGACACGCACGGCGCATACCGGCCGGAGGATGCCGGGGAGTTTTTTATTTTTTGCGAAGAGCACGACCTCACGAGCTGCGAGCTGAACTTAACCACAACAATGGCTAATAACTTGAGTCTGCTCACAGTAGCCGATGCCTGGGATCGAAGAAATTGACGTAAAGCTCTAGATTCTTGGTCCGTCTTCAGTACCTAAATCCCGCACGAAAATAGGTGATCCTTTATTTTGACTCACTGTCAAAATTATTAACTAACTCACTATTTTGCCATGCCCACCGACATGTTAAACGTGGCCTTCAGGTCTTATAGACCTAAGCTCTGTCTACCCCGCAAGGGAAAATGACGTGATACTATGTATGTATGTATTAAAATAATCTATATAATAAACACTGTATTATTAAAACATTTAAAGTTATTTTAAGCAAAGCCTATATAAGATTTAAGCGCAAATATTTGACGTTCAAAAGACATCAACGAGCCTCGCGTCCGCGCTGCTCCACTGATTCTGAAGGATCAACGTAAGGCACTAACTAACTATCAAAATCGATGAATAAGATCACGTAAAACTCTTATTTTGTGTCCGATTATGAGAAGTTCATAAACAAGCTTTTAAGTTATACCTATTCTTTGCAAGTTGTCGTCGAGGGAACTGACATCCAAGTTTGTGACGTATGCTAATATAAAACCAAAGCAAGCCGCCGCCGGCCGCCGTATATCACCGCGGTGGCGGCAGCTGCCCGCGCTATGACGCTCGACTGCGCTGCCACCACACAGGAGATCAATTATACAGGACCTAAAGTAAACCATAACAGGCGTCGTATATCAAGCAGACGTGGCAGCAGCCTGCTCCTTTTGTCACCGCGGAAGGAAATCATATATAGGCACAATCATCGTAGGTATCATGCGTACAATACGTTTATACATGCTAGTTGATCATGAGAAAACAATGCTCTGTAACACCTAATGTTTTCTTTACATATTTTATACCAAATAAAGATTGCGTAATTGGGTGTTTTCGAATTACGCTTTAAATAATGGTGACAATTTAATCGCAAAAAGGAACTAATTTGAAAAAGTGAGCATGTTTATTTTTCGGATTTTTTAAAAATACTTCGCACTTTTTTTGATTGTTTCTTCATTCAATCAGACCCACTCAATTGCCTATTCTTCTTCACATTTTTGTTGCGCACTGTTTATAGCTTGAAGTTTATAGCTACATCGTTTCTCTTCTGCGGCGGCACTACGCTGAATACCTGTACTGATTTTATCGCAACTTCTATGTTTTTGGCTTACTCCAAATCCAATTTTGTTTCTTCGTATACAAGTTAGACATAATTTAAAAAAAGAAGAATAATATAGTAATATTTAATCAAAAAAGATTCCTTCGTATGCAATGCCGAACATAAGGCGAGCTCAACACGCCAGCCTGACCACTGCGCCACGGAGTTCGCCTGCGACACGAGGCGGGCACCCTCGGTTTGATCCCCCAAGTCATGATGGAAAATTATATTTTTCAGATTGACCTGGGTCTTGGATGTTTATCTATATAAGTATCTATTATAAAATATAGTATCGTACAGTTAGTATCCTGCGCCTGCCACACAAGTTCACATCATACTGTGGGGCTAGCTCAATTTGTGTGATATGTCCTTATAGATTTATTTATTTATAATGTTAGCCAAGGATGTTAATTAATATAAATGCCTCTTTTGAGCTATACTAAATCTTCCACTGCTATGGCCATGTCATGCAAATATTGTATAAACCTTATATAAAAAAGTAAGGCGCAACAAAATTAGGCGGATCGCGTGGTGTGAACCGCCGGCCGTCATTACAGCATTAGCAGAGTTAGCGGCGGTTGGCGGCGGCTATCATACTCGCATTAGCCGCACGTGCAAACGACACTCGTCATGATCCGTGAGCCTATGCTGCGTCACACTGAGTTTACTACGACTTAGTACAGTATTTAGTAGTGCTCGTGTTTTTTGTTGACAGGAACGTTTATTGGACTTACCTAGTCTGCCAGAAAATATAAAAGATTCATATTTATTTATTCACTCACATGTATAGCATACATTTAACTTTTATAAAAAAAATCTTAACGTTGCTCCTTTTTTCACATACACATAAATAGCAAATTCAGCATCGAACTAGGCATTAACCTGTATCTCGAGTGGTGAGAGCATCGTGCAAGTTGCTGTGATATGCTGAAATATTACAAGGTTAACTTGTACTTGGTTGAAGTGTGGCGATTAATTCTAATTATAATCAATTACAGATTTTTACACATAAATTACATTCTGCATCTACCAACTCTGCATCTGCTAAATTTTTCAGGTAAAATGTCGAAAATATCAAGTCATGAAAAAGTATTTTTTCTATAACGACAAACAAGTAAATGCCATCATGTTATAACAGCGATAACGGTACGGTCGGTACTTCGGTAGGCTTGGACACGAACTTCAAACACGAGATAATCTTATACTAAGCTCGTAGCAACTAATCTCGCGAGTGCTATCCACAATGTGCGGTCGTTAGTAAACAGAACTTTCCTTTTTCTCAGAATTTGTGGAAGGATAATTGTTATTGTTGCATTTTCTCTAAATGATGGTAACTTGGAAATAGAGTAAGGGTACAATATTAGTATTCTTCTTTTGTTTTTACGATTATCATTACTTAGCTGTCACTTATTTTGAGTCTTGAACGAGATTAAGAGTCGTTTGACGACTTTGTATTTTCTCACAAAGTGTAAATTGCTCTCCGGCCTCATAGACTCAGTTAGTACTTAGTAAAACAAACATGTCTTTTTATCAAGCCATCTATATCGGGAGGCTCCCATCCATCTTGCGTAGCCTAGATAGAGTCTGCAAAGCCCCACGTATCAAATTGCTGTCTAAAGATTTGCAATGTGATTAATTTACTTATTAACTCTAAAAATAACCAAGCGATATAATCAACCTTGAGAAATGAACTTAAAAAAATATTGACTACGAACTAGAGTATTACAGTATCCAAGGATACATCAATAAACCAACGTAGGTACTTCACCTGCTTCTAAGGGATCGTGATATTAGGCGATGCAGCTAGCAACCCATCACTATTTTGATTCCGTACCGACCGATATCGACCTGTATGTCCACCAACTCACTAAGCGTGGCATTTGTCAGGGATTACCCCTGACGGGGTAGGCAGAGGTTATGTCCATTAAGGCCCAAATGCCATGTCCATATTTATACATATGATAGTATGTAAGTCATTATTTCGAGTAGGTGCCACGGTCAATCGACCATGCACACCCTGGTTTAAGAGTTCTTCGGAACCACCTCTCGGCGTCTGATGTGGTTCCTTTAACGACTACCAGATGGCAGCCTGGACCAACGGCTTAACGTGCCTTAACCACTGGACCATGGAAGCAGTATGTAAGTATGACAGTTCAAACAACATTAATCAAAAAATGAACTCTATGACTAACAGGTAGGCGACTTTTATAAAATAAACATCATTACTAATCTATCAACAGCAGCAGCAACAAAGTATTAGCAATTCTTTGTCAGTTCGCTAGTTTAGTAGTAATAGTAGATTTATGGATCTCTAAAGAAAACATGATTCCGTGCTTCGGGAGGCACGTTAAGCCGTTGGTCCCGGCTGCCATCTGGTAGTTGTTAAAGGAACCACGTCAGAGGCCGAGAGGCGGTTCCGAAGAACTCTGACAACAGGGTGTGCATGGTCGATTAACCGTGACATCTATTCGATATGATGATGATAAAGAAAACACCTCCAAGATAATCAGAGCTAAATCTCCTAAATAAAGCCTACCACGGGCAGGCAGGAAGGGCGTACTTACATTACATTACGGAATGAATTTCACATAACACTGACCGCAGCACAGTTTCCCACGCACTCGAGCGTGAGCGCCCAAGGAAATTGTGCCGGGAGGGGAGACCTAGACCGGCGCTTGCTTGTTTTTGCTCACTTGTCAGTGTTTACAGTCCAGTCCAAATCTGCCCTTTTTTAAATATATATGAAAGTATGTATGACTGACCATCTAAAAAAATAACTTTTATACCCTATCCACTTATAGTGACACTTACTTACGATGACGTAAGGATTCTAACGATACCTCTCCCCCACATCAAATATAACTCTATGCTCCCATAAAGTGAGTTTCTTTCTTCATATTCTTCTCAGCAGTGGTCGTTCCGAAACGCTTGTAGTTTATCTATTTTGCAAATATTAAAAATAATAATATGACGTTCAATAGATACATGATATCCAAATTTAAATAAAATTCTATTTCATTTCAGTCCGTGTGATGTTAATTTAAAAAGCCCATAATTTTTTTTTGCTTAATTTTTTTATTAAGCTGGTCTTGTGGTGTGGTGTTGCGAGCAAAGGTCACTGGAGTCTTTGGGCGATGCAAAACGTCACGTGCTAACGAAACTCAAACTCTTATTGCCCTAAACCATATGGCGGTCCCACACCTCACCCCCGCTCATTAGGGTACTATAGACGTGAGAAACTGTTGTCTGTTGTAAAATAGGTGTCTATATCACTTCGCTAGTAATCCGCCAGGCCTGTGGTTGTGGCTGCAACCGAGTGCAGTTATCGTGATTGCGGAGCCTGACACGCTGTACCAGCAGAGTGCAGGGTGATGATTACGTCACGCACGACAACAACACTTTAAGGCTTTATCAATGGACGCTCTATGTTGGATGCCAGTGTACGTTTAAACCAAATATATTTGTTACACAGTAGTAGCAGTTAAGATTTTGTTATATTTTTGGAAAGTTTGTTTAAAAAAAATAAAAAAAAAAAAAATTTAATGGAAGTGGACAAAAGAAATAAATGTTTATTTGGTATATCTTGCAGCATTATTGATCATTATCATTGACGAGTATGCCGTCGGAGTAAGAAAGACCTGTTATGGAGTTAAATACAAATACGAAAATAATGATACTTAGGTGACATAATGAAACTCATTTATTCCCGTTCTTACTCTTTTGCATGGCCGTTATAACAGTAAAACTCCTATTGTGTTTCGTTGAGTGTCCGTCGTGTGTTAATCGATTTCTAAAACTTTAGCGAGAAGAAAAGCAAAGTGCTAACTACTTTTTAGCTATCTCCTAGATGAAAGAAAATATCACATTTTTTAAATTGCTTACTAATACTTTTTTCCTCCCTGCTACCATCGATTGAATGAACTTAAGTAATTTAAATTGCAGTACGGTTCGGGAGTGCGGCGGCAACGCTTCTCTGATGGCTGCGGAAGTGCGCGAGAGCTCGTGGGGCGCCGCGCCTCGCGGGGTCGGCATGGTCATCAACTGGGCCGCGGACAACACCGCGCTGAGGCCGGGAGACAGGTATGTTACCAAGTTCTCGTTCTTCTCGACCTTAATGAAGCCAGTAACAAGGTAATAAAAATAAAAGCCTTTGAAAAAAGAAGATCTTAATCGATAAATTTTATAGAGGATCTTCAAAATCAATTCCACCGTTAAACTGTTATCTATTTGAGAAACAAGTAGGCAACAGTTTACTAGCATCAGACAAAAGCTAATTTAATAAGAAAGGAGTTGTTGCTCACGTAGAACATTATCCTTATCAAAGAGTCGTAAACCATGAAATGTTTTCAGTTTTCGTTCTCACTCTAAACTAGGTGTCTAGTTATTTTTATACTCAACATATTGTTTTTTAGTAAGATACCGGCGTTGTTCCAATTGAACGTCAAAACACGATTATCGCGGAAATCAGCGAGTTATCATTGCATGGTTGCATTATACCAAAAATTGGGCGTCCTCATCGCGCGAGTCCGCGTTCACGCGATCATAGGTGCGGAAGCCGCGTCTCATTTCATATTACATGATACATCACGGCTAACTATGGACATAACAGACGCGTTGTATTCACCTTACAGCAAAGAAAAAAAACGACGCGATCATCGCGAGAATAGCAGTCAATAAGGACGCCTATTCGACATAAATAAGTTTGCTCGCCTTGATACGAATTATATTCGCACGAATAGATTTTCAAACATTTTCGGCTGATGACATTAAAACACAAATCAGGACACCAATTCGAGGTGTTTTGAGGTTCAGACCGAGGGTGTCTTCCTAACCGGCCTATCCAGTGGTTGCAGGGATGGCATCAGGAGTGCTATTTTTGAAATGATGCCGATCGTAAACGAGCGATGTTTCCATACAAAAATCGCTCGAAGACGAGTGTCACACTTTCAAAAATAGTACCCCAGGTACACGCGCCTGGCCATCCGAGCTGCTACTTACTTTCCCCCATTCATCCGATAGAGTAGTATCCCAATACCTTCATTCCCTTCCCAGATCTAACAAATTCATATCCTTCCCAGTTTAAAAATGCGTCCGATGGGCAGCAACGTCGGAAGCAAAAGAAGCCAAAGAAACTGCGCTCACCAATCCGCCTACCAAGCGTAACATTCACCCATGGACTCCTGAGAGGCCTTTTTCCAGCATTGACTTCTTACGCCTGAAGTGATGATGATTATTATTATTTATAGGTTTTTATGTTTTGTCGCGTATTCGCCTTCAATTAGGACGAGGCCTTACGATGTAAACAGTTACAGCCGAGTAAGAAAACACTATTTGATGAAGAGTCTTAATTTTTATTGGGCATATAATGCTTGTTTTCACATTTTACGAGTAGATAGAAACAATGGCAGGCACTTTTATAAGTGCCATAAATTACTTGACCGGTGCCCTCGGGAACAAATCATGCAACATTGTAGCTGCCTGCGAGGGTAGGTATCTCAAAGTACAGAGACTAAGCTTCATACGCCATGCAACTAGTAAAACTCCTTGAATATTGAATAATATATTTTGTCTGATTAATTAAACTTAACGATTGAAATTAAATAAAAAATAACTATAATTAAAACAAATTTATGCAATGAAGTAGCCATCGTCATGGTTACATTATGTAGGCCTTGACCGTACATTTTCGTTTCATTTCGTAATAAAATGAAAATGGTTGTAAAACTATTATTAGCTTCTTGAACTCTTATAGAAACGAGCTCTAGTCATGCTTGTGGTGTAAATAGCATCTGGATAAACTTAACCAAGGCCGGGTGAGATATGTAGGTATCTATTATGGATGAAGCTTAGACTCTGTAATAAAGTCCTATGCTCCCAACGGTCAAAGGCCCGCAAACGGCCGCGGGATCGCGGCGTGTGATCGTATCGAGGCAGCCATACTGGGACTATTCAGAAACTCCTTACCGCAACGAATTTTAAACTTTTATCAAGCAGCTCTATCCCTGTTGACAGTTCAAAAAGGAGATCCCATTGAGAACCCTTGTTGGGTAGGTGCGTACAAAAATGTTAACTCTCTTCGGATTAAACATTTGTTACTGATCGCGTGGTTTATAATTGAAGTCAGCAGGTCCCAGAAACTATGGTAAAATGTAGGTATGCACATGCTAATTAGCGTTGAGACAATTTTTGTCTATTAACGTCAGCTAAATACGTGTTTTATAATATAATAACATCATTTAATTTCCTAAACGATTAAAATTTCTTGTGCTTTTCACTAGCCCAGCAAAAAATACAGTTCGTTTGTGTAAAAGAGAATAAATAGTCTCTATAAATAAATTATAAAAATAAAACGACATCCATAGCTATTTATTATCAACCATTTTAATTTTACGCCATACAGCTTAACATTTGTCCAAGTTGTAACTCGAACTACATCATATCTAGGGTTCTGTACCTTTTTAGTTAAAAAATTACCCTTGTAGGTTGAATATTTTCGTTGTTCGCCTGTGTCCAGACAGTCTGACTGTCAAGACTTGTGGTCAAGCCCCTTTTCCGTAGGAACGCGTTGGGTAGAATTTATACTAATATCACATACATAATTAAGTTTGCAGTCCCTCGAATCTGTCAACAGAATAAAAAGATGCGCTATCTTTTTATTATGATAATGTGATTAAGATAGTGCATCTTTTTATTCTGTTAACAGATTCAAATATGTTTAGGTATGTATACCGTATATATTTTTTGCATAGTCGCAAAAAAATCAAAATTTCAAAGATAATTCTCGTGACATAGTCATGAAATTTGGTAAGGAGCAGGGTCATAAATGTGAAGAAAAAGAACTATTTTTTACCAAATCGTATTACAGCCTGAATTACTTCATCATCATCATCATCATCAGGTCCTTTTTAGTCTCCACTACAGGAGCACGACCCTGTGTGACTTATCTAATGCCATATCTTATAAAGGACCACGACCGCCGGTGTATGTGAGCTGCGGATGCAATAGGGAAAACGCAATTGGGAAATCAGAAGAAAAGAAAAAACAGATAACCGTTAGCTTCGTTTTAATAATAAGCAAACCCTTTGGGCACAGAACCTTTTCTGTAGAGAACTTTCGATGTGCAAGTCCAAATCCCACTTGACCGATTTTTTATTATATTTGAACAGCGTGAGATAATCCCGCCGGTGGCTGCGGGCGCTTCGATCGTTACAGACACGTACAAATTGCCGCGGTATCGCGCCATTACCTTTATCACTTTTATACGCAACTAGCGTGGACATAAATCGTCCTATTTTACATACTTACTGGCTTTAATAGATAAACCTTGTAATTCTAGTAATACTGCTCCTAACTACTTGTAACAAACTGCAGAAACGAGAAGTTTATTAAATATCTAACTATGTATACTTACTTTAACTGGTGACGTTCATCTCCTCTTGAGTAAATATATTCGTAGGCACCTGCTTATATGAAGCGTCCAAAACAAGAACTTAAAAAACTTTTAAAAGTTTGGCCAGTACTTCTAATGTTATTTTGGATATAAATGCAAAAATCCTTGTCGCACTGCCAATGAACCTAAACGCTTTGAGAAACATAAATTTTAGTAAAAAATTTGAATCAAGCACGTTTCGGGAGCGTCTTGTGGTCATACAGGGCAAAGGCCAAAACAGGGCCTCGTAACATCCTCGTCTTCATCGACACTTAACATCAGGTGAGATGGGAGACAAATGCCTACTTTAATAATTAGTAAAAAAAAAAGTTAATTTAGAGAAAGGGACCTTGTATGTGCTTGGAACGTCTTTAAGCACATTCACTCGTTCCAAAACCAATTATCTAGCGACTGCACGAGGAAGCGTGCCATTTACCCAGCGCCGTAAATTCCGTGCGATCGAATACTCGTACAGCGCCCGCGCCGACGCGATGTTCCTCCGACATTCCTAGGACAAGGTTTCTACTCTGGAGAATTCTAAACCCTTCCTTTGCTCGGCGAAGATGCGCTAAAAGCTTCCTTTTAATGCATTTAGTTTGCGATTTTTATTCCTCCTCCATCAACATACCGAAATGCAATAAAATGAACGCAATTTTATCAGTTTAAATGTTTTCTTGCATCTAATTATACTATTATTAATTTTTTATCGCACGTGGTTATTAAAATATAAATTGTTTAATTAAGATATTTCAATTAAAAAAGACAAGACTGACCGCTCGGATTGATGTACCTAATGTAGGTAAATAAACTTGTTCAGGCATTTCTGTCCAGGCATCGGTAGATACGATATAATAAAGAAACTCACATATAACCTCAGGTTTTACAGCTGCCTAAATGCATCTGACATAGCTTAACGACTGCCATGAATGATGACAACCTAGACCAATGACTTAACAAGCCATTGAACTCTGAAAAACGTTACCTTTTCGACTCTAGCATAGGTAAAAATATATATAATGTGCACAGGTTAATCGAGGTGAACGGCACGAGCGTGGTGTCGTGTCGCAGCGTGGAGGAGCTGCAGCTCGCGAGCGGGTCCGGGTCGGCGCGGCTAGTGCTGCTGCGGCCACAAACCGGCAACGGACAGCACGCGACCGCCACACAACAACAGCAACAGCCACCCACACAGACACAGCAGAAAACATTCACACAGGTCAGTATCAGATATCAGAGTGTCAGTGTTACATATTACATACATCTTTCGTGCCATTAGCTGCCACAAACGCGACTTATACTCAGCAATTAGGTGTGGTCGCTTGCTGGAGTGATTTTCATTACCACATAACGTAGTAGTTGCTTGAGCTATCAGAACACTACAAGAAGGTATCAGAATAAAGGGCAGGCCACACCGCCAGCTATCATCGTACCCTTTTATCATACTAAGTTACGTCAACGATTCAACAATGCGAACGAAAATATCGTAGGATTCCAGCGACGCTTCTCCTTCACCTCGTTAGCGTAACTCAACCTGCATCGTTAAATCGGTGACGCTGAGCATTTTTGTAGTTAGCGGTGTAAACCACAGTATGAAAAGAGGTGAAATGATGCTTCGTTTTGTTTAGTTTCTCTCGCCTCGCTTCGCCCGTCAGTAGCTCTATTTTCGAACTGGTACGTACGGTTTGAGAAGTTCCACCCGGTACTATTATGTACCACCAGGTACCATCACTTACCATCGGGCACCATGGCGTACTATCGAGTACTATCGGATGCCATCGGGCACGAACAGTTCCCTTTGAGTTTCAATTGGGTCCCATCTGATCTTGTCGGTTCCATCAGGTTTGGATTGTCATCAGTCCAATTGAGTGCCTTTGGGTATAGCATTCCATTTGGGTACAATTTACTACTGTCAACAACCACCATAAGCTCGCCATAATACATTTGTTTAGTTTCCATCGCCACGCTTCGCCTGCGGGCCTGTCCTTAGGAATAATCAGATGTGGTATTAAATATATTCAATAAACGGGTCGCCTTGCCTATATTTTCAAATTTCGTTTGGTTTCAGAACGAGTCGACGTCGCTGCGGGCAGAGTTAAATGCTTTGCGGACCGCTGCCGAAGAGACGGAGAAGGCCAAAGAGAGCTTGCGGTCGGACAACACGCGGCTCACACACCGCATCTCCTACCTCGAGGAACAGGTCGCAGAGCTGCTGGCCAGGCATTCGCAGGTATTAATATTCAGACAATTAATTAATAAAAGTATATATAATAGAGTCAGACATACCTAAAGACATCATACGTAGAATCACGTAGAAGACCATCATCAGGGCGAGTGTTAGGTGTAGCGACCTGGCGCTACAGATGCCGTGTTGTGCTGCCCATTGCGGAACAGAATAAAATCATTGTAATGATTTAGAATATTTTCCAGGTGCAGCCAACCAGTAGCAACGACAGCTGTATAACAGTGAACAAGACTAAGAAGAACGTCACAAATATTAACATAACGTCAGAGCCCCAATCCAAATGCAAGAGTCCCAAGTCCGAGGTACAAGTGTTTCAAAAGGGACCAGACATCACGGCGATTGTAGCGAAACTGCCAGGACTAGACGGCGCCGAGGCGAACCTGCCATTGATGAGGCCCCGATCTAACGCTTCTGGAGCCTCGTCACGAGTAGCGATCTCCCCACGCGCATCCCCGCCACCGAACTACAGGTCGCATAGCTCTCACAGTCTGGAACACAAGGCAGGTCGCATGCGACACTCTCTCTCCCATCACTGCATACACGGAGGCATAGACTACAGCGCAGAGACTGACGCCGCTATCCGCATGATTGAGAGAAACCAAAGACACATTGAGAAACAACGCATGAAGTCCGAAATGTTAAGCAGATCTAAAGGAGAAGACTACTTCCGCTCCGACAGCGATTTGGACTTAAAAGATTCTGAAAGACATTCCAGTATAGGGGCGTGCGATCCAAAGCATTACGAAATAAAGAAAGCGGCTGATCGAATAGAAGAAAGCATAAAGAAAACAAACTGGGCAGAAAGGAAGACTATGTCGATCATAGAGCAGCTGAAGCGTTCGCAGCGACTGCGGAAAATGAAGAAAAACGACAGCGCGGAGGATGTTCAGCTCGAGTCGGAAAAACATTACATGTACCGCAGAATAGACGGGAAAGTTCTCGAAAACGCGCACAAATCCAGTCGGAGGACGTCTAGATTGCACTCGAGGAGCGCCAAGTCTTCAGAGTTCGAGTCGGAGTGTTCAGACTACCCGAACGGAGACGTTTACGGAAGTTCCCCGAGGATAGATTACGGTTCCGAAAATTGCTCGACCAGGTTGAGTCACTACAGGAAAAACGATGACAGATCAGCGGAGAAGACGCGACCTACGCCGCCGCGAAAACCGCTGAGACTGTCTCTGCACAAAGCTCGCAGCGCGCACTCGCTGATGAACGGCAGCGAGTCGGAGACTCCATCGCGGCCGCCGTCAGGCTTGCAGAACGGGGACTTGTCGGAGTCGAAGCGGCCCGTGAAGCGCACGCACGGCGCGGACAAGAGCTCGCGGGAGCGCGCCACGCCGCGGCCGCCGCGCCGCCTGGCCGAGCTCGGCGCGCCGCGCGCCGACTGCCGCTACCCCGAGCCCGCGCGCCTCGCCGGCGGCAAGTGGTGCTAGCGGCCCCGCGCCACAGCGGATTCTCTTCGCTGTACGACATACCTGCTGACTATATAGACTATAACAACGGAAAAAGGTCAAAAGTTTTCAGATTCAACCTGTTACACTTATTTGTATTTGTGCGCAAAACACATGAAATACCAAGGTCCTAGATAGATGAAGAAACCTATTTAGATGAAGCCAAGACAAAGACAAAAATAAAAGAAACGCAATACTTATGTGTTCAATGAGCAATCATCTCGCACAGAATTGTTGCATCTCAATAGAATACTACATGGATTACAGTCTAAGGGCCAGATCTAGGATAGTAGTAGTGGACGGTCACTCTAGACATCATCAGTGGGACTAGGTACTCTGACCAATACCCAAGGGGGTTAATTTATATAAGTTGTCAGCAAAAATTTAGAGATGCTAAGAGTCTCTGCACACTGCAGACTTTCTATCGGCCGATAGTTTAATCAAGATGCAACCGATATCTACTGAATCTGTGTAATGTGTGCACTGTTACACCTAGCTCATAATTAGGAGCCAGACTAAACCATCAACTGATAAAAGTCTGTAGTGTGCGGGCTCTTAAAATCCACCAATTGTTCATTGCTGCAAAGCAGTTTGTTTAGATTTCCACCAGTAGCGTAACTATATCATCTAGGGGCCCGCGGCAAACTCACAATGGAGTCCATGACTGAGTTCAGTGAAACGCTATATGCTGGCTTAATTTTGCGTGTGTGCCTAGGATCAGGGGCCTGTGCATTTTGCCAGCACTGCCAGCCTGTAGTTACGCCACTGGTTAACATAACACCAACAATCTTCTCCGTACTTGTCAGTCAAAGGAAAAATTCCCATCTGGCTCCACCGAGATCAGGACCGGCGCTACCCCTATCTTTATCAACACAATTGGTCTCTCAGAGGCTAGACATAATTTAATGGTAGATGTATAAAGTATATTGTATATGTAGCACCGCGCCGAAGCCGTACCTTGCGTGTAAATATATGGATAAGCACCCACCGCGTAAATACTCACCTATTTGTAATTTCGTACTGTGTTAGGTAACTTTTGTAACGCCAAGAGATTATAAATATATAGATGCAAAGTTGTAAACTTTATTTGACTCTATCATTCCTAGATCATCATCATCATTACAGCCGTAAGTACACAGCTGGGATTCTTCGTTCCAAGGGAGGATATTGCCACCATGCTTAGCAGGCGTGTTGGAGCGCGCCAATTCTTTGTTTCTTGTTCTTCCGACGCTGTTGCCCATCGAAAGCATTTTTAAACTGGGGTAAGATAGGAATTTGTTGGATTTAGGAAACGGAAATTATAGTATGATACTACTAGCTCGAATTAATAGGGAAAAAGCAAGTAGCAGCTCGGGCGCGCGTACCCGATAGGGCATGGTGAGTGTGCACCAGCACTACCAGCACTACCAGCACCACCGGCCAAGCAGCGGAGGTTGAAACCACTGACCTTACCCTACATCATAATAAAGTCTTATTCGGTGTCCTACACCCAATAATGCTATCCTCTAATATTATGTACAACGTTCATAACAGAACAATCAAACAACATTTCATAATAAATCATATAATTACGAGCAACAAAACAAATTATATATTTACATCAAAATATAAATAGAATCATTACTCTTCTAACGGTTCTACATGTACCGACGAATATTATACATTTCCTATTTCATTATTTATTATAAACAAGACTTCTGTTGGAGTAAATCACAAAAGTCCGACAGTCTTACAAATACGCCGCTACTTGGAGAATCGGCTTCATACTCAACAGTCGCACAGGCAACCTCGGGCGCCGTGACAGTCGGCACAGACAAGCTACGGCGAAGGGCTCATTTCAAACCTTATGTGACCTATATTGAAACACTTTGTTTCAGAGTAAACGAAAAAATATTACACAACTTTCAGTGAAATGTTCTAAAAACAAAGGTGAAAGTTGCATACTTCGATCAAATCTCAAAAGAATAATATAAATAGAAGCCGCATATAAATAAAAATTAAAAACAGATAGTTGACACGGTATTTTGCTTATGAGCTTTAGCTTATAACAGAATGAGACAAAAACTTCAGTCAATTTCTATTATTTTCATGGTTGTCCCGACTTAAAATATCAATGGACTCCATTGGACTCCATTAAATCCGACTAAATTCAAAATAACTTATTAAAGTTCAACGTCTGTTGTTGATATATAGTCAAGATACAAAAATCTCTGGCTCACTGTATATCTATATAATCTACGACTAATGACTTATTTTCATGCTGACTTCAATACAAAACCAACCTTACTTGCATGAAGAAGTGGAATTTCGAATGCTGACCTACGTCAGTTTTCGAAATTCAAAATTCATAATTCGAATTACTTTAGCACGCTATTTTCAGATTTATTTTAATGGAATAAGGATAATTATTTATTTATAAACGTCCGAATATTTTCTATTTGTATAAAGTGACCCTAAAAAATATTGCAACATTTATAGTCTGTCTATACGACTGTCGCTATGCTCCCGAATTTGCCTGTCTACTCGTGAACTGTGGCCAAACGAGTGCCATTTATACATACATTTCTCAGAATGGTGAACGTTCACGACGAAATCTACTCCTTTCACGAAAACAACTTACATACCATGTCCCTTCACTTATTGTTTTGTTTATTACGTGTGCATTGGTCGATAAAAAAAAACTTTTATCAAAACCTACAACATTGCGCTCGTCTGACCACAGCCAAGGGCGCCTCTAATGCGCAGGATATGGCAAACTCATACTGGTTAACAATTCACTCCGAAAATATATAAATCCATTTAAACGTTCCAAAAGAAATTTAACAGCGTTTTTCGAGCGACTGGAAAGAGCTACATTTCACCCAAGTTGAAACTTTTGCATTTGCATTGGGATCCCTCAAAAGCGATGACACAAGCACCCCAATGAAACAGCCAGGGTAGTGACCTCGTACAGTCAGATACCGAGATATTGACCAGGCCCTCTTCCTATGTCTTGAATTTTCTCTTAGACTAAAAATAATATTAAAATGAAAATATAATTCAGAAAGTTTTTAATGACGTCTTTCTGAATATACATTTTCATGTAAATTTTTAGTTTAAGAGATAATTCAATATATAGGTAGAGAGCCTGGTAAACTTATTATCTGACTGTACATTACAGTGGCTAATACAGATTGGACGTGACCCCCTAGCTGTAAATTACGCTAGAAAGCGACCAGCGGTCGCATAAATGCCCCCGAGGTTATTTTTAATCGAGGCAAAGCGGTAACCTCTTCATGTTGTTAGACCTGTGTCAGTCCACCGCCGTATTTTTTTCTTCAGTGCGTGGGTCTCCAAACTTTCCGAAATAAAAATCTTTCTAATCGTTTGAAAAACAAAATTCAAATACATTGTTGACTTAAAATAACGCCACGATACGCTGCATAAAGAACAATACATTGCAGATTTTTGATATTTTTAGCACAGCAATCGACATTTATCAACTACCTATAGCGTTGTTATGACCATAAAGGAAGACAAGGACTACATGAAATTTGCTCCCGGCGTAAGTGCTCAACTTATGTTTAAACGCTCGTGTTAATCTTAATTCCTTCGGCATCAGTCTCTTTTTCCGCTTCAAACTATCTGCATTCAAATTTTCATCTAAATCGGTTCAGTGTTAGTAGCGTGAAGAGAGTAAGACCGCGAACACACGGGCCTTCAATACGAACAAATTTTCAAAGAGCCCTTTGCTTGTACATGACGTAAGGTTTATTACAACTTTCTTATTTTACATACATACATACATAGTATCACGTTTTTTTCCCTTGCGGAGTAGACAGAGCCCAGGTCGTTAAGACCTAAAGCCACGTTTCTTATTTTACCTACAGCCTACCTGGAAGCTTTCTCATATCATTGATGTTAAGCACAAAACTTTAAAGACTCTCTAATCTTACCTGTAACGTTTTATTTATGGCGTAACATCTATAGCTAAACATCAGGTTTCTGTGCTAAAAATATCACTTACATATCAAAACAGTAAAAATAACACAATTTCCTGACTCGCCTTTCAAAGTGAAACGACCCTCTAGTTCTCTTCGCTTCAACAATACATATCAATATTTACAAGAGATTAGTACTCACCGAATAATTCAGAATAGCCACGAAGAGAGACAGTCCAGAGAAATACTGCGCAAAACAGTTTACAACTTTGGAATTGTGATGGATCCAACTAGATTGTCTTTCTTGTTGGCAATATGTAAGTTTCACATGTTCGTAATCTTAGCCTAGGATCGTCCCGTATCCCATACAACCAGGGCGACGGGACCGTTTAAACACAGGGCCCGCTAGCTACAATATAGCTTCGTGTTTGAGTTGCCGGGTCAAGCCAAATTGCACTGTAAAACTATTTCATAGAGCTCAAATCCGTTTGGAATCGAAACGGCGGCCGCGTATGACTTTGTCGCGGCGTTCCTCCGATAGTATTGTCATGTCATGTCTTTGTAATAATGTATTTTGTAACTATTTGTTGTTCCTTAATAAATCAAATCAAATGTCAAGGCAAGCTCAAGGAGATGAAACTTCGAGCAACACGGAAGGGAGTAGCCAAACGCTGCGTTCCCCTCTGTTAAAGTACAAGCCCAAATGGGCATACGCATACGCATTTAACAAAACTATTTGCGTTCGGATTTCAAACTAGACAGTCGAGTCGTGCTCGTGAACGGTGTTGTGTTAAAAATGCCGAACTGTTCAGAAAATATGGTATTACATTTCACATGTTAGTAAATTCTTATCGCATTATGGTCATTTATTTACATTTACACACCAAAATCGTTTATTTTACTCTAATTGTTGGTTATTTACCAACATATAGACCACTCGCCCGTACAATTTCGGATCGGCCGAGAGAAAAATCCGGCTTCCTGCTGATGTACACAAGTTATTGCTGTTTTGTTTCATTTTTTATGTGTTATATTCTGTCTAATAAAGGATGATAATTTAGACAGGTCCCACTAGGTATGGGGGTGGTGTATAATCGTGTTGAACAGTAGTCGATTATCAAATAGTGAATCTATTCGATTGTAAAACTTGAAATCGATAGTTAACCAAAGAGTCTTGTGCAATAGATTTATATTATTTTTTCGGCATGTAAGTATAGTAGTACAGTAAATGTTCTGAAAAGGCTGACTTGCCGAAAAAAATACTCGTGTATGACACACGACCCTAAGTAGGTATTTAATATATTTGTGTAATATATTTAATAAAAAATCAATAAAATCAATAAATGTTCATAAAATTACTAATGTAGTTACCTAAATAAAAATTTTAAATCTTCGACTTCGGTACTTCACTAAGTGGGCGTTACCCATCAATATCATACACATTTTTCAAAAAATAAAAACGGTACTTCATAGACTTGAACTGTCAAAATTATCATCCTATATTTGACAGAGTGTAGTGTTTTCATTACAGTCAGGTGACAGTATAAGATTCGTATGTAGGTACACATTTCCCGCTGCAAAAACGCCAGATCTATTGGAATAGTAAAATATCGCTACTCCCTTCCGGCACGAAGGCCGTGTTGCTCGAACATCCGAAGCGACCATTGAAGTCCAAATGAGGTGGAGCCGGCAACGCGAGCGAGTAGCTAGGCGGGGCGGCCCCGGGCGTGACTTAGAACTCGTAGCAGCGCATGAGGTTGACGAACTTCTTGAGCGCGTGCGGCAGCGGCAGCTCCTTGACGCCGCGCTTCATGAGCACGGACAGGCGCACGCGGCGCGCGTCGCCGCCGTCGCCGGCGCGCCGCTTGCCGCGCCGCCCGCGCCGCGCCGGCGCCGCGCCGTCCGCCGGCGACGGCGGCGAGCTAGAGCGTCCGCCCGCGCGCCGCCGCAGCCGCCGCCGCCCTGCCACACACGGAACCTCACTCTCTGGGGCAGTTCAGGCAGAGAGAAGCGCAGCGTAGAAGATTTTATCAAGGCACTCGAAAATCAACTTTAAAATTATTACAATAAAGTGCATATGTAGCAGCCAACTGATTAAAATAGCCGTTCAATCAAACATAAGAAACGAAGAAAGTGAAAAAGTACTCAAATATTTGTTTAAATATTTGTTTTAATATCTCTATATATCATTTCTGTGTCTTCAATAACACTACTGATGTATTGACTACTTTTATCCGAAAAATATCTTTAAATAATCATAAACACCGGTTAGCCATATTAACGTCATATTGAAAACAAGACGCAACTGGCGCAGTGGTGGCAAGCGCTGAACTAAATTAATTTTAAGCGTTGCAATTATTCGATTAAAAAGCTAGACGTCTAGTTGAATGGCGTTGTTCAGTTGAAGGGCTAGCTGTTTTATTAAACTGCCATATTAACCGGTTGGCTGCGACACATACATGCTTGAACGTGACAAAAAATGCTCGTGCGTCCTCGAAGATGCATTTTATTCATTTTATTGTTATAATTTTAAAGTTCATTTTCGAGTTCTTTAATTAAATCCTCTCCGCTGCGCTCGTCTGTGTCTGAACTGACCCTCTGACGGTAAGCCGAGGTCGACTAGGGGGAAAACTAAGGTTGTAGGCACAGATATAGATGTATATAAATGACGCAAGTAAATTTTTTTATTACCAAACGCACCGACTTTTGGATGTGACGACAAAAGCGAAATTTAGTAATGGGCACGGCACGGAGGTAATGGAGGCTATTGCCGTATCAAGTAACGAGGCATTTTTAGATTTCGCAGCTTCCGAGCTACAACAACAAGCGCGTGCGAACTGTTAGTAGCCGCGGCAAACCTTCACACTTAGTCGGGGTTCGGTTCGGACACGCGAAGTAGATGCATTGACGTCATCTATGTACAATCTATATCTGTTGTTGTAGGGGATTTGAAAAGGACTTCTTTCTATTATCTGTGCTATAAGACGTTGCTTCGTACTAAATTTCAAGATTCTGAGTTCACCCTGTAGGTTTTGACTCCCTCGCGAATGTCGAAAATTTGCGGCAAAAACGAATGTATCTTCTGATTGCGTTGGGTTAGAAGTTAGATTTTTTCACAGGTCCAAGGGAGTCCAAACACTCAGGTCTACTACCTGAGTGTTTGATGTGAATTTCAGCTTGATACCTCCACGCATTTCTGTGAAAAAGGGTCAGACAGACGGACAACAAGGTGATCCTATAATGGTTCCGGTTTTTCTTTTTGAGATACGGAACCCTAAAAACTATTGTATTCTCATAGCCGCGTGCCAGGCCAGGGCCGAACGTTACCGCCAAGAACAATCCTTTTTAATGACAATACTTCACTTGATTGGTCCTGCTCTGCATCATCCTCAATGAGATCATCCTCTGATTACAGCCGTGCTCTTGACAGCTTCCGTGGTCCAGTGGTTAAGGCGTTTGCCTGTTGACCCGGGGGTCGTGGGTTCGATTCCCACCGGAAGCATACTTTGTTTAGTTCTTTCCAGTTTGGTTAGGACATTGCAGGCTTGAATCACCTGATTGTCTGATAATAAAGATGATTCCGTGCTTCGGAAGGCACGTTAAGACGGTGGTCCCGGCTGCCATCTGGTAGTCGTTAAAGGAACCATGTCAGAGGCCGAGAGGCGGTTCCGAAGAATTCTGACACCAGGGTGTGCATGGTCGATTGACCGTGACACCTACTCGAAATGATGATGAGCCGTGCTCTATTTATTAGGATAAGCTATGTATGTTACCAGTAAGCCTGACGTCGTCTACATCGTCGCTGAGGCTGGCGGAGCTGGGCGAGAGCTCGGAGTCGTCGGAGCGGCGGGGCCTTGCGGGCGAGGCGGTGTGCGGCGAGGTGTCGTCACCGATGCCGCTGTCCAGCTTCTGCCGCGGCGCGCGCTCGTCGTCGCTCGACGCCGACGGCGCGGCGCCTTCCTCCCACTCCATGCTCCACTTGGACGTCCCGGGCTCCGAGCTCGTCTTCCCCAGTAATATCTGTGACAATATTCCAACATCATCATCATCAGGTCCTTTAAAGTCAACGTCAAAGATTTAATAATAATAATAATAAAGCCGCAGGGCAGCTTGTGGCGAGCTGTTGGTGAGTAACGACACCACGGACCCGAGTGCTCCAGAGAGTCGGTCAGAGCCCTCGCCCCCGACGTGTCTTCATCGGTCGGGGTAGAAACCCAAGAGGGCTCACAGGACTCTCGGCTCTGGCTTGCCTTAGTTGGCCGTCCAGAGAGGAGTCGTGAGAGCTGTTGCTCCAGGGGTGGAAGTGTTAAAGGGCATAACGCCGCGAGTAACTTCGGAGAAAGCGCAGCACACCTCTCGACACCCCTGAGTCGCCCACACCGGTGTTGCCCTTTTTGCCGGCATTAATCGTCGGCTAGTTTGAGGGGCCCATCTAGTGGGCAGCAAGCCACCACCTGCCAATTGTAGTCAGTTATCATGATTATGGCAGGTGCACGTCCCTTTGCAATAACCCAGCATAAGTCCACCCAAATCTCAACCCATTAATTTCCTTCTTAAAATGCAATAGCTCCTCCTCCGGCCAAGACTTGTTCAAGGGCATATCACACATTGGTATTTCTAGGAACGGGTTCTGGCTGGAGACCAACACTACATCAACTTCTCCAAAGGGCCTCTACGTGTTGGATCCATATCCCCACGCAAGCCTCTAAAAAAACCGGGGTAACACCCGTGAAAAAAGAGAGATACAAATAATAATAATAATAATTCTTTTATTTCCAGTAATTAAATTACAACAACAATCACAACTGTGACTTCCACACTAGGCGTTGCCTGTGTCGTGGTAGTCTCGAAACTGATACAATCCCGGTAGGCGGTAGGCTTAAGAATTATATCCCTAAAAATAACAATGTGACGTGTGTGTGTGTGCATGAGTGTGTGTGTGTGTGTGTGTGTGTGTGTGAGCGTAGTGTGTGTGAGTGTGTGTGTGTGTGTTAGGATATTGATATTTGTTTGTTTGTTTGTAATATCTTTATTGTACGAGAAAAAACACAACATAAAACATAGTATAAACGAAAAGTAAACATACAATGGCGGACTTATCCCATAAAGGGATCTCTACCAGTAGATTTTTATTCAAAATTGGATACATGTATCTCTTTTTGAACGTCATGTTTTTATTTCTTATATATTTTTTAATATATGCAAAATTGAAATACTACTAGCGTTTCGGAACGACCACTGGTGAGAAGAATACGCCGAGAGAAACTCAATCCAGACTTGGTCCCTACGTGCCTGAAGGGCTCTGAATACATTGTTAATAGTCCTTTCCTTTTTAGTCTCCACTCAGGAGCACGACCCTCTCTGTACTACTAGGGCCATACGTGGCCAGAGGACTCGGCCTACACTCTCCACGCTGGCCAGACGGATTGGAGAGGTCTCTTAGATGTTTATAAGCTTTGTTTAGCTTGTATTTCCTAAGTCGCCTTCTACGACATCCACGGGGAGACTTGGAGTGGTCCTATTCAACTCTACAGGATACCACACGGCACAATATTTCAACATTGGAAACGAATTAACACCTGCACCGAGACCTGTTGAGATTAATTTCAAACTGAACGCGCCTCCACCTATTATGGTTAGAAATGTTTGTTACGACGTTTTACTTGACTGCATGTAGCGATTTTGTAGTAAATTCGGATTAGTTTGAAAATTTATATGACATAAAATCAAGCTATCAATTCACATATTGTCAAGTATGACGGCAATCGCATAATCATCATATCGAGTAGGTGTCATGATCATTCGACCATGCGCACCGTAATGTCAGAGTTAATCGCATCAATTATATGGGATGACATGCCCGCCGCGTACAAGTTGGTCAACCAGTCCGACAGTTTGAGAATTTAATAAAACTTTTACTACTAATGGCGGAGATCAATTTAATGTGTATTACATAATTATGCAAACATACATACTTTGTACATGTGAGTGTAAATGTATTATAAAGACGTTCAGTTTTATATTAGACAATTTCTATAAGTGATAAGAGCTGTTAAGAGATTTGGATACACTTCCACATTGGCTGGGAGCAGAATTAAAACTTGTAGAATTCTTAACTAGACATGATTATTTTACCACCTCTCTAGTTTTTAGACTTATAATATAATATGAGTATGCTAATGAGTAAGCTAAACTAAAATGCAAGTTAAGCCAAAATACTCTTTATTGCAAGCGTGGAAATAAAGTTTACATTTCAATCATATGTTATGCCATTTTCTTAGATTATTATTTCAAACGAGCGATTCTTGAATACATGTAAGCAAATATAAAAAAAACATCAACAAATCTAAGAAATGGCTCACAACAATTTCGATGAAATTAAGTATATAGGGGGTTTTGGAAGCAAAATCGATGTTTTAGTCACATCTGTGAAAACATATTTCATGTCTTTTTCGTCTAAATCTTAATTGTCCGGGTATTTCAGAGATCACACGCTCCACTAGCGCCTCTAGCGGTAAATTCACGCGATAGCCCTAATTATTTCATGCTTTATGAAACATGCAAAATCGTAAACAATCAGAGATTAATCACTAGTTCGATTGGTATGGTTCAATAACAATGTATAGCGTAACAAGCAAAGCAACCCGTAACGTAATTACCTCCACCTCGGCCGGTACCTCAGTGGGCCCGGGGCTCCCCCCGGCGCTGTCGTCGGAGCCGCGCCTGTCCCGGCGTCCGCCGCCGCTCGCGCCGGAATCCCTCCTCTCTGCCTTCCTGCTGCTTTCACCACCGTCTTGCCGCTTCTTGCTGCTTTCCGCCCTTCCATTTCGTTTCTTCTCTGGAGTCTTATCGTCACCGGAAGATTTTGAGTCCTATAATAACAAACGGTTTCAATCACGTATTTTAGTCAATAAAAGCTTCTACTGGGAAGAGATCTTCCCTGGACAGTCTGGAAGTCCTTAACCGACTCCTGTGTACTGTTGGGAGATGTCGAAAAAACAGAATTGGGTGGGGTTTCTCTATCAACATCTCCTATCATGTCTCACCTTCTGTCGTGCGTGCGACCCACTACTAGCACGGTGCAGGATATCAATGAGGTTAATGATAAGGCCATAAACGTAGCCAAATACTGGTCAAAAGAAATCTAGTCAAATGGAACCATTTCGACTCGAACTATCGTTTGTTATAAATTTTGTCCCGCGAAACTTTAAAAATATTACTTTTCTGTTATAAAGATAAAAATAGTATTCATTTGCTAAAGACATATGTATAGGGAAAACGACTATCTACACTTTGTAATCCAAACATGGCTCGAATACAGTGCTTTTTCATGTTCTGGATAAGAAATTTGTTTATAAAAAAAAAAGAACTAAAGATGGCGCAGCGACCCAAAGTGAGTCTTAGCCTCCGATAATAAGCCTCTCCACTTCAGTCTCTCCCGCGCCACCTCTTGCCAGTTATCGGCCTGTAGCTCGCGGAGGTACTTCATGACCATCCAACGAAATCTTTTCACACCCTTTTATAGAACCTCGTGTTATATATCTCGGGAAAACCATGGCTGGCAGTTCGTTCCAAATCTTTAGCATACGTAGAAGAAAGTTTCTTTCAAAACGTACTGTACGCAACCATTTAGATGAACTTCCTGTCGATGGCATGTGGTGTGATGATACTCGTAGAAGGTGACCGTGCCATGTCAAACAATCCCTCGGAACACAGTCCAATGTACAAGCGATAAAACACACAGAAAGATGCAAAATCTCAGTGGCTCGATACCGCTTGTAATATTGGGATGATCGTCAATTCTGACAGCTCGTCTTTGGACCGAGTGTGACAGCCCAGGGGTAATAGCAGTACTCCATGTGTGTGGGCGGACTTGGGACTTATACGGTAGCAGTCTTTGCACTGGGGTGAAGTACCGCTTTGCCCTGTTCAGTAGGTAGTATTATGAGTTCTTGGCGGGAAATTGTACGGACTGCACGGTTTTTGTTTTGGATTGTTTGTCAAATTGTTTCTAGTAGAGCTTATAATGTGAAGTCGGTGTAATATGGTGTAATAGATGCCCATGTTTATGAAAAACGTGTGGAATAACTAAAATAAAGTGTCATGGTGCGGTTCTTGTGAGATTTACATGCTCGCCTTGCTGCGTCGTATATGATCAAACCAGTGGATTCGTGGGTATTGTCGCCAGGGTCTCCGTCGAATTACACCATCATTTCGTTGATACACAAGAATAACTCGAAGATTAAAACTAGACACTGGCTAAAATAATCTTTAGAATGAAGTTTGAGGGCCTAATAGCAGAAAAGAAAAAAAGAAGTATAACCTTATCCTCTGACGTGTCATCGTGACCGGAGCTGGGCGGGTCGTGGGAGGCGGGCGAGTCCGGTCCGTCCTGGCCGGCGGCCGAGGCCTGCAGCATGTGCCGCAGGTCCAGCGTGATGAGCGGGCAGGGCCGGCGGGGACGCTCGCCGCCCTCCGCCTCCTCCTGCTCGTTGCTCTCTACAGGAGCCTCGTCAGGATTAAGGTTTTCGATACTACCTGTAAAATTAAACATATTTGTGGAGCTAATGAAATCGGCCAAATGCGAGTCGGAATCGCACACAAAGGGTTCCAAATCAACATAAATTTACAAAAAAAACACTCAATAATACGTTTGTAGTCTTTTTAATTTTATATTTATTATTTGTGGTTATAACGGCTTCTGTAAAATTTCAAGTCTATCCATTACGATTTAAGAGATACCCTGTGACAGACGGTTCCGGTCCCGGACGGACGGACCCAATAGCCCTGTGACTGAGGGACGGGTATCGGAGGCTTAGTAATAAACTCCCATTATTACCCTTCGGGTATGGAATCCTAAAATGATTAAATAACCACAAAATAATCTGGCTTAAGCTTCATAATGTTTATATAAGTTTTTCAAATCTTGTCGTCGTCTCCGCAACTGCTGCCATCGCCATTACATGCAGAGATTTTTGGTATTGTAAACTTTTAATTTGGCTGTAAAAACATGAAATAAATGAGAGAAGTCTCTGTCTCAGAGTCTCCTCACCGGAAGAGGAAGATGAAGTCTCGTTAGTGTCGAACTGCAGGGCGCAGGCCACGCAATGGCCCATACCACAGAATAAGTACTAGTAGTTACGTATTCAAAGAAATATCAACTCAATTTAGTGAGCGATACGGTGTAATTTAGCTCACGTCAGAACACTTTTCATTTACATACCAACAGAATTCATTGCAATCCAATTTCATTCTTATAGCTTTGTACAAACGACTCATAATTCGATGAAGTCGGTGAATACAGGTGACCAAACGCGCGTCGTACTTACTGAATTTGCGCGGTTTTACCAATTCGAAGTGGTCGCCGCGCTTAGGTATGTTTTCGATATCGACGCGGGGAGTGAGACAGTCCCAAACTGAGTTATATATGATTAAACTAGCGATTCTTACCCCTATCGCCTCCACCACCACCTCCATCACCACCACCGTTGTCATCATCATCGTTATCATCATCATTGCCGCCGAGGCTCTCCTCTGCAGATGATTCCGAGGATGTATCGTTAGTGTCGAATCGTAGCGCTCCGGCGACGCGGTTGTGACCCATGCTGAGCATAAAACTGAGCAGTGCGTTCATCTCGTTGGCGCCTGTCTCGCGGTACAGGTCGTGGAGGGCACCCAAACCCTCTGCAACCAAACATTTTGTAAACTCAAATATCATTATATAGTATAAAACAAAGTCGCTTCCCGCTGTCTGTCCCTATGTATGCTTAGATCTTTAAAACTACGCAACGGATTTTGATGCAGTTTTTTCAAGAGACAGAGTGCTTCACGAGTAAGGTTAATATGTAGTAAGCCATAAAAACCCGGGAAAATTAAAAGCCGGCCTTTTTTACTTCCTGGGTATGACGTCAGATATTATGACAACAAACAAACAACGAACGACGCAAAGAGACAAATAACGAAATTGACGTTAGTTGCCATTAAAAATTATTTTTATTTATTTTTAATGGCAACTATTTGCTCAGTAACGAATCATATCAAAAATATTTGATAGTGCATAAACATTTTTACATTGGTGTTGCACAACACAATCTAACATAATGTGAAAGGTTACTTTGATGAACTTATCATTACTGTAAGAAGATTATATGTGTTGTTTTTTGTTTGAAAGCTTAGTTATTTTCATGGAAAATAGAATCGAATATGACAAGATATCTCATTTTTGTAGGCGATGGGAATGCAAATCCTGCGGGGGCAGGCCATGGCCCGCTCGCCGCCCGATCCATGCGGATCACCGCGCGCGCTATGATTCCATATAAGATGAACCATGGGTATGAACTCACCCAAAGACTTACTATTAAACGTAGATGGAGAGTATTAAGTTGAACAACGAAATATTTATTCCTCCAAATGACAAATCACTGTGTATTGAAAAGAGATAGCAATATAGGCAACGCTTCGTATTAAAACGTCGCGCGCCACTGGCCGACGTACGTTCACCACGTTGGCACGTTGGTAATCAACTGTGCTTGTGGTTTTTACACTTTTGGTGTTAATATAAAAGAGTTCACAGAAAAATAAGAAAGGCAGAATTCTACAGTATAAACCAAACTAAAGCCCTATATCTTAATGAATAGGTATATATAGACAAAACTGTGTCACATCGATGTATTGTAGCAACAAAGCTACTATGTTTGTCTCCTTTTTCAAAAGGCTTCCATAAGGAATTAAAAAGAGATGCAACCTGCATTGCACATGGTCCTTCTACATTTAATAACAGTAGATGTTGGAACTGACCGACGTCGCTCTCGTCGTCGATGGGGATGCAGATCCTCCTGGGGCAGGCCTTCTTGGCGGGCGGCGCGCGGGGCGGCGCGCTGCGCAGCTCGGGGTGGCGCCGCCGCAGCCCCGCGCGCATGGCCGCGCGCACCACCGCGCGCGCCATCAGCTGCAGCCGCGCCGGCGTCTGCTCGTCTGACAAACCATCACACATGCACACAATCAAAACGTTTATTCAGTTCAGTTTTATTGTTCCTTTTTGGTTTGAGTAGCTAAGGTGTGGAAAGAACTTCCTGCGTCTATATATTTCCAGACAAGTACAGTCCCGGGACATTCAAACAAAAGTAGAATAAATGGGTATCTCTTGGATTGGCATATAACATCCTCGTCTTCATCGTCACTTACCATCAGGTGAGACGGGAGACAAATGCCTAATCCAATATTTAGTAAAAAAAAATAGGCCTTGGAGGCACATTTACACGTCAAATCACATTTTCAAGAAACTAATTTAATAATATATTATTAATTGATGTGCAAAAGCTACAGACTACTAACGTTTCGGACCACTGCAGAGAAGAAACGCCAAATGAAACTCTTTTCAATAGTACTGGTCGCCCTGAAGGGCTTTTTAATTTTATGACTATTTTACTTTTCTTTTTTTGTTCATTTCTAGTAATGATTACAATATTTATTATATAGGTACATGACTATATAATAAAAAATGTAATCATTAATAAAAATGAAAAAAAAAGAAAAGACTTTCTTATACCCACATGTCAGTATCTGGCTGGATTATGACATTTATCTCTCTAGAAACCCGACGAGCATCTTCAGATGCTCATCAGTATTTGAGGGGTTAAGTGTTAAAGAAAAGAAAGGTAATTCTTCGTCGGATCCATGTATAATGTGACATATTCCACGTCTCTCTTAGATTAAACAATTTATGTAGTAGGCACACTTTTAGGTCTGAATGCACTTAATACTCTCATACTGCTAGCGGCTGCCTATACATAAAGATGAACATAAACTTAGTATGTTTCCTTTCATAGGAAAAAATATTGCTTTGTACTGTTTTTGACCCGACAGATATTGGGGATCTTCTGGCCTGAGAAATTTCAAATTATCAACTATGTCAACTTTGTAGGAAAACGCCAATTGACCGACCAAATCGTGCGATGCATATGAATGTGGATCTGCCACATACTCCAAATATCCAGGTATGGCATCTCAAAGTATAGTCAGTCATTAAGCCACCCTCATTACAAGACAGGCACTAGAATGGACCCCACAAGGCAAAAGGAAGCGTGACCGCCCCAGGCAAGCCTGGTGGAAATCCTCTGCCCCACAACAAGGTTAAGTTAGTCAAGAATAATGTTTGAAGAGTTATTTTACCCAGTTTGACGAGGTCTGCGGCCTGCTCCTTGGTGGGCACGATCAGCGTGGCGAAGGACACGTTGAACACGGTGCGCGAGCTCCACTCAGCCTCGCCCAGCCGCTTCACCTGCACCAGGTTGTCGTCCAGCGGCATCACCAGGATGCCCCCCACCTGCCAACAAACATACGTTGTTTGTTGGGTGCAAGTAGCCTACACACGTCCCTTGAATAAATAAATAAAACTCATAAATAGGGAAAAGTTAAAATTCCGTAGTACAGGCAGTAATTCATCAACCATCACATAGAAACATGTTATGCACTTATACAAGCAGAAAAGAAAAATCCATGATTGGCAGAGGTATATTTATGGCTCTAACTATTATAAATTTATATAAGCTGTTTCCCTTCCCGCGAATTCGTTCGCGTGGTATTCGGTTTTGTCTATCCGGACCCCCAGCTCCTGGACCCCAGGTTGCGAAGCATCTCAACTGAGGATGTAACCGGGGCGACGCTTAGACGACAGAGACATCAATTTATCAAACAGTCTACCTTTTTGTCACAATCAATGTTCAGATGACGACGGATACTAAATTGATCGGGGCTATGACGACATACCTTTATAAGCTGTTTGAAGTAGTTCTCGTACTCGGTGGGGCAGCCCGCGCCGCAGTACACGCGGTCGTAGGGCGTCGCCAGCGGCGCCAGGCACAGCCCGTTACCTGCCGGCCGAGGACAAACCATTACCTAGCCATTCAACGCTTTTAACTACATGGATACACTTACCCCTCTGTTTATTTCCATCACCCAGACGCCACTCATTTACATAGTGTTACAATTCCACCATAAACCATGGGCTCCTGTTAAGTCCGAACCTATAGTCGGCAATCCCGTCAAAATAGCACGCACCTGACCCGTTTTTACATAGGTACCTACAATCGCGAGATTAGTTGCAACTATGAAAATCACAAAAAAATAAACTATCTGGAATACTGACCAAGATAGAATTTAGGTTCACAAAAGTCGAACTCATCCAATGTGGGTGAATTCTCCAAGAACTGGCTGAGCCTTTTGTTGGCGTACGCCACCACGGACGGTCGGACCTCCACTCCGTGGTTGATACCCTGCGAGCCCAGGATCAGCCCCACCAGGGTGCTGAGGTAGCCTGTGCCTGAGCCCACATTCAGGAACGACAGGCCGGGCTTGAGCTCCAGGTTTTCCATTACTTCACTGTTGAACACACAAAACGAAAACCTAGTAGTTTGTCAATTTTATAAATATTAAAAATAGTAGATTTTGACACAAGGAACTGTAATACTTATTAGGTGAGGGCATTGTTTTGAATCCAGCGTGCAACATCATCATTTCGAGTAGGTGTCACGGTCAATCGACCATGCACACCCTAGTGTCAGAGTTTTTCGGAACCGCCTCTCGGCCTCTGACGTGGTTCCTTTAACGACTACCAGATGCCAGCCGGGACCAACGGCTTAACGTGCCTTCCGAAGCACGGAATCATCTTTATTATCAGACAATCAGGTGATTCAAGCCTGCAATGTCCTAACCAAACTGGAAACAACTAAACAAAGTATGCTTCCGGTGGGAATCGAACCTACGACCCCCGGGTCAACAGGCAAACGCCTTAACCACTGGACCACGGAGGCTGTTAAGCGTGCAACGAAGGAGTGTAACATAGAATCCTGAGTTATTAAGTTTGTTACACTGAAGTAAAAGTATAATGTTAGCCTCCAAAAGACTCATCTTGCTTTCAAATAAAAAATCAAGTTAATTAACACTAAAAGCTATAAATCATTTATAAGTTATGTAATGGAAATTAATTCACAATAAAAAAATATTCTGGTCTCTTCGGAAAAAGCCTATGACCATGTTTTCAAGCAACCATTTTTTGTTTATGCATAGATGATACAAAAATAATATTATGACAATTAAAAAAGAGATGTTTCTCATCAAAATTTGAATAAAATTTAATTTCATCACAACTATTATGTTTAACTAGTTACATAAATGCCTGTTTTATTTTTATTCAAATCTTAGATGGAGATCAAATTAAAAAATAAAGCTGCAAAGCATTAAGATTTGCCAAAAATCCCAATAAATCTTAATAACTCATTAGTATACTATCCTGAATTTTCGACATGGTATAGCCATAGTACAGTCAACCAAAAAGAGGAGAGGCTCCTCTTGATTGGGTGTAATTTTTTTTACATTTTGAGGGTGTGATTGGAGATAAATGGAAAACCAAGAATAATTTTATTGGCATTCTTCAATAGCTATGGAAAAGGAAAGCCTAACTTAATTACACTTAATTTATACCTATAATATAATAAACTCAGCGAAACAAACACAAAAATGTTGCAGTGCATAAAGACACACAATATGTTAACTTAGACATACAAAGCTCATAAACTGATGTACCCAAGGGTGATGATAAGTATTTCTTTTGAACTCCTTTAGTATTTTATTATTCACTAGTGACCCGCCCCGGCTTCGCACGGGTGCAATGTAGATGCTAATATGGAGCAGTAAATCCTTATCCTTACTAATATTATAAATGCGAAAGTGATTTTGTTTGTTTGTTACGCTTTCACGCCGTAACTACTGAACCGATCTTCATGAAATTTTGCATACAAGTACTCTGGAGTACGGAAAAGGACAAAGGCTACCTTTTATCCCGGGAAAAAGTACTATTCCCGAGGGATCGACATTGACGCGGGTAGAGCCGCGGACGAAAGCTAGTTATACATAAACCTTCCTTTTGAATCATTCTATCTGTTATTGAGAACTGTATTAAAATCCATAATGTAGTTTACAAGATCTAAACAAACAAACAGCACCTTTTGACAGGAGTGGCAGAATATCAGCGTTTTTCTCATATTATGTATGAGTAATATACACACTGAGCCACATCCTTTTTGATTACTGCAACGCACACATGTTTAATTAATGTGTAGTTATGCCTAATATTAACTGTGTTTTACATTTTTTTTATATTAAGTTTGTATCATCTATATAGTAAGTGGTTTCCTTAGTACCCTGATAGAACTTTTTCAGATTTTGATATACGATATTAACCCTTAACGCTTAAAGAAAAGAGAGCATAATGCTGTGCAAAAAAATCTAGGGTAAAGTGAGACGGAAATACCTCGGGATGGTTTCCCTCTCGCACCCTTGCCATTGCATAAAAATGTAAATAATGGAAGAAAATGGTAGTAAAGCAAAACAGAAATATTTAATTAATAATGAAATAATTCCTGTTTTATTTTACATGGAATAATTATTTCATTAACTAAGCTGTATGTTTACAGTTAATTTAGATTTTTTTCTTATCGGTAATAAAAGAGCAATCTTACTATAGTATTAAATTTAAATTTAGTCTGGCAACCCTAGTACGATCTCAACATTGCCGCCATATTATTAAGAAATCTCGCAGCCTTCGAATTTTTTAAGCAGACTGAATGAGTAAAATAATATAACTTGTTGTTTCAAGAGATCGAAGCGACAGTGCACTGCATTGTGCATTATCCTTTCACAGGTAAATAACATAACCGTTTTCAGTTAGTAAATGTTGTGCCTTGGCTAGGGTGTCCATCTTATCTGCCGAGTTTGTTGAATCTGATTTATCAGTAATGTGTACTTATAGGTACTTCGTACATAAAATCCATACTTCCATACTAATATTATAAATGCGAAAGTAACTCTGTCTGTCCCCTTTTCTCGCATCAACCATTGAACTTATTTGAAGAATTTTGGTATGGAGGTAGTTGCAGACCCGGGGAAGAAATTCTACTGTTCCCGAGGGATCGTGACTAAACTCCCTTGAAAGGGTAAAAAAGTGGGGGTAAAGTTTCTCATTTCTGTACTTAGAATTATGAAAATACGTATATAAGTTCTAGTATACATTTAAAAAAGATCTGTGTAGGTGAACTCCGTCTGTCTGTCTTTTGAATGTTCACGCTTCAACCATAGAACCGATTTGGATGAAATTTGATATGGAGGTAGTTTGGGGCCCGAGGAAGAACACAGGTTACCTTTCATTCCGGAAAACTCTACTGTTCCCGAGGGATCGACATTAACGCTGGTGGAGCCGCGGGTAACAGCTAGTTATAGAATAAAGTTTCGATCCATCAGGCGTACTATGAACATCTCTACTGTTGCTATTCCCTTCTACAGTTGCTATTTGTCAAAAGTGATCAGCATAAATGATCATAGCATGAGTCTTATCAATGACACCGACATAGGTACCTACCATAGAAATATATCAGGATAGAATGGCTACGCGTGGACTTTGCAAAGGGAACGCGTTTGTCAGTTTTTGCATAAGCCACGCCACCACCATTACGTCATTACTAGCGAAATTTGTAGTAACTGCCTCCATGGTCCAGTGGCTAAGGCGTTTGCTTGTAGACCCGGAGGTCATGGTTTCGATTCCTACGGGAAGCATACTTTGTTTAGTTATTTCCAGTTTGGTTAGGACATTGCAGGCTTGATCACCGGATTGTCTGATAATAAAGATGATTCCGTGCTTCGGAAGGCACGTTAAGTCGTTGGTTCCGGCTGCCATCTGGTAGTCGTTAAAGGAACCACGTCAGAAGCTGAGAGGCGGTTTCAAAGAACTCTGACACCAGGGTGTGCATGGTCGATTGACCGTGACACCTACTCGAAATGATGATGATGATGATGAGCGAAATAGTAATGTGACATCCACAGAAATAAATCGCGTTATTTCGATAAACAGTCATTTGTATTTGTCGATTGGCTTGCCTTTCATTCATGTACAGCAAAACGCGACGTTTGATGTATTTTAATTTTTTGTTCGCCAAAGTTCGAATTCTTTTCGTAACATGCATTCCATAATAGTTACTGATAAATATTTTAATCAACACATGGGAGCAACCTAAAAAATCTGAGATAATTTAACTATTCAATATTATCGATAATATCAGTTCGAGTGCAACGCAGCTTTCGTGTTGCTATCACGCAATTGAATTTACATTGCGCGTTCTCCTTGGAACGAGCTTTGGAACCCCTTTAGATGTGAATTAGTCGTATTGTCGTTTTATATTGAAAATCGTGTGAAAGGTGAAAATCGAAATGTTGTTGTTGTTAAATCACGATTTTAGTTAAAACAAAGTATTGATCCATGAAAAAAAAATACCTTGTTTCGACCTATTTACTTTCATACTTTTGTTTTTATAATTAAATACCGCTTAATAAAGCATATGTTCAAGTTGGGACGTGCGCGCTGACTGAATGAACGTTTAACGAATCTCGTACGATCGTACAAGATTGAGAAACGCGTGTACCACCCACTTGGCTTTACCTAAGTACTTCATGTCCGAGAAATCTATTCTATAGTTGATCACCCTACTTTAGAGCGAGATAGAATTCCGAAGTTTGTCTTCGCTTTCTGCTCCAATTATTACTATGAGAGCTCAGTCCTTCTACTATAACGTCCTTGGTTTGTATATTTTCTTACTTTTTGTTTTTTTTTTGTAATATATGTGTTGCTGTGTCAAATAAAAGTAATGTCTATGTCTATGTCTAGACAGCGGAAGCAACTTCATTTTAAACTATGTATTAGATTATGCAATCGTTTTTATCATCAACATCGTTTATTTAATTAATTTGCTTTCAACTTGACATCATAAAAACAAGAATAACAACTTTTGCAAAGTGAACTGTTAATCACTGACTGATAAGTAGAAAATGGAGCATCTATACATGTATATGTACTGCTCTACTCTGCATAACTCACTGTAAATACTCACAGACTATTTACATTAAGAAAACACTTTCAGACTAGAGTAGACAGAATAAAACAAATTCACAGACAGATGTAGGGTTTGGAAGAATCCTGTGATCTTGCTGAACCCAACCTATGCCCAGATTATTACTTTCCGTGTGTAAGTGGTCAACAAAGTCAGATTTTTCAAGCTGCCCAAAAGCATCTGACATAGCCAACATCAATGATGGCTAGGATTTTAAGCTTCTTGTGGTTAACAAGTTCCCCACTGGTAAGGGGACCATACCTGGAGTTGATAAACAAGCGTAAATGCTAATAAACACTCCAAATGGGCCATCCAGCTCCTGGTTTGTTTATAGATATAGGTTTTTAACAAGCTTTTATTTATCATAGAATGCTTCTCTTTACTCCTCGAATCCTTGTTTCAATATTGCAAGCTAAATCATTGTTACAGTTACAATCAATCAATTAAAAAACTATGGAAGCAGCATTGCAAAACTGACAGCATGCAAAGTAGCTCAAAGCGGGCGGGGATTTGATTTTTTCGCAAATAAGTCTGCCGCACGCTCCGTGACGGAATGACGCGTCGATAAAAGCATTTAACGACATATTTTTTTGTGAACATTGGTGAAAAAATTACTTGTGTAGTAAAGTGGTACAGGAAACACAAGGAAAGACCTGATAATCCTGCCTGCCTAATACCAGCCACACTCGACAGTAGGTAAGGTAGCTTACGGCGAGCTGCTAGACTACCTGTACCTCCGCTATGTTGACACCATACCTTCATTAGATATGTTGATATGGCCCCATGACCTTGATGTGGCCAATCACAAACTAGCTTCGTCTATGAGTGATTTAAGTTTGTGAAAATGGGACAGATATTGAATCGTTAGTTGTATGAGAGTTATGCTTACATATTATTTCTAATTCAATGGTTACAATGCATTTGAAGAATACTACAGAGCTGTTCTCACAATAGAGTACTTCTCAGAGGTGAATAGCTCGATCAAATAGCCATAGCCCGTAGCTTAAAATTTTGAATAACATACATTAGAAACAGGTCCACAGTTCACAAACCACACTAATTATCAAAATTGACAATAATACTGGATTTAGTATTAAGCCCACTGTTTTAGAGAAACAATCATACTTTACATTGAGAAATTAACTTTACCAAAAACTTACTATTACAAATATGTATAAAATATAATTGTTGCAGTACTTATTAGATACTTCACATCCTCATCATACAGTAGCTACTTTTTATTTGTTTTTATGGGATGGCTGAATATATAGATTCGTGTTTAGCTATTCTAAAAGCCCACCCAAGGTATATCCTAAGCAAAGTAAAATATTGTATGATAAGAAAAAATTATTGAGAGAAAATTTAATTTGTTTGTGGGTAGGCAGTTTAATGATGTAAATGGCCAAAATATGCATTTGTTACCTATAGATACATGGTGCCGACATGTGCAGCGAGCCGTTCCGCCAGGCCAGGTCCTTGTACGCCTGGTCCCGCGAGTCCCCCGTCATGTACTCGGCCCGGTCCAGAGCACGGAACACCTCCTCCACGCTCCTGGTTCGGATATAGTTGGCGCCCATCAAGTTGTCGATCAACTCGTCGTTGTCGCGCCCCGAGCTCACGGCACCACCCATCTTGTTGATTTATTTTATTAGTTATCCTCTAAAACCCTTCTCCAACACCTCAGCTGATTGGTATCGTGACGTCACAATTGTTTTTCAACATACTTTCTGGGAACTACGCACTCAAATGATCACTACAAATAAAGATTCCTCAAAATTGAAAAGTAGTCGATGTAAATGCAAACTTTATTTGATTTATTTCGAAGTGATTAGGTTATTACGCGATTTTCAATTATCCAAGCGATTCCACCATTCCACACCAATCACAAAAATTTAGGATTGTTTTCTTTGTCGAAGTATCGTTCGATCGCCTGAAAATGTCGCAAACTCTGAGTCGCAAACATAAACAAAGAGCAAAGAGCAGCCACTGGGAGCAGAGCAACCAATAAGCGTTAATAGATATTTAATTGTAAATGAAAACATATGCGTACGCGCTTTGTTTACTAATTATCTTTCTGTGCCTAACTAACAAATACGAAATCAAAATGTATTTTAAATCTAATATCTAAAATGTCTGATAACGTTATCATATTCATATCACACACAAAACCAAAATGATAACAGTTTTGGATTTATGAATGCGACTTTTCTCTACAATAGTCTATGCCTGAATTTGACAGCTACAGATCATCAAAATCAAACCACGGGATTTGGGATGTGATTTATTTATTTTGTAGAATTCCTGTGAATATTAGCTAGTTATTGTTTACTTTTTCCAGTAACAGGTGATTATTTCTTTTATGTTTTAATATACAAGTCGGAACGGTGACCTTTTTTGTATGATTATAGCGAGACTTGTCGTGTCACAAGAAGTCACCTTGTATTCCGATTGCGATACGGTGTAATGCTAATGCTTTATTGCAATGATTATTGAAGTATCATGGAGAGTAAGAGGGTGTTTTGTACGGCAGAGCGATGGCAGAGACGAGCGAGGCGCAGGCAAGCGCGTCGGCGTCAGCCCCAGGCGGCGATGCGGGTGGCGACGAGGACAAACACGATGAGCGAATGCTGGAGTGCAACATCTGCCTGGACACTGCGCGCGACGCCGTCGTCAGCATGTGCGGCCATCTGTTCTGGTATGACTGATCCTCGCTTACTGTCACCAGCATTGCCAAATATAATTCTAGAATGAATACCCAAATCACAATTTTCATGTTTTAAAGAATATGTTGGCACCACTGTCCAATTACTCCAGGCCATAAGATAGTAGAGCTCATATGATAAATAAATAAGACATACATTTGTATAAAGGCTTTTTATAAATGTAGTGTGCAAACAGTATCACTCACATATTTTTAGTTGGTATCACCAACAGGTTTCAGCCAATTCAGATGGCCATCTCCAGGGCGAGTGTAAAGGATGTCCCAACATTGTTGTCGCTCGAACACTCAGTCGTCATTGGCTAAAACTTCTTGGTGATAAAAACTATAAATATGTATCATAATGTCACAATGTACAGTCAGCCAAGGAGATATCTGACCCCCTACAACAGCGCCATTTTTCGCAAACTAAAGAACCATCCGTGGTTTAAACCCAAAGATAAAAATATACAAGTGTAATATCCTTTGCGACTAGTGCCATCTATTGAATTGTGAATGAACAAATAAGGTTAATAAGCAGAAATCTGATACCCTTGATGACTAATGCCATCTATTCGATTTTTGATAAATAAAACAAGCCCTAGCATACGATACGCTTATTTCAAAGATACTTCAAAAGTTAGATGTGGCGCAAGTGGTAGGCACTACGGTTTAATAGTTAGTGTGTTTATGAGGAAACAGGTTCAAATCCTCCAAAGATTTTTATTTTTTACAAATATCACTAACTTCGTATTGTGATGTTGGTGTAATTTTGGTTGTTTTAACATAATGTTACCGAGCTAATTACTGTTAATAAAAAGCATTTTAAATTTTTAATTACTTTATTACATCAAAAAAAATTAACAGTGAAATAAATACCTGCCTACTTAATTCAAACTATGATTAATCTTCTGTAGAGAGAACCAACATGTTAATAAATAACAATTTACATCGCTCAACTTTTTTTTAAACATAGTATTATATTTTTTTAAATGTGTAGGGTCAAATAGTGCTATGTGAATAATTAAATGCTTCGATAATAGTATAAGAATAAATATGTAAACGTATGGCATTAAATGAATTTTAATATGGGAGAGGGTGACCCCCATTTTGTAGCTTTTGTTCAAGTCTATTTGTCATTTCACTTACCATGTTAGATCAGATCACATATCACTTATGCGTATATTTATTAATTTAGTATAACCTCTTTGTCTAAATTGATTTATGTTCAAACTTTACTCGTGTCTCGTGTCCCAGTTAAGCACTATTTGACCCTACAATCTGGGATTTTAATTGGTCACTTAATAACAGTTAGATCACAGAACAATTGTCTTAAATAAAATATATTCTACATTGCACACTGTTGGAATCACCACATCTCATAAATTTTCCAAGTATTTTTCTTTATTCATCCGGCCGCCGAATTCTACCAGCTCCCCTGGGCCCATTGAAGACATCTGTCCCCAATAACCTGCAAAACAATAATACGATCAGTTACCTAATAATCTACACTGCGTAATACCCTAGGTATTAAATATTATTATTATTTTACTTAACTATTTAATAAATATTTTTACCTAATGTTATCCTGCCACTGTTCTCAAAGACAAATTATTTTGATGGCTATACGCTGGCCATCTCTTCTTGTTGAATGTTTCCTCACTGTTTCAATTGAAATATTATGTTACGCCAGTTGATCGAGTCTTCTTAAATCTCCGAATCCACAAACGGACGGTGTTTCTCTGTAAGAGATATATTTATCTTAGGCATTTATCACAAACCCTGTGTTTTACGGAACAAAAAATAGTGTGACAATTAAGTAAGTATATTAAATACTTATAATTTATACTTACCGATACCTAATTCTCTAGATATAGATACTTTAAATACTGCGGTTGTCTTCACTATACACTGTTAGCTTTCACAAAATCAGCTATATGAGATGAAACAGGATGCCTAATAACTGGTGGGGTTTTGGATCACTATACAGTAATCGCAGTATCTTGAATGTTGTTGTGACGCAAGTGAACAATATTTTTGTTTAGTTGGTATCAGGTATAAATAAATCTGATAGATTACCCTCAATTTATTTGTTAAAGCAATGCGTTGCAGTTGGTGACAATGATGTCATAGCAGTAGAAATAGATAGCTAATTTCGCCCGAGATGTCATATCGTCGGTTGGCGTATTGAGATGAGCGCTAGCTTCTCAAGTCGTAGGTCCATGGTTCGAATCGAACTTTACGTAGGATTGTTTTTGATTCTTTCTTGTTCTTACCATTGATGATTACTTGAATTATTAGCTGAGATTATTAGAAATACAAAATTTGCAACTGAGCAGGTTATCAGTAACAAATTTATACTAGCAGTTGTCTGTCTACTTGCCAAAAATCACGGTAGGTGGCGCTTCACAGCAAAGTGTGAATTTACGTTTTAAAAGTCAGGGGGTCAGGTATCTGCTTGGCCGACTGTACAAAAAGCTATTTCAGAGAAATAAATGTCTGTACCACTGTCAAAGTGCTCTCTTGATTAGAGTCATTAATAAAATGAAAAATGAAAGCAATGTTGCAATATGGTTGTTTGTCATTGCATCAGTGCACTATGTTCCAATTTTATTTTACAAAGACAATAAATCAACTGGTCATTATTTGTTGCACTTAAGAGTAAGCAGCAATCCTAATGACCCTCCTTGGCATGGCACGGGTAGTAGACCATACATGTTTTGTCTGTGGTGCACCAGCTCAATATTGGTGAAATAAACTTTCATGCATATCTCATAAGATATTCATTTAAATTATATGGTGTAAATATCATAATAATTTTTATGGTATTTAAATTCATCATCATCATCATTTCAGCCGCAAGAAGTCCACTGCTGGACATAGGCCTCCCCCAAGGATTTCCAATACGACCGGTTGGAAGCGGCCTGCATCCAGCGTCTTCCTGCGACCTTAGTCAGGTTGTCCGACCATCTGGTCGGTGGGTGTCCGACGCTGCGCTTGCCGGTACGTGGTCGCCATTCGAGAACCTTTCTGCCCCATCGGCCATCGGTTCTGCGCGCTATGTGCCCCGCCCACTGCCACTTCAAAGAGCTAATCCGCTGAGCTATGTCGGTGACCTTTGTTCTTCTACGGATCTCCTCATTTCTGATTCGATCTCGCAGAGAAACACCGAGCATAGCCCTCTCCATAGCTCTTTGAGCGACCTTGAGCTTTCTTATGAGGCCCATAGTAAGGGACCACGTTTCGGACCCGTAAGTCATCACTGGTAACACACATTGATTATAGACTTTCGTCTTCAGGCACTGAGGTATTTTGGACGAGAAGACATGGCGGAGCTTCCCGAACGCTGCCCAGCCGAGTCGGATTCGTCGAAACACCTCGTCCTCGAAGCTGGAACTGCCAACCTGGATCAATTGACCCAAGTAGACATATTGGTCCACAGCTTCAAGGACGGAGCTCCCAACAAATACCGGTGAAGGCACAACATGGACATTCGACATTATTTTCGTCTTGTCCATGTTCATCGTAAGGACCACCTGTTGGGAAACTCCATTGAGGTCATTGAGCATGGTACTTAAGTCCTCCAGCGTCTCCGCCATAACAACGATGTCATCGGCAAATCGAAGGTGAGTGATATACTCGCCATTGATGTTGATACCAAGTCCTTCCCATTCCAGGAGCTTGAAAGCATCCTCCAGAGCAGCGGTGAACCGTTTCGGAGATATGACGTCTCCCTGTCTCGCACCTCGCTGCAATGGTATAGCCTTCGTGCTCTGCTCCTGTACTCGAACTGACATGGTGGCGTTGCTGTATAAACACTTCAACACTTCGATATACCGATGGTCGATGCGGCATCGCTGGAGGGACTGAAGCACGGCCCATGTTTCGACCGAATCAAAGGCTTTCTCATAGTCCACAAACGCTAAGCATAATGGCCGGTTAAACTCTCTGGTCTTCTGTATAACCTGCCGCAGCGTATGGATGTGGTCTATGGTACTGTAGCCTTTTCGGAAACCGGCTTGTTCGGGAGGCTGGAAAGCATCGAGCCTGTTCGTGAGACGATTCGTGATCACCCTCGAAAACAGCTTATAGACGTGGCTCAGGAGTGTGATGGGTCTATAGTTCTTCAGTAGAGTATTATCACCCTTTTTGAAGAACAAAACCACCACACCCCTGTTCCACGCCTCCGGCGTAATGCCCTCGAACAGAACGGAATTAAAGAGCCTCTGAAGGACTTTCAGTACCGGCGTTCCGCCCGCTTTCAGAAGCTCTGCTGTAATTCCGTCCTCGCCCGGTGCCTTGTTGTTCTTTAGCTGTTTGAGGGCAATCCTAATCTCGTACAGGCTGATGTCCGGGATGTCTTCGGTATAGTGACGGGTTAGCTTGGCTCTCGGATCTTTGGCCAAGCTGACAATGGGTTTGGCTATTGAGGTGTAAAGCTGCCCATAAAACCTCTCGATCTCTCCCAGCACCTCGGCCTTTGTCGACGCCACGCTGCCGTCCTCCGTCTTCAGCTTCGTTAATCGACTTTGCCCAATAGACTCCACTCTTGCGAACACTTTGGATTTAAATTGATAAGGATTAATCATCAACTGTGTCTAAATAGCTTTCCAATTACTGCATTGTACATGACCATTTTTAATAGATCTATAAAAGAGGACTGTCCTACTATTGTTTTGTTATATCTTAAAGGGATTAAGTGGGGTTTGCAATGCAAGCTCCATTGTTCCACCGATTACCTTATATTTCCATCAATTTACACAAAACCATGATAAATTATACAATTTAGAGTGATTCATGAGAAAGGTTTAGGTATATACCTAAACCTTCCTCATGAATCACTCTATCTATCGAGGAGCTTGATGGCCTAGTTGGCTCGCGCATTATAAGCGCTTACGCATGTAAAGCAACACGGGCGCGATCCCCATTAGGATGAGTGGCCACAAGTAGCCAACATTTTTTAAATTCTGTTTTGATCTCACAAAGAAACCAAGCAGAGCCCTCTCCATAGCTCTTTGAGCGACCGTGAGCTTTCTTATGAGGCTGTCTACTGTCACATGTATTAACAGTTAGAACCTGTTAACTGGAATCTGGCCAGCCCTTACCCTAAATGCACAGAAGTTTGCATGCAAGAAATGTTCAACAAGATACCCTATCTAGTTCAAAAATCAATATCTATTCACTTAGCTGATCTTTACAATATGCGCATTAAATAAAATAAAAATGAAATAAGGAAGAAGCGCTCACACATTCTATCAGTGGCGTAACTATATTTGGGGCTGTGGCAAATTCATTCAATGGGCCCCATAAGAGTTTGAGTTCAGCTTCGGCGGCTTCATGCTGGTTTAGCTTTGACCAGCATGTATGGAGAACTTTAATAATTATTTATTTAATATGTTAAGAATTCTGTTAATCCAGTTGGCCATGTCTGCATCAATGGTTGGAGACGCGTCCCAGCAGGCAGGTGTGCCCCGTATGCAAGGCCGCCATCAGCCGCGACAAAGTGATCCCGTTGTACGGCCGAGGCAACACCAAGCAGGAGGATCCCAGAAATAAGGTTAGCTTGATATTTATACTTAAAGAAAAGCAAATAGTATGATTTCAAAAATTAGAAAGAAACCCAGCCCCCTTTTTTCCTTTTTTAAAGATCTATTTAAGGACTCTTAGTTTTTTAGACGAACCTAACGATACCTTAACCCATGCGATGCGGATAACACGAAGGCGTGACATCGCCACTACCAGAAGTTACGATGAAAATGGACGCTGCATTAAATCTAGATTAAAATTAGATCCTTAATGTGATTTGCCGTCAAAAAGGCCTGCCTGCAAAGGTCTATTTTCTGAATAAATGCTTCGATTTTTGATTTGATTTTAGATTTTTTGAATTCGTTTACTGACGAAATCTGTCCCGTCTTTGGAAGATATGATTATGAGGTAATAACGAAATTTACAAACATACAACATGTGTGTTAAAAAATAAGATATGTGCGAAACACAAAACCTTACTTGGCAGCCGACTGCCAAGTAAGGTTTTGTGTTTTGCACATATCTTATTTTTTACCCGAGTAAAAAGACATTAAGAATATTTTTAGTTGTGGCAGAGGCACGCACCCGCAAAATTCATTTTTGCTAGAACCTAGATTGAATGAGCCGGCTCTTCCGGGTAAGTACCACACTCTCACAGAAAATGTTTGCTCGTTTGCCATCCTATATCACAAAAAAAATATTTAATATTCAGGCGGTTGTACATACATAACGATGATACATCATCTAACATTTACAGTATATTAATTACGAGTACAAGCTGTTTTCCCGCGACTTTATTCGCGTAAATTATTTCCTATGTTATCCGCTGATAATGTAGCTTCCAATAGGACAAAGGTTTTTTTTTAAATCTAATGGTTTCTTTTTATTACTCTTAATAAAATATTGTGAAAAAATTTCATGCGGGCGGAACTTGAATAGCGACCTAGGTCTATGGACTACCTACGCTCTGCCATCTGAGCTACCGCATGATTCTATCTCGGCGCTGAAATTCTCCACCATATCCCATTCCTCTTATACGACGTACTTATACGTGTTAAGGCTTATAAAGTAGTGAATATGTGTTGGTTTGATTTAAAAATTATTTAATGTTGAATTTGTAGTGGGTGTAGTAGTACTCGAACAAGACATGATTATTATGTTCAAGCAGCCCTCCCGGCTGCGCTCGAGAATATATTATACTTAAAAAACCTTCCCGGAAAAATGCTCTACACATAAGTGAAACCCCCACCAAAATCGCCTCAGTAGTTTCCACGATTAGCCTGTACAGACAGATGATTAATTAATACTATGTATTGACGATATTGATTGGCTGTTGATTTTTTATTAGATAGACGAATACAAAGAATTGATGCGCAGGTGCCGCCGCGGCCGGCCGGGCAGCGCACGGAGCCCGAGAACAACATCGGGTTCCCGGGCTTCGGCTTCGGCGAGGGCTTTCACATGTCCTTCGGCATCGGCGCGTTTCCCTTCGGAGTGTTCACGTCCACATTCAATTTCGGAGACCCGAGGCCTAGTGCAGGTGACAAATTATGCCATATTTTAGCTATCTTTTCTGCGTGTTTTCCTTATTTCCTTTAACATGTATGGGCTCGGTAAAAGAGCTGCGGATTCATATGGGTATTGTCCGACTAGAGCTTCTCAAGCAATGGCGAGAATCCGCGTGTCCAAATCCAAGGCTCACACTCTCACATAAAATCGATGTTTAAGTAGAAGCTTTACTGCCTAAAGGCTTCGTTCGGTGAGTGAGAGAGCTGGAGGACATCCTCCTCCTTCCCATATCCTCCCACCATATCCTTTCTCCAATTCCATGAAAGGCCGGCAACGCTTCCTTCACACCAGTTGTGGTGTTGCAGTTGTCCATGGGCAGCGGTGATTGCTTACCATCAGCTGACTCGCTTGTTCGTTTGCCGTCCTATATCACAAAAATAATGGTGAATGGAAAATCACAAGTAAGTCACGGTCCAAAACGTGAAATCATGTTGCTAAGCCAAGGTTAACCAGTCTTCCTTACTCTTTAGCTTTAGCTAGCAACCTGTCACTCGCTATTTTAGGTCCTGCCTGCCACGCATCCACGATCACACTAAACGTGGCTTTGGGTCTTTGGCCGTCTGCCTTTTCGTAAGGGATAAAAGTCTTGATTAGTATGAATGCACACAGCTTACTGATCTCTATTAGTTAACACTGAAGTGAACTTCATTCTTCCAGCCCCTCGCGGCACGGCGCAGTACGAAGAAGAACAGTTCCTGTCGAAGATATTCCTGTGGGTGGCGATACTGTTCGTGCTGTGGCTCATATTCGCATGACCGGGCCGGCGGCCCCTCCCCCCGCCCCCCACCCCGCCCGCAGGCGCCGCGGGATCAGCAAGTAACTTCACGTCGCTCGAACCAGTATTTGTTGTGTAACTAATTATTATTTGCATATTTTATACAATTCAATGCTATTATGCCTATTGCCCTTCTCAGGCAGACAATGAACCTCTGTTTTTTAATAATTTTCGTATGCCGACCACTAAAATAACTTCTGAAAAAAATTTGGTTGGTCGCCTTGAGCTGATGTACATCGCATAAGGGTCGGTTCACACACTGAGGAGAAGTGTGTGATGGGCGTTCTGAAATACAACATGACTTATATCACTACACAAAAAGTGCGTGTTTCAATGTGAGACCTCGCAGCTCATTGGCAAGATTATTCGCTCAATTTGAGCAAAAAAGAGTAAGTCCTGTTATGCTATCTATCTTATGCCTATGTCATCTCAGTGTGAACTGACCCTAATGCTGCTATTGGGTGTCTCAGACTACACAACTTATACATTGTAGAAATTAGTTTTTCTCAAATAGACAATGTAAAATATTCATTTAAATGCGATAGCAATGTTATCTTCAGTATCTGCCCCTGTTTGGCCGCCTAACTACTTGCAAATTATGCAACAATTTCAATTATCATAATAATTTCGAGAAATCCTTATGCAAAACACAGTATATTCTTTTGTTCTTCACTCATCATGAAAACTGATGCTTTTGACGTTTGTATTGTATTCGTGCCTTAGCATTTCCTACTTTAACATGTAAAGTTAATAACCAATTTAAATATTGCGTCACGCACGTCGCTATGTTCTTAAGAGCGCACCAATGCGACCCGGCTGAAGCCATTTCGCACCCCGCGCCCCGCGCGAAAGCAGGATAGATCTAATGACCGTAACGCGTAAAAAATGAGAAGAAGATAGTGGGTAGGCACAAGCGGGTGTCCTAGAATTAACGGGCGTAAGCGCCAAATCACTTAATTGTTATTTAAAATAAAAGTACGAGGTTAATGAGTAAAAAAACTTTGCCAGATTTTAGAACTAGTTATTGCTAAGCTAGGAAACTAAAAATCATTTCTAAAGACCTTAGGGTTTCGCCGTTCTGACCACAAACATCAAATAAAGGGGCTATGTTTGCAAAATAAAAGTATCGAGGCTTTTGTTATTAATCGTGTTTTCAGGTTGGACAGTTTTAAGAAAATATGTTGAAGTTTTATATATAATAAATAACAGGCATGTAGTCGTTATAGATATAGACATCTAGACGAATGTTCATTGACAAGTTTCGCATTCGTGCCCTCTTAAAGAAGCGTCGATTTTAATCTGATTACGCGCGCAATGGAAGCCGGCCAACTGCGCATTGGTGGTTCTCAATGAATCTAGTAATTAAGTCCTCGCTGCCGCGGTTGCGAAATCGTTTTAAATATTTAATACACCGACGAAAGGTGGAGATTCTGTGCGCTTCTTGTAAGCCAATGCCGCTTACTATAGGAAAAATCCTTTCTAAAGTGGTAATCAAAGTATCAACCTTATTCTATTCACAGAAAGCTGATAATTGTACGCAACAGTCAAATTGCTGCATACCAATTTTGGTTTCATTTTAATGCAATAAGGTTACCTGGTTGATCAGGTTAACGTTTAGTTTTAAACTCTTGAAAATTTCTCAAACTGCTCTGAAGTGAATAATTATTCTAGAATGCTTTTGTAATAGAGAGACACGAATCAAAGGAGTTAACATCGTAAACCCTCTCATTGGTGACTCCCTATTTCTGAGGTATATTTTTTATGTGGCTCCACTGTCCGTTTGTCACCAGGCAGTGTCTCACGAACCGTGATAATTAGACAGTTGAAATTTTCACAGATGATGTATTTCTGTTGCCGCTATACTATAACAAATACTAAAATCATCCTTACTAATATTATAAATGCGAAAGTGAGTTTGTTTGTTTATTTGTTTGTTTGTTTGTTACGCTTTCACGCCGTAACTACTGAACCGATCACCATGAAATTTTGCATACAAGTTCTCTGGAGTGCGGAGAAGGACATAGGCTACCTTTTATCCCGGGAAAAAGTACTATTCCCGAGGGATCGACATTGACGCGGGCGGAGCCGCGGGCGAAAGCTAGTAATATATAAGAGGACTCCCATACCACAAACAAACGTAATTTTTTTGCTCGATATTGATATCGGCAACAGGTAGACGCTTGAAATAATCACATAATATTGAGGTATATTATTCAGTGTATATAATAAAATAAATAATGAAATTAAAATAAAGTTAATATTTAGGGGCTCCCACATAACTGACATGATTTTGCCGGCCGGTTTTTAAACTGTGACTTTACAAGACGGAGCAATTTTTCAATACGAACATCATTAGTTTTTGAACAGTCGCGCTCAAAACTGTTCCTCTGTTCTTTGTATTGAGATGCCCGTTGTGTCTAGTGCTTAGAGCATTCCTAAAGATTGACTTCACCAAGACAATCTGCAAGTGCGAACGATATTAGCTGGCGAATCAAAGTCAATGACATCGACGCCATCGGCCTGCGGTGACGCACTTACATATATAACGATGAGAGTAACACCGTTAGATTAATTAATTAATTTTATGTAGTTTATCGACTCGGTGTACTGTCGGTCACGTTTGTTAGATTTGTTGTAGTTTGTAAACAGAGGCGCCACGGCGCACTTTATTCATTTTATTTAATTTTAAGGGCGTTGGAGATACCAACGGACTTGAGCTCGTCAAGAATGATCGTATTCAGTGTCGGTCTGAGGACTAAATTGATTTTGTAAAATATCCGGTCAGGAGCTTAACTGGTGAAAAGCATTGTAGTTTATCTACGATCAGTTTTATAGGCCATTGCTGCTTTACTTACTCTGTAACGAAGTGTATTATTAGGAAAAAATGTTGTTTCGTTTCTACTGTCCACGTAGTCGTACACCGAAAGCATAGGCGGAGCAGAAATCCCGGTATTGTAAAACACAGACTAGATTCAGACTATTGTCAGTCTGAACAAATTGCTATTTGTTAACTTGTTCAAATTAATAATGGTGTAGTTTTATCTCTAGACCGCGTCTAATATATGGTCTTTCTTTATTTCTATCATGAAACGAAGTTTAAAGTTAGACTAAGAAGTACCTACTTAACCTCTGAAGTGCGTCTCGGGGTCAAAAATATGTTTACCCTAAATGCGGCAAGATTATTAATGCGCTTTACAACTTTGATTTAGACCTTATGGTTGCGCCCGGTGAAAGTTAAAGAATGGCGGGCAAACTGGCAAACTACAATAAGGTTGCATTTTGTCCGCGTATATCCGCCAGGTGACATGAGGCGGACAAAGTGCAACCTTATTCTTCCTTATCTTCTCTCCATGCTGGTCTGGGAGAAAAGAAAAAACGTAGAATGTACCAGCTGCTTCTCTTCCGCGCAGATCGTAAAAGCCGATCGAGGGAATGGGTAAAATCTGAGGAATTGTGTTAATAGGCGATGCGGCTAGCAACTCATCACTATTTTGATTCTGTTTTCCACCTTATGCCCACCAACATGCTAAACGTGGCCTTCAGGTCTTATAGATCTAGGCTCTGTCTACCCCGTAAGGGAAAAAGACGTGATACTGTGTATGTATGTATGCAACCGTATTGCAGTGTTAATAAGAGCGTGCCGCGGACATTTTGCCCGCTATTACCCGTCGTCTGCGCAGGCTTTGTAAGAAATTGACAGTTGCAGACATTGAATTAGAAAAACTATGGAAGCGTAACTCTCATACACCTAACGATTCATTATCAGTCCCTTTACGCAAACAAACTTAACTCAAATCACAACGAAAAACTTACGCACTCATAGACGAAGATAGTTTGCGATTGGACGCGTCAAGGTCACGAGGCGGTGCCAACATTTCTAATGAACGCTATGGTGTCAACATAGCGGAGGTAGCTACATATCGCTCGCCACAGCAGCTCGCCCCGCTCGCTATGATAAATTACTCCAGTGTCACTTTTCCGTCTTTCCTTGCGTTTGCTGCACCACTTTACAACACAAGAAGTCATTTTTATCTTATTCGTTAAGATTTCCTCACAAAAAATATGTCGTTAAATGCTTTTATCGACGTATTCCTCCGTCACGGACCGCGTGGCAGACTAGTTCGCGAACAGATATACTTTTTAAGCCCCGCCCGCTTTGATATACTTTGCGTGGTGTCAGTTTTTGAGCGCAATGCTGCTTCCATAGTTTTTCTAATTCAATAGTTGCAGATGATAAATATTGGCATATGTCAATTTATTTTAACTGAATCGTGTTACAAGCGAATTAGCAAACTTAAGTCCGTGTTTTTTTGGCCAGAGCGGGATGAACCTATAAAAATCGTCGAGAAACCTTTACAACTTCTCTACGTATATAGGTCTGTCCTGCTCGGACGGCGGTCCGCGACGGTACACAATTGGAGGAAACCATGAGACGAAGTTCGCTTCGCCTGCGCTTTCGTTGTAGCGAGTAAAATCGACTGGTGTGAGAATTGCATTTTTGGTGAAACAAGGTATACTACATATATTGAATTATGTAAATCAGTATAATTGCGAGAAACCGGCAATATGTTTTGGTGCTTATATGATTCTAGTTCAGAATGATCTATATGCATGCAAGTTGTACAGAATTATGTTTTGAGTTTTGTAAAAATTATACAAAAAAAAAACATCGAGACTTATCGTGTTCATTGTCAAGACACCACCTAACGATATAAACAAAAGTGCGGTGTATATAAAAGATTATTTGTAAGAGAGGCGCAATAATAAACCTATGAAAGGCATGTTTAATCTATTTTTGATATTGCAGAATTTTCCCCACCTTATATTTCGGAAACATGTTTATTTACTCCCATACAAAATAGGTCATCTGTTATCGAAAAATTAACTATGAAATCAATCATAAGAAATATAACATTATTTTGTTTTAAAATCATAGCATTTAACTTTAATTTTTAGCAAGTGGGGAGGGTTGGCGAAGGGCGAGAGGAGCGAGTGGCTGTTCCGTGCGTGCATCGTTTCCTATACTTTTCACACCGAGCTTGCTGTTGATTGCTTTTTGTGTGTGCGAGTGGCCAACACTGATGTCAGATTTTTCAAGCTACCTAAAGGCATCTGATGTAGCTTAACGACTGCTATCAATGATGACGGCCGGGACCGACGGTTTAACGTGCCTTCCGAAGCACGGCATGTTAAGTAAATGGTAACTTAACATGCTATGACAAACAAATCCTCTGTCTGCTCTGGCCAAGTATGGCTCCGGTAGTACAGAGAGGGTCGTGCTCCTGCAGTGGAGACTAAAAAGACCTGATGATGATGATGATGAACTTAATATGCGTAAGCGTTAATAATAGACACGCACGCTCACTGGGCCATCGAGCTCCTCAACCGAGCTTGCTAACGCTGGTTTAAGAAAGCGATTTTATTTTGAGTATTGAAGTCATACGAACATTTGAGAATATATTTCTAAAGTAGTAAAATTATCGAGTTTTAACCCAGATATTCGTATTTCAGTTTGTTACTACTAGAAATTGTTGTGTAGTGGGTTGAGCATGCCCTTCATATATTAAGCCTTTCTGTTACACTTCTCTTCACCAAACCAATCGTCTCGTGGTGTCATTTACAATGATTGATCTTATTTTAGTGATGTAGAAATAGATGTGTAATCACTTCATTTGTATTTTAGACGCCGATTGTGTAAACTTACCGATATTTTTTTATCTTACTTAAATTGTCTGATAATCATATATTCCAATGATTGGACTGGTGAATTGTATTTAGTAAAGCGCTGACTGTACCGCCAGCGCGGTTAAAAGATCATTGATATATATTGGTAGATAGGTTTTATGTTAATATTCCTGTAAGTTAAGTGTATATATGCCGTATTCAGAAATATGATGTCAAAGGAGGTATTGGTTATTGTAAATTATAAAAATAAATTAATGAAATGCTAACACGTGTGTTTTACTTTTCTTCTCATGCATGGTGAAATTTTGATCTTTTGTGACTCAGACCATCAATATGAACAACTTTTTCTATGGGACCAATGCTGGGAACTCAAAAATAATTTCGTCATTACCATACAAAAGAGTTCCGCCGCCCGGCCCGTTTGTATGGGAATGTCGAATTTTCTTTGATGGTCTGAGTCACCCCTTTAAGGGTCCAAAACGATAAAAATTTCACCGTGTATAGATGGGTAATTTCTGATAGTATTGATAGTACGTCTGTAAAAGCCCGTCGACGTAAAAATAAAGGCCTATTTTCTGAATAAATCTTTTGAATGCAGCTAAACATTGGCGTACCTCTACCAGTTGGTGTAGTGTCAGCCTTGAGTTGACGTAACTACAGTGCACTAGAGTTACATCGACCGTATATACCTAGCTAACTATCGAATAGACGGCCTCGTGGCAGAGGCGACGCGTTTACGGCGTGTGCTGTCAATCAAACATATATGGTGAAATGGTGAAGTATGTCTTTCGGATTAGCTCTTTCAAATGGCAGTGGGGGGGAGGAAGGATACATAGCGCGAAGAACCGATGGCCGATGGGGCAGAAAGGTGCTCGAATGGCGACCACGTACCGGCAAGCGCAGCGTTGGACACCCACCGATCAGGTGGTCAGACGACCTAACCAAGGGCGCAGGAAGACGCTGGATACAGGCCGCTTCCAACCGGTCATATTGGAAATCTTTGGTAGGCCTATGTCCAGCAGTGGACTTCTTGCGGCTGAGATGATGATGAAGAAGTATGTCGCCGTTTACAGAGGCAATTTTTCGTGCGTTTGCCGAGTTATCTAAATAAATAAATAAACATAGCCGCGCGACGCCACGCGCCTCCGTGTATATACATAGAAGTAGGGACCTATATGGGAAGCTAATTAATCCTTATTCTTACTAATATTATAAATGCGAAAGTGAGTTTGTTTATTTGTTTGTTTGTTACGCTTTCACGCCGTAACTACTGAACCGATCATCATGAAATTTTGCATACAAGTTCTCTGGAGTGTGGAGAAGGACATAGGCTACCTTTTATCCCGGGAAAAAGTACTATTCCCGAGGGATCGACATTGACGCGGGCGGAGCCGCGGGCGAAAGCTAGTTAAAGATAAATTAAAATCTCTAATAATTTTATTCTCTTTATTAGATGGAATTCTGTTTACAATTCACAAGAATATCTGTTGGGAGCCACTAAAATATATTTTTACATTTGTTTTTATTATTGACTTAGAAAGAAAGGGTGTTTTTACTTATTATCTAAACATTAACCTATATTTTAAGTCCTAAACGTAACCTATTTGAAACTTACAAATTACATTTAATTTACTGTATTGGCCACAATAAAAGAACAAACTGCCATTTAATATTGTCTTTCAACATAATTTTGATGAAACCGTGTCCGACCCTTGAAGGACTGATTCAACCCGATGATATGAACAACTTTACCCATGGGACCAAAGCCGGGAACTCGAAAAAAATTTCGTCATTTCCATACAATGTTCGCCCTGTCAATAAGAACGGGAATCTAAAAAAATTGGGTTCCCTACATTGGCTCCATAGGATAAGTTGTTCATATCAACGGGCTGAATCACCCCTTCAAGAGTCGGACAGGGTTTTGTTTACATATTGTATATTATTGTAATTTGTAAAAATATTTTAATTACTTATTGGGCCTCTCAGCAAGTAAATGTGTTATAGCATAGTGTAGCTAAAACAAACCGCCGAGTTGACGAAAAAAACTAATTAATGCCAATTCGTTTTTCGTAGGAATAGTCTTGATATATGCATAATTTATTCAACGAAACAAAGCATGTTAAAATTAGGCATGGGATCGAAATGCATAAAGTTAATACGCATATCAGTACCTCAAAATAATTGTCCGTTTGATAATTAAAAAATATTGAACACATATTTTTTCTTTACCTCGGGAATAGTACCTTTTCCCGGGATAAAAGGTAGCCTATGTCCTTCTCCGTACTCCAGAGAACTTGTATGCAAAATTTTATGATGATCGGTTCAGTAGTTACGGAGTGAAAGCGTAACAAACAAACAAACTCACTTTCGCATCCTTACTAATATTATAAATGCGAAAGTGAGTTTGTTTGTTTGTAAAGCTTTCACGCCGTTACTACTGAACCGATCATCATTAAATTTTGCATACAAGTTTTCTGGATTACGGAGAAGGACATAGGCTACCTTTTATCCCGGGAAAAAGTACTATTCCCGAGCGATCGACCTTGACGCGGGCAGAGCCGCGGGCGAAAGCTAGTTTATAATATTAGTAAGGATGCGAAAGTGAGTTACACTTTCACACCGTCACTACCGAACCGATTATCATGAAATTTAGCATACAGGTTCTCTGGAGTCTAGATAAGGACATAGGCTACCTTGCATCTCGGTGTGCGAGTGTTCCGGAGGGAATACCGTTGAAGCAAACGAAGCTGCGGGCAAAAGCTGGCAAATTATAAAGATAAAGCGCGTCAGGACGTGACTGAATGAATGTTTGCTAAAAGTGTAGCAAACTATGGCGTCATACATACGGTACTTCAAAGGGCTTTTTTTTAATGTGCAAAAGATAAAATAGTTAGGTATCCAACATTTTTAGATTATGTAACTGACGTAATTATTATATTTTTTTACGAAATTAGCCTACTTTTTTTTTAGAAATTATATTGTATGTCAATCAAAATAATGTTTGCCGACCACAAACCTTAATCTCGTGCCTAAAACTGAAATCCAGAACTAAGATTGGTGTCAGATTTATCCTACCCAATAAACAGATAACAAGTAGTTCCAGCTTGTTAGGGCGTTACTCCAGGCCGTAGAGCTTGAGCGTGCGGTCCATGCTGGTGGAGGCGAGGTAGCGTGCGTGGTGTCCGAAGCGCACGGCCGTGGCGGCGGCCGTGTGCTCGTTGAACTGGCGCAGCTCCTGCCACTGGCGGCACAGAAACACGCGCACGTCCGACCCCGCCACGGCCAGGTACGTGCCGCTCTGGTCGAAGCACAGCTCCTTGATGGCGTAGCCCTCCTCCAGCTGGATCGTCTTGAAGTTCTTCAGCTTCCTCAAGTCCCACAGCTTCACGCACGCGTCCTCCGCGGCCGTCGCCAAGTAGTACCCGTTCTCGGAGAAGGAGATCGACGTGACCGGGCCCACGTGGCCGGGGAAGTTGGCCACGTTGCTCTGCTCCTTCAAGTCCCAGATCTTGACCTGCGAGTTTTCGGTTCCGGTACCGAAGATGAGACCGTCCGGATGGAACTGCGCCGTCGTGAGGCTGACTCCGGAGGCGTCGCTCACTTTGGTCAGCAGGGCTCCGGTACGGATGTCGGAGAAGGCCCAGTGCTGATCAGTAGACGTGGAGAGTACGTAGTCGCCGGTGGGATGCAGGGAGAGACCAGTCACAGGACCGTCGTGAGAGCGCAATATCACCGTTGTCTGGGATCTGCAGATTAAAAATTATTAGGGATATTAACTGTGATACTGATAGCATAACACTTTCAAAAGAAATATATGTATAAAATAAAATATTACATAAGCTTATACTCTAAAACTTACACTAGTGAGACTAGAACTAGAACTTCTGAACACACGTGTTCAGAAAGCCTAATATAGGTACTTCAACTCATACTCAAATGATTTCAGCGCACTTGCAGAATTCATTTCAAAGTTGTAAAATGAGTGTAGAAACAACAAACTAACGTGGGCACGTTCCACACACGAATGGTGTGGTCTGGCGAGGCCGTGATGACGGTGTCCTCGTCGGGGTGGTAGATGACGCGCGTGACCTTCTTGGTGTGGCCCTTGAGGATGGCCACCACCTGCTCCGTGTCCTTGTTGAACACCGTCGCGTTGCGGTCGTTGCCGCCCGTCAGCAGCTTGCTGTGGTCCGACGGGTTGATGTCCAGCGACAGGATGCCGGGCACGCTGGCTGAGTGCAGACCCTGCAATTATACAAATTGTTTTGTAATGTAAAAATATCTCTTCCATCTTGACTTGACCAGTGATCGTTTCAAACCCTGTAACCTGACATGATGTCTAATAGGCCACAGAGCTTGTCAAAATGTAAGCAAATATAATGATATGTAAAAGACAACACTAGTCTGCTTGACCTCTTGATTTTACTGTGTTTATTATTATTGCACAATGTACATGTTTTTTTACTTGAAATTAAAAAAATATATTTCATGGTAAAAGAAAAATAGTCATAAAATAGAAAATCCTTCCCTTTTCTCTTTTCTACAGGAAAACCACAGAAGAAGGGATCTCCTGTGGTTTTCCTGTAGAAAAGATTTCCTTTCAGCGTTTTTTCTCCGCAGTGGTGGGATCCGAAACGCTAGTAGCTTTTAAAAACCAATTAATAACATAAATGTTACTAAATTAGATCCTTCAAAACATGAATTGACGTGAAATAGTTCTCTATGTCTATTTTCTGAATAAACATTTTGACTTCGACAGTGAAGAAGTTTACTTGTTGTGTAATGTGAGTGAGACATAAAGTGATAGTTACGGGATGCGAGGCCAGCGTGAGGAAGCTGCGGATCTGGTCGGGGCCGAGCAGCCCCTCGGGCACGGTGCGTCCGCGGCGCTTGCGCTCCTGCGTCAGCGCCGTGGCGCGCTCCTGCAGCCGCGACACCACCTCCGCCGACATGCCCACGGGCGCCGCGCCCGCGCCCGCCTCCGACTGCAACAAATCTTTCATTCAGTACACCCATTCTTTCTCTTGTTTTGACTATTCATTGGCACTGTTTAAGTGCCACTGCTTGGATTGCAAGAACTCAAGTGTCACTTGAAGAACACTTGAATTAGTAATAGTGAAAACAACAATAAACATTTTTTTTTTCCAATGTGATATATGGGGGACCTCTAGTATTAAATGTATCTAAGATCCATTATATACATCCTAAAGAGGTATACTGATTCTGCTGAATATGACAGAGGACTGCTAAGAATCTGTCCTACAGGGCAGTATACTAACCACATTCTAACAAGACGTGTAACAAAAAATCATTCTAAACATCAACATAAGGATTACATACAAAGTTATGTGGTACACATTTTTTCAAAACTTACCGGATGTGTTGGTTGTGGAGCGACAATTCCGACTTGCGGTTTGAGTGTTGCGAGGGCCTCTCGAGCAGCTGTGACCTCCTTGGTGAGACGAGCGATGACACGACACGCCGCGTCGTGTTGATACAGAGCGTGGCTAAGCTCCTGATCACAGAAAAAAATATAAGAAACAAACAAGTATCATACATGATCCTTCAACAGCCCCTCACAGACTAGTCAATCGCCAATTTATAATAATCCCCAAGTTAACACCCATTTACTTAATCAACTTCTATGATCTGCATCTGCTGGAGCATTGCCAAAGAGCCATGGAGAGGAGCATGTTAAATATAAAAAAAAAAGACAGAATACGCAACACAATAATAAGGAGAAAAACAGGATTAGAGGACATATTTTCCAAAATAGACCAACTAAAGTGGAGATGGACTGGCCATATGTTGCGTAGTAACCAGGACAAGTGGAGCAAAACCCTAACTCACTGGTATCCGAGGGACGGGAAAAGAAACAGGGGAAGACAACATATAAAATAGGAAGATGAATTAAAACTCACTGCAGGCCCTAACTGGAGAAGGGTTGCCAGTGACAGAAAGCAGTGGAAGCGGTTGGAGGAGGCCTTTGCCAGGAGGCACACTGAACTCAGAGACATACTATAAAAATGACTAACATAACCCAAGAGTTCAGGATGAAAGGCTTATACAATACAATACAATGATCTGCATAAGGGAAGCAGCTGACAGATGTATCTTATTTGTTGCCAGGAGGAAGTAAAGGATAATTCTTTAGAAGCCACAAACAAAGAACAAATGTCACTGTAACTTGCCTGTCGAGCTGTCTGCAGTTGCTGGCGCTGTGTAAAAGCATGCAACATGAGAGCATCCCACTCATCTTGCATACTTTTGAGTGTCGCTGGGATGGATGTGGCACTTGGTGGTTTTGGCTTCACTATTGGTGGGGCTAGAGGAAATAAATACAGCAAATGTTAGCTTCAACTGCAAATAAGGTTTTTAGTACAAAAAGTCCTGAATCACAGGTCTCACATTAACTTGATGATTGATCACTTTAGTTGCAAAATAGTCACGTAACTGAGACACCATTGACTAAGTAAATTGAAACTAAATGTTATTACAATTTGTACTAGCCTGGCATCGGGCGTGAAGTAATGTAAACAAGGGCAGGTGTGAAAAGATTAAAATCTCTAACATGTGATAAAGAGCTAGGTCACTGCTTATTTCAGTCTCCTCACAATGCTTTGCTTCACCAAAAGCAGGTAGTTTTAAAACAAAAGTCATATTCAACTACCAACAAAGAGTAAATGTTGATTCAAGTGGCGTTAAACTCTGGAAGATTACGTTTGATTAGGGCTTGTGCTCTTACATCAATGAATTAGTACTGTATCATAATGGGATATTTTTAACTGCACCTCTAATTACAATTTATGCAAACTAAGTGGCTCCACTAATTATCTTACTGCATACCAAAAATCTGAATAAGCTACAAATAAACTACTCAAATATCTAAACATGTTTACTAAAAAATATATGTAGTCAATCAAAACTAGATGACCTTTTTTACCAGTTTTACATCAAAAATACTTATTGTCTAACAAAAGTACTGACTTGCACAATTATTCACACAAATTTATCTAATCTTCCAAGTGAATTTCTAAAATTGGTTTCTAAATATGAATTACAATAATATATCTCTTCATTAACAATTCGCCATCAGAAACGACCTGCTGCAGGAAAAGTAGGTTAGGTTAGAACTGCAACCACATCAGAAAACAAATCACCATCAGAAACGAGCTGCTGCCGGAAAAGTAGGCTCGGTAAGTTAAGTTAGAATTTATAGTATAGGATTATATTTATTTTGTGTGCATATTTAGTGTGCAAATCAGTATTTTTGGTGTGAGTTTATAATTTTTTGTTTGCTAAAAGGTGATTTTTAGTTATAGAATTACATTTATTTTGTGTGCACATTTAGTGTGCAAGTTAGTATTTTTGGTGCGATTTTGAATATTTAGTTGGAAAAAAGGAGATTTAAAGTTATAGGATTAAATACTACCACTTCTTAATATTCCAAATACAAAAGTAAAATTAAATTTGATGAAAATTAATGGTAGTATGTAACAGTTAACTTATTTGGACAAATTAGACAGCTTGAGAAGTTATTCAGTAGGTATCCTTACTAACTTTTGATCTCAATAAGGTCTTCCACTCGCAATTCCTTGCCATTGATCGGATCCACACCATTTTCAATTATGTATTTCTCAATTATACGCTTCTCAAACACAGCTCCAGACGTCGGAGAGACTACAGCCACTTCTGGAACCTCATTCGATACTGCAAGTGATAAGTTAGGTTACAAAAAGTTTTGTTCCAGATTTTTCAGACATACATGAATTAGACGTTTACACCAATCAAAATTCATAAGTCCTGCATTATAAATAAACATTTAACAAAATATAAGCGCTAAAAACATAAAAGTAAGTCTCGTAAATGGAAAGTTTGGATTGCAATCACCGGTAAAGCGCGGTAATACTTAGGAGAGAACCGGAATACCGGAGTTCTAGAAAATGCTTTGTGATACTTACTTGCACAGTAAAGAGCCATTTTATATCCAGTTTTAGATTTGTTTTACGTAAAATCTATTATAACCGCAAAAGGCAAAAACAAATCCACGATCACGAAACAATAAGCTTTACCATAGACAAAAATGCAATTTTTTATTAACATGACAGTGACAGTTAATAAATAGTTTTTAAATATTCACGCAAATAAACTCTTGTCAAATTCACAAATTGGATTGCTATTTTTGAAATTTCGCAACTCGTAAACGAACGATTTTTCCATACAAATATCGCTCGAATACGAGTGTCATACTTTGAAAAATAATGCCCCAGCACTTGAAGATAAAGTTCGCTGAAGTTAGTTTTTTAGGGTTCCATACCCAAAGGGTAAAAAAACGAGACCCTATTAATTTCGCTCCGCTGTCCGTCTGTCTGTCTGTCCGTCTGTCACCAGGCCGTGAACCGTGATAGCTAAACAGTTGAAATTTTCACAGATGATGTATTTCTGTTGCCGCTTTAACAACAAATACTAAAAAATAGTATAAAATAAATATTTAAGGGGGCTCCCATACAACAAACGTGTATTTTTTGCTTGTTTTTGCTCGATATTGATAACGGCAACATGTAGCCGCTTGAAATATTCACAGAATATGTTTGTTTATTTATTCACTTTAAAAAATAATAATAAAATAAAATTAATATTGAAGGGGCGCCATACAACAGACATGATTTTTTGTCGTTTTTATAGATAACGGTTCGTGCGCGAGTCCGACTCGCACTTGGCCGGTTTTTTCCTATGAGTGAGATGCAAGTTAACCATCTATGAAGTTATCGTATATTTTTTTGACTGACCATCGGATATTCGGCCTGACAATAATGAGTTACCGGAGTCTGAACCGGAATCGGAGTCACAGGCGGAGGCGGTAGCGGATGCAATCAATTTTAGCCGCTTTCATTTCAGTTAAATAATGCAAAGAATTCACATATAAAACAAATGATACACGAAACAATAACTTATCAATTTTCATAATATCAACATGTAAACCTTATTTAGGGGGTTTAGGTTTTCGAGATATTGAGTTTCCTGCTGGAGTAACGGATAAACCAATCTTCGGTTTAAGGCGATACCACTGTAAATAAGGTCGTTCTGAACCTTATTTATCTCGCAAAATACTTAAATTAGGAGTTTCAAATCTAAGTAATATGATTTTTGACTATTTCATCTCCAAAATTGTAAGATGAAAACACGTTTTGATAAAATTTTCTCGATAGAAATATTTTTTGAAAAATGGTCTTCGTTCGCAGAGTTTTTGTTATTGTAGCTCAAATGCGACGAATGAAATAATGATTTTTAGACTAAAAGATAGGTTATTAGTAATTCATCAATATGAAAATACAATTAACCGGTCTGATTTTATATAAAATAGAAATAACGAATTTGGCGCTTACGTTTTTTTCTTTGAGCGACTCGAGACTATCTCCTCACGGGCTAAACCGCCAAGCGCTATCCCTTGCGCGCACTTGATCAGTCTGCGTACGCCTTTGCCGAGCAATGGTACCAAACATTTGAGGCCTCGTCTTAAGCCCTGCTTTCTTTATTTAATAAGATCAATATACTCATCTCCCAGATAACTCTCAGCTTTCACAACATCTTGTTGTCCGTTCTTCATGTAAAAGTGAAGCACTTGAGACAACTGCACATGAATTTAGGAGTTTCAAAAAGGATAGAGCTAATATATCAAAATAGAAAAGAAATGCGTTTTTCATTTTCAATTTTATTAAATTACGGAACAACAGTTTAGAATAGTATATGCCAGTTAAAATAGCATTTCTTAATATTACCAGCTTTGTGTAAAAACTAACACTATCTACCGATATCTCACTTTGTACATGGCCACTCGAAATCATATAGCCTGTATGCACAGATTTATTTACATCTAAATAAATATGTAACAATTTCATACGACGAGAAGCCAGGAACCAAAACATTTACGATTCTAAAGCAAGGTTATTCAAAGCATACAACTAGGAAAATAAAAATATATATTAACATTTAATTGAAACTAGACAAAATTATTATTTGTATATGATTCAAGTGCAAGGATTTACCAATTTAATATCAATGATCATAAAAATGATTACATAAACTAGAAGATTTATTTGCTAACATCAATATGCAAGCTGAATACCAAAACTCATACATTAATTTCATAATTTATAAATCTATCAAGCCAAATGAAATGTTGACTCCTACAAATACTTGAAAACAATAATTTTCAATTCAAACTAAAATAACAATTGGCTCGATGAGTATATGGTTTGTGAAACAAAATTAACACTAAATTGCACTAAGGATCTTAAAATATTATTTACAATTTAAGAAATACTAAGAATACTTAAAACAACAATGAACTTTGGCATCCAATGCCTAGTGACATGCGGAGAACATAATTTTACATTCAATTTAGCATTCCTTGGCTCTTGAAGCCAATTCCATATTGTATAGATACTTTACATCAAACAATAACCAGCTAATACTTGACAAACATACCCTAAGCTTGTAAAATAAATGCCACAAAATAGATCACTTAGTCACAACCGCAGCAGTTAAAGCATAATTCTTCAGTTAATCCATTTTGTGCTAATTTTGATATTGCTCTATGTTTACCATGATAACCATGATTCCCCTAGTCACAATGTTACTCATTTATATTGTCAAATGCAAATTGACTCCACAACTCTTAAATCAATCTAATATGTACACAACAAAAATGACTGACCTTCTTAAACTAAGAGTAAATAATATGCTTCTTTTCTTAAAGTAATAAAAGGTACAGATTGTTTATGATAACACTAGTGTCGATGAGGGCGCCTCTGTCATTATGAACTAGAATTTGTTCATAGTTAAATCCCCTTTTTCTGCATACAGCATTATAATACACAACCTGTAGCGTGGACAATCCACAATAAAACGTAACCCTAATGACTTGCTTGAGTGAGCAAAATGTACATTCGACACAGCACCAGTATTCTCAAGAATAGGTAAGTACTAAAATTGCAGTCAGTTTCATTCAAGAGAAAACAAGGGAGCTCTATTTTTTTAGTTTAACTCTAAGAGCAGTATTGCCGCAATAAACAAACACATGGGTACACGTTATACCGGAACACTTCACAACACATTCTGAGAGTTAACTCATCGATGACCTCACATCAAAACTAGCCTTTGACGTCATGAGACACAAGTAGGACACGACCATGTTCCTATAGTAAGAGCGAGAAAGCCGCGACGGTCCAGCGATACCACTGCACGGTTATACCAGAACTTTTCCGAGGCTTAACTCAGCATTCAAAGTCTTGACGTCACACACAACACTACGCGATGAACACGAATGTTCTCTAGAGGAGTACGGCCGCGACAGGTGTGGGCGGCGATCACGTGGCGGCGTCTCGCAGCTGGCGCACGGCGGAGTAGACCTTGATGGCGGGCCCGAGGCGCAGGCGCAGGCAGGCCACGAGCTCGTCGCACGACGCCATGAGCAGCTCGGCGCCCGACAGCCGCGCCGCCAGCGCCGCGCCGCCCGCCGCCGCGCCCGCCAAGCGGCTCACCAGCGCCGCCACCTCGCGCTGCACACATATTATCACATTCAAACAACTATGCAACACTTTTACTTTTGGAAACGGCTAAGTGTGCGGACTAAAATTAATGTATTTCACCTACTCTTACGACACTTATGCGAAATAAATTTTATTTCTTTAATTTCATTTCACACATTTGTTAATCTGGCATCTAAGTGGATAACACAGGCGTCTAATTTTTAAGTTGTCTCATCATCATCATTATCAGGTCTTTTTAGTGTCCACTGCAGGAGCATGACCCTCTCTGTACTACTGGAGCCATACTTGGCTAGAGCAGACAGAGGATTTGGCCTACACTCTCTCGCTGGCCAGACGGGTTGGAAAGGTCTCATCGATGTTTATGAGCTTCGTTTAGCTTGTATTTCCTAAGTCGCCTCTTACGACATCCATGGGAAGACTGAGAGTGGTCCTATTCTACTCTGCCGGAAACCACACGGGAATTAAGTTGTCTGTAGGCATATAAATCTGATAATTACGGTATGTGTCAACAATGGGAAAGAAGATAATTTAATGCCTTTTGTGATGACCTACCCAAGTGGTAACTACGCCTGGGGTTTTTGAACATGGATAAGCGTTAATAATGCGTACATCGTGGGCGTTGTGAGTTCCTGAAACATTCTACATAAAATCAGGACTCCATTGATGTCGAGTTTCAGCTTCGTCTCGGCCCACATTGTCACTTTAGACTGTGAAGAATTCAAGTCGTGGTAGAGCCACGCTACCGGCAAAATTCGTTTTTGCTAGTAGCATGAATCGGCCGCCTCGTCCGAGGAAATACCAAATTCTCACAGAAAACGACGTTTGATTAGAAGACTTACTCCTTCTAAGCGTCGTTCGGTGTGTAAGAAAGCAGGTGGCTCACCCCCCCCCCCCCCCCTCCCATTTCCTCCCCCAGCACCTTGCAAGGCCGTCAACGCTCCTGTCACACCCTGGTGTTGCAGTTGTCCATAGACAGCGGTGATATGCCACCAGGTGACTCGCTTGCCGTCCCATTTCATAAAAAAACCTTTCGCCCGTCTTGTGGTCGTCGTGCCTGCCGCTGCAGTATACTGACCTGCGACCAGGTGGTGGGGTCCTTGGCCAGCGCCAGGTCTGCGACGTGGTGCGCCAGATGCGCGCGCGGCGGGGACGCGTGCCGTGCGCGCGAATACGAGCGTTGCGCCGCGCCGCGCCAGCGCTTCCAGCCGCCACTGCTCGACACTGACTCCTCGTCTGACGCCTGCGTCATATACTTTGCCTCTATTATTCATGTTTTCACGATTGTTACACGTGTAACTGCTGTAACCGTGCCTATATTGAACAAATAATTCTCCCAGCCGACACTGACTCCTCGTCTGACGCCTGCATCCTAACTTATTTAAAAAGCGTTGGTGTGATGATATCACGAGCCATGAAAAGAAATGGTCTGAAGTGGCACAAAATAGGGATGTTTGGAAGGAAATGGGGGAGACCTTTGCCCGGCAGTGGGACAATATAGGTTAAAAAAAACTTATTTATGTTTTCGCGATTGTTACACATTTCAATTAAATCGTTTGATACGGTTTTATCGCGTTTATTACATTTTTACACCTAACGTTTTGAAAAGTGTAAACTTTTCAAAACGTTAGGTGTAAAAATGTAAACTTTTTGTTAAAATGTAAAATTTGAAAAGTGTAAACTTTTCAAAACGTTAGGTGTAAAAATGTAATAAACGCGATAAAAACATGATAATTGTCATGTTCACAGCTGGACTAAGTTGACATTTGTCTATTGTTTTCTAATATGTATAAGATATAATAAAACTTATTTATCCTATAAGTGACAACGCGGAAATGTATTCGACTACTCTTAAGTAGTGCTTTAAGGACCACAGCAGTGACATGATTGTCTAGAACAACCGATGGTGAAAAATTTTAATAGCACTATTATGGATTCAGAATAGAATAGAATAATTTTTATTTGCGTTTGAGAAATAATATACACTTTCAGCTCAAATATTATACACTTTATTGACATCAATTCGGCCTTCTGCTTATAAATATGACACAGTAGAGGCCACCATGTTATCTCACAGCACAGCATAATATTTATTTACTCTTATCACCTTTCTTTATAACAGTGGAGAATGGAGTGGTCCTATTCTACTCTGCTGAAAACCACATAGCGAGCCAAAATAACGGCAACCTTTGCTGTTTTAATGTAAAAAAATGATAAGAGTAGCCCTCTTTCATATCCCCACACATATAGACACAGATGTCTCAATATGAGAGCTCTTGGATATTTCCTAAAAATATTTTAGATGTGCAAAGTTGGTCGGATGACTTGCGAGCATTTGACAAGCATTGGATAAGACCAAGGATAAATGAAAGGCAAGAGAAGAGGCATTTGCCCAGCAGTGGGACACAAATTGGTAATAAAAATAAAGTACGTATTAGTAATTACATACGTACATACATATGTATGTATATCCCTGTTTTGAGCTGTGGGGGTGTAGGTGGAAACTATGGATCTCGTCTAGATACAACCCTTACAAACGCCTCATAGGAAATCTCACCTATTTAGATCTTCTATGAACTCTATTCCTGACTTAGGTACCTATTAGTAAGAATGTGTACAATTTGTCTGCCATGCCTAACAATCTTTACGTTTTGTTACTACATCATCATTGTGTGCGTTACCCCAGCAAGAAACTAGGACCTAGAGACACGTGAGTAGAACGAATAATTAGTACCTTATCCGCTGAGGATGTGCGCGGAATAAAAAAAATTGTGGTTTAGGTTTTCAAGATATTGAGTTTCCTGCTGGAGTAACGTTTTGCTCAATCGTGTTTATCTTAAACCATTATGTGCGCATGTAAAATAAATATACACGAGTAGCTCTGAATCCATGCTTCGGAAGGCACGTTAAAGCGTTGGTACCGGTTGCCATCATTGATGGCAACCGGTACCAGTCGTAAAACTATGTCAGAAGCCGTGACACACACGAAAAACAAACGTCAAGTTAAAATTAATATCACATATTGAAATCTACGGTCTATTGAAGCTATAAAAGCGTCAAAGTCAAGCAATCAAAAGATAAGACTGATTATGTCGCATAATTTGCGAATTACAATCTCAAACTTGCAATGGAATCTAAACCTTTCAGTGCACTTCCCGTAGTCCTAGGATCAAGAAATGTAGCATGAAGCACGAATAAAAGAAAAAAAAACCTAAAATCTGAAGTTTGTAGTTGGAACTAAACAAAAGAAGTAGAGTTCGACTCCCACTTTATTTTTCCAATTATTCTACGGGTACCTTCCATTTCTTTAGGATAGTATTGGATATTAATTGGTATTTAGATACATAATCAAATTTAAGTAAGTAGGTATATACAATTTTAAGTCAGTCCATAATTTACATCGATTTTGGATAATCCTACAGGAACTTTATTATTTTCCGGGATAAACAATGTATAAGATAAAAAAGTGGCCAAGTGCGAGTTGGACACGCCCATGAAGGGTTCCGTAATTACCTAGCTAGCCAAAATCCCAGTTTTCGGCACTAAAACATTATGACAAAGTTATATTTGCGGTTTTAAACATGTGCTATATCTTAATCAAAAATATTTTGGTTGAAAGTGTTTATTGAGCTCCATTATATTATGAACTTATGAAATATATTTTTTTAGATTGTTCGAACGAATCGAACTTTCAGCACAGCTTCTTTTCCATGATATTGGCTTTTCTCGGACTTTGCCATAATTAAATAGTGCATTTGCACTGTGTGCTAATGTACTTGTCTTGTAAAGTACCCCAGTGAAACTTCAATTGAGTATTCTGATACTAGTATATACTTTTTTAAAATTTTATTTATATGTTGTGCTAAGCGTATAACTATAATCAAACAAGAAAAATATAAAAAGCAAACTGTCTAGCCTAATCTTGTTTCAAATATTCCCCCGACCCCCATTCAAATTTTAAGTTTTCAATTATTAAGTTAAACTAATAGAAACTTACCGGTTCATTCTTGGTAACTTCTTCCACTCGCTTATGTTTTGGTGGTCTCCCTCGTTGTGATCTGTTAAATATTCGTCAATTTACAAATTGGCTACATTTGTAAAAAAATTATAATAGGTACAATGCAGAAAAAAAACAACTTACTTTTCTTTGGTTGTTTCACTCGTGGGTGTGCTTGTGTGTACTGAATGAGTCTTCATGGGTTTTGGTATGGCCCTGAAAAATATTTTAGAAGTTAATTCATTGTAATAATTTACTTTCCATCAGTCAACTGATAAATTAAGAATGATCTCCTCTCTGGTAGTCTTTGTAAACTTATACATTAGACACGACAGTAGGTCAATGTAGAGTCAAGCCCTTAACATTGATTACTTATATAGAGCAATGGATAGAGCTGACTTTACATTAAATTAATTGTTACCACATTAACTCTAATATAACTGTAAGAAGAGAAAAAAAGAGAACTGAATCATCACAGGTATTATGATATGATATGAAACTTCTACAACCACTGTACACGTAGATGAATCATAACACTTGAATGTACTGCTCGACATGTTTTGGCACAGTCTCCTCCGCGCGGTAGGGGCAGGCGCTGGCGGCCGGTGCTGTGCTGCTTGCTATGTATGTGCACAGTTACCTCCTGGGCAGGCCGTGGTCCACGGGCGAGGCTTGGTGCGCGCCGAGCCTGTCGGGCGGCGGCGCGGGCCAGCGCGCGCGGTAGGGGCAGGCGCTGGCGGCCGGTGCTGTGCTGCTTGCTATGTATGTGCACAGTTACCTCCTGGGCAGGCCGTGGTCCACGGGCGAGGCTTGGTGCGCGCCGAGCCTGTCGGGCGGCGGCGCGGGCCTGCGCGCGCGGTAGGGGCAGGCGCTGGCGGCCGGTGCTGTGCTGCTTGCTATGTATGTGCACAGTTACCTCCTGGGCAGGCCGTGGTCCACGGGCGAGGCTTGGTGCGCGCCGAGCCTGTCGGGCGGCGGCGCGGGCCTGCGCGCGCGGTAGGGGCAGGCGCTGGCGGCCGGTGCTGTGCTGCTTGCTATGTATGTGCACAGTTACCTCCTGGGCAGGCCGTGGTCCACGGGCGAGGCTTGGTGCGCGCCGAGCCTGTCGGGCGGCGGCGCGGGCCTGCGCGCGCGGTAGGGGCAGGCGCTGGCGGCCGGTGCTGTGCTGCTTGCTATGTATGTGCACAGTTACCTCCTGGGCAGGCCGTGGTCCACGGGCGAGGCTTGGTGCGCGCCGAGCCTGTCGGGCGGCGGCGCGGGCCTGCGCGCGCGGTAGGGGCAGGCGCTGGCGGCCGGTGCTGTGCTGCTTGCTATGTATGTGCACAGTTACCTCCTGGGCAGGCCGTGGTCCACGGGCGAGGCTTGGTGCGCGCCGAGCCTGTCGGGCGGCGGCGCGGGCCTGCGCGCGCGGTAGGGGCAGGCGCTGGCGGCCGGTGCTGTGCTGCTTGCTATGTATGTGCACAGTTACCTCCTGGGCAGGCCGTGGTCCACGGGCGAGGCTTGGTGCGCGCCGAGCCTGTCGGGCGGCGGCGCGGGCCTGCGCGCGCGGTAGGGGCAGGCGCTGGCGGCCGGTGCTGTGCTGCTTGCTATGTATGTGCACAGTTACCTCCTGGGCAGGCCGTGGTCCACGGGCGAGGCTTGGTGCGCGCCGAGCCTGTCGGGCGGCGGCGCGGGCCTGCGCGCGCGGTAGGGGCAGGCGCTGGCGGCCGGTGCTGTGCTGCTTGCTATGTATGTGCACAGTTACCTCCTGGGCAGGCCGTGGTCCACGGGCGAGGCTTGGTGCGCGCCGAGCCTGTCGGGCGGCGGCGCGGGCCTGCGCGCGCGGTAGGGGCAGGCGCTGGCGGCCGGTGCTGTGCTGCTTGCTATGTATGTGCACAGTTACCTCCTGGGCAGGCCGTGGTCCACGGGCGAGGCTTGGTGCGCGCCGAGCCTGTCGGGCGGCGGCGCGGGCCTGCGCGCGCGGTAGGGGCAGGCGCTGGCGGCCGGTGCTGTGCTGCTTGCTATGTATGTGCACAGTTACCTCCTGGGCAGGCCGTGGTCCACGGGCGAGGCTTGGTGCGCGCCGAGCCTGTCGGGCGGCGGCGCGGGCCTGCGCGCGCGGTAGGGGCAGGCGCTGGCGGCCGGTGCTGTGCTGCTTGCTATGTATGTGCACAGTTACCTCCTGGGCAGGCCGTGGTCCACGGGCGAGGCTTGGTGCGCGCCGAGCCTGTCGGGCGGCGGCGCGGGCCTGCGCGCGCGGTAGGGGCAGGCGCTGGCGGCCGGTGCTGTGCTGCTTGCTATGTATGTGCACAGTTACCTCCTGGGCAGGCCGTGGTCCACGGGCGAGGCTTGGTGCGCGCCGAGCCTGTCGGGCGGCGGCGCGGGCCTGCGCGCGCGGTAGGGGCAGGCGCTGGCGGCCGCGTGCTGCTTGTGCGCGCCGCCGCGCACCGAGCCCAGGCCGCGGCACCCGCCCACGCCGCACGGACCGTTGATCATCAACTCCTCTTCAGCTATACAAAAAATAAATTATCCCTTCTTTATACATCTGTCTATATATGACCTCATGATGTAGGATATGAAAGACTATGAAATGGAGGTGTTAAACTTCTGAGCAGCTTTAAAAATCTGGTACCAGTGTTGGTTACTCGATGAGAAAGGCTATACAGGAAAAAGCTAGAAGACTGAAGATCAACCACACAATGAGCCAGGTAGAATTGAACAAGTTGATGATAGAAATTTTAAAAGGCAATAATAAATGAATGACACCTTAACCCACAAATATTTGCTTAGAGCTGGCATATCAGTACTCACATTGTGGAGTGTTTTTATATGTTTTGACATCTAAACAAATATTGGTGACATTATCATTAGTCTTACTTAGAGGCGGCTCCAGCGGATGTCCGGTCTTCAGGCACCATCCGACAGGATGCAGGTCGGGCGAGTCGTCGTCCATCCACGTGGACAAGTCCTCGGGCCAGCCGTCGAACGACACGCACACTTGGTGGCCCTTCACCTCGCTGATGGTGGCCACGCGGATTAGGAACGGCACCTGGAAACAGAGGCTTACTTAAACTTGGGCTTTAAGAAAGCCTCACTATAGCGGTATATACAAGGAACAGAATGCCGTAATGATAAATCCATATCTACTATTCTCTATCATCATCATATCAGCCGCAAGAAGTCTATTGCTGGACATAGGCCTCCCCCAAGGATTTCCAATACGACCGGTTGGAAGCGACCTGCATCCAGCGTCTTCCTGCGACTTAGTCAGGTCGTCAGACCATCTGGTCGGCGGGTGTCCGACGCTGCGCTTGCCGGTACGTGGTCGCCATTCGAGAACCTTTCTGCCCCATTGGCCATCGGTTCTGCGTGCTATGTGCCCCGCCCACTGCCACTTCAAAGCGCTAATCCGCTGAGCTATGTCGGTGACCTTTGTTCTTCTACGAATCTCCTCGTTTCTGATTCGATCTCGCAGATTCTCTATCAATAGTGCCCTAAATACAAAATATCGCTATCAACGACGCCAGATGGTAAACGAGACCACGTGTTGCAGAGTTCTTCAGTGGTTTCCCAAAATAAACACTCGAATTTATAAACCTAATACGGCATCAACTCTACAAGAACAAACTTTGCATAAAACAAATATATATAATACTAGCTTTCGCCCGCGGCTCCGCCCGCGTTAATATCGATCCCTCGGAAATAGTACTTTTTCCCGGGATAAAAGGTAGCCTATGTCCTTCTCTGTACTCCAGAGAACTTGTATGCAAAATTTCATGATGATCGGTTCAGTAGTTACGGCGTGAAAGCGTAACAAACAAACAAACAAACAAATAAACAAACAAACTCACTTTCGCATTTATAATATTAGTAAGGATAAGGTATCATAAGTGTGGGGATCACAAGTAAACTATGTACATATCATGCATCTGTGTACTTGTAATTTTCTTTTTGGCAAATAAACATTTTTCTATTTCTATTTCAAAAAAAAAAAAAGATAAATCGCATGTTTTCCCCTGAAACTTCACCTTGCAGGCATTGATTTCGTTGGTCCGCTGTTGTATTTCATACCTGTTGTCAAACAAAATTGCTTACCCTGGGGTCCACGACCTCGAGCTTCATGCCGGGCTTGAAACCGCTGGGCGCGCGCGGCTTGAAAGCGCGCGGCGGCGCCGCCGACGACCCCGTCTCCGAGAGGTAGTTCTCCCACGAGAACTGATCCGGGTCCTTGTAAACTAGAACAAAAATATTAAAAATTCAAAATTATTTATTCATTAATAAATTTATACATTTACAAACATGAAGCTGGGGCTCACCAATTAAGTTTATAAGAACAAGCAGAGAGTTTAGCCTTAGTTTTGCGACAAATAGTCATGAGACAAGAATTATCTACACTGTACGAGCTAACTCGTACATTTTTTCTAAATTATTTTATTAATTGATTACGTCGCATACTATTACAAGTAATACGCAATAAATCAGTGTGCATTATACACCCGCAGGTGTTGGTCTTTATCATTTTCTACAATTCCTTTCTTTTATCATTATCAGTTCTATAAAGTGTAGTTTACCCCTACATACACTTCTACACTAATATTATAAAAGTCAAAGATTTTTATTCAAAATTGGATACGTGTATCTAGTTTTGAACGTCATATTTTTTTATCTTTTATATTTTTAAATACATGCGAAATCGAAATACTATTAGCGTTTCGGAACGACCACTGGTGAGAAGAATACGCCGAAACAAACTCAATCCAGACTTGGACCCTACGTGCCTGAAGGGCTATTACATAAAGAGAAAAGATTTGATTGTTTGCATTGAATAAGCTCCAAAACTACTGAACCGATTTGAGAAATTATTTCATCATTAGAATTGACCCGTGCGAAGCTGGGGCGCGCCGCTATACTTGTTTTAAATCGATGGTGAGACAATGCCTCGCTTTACTCGTATTTGAAATTTTCAAATCTATATTGGTATATAAAACTAAGTAAGGTTTGTTTGAATACTTAACTTAAGAACGGATCTATCTTTAAAATCAAAGATTCGTTGGTTTTATCACCCCGAATAACAATTAAAATGTGAGAAATATTGACGACAAAAAAATTAAACCAAACGAAGTTCGCCGGGAAAGCTGGTTATGACATAAAAGCTTAGATATAGTATCGACGCTTCTTCTTTAAAATAGCCCTATTTATAAGGCCAACACTTAATTGAAATCCTGCTTTGGGAACACGAGAGAACAGGTGTGAGGACAGGACAAAATAATGTTTTTTGCGTTCGAAGGGGGAGTTCCAGCCAACCGCTTAATATTCAGAGCCGTAGTGATAACATTGATAAATTCAAGCAGCCCACAGCAGCAAGGGCCTCCACAAATGGCACAAACTGGACTGAATTTCATATAATGTTCAGTTATTTTAGTAAAAAAAATAAATTATACAACATGTAAACTATCTACACTAATATTATAAAGAGGAAAGATTAGATTGTTTGTATATATATATTAGGCTCCGAAACTTTGGACCAATATGAAGTATTCTTTCACCATTAGAATCCTACATTATTCCTGATGAACATAGGCTTTAGAATATTTTCAAAAAGTTAGGGATCCGCCTAAAACTTCGATAATGTAACCTGTAGGTGTGAAAAAAAAACCAAATACATATATCTACACGTACAAAACCGGGGCCGGTAGCTAGTATTATATAAAATTAAATTTTTAACCACCCCGACCTACGAATAAGTACTTATTACTATTCCGTAGCCCCCGACCCGTAAATCCTTCTTTCTCGTAAACAGCAGGACCGATTTTGATAAAACATGTCTAAGAATCATTGCTAAAAAAACTGCTTTGAAATAAAAAAAAAACCGTATACAAATAGGTTTAATAATTTAAGAGCTACAGATACACAGACATACACAAATAGTGATCAAACTTCTATTAGAGCCGAGGGTTAAAAACCGCAACAAGCATCAAAAAGCGAACTATTTTGGTTGTTATATCAAGAAGAAGAAAATAAATATGGCTGTCTGACACATAATACCTGAAAATTAAGAATAATTTCAATTGTTGTTGAAACCAATCTCCATAATTTTATTGCGCTACTAGTTTTCATGTATTGCTATATACGCATAACAGAAAACCAGAAAACCAAGCACGATAAATTAATTACTCTACAGTCACTAATATAACAGAAATAATGTATTTCTGCATATTGAACGAAACCAAAACCCTTGACAAGAAGTGTATTTATCCCGATAGCCACCGATACCGCTGCAAACAAAAGTAAACACGGTGTGAACGCCCGCTGCAGATAATGCACGTCCGAGTTAGCGCCGCGTAAACAATAAACTGAATGCCATATTTTGATTATGGAAATCAGAGAAAACGAAAGTCACCTCCGTGCGGCTGTGTTCATTGTGCGAAATAAATAGCTAAGATGACGAAACAGCTGTGACGTTTTCCGATTGACGAATGGAACTTAAAATTCTAAGTTTGATTTAAGCAACTAATATTATGTAGACGAAACATTGCTTTAGTTATGTATATACTAGCTGTTTCCCGCGACTTCATCCGCGTGGGTTTCGGTTTTATAGTCTAGCCCGGGCCAACCCCTGGTCCCCGGGTTCCCAAGTATCTCAAATGAGGATGGATCTGGGAACACGCTATGCCAGGAACAATAATAGTTTCCCAATAATTACGTTTATAGGCAAATTTTTGATACTTTGGGTTACATTATTTCAAATTTTGAACGGATCCCTATTCGCTTGAAAATAAAATATAGCCTATGTTATTCACTGATTATGTTTTCTATTAGCGAGTTAATCTTTCCTCTTGATATTATTAGTCTAGATAATTTGAAAGATTACTTAGCTGACTAAATATTATTACAAGATGTTCTTTATAGTTATCAAATAAAATGTATTTTAACTTTGACGTATGTTTATTTTAAATTGGATATTATGACTTTGGAATTAATAAATATATACACCGTAATCGATATTGAAAATAAAGCAAAACAAAAATAAATAAAGAAATAAGATAAGGTGAAACATTTCCACGCTGTTCGAACCGGCGACATTAGGTCATGTACAAAATTTTCGACGTGCAGGATTGAAGCGCGGTAGCCCATTTGGCAGAACGTAGGTCGTACATAGACCTAAGGTCGCCGGTTCAAACCCTGTGTGTGTGAAATTTTTTCACCATATAAATCAAAAAAGTTTAGCATAGTGAATATTACTTAAAAACCAGCAAGTGCGAGTCGGACTCGCGCACGATGGGTTACGTACCATTATCTATAAAAACGGCAATGTCTGTTGTATGGGCCCCTTAAATATTTATTTTATTATGATTTTAGTATAGGCTAGTTTCCTAAAAAAATATAATTAGTCCGTCAGTTAGATATTATAAATATTGGACACGTATTTTTTCTTTTGTCGATTAAACAAAAAATGATAAAGATAGCCCTTTGAAGTTCCGTGTGACGTCATAGTTTGCTACAATTTTTAGCAAACTTTGACTCATTCGGTCATAGTTTGCTACAATTTTTAGCAAACTTTGACTTCACGAGCCCCCACTCCTGAACTTTGACGCGCTTTATCTTTATTATTTATTTGACAAAAAAAAAATACGTGTCCAATATTTATTCATTATCTAACTGACGGAATAATTGTTATGTTATTATTACGACCCAGGAAACTAGCCTATTTGTTGTTATAGCGGCAACAGAAATACATCATCTGTAAAAAATTCAACTGTCTATCACGGTTCGTGAGATACACCCTGGTGACAGATGGATAGAAAGACAGATGGACAGCGGAGCCATATCAAAAGGGTCCCGTTTTTACCCTTTGGGTACGGAATCCTCAAAACCCTTAGAATATAGTGAATCTGAGATTGTATGCTCTTGATCAAAGCAAGAGCATACAATCTCAGAAGATAAAGAAAAATATTGAAATGAAGTATGATGAACTATGAATGAAAGAAAAAGAAGTATAACTGCAACCTTTACATGGTTCATGGCACCCAAAAACTTAGAGCTATGATCTTTGCTTCAAAATGTATAAACTCTGGCATCTTCGGCTGTTGAAGTTGCTAAGAGAAAAGATTTCACAAAAATATTACCCTTTATATTTATTTTTAGTAACTATGCATATATAACAACACAACACCAGTTCAGAGTTTACAAAACGAGAGAAATATTATTAATAATATAGTGAAGCAACAATGTCGCATATTTTATTATAACTATAGCCTTGTGGTCGTGCTTTGTATTGTATTGTATGCAGTAAGATAATTAAATATACCACGTCAGAGGCCGAGAGGCGGTTCCGAAGAACTCTGACACCAGGGTGTGCATGGTCGATTGACCGTGACACCTACTCGAAATGAATGAATTAAATATATATCCTTAGTATGAGAGAGGAAAATGCTAAAAATACTTTATCACTTGGTCACAATTATATCTGTGTTTTTGATGAATGCGGCAGGGTAATAAAATAATAACTATCCAGGATATTTAATGTATATGTTGTGGGCAGATAAATGTGACCACCCTACAATTTAAAATCTGTTGTTAGATGGGTCAGTTTATCTGCCCCTGACTGTACTAGTAGCTTGAACCCAAATCCAAGCTTTAAGCGCCCACACACTTCTGGGTCAGGGGATATGCCATTTTCTGCCAGTCAGACATTAAGTCATATATAGAAATCTTAACGTCACATTGTAAACTGTCGAAGGTGATGAGCGCGTAGAACCGATGGCCGATGGGGCAGAAGGGTTCTCGAATGGCGACCACGTATCGGCAAGCGCAGCGTCGGACATCCACCAACCAGATGGTCGGATGACCTGACTAAGGTCGCAGGAAGACGCTGGATGCAGGCCGCTTCCAACCGGTCGTATTGGAAATCCTTGGGGGAGGCCTATGTGCAGCAGTGGACTTCTTGCGGCTGATATGATGATGATGAAGGTGATGAGCAGTACTTCTTCAGAATTCTGGTCAACACATATTTAATTCGCCCGAGTCGACACGATAAGAAGAAGATGAAGCAGTACTTCATATATGTACTCACAGTTGGGTGGTGTCAGCGAACTGCCATTCTCCTCGGCCCAGCCGACGGGGTGGATGTAGGGGGAGGTCGGGTCGACCCAGAAGTCGTACATCTCGTCCCAGCTGTCGAAGTTGATGAGCATGCGGCCGTCCATGACGTCGGCGACTGTTGCCACGCACACCAGGTCATTCTTACGGTCCTCGGCCTCCAGCTTCATGCCCACACGGAAGCAGTTGGGTTTGAATATCTGGACGAAGAGATATTATTTTAATGGTATGCAAAATTAACTTTTTTTACAGAAAATTGGCTTTCGCATAGTTATGGTTATAGAAAACGTGAAGCCTACATTATAAAAGATGCCATTAGAGCCATCTCAAAGAAAGTTTCGCAAATAGTCGTACATAGTCGAAAAACTGTTAAATAAAAGTATTAATAAAAAACTATTAAAATCTCATAAACAGTGAAACGACAACATTTACACATATAAGTAGTAACTTTAAATTTCAAATTGGTTCTTACCGTATTTGTGATATGTGGAAACAGGATTCTAGGGGCAGCGATGGCGCGCATCTGCTTGAGGTAGAGCGGCCACGAGAAGGTCGAGGCGCCGTAGTTGGCGGGCGGCTTCAGCGAGCGGCCGTTCTTCTCGCACCAGCCCGGCGGGAAGATGTCGATAGAGTCCGCGTTCACCCAGTAGTCATACAGGTCCGGGTAACCGTCAAAATGCAGCCGCATGCGGTATCCCTGCACCTCCGCAACGGACACCACGCAAAACAATGACGGGTGCTGAGGATCGATCGCCTCTAGACGCATCCCAACTTTGAAACCGTTCCGGTTTGGATGAGGGAATGGGTCTTTAAATAACTTGCATGGTACGGCTTTAGCTTTGCAGATATCTAGATACCGCATCCATGAAAAGCCGTTCTTACCACACATCCACGGATATTTCTCGTTCACAACTAGATCCTCCATCTTCATATCGTCGCTTTGACTTTCGGCAGGCGTCGAGTCGTAATGCTTTAACGACACTTTGTCGTCTTTGTTATCGAGAAACATATCTGACTCGGACAGCTGTTTTCTCATAAACAATTTCTTCAATTTATTTTTCTTCTTAGTGAGTTCGGCTCTCTCCTTATCCTTCTTCTTTTGCAAAGCTTTCTGAACCTCATTCTGGCAAGTTAAACTACAGAAATTGGGATTGATGAACTCGGCCGCCATGCCATGGCAACCGCAGCCATCGCAGCGGTACATATCTTCCGGCGACGTCCGCTTCTTGTGGCTGTTGTTCTCGATCCTCTGTTTCAATGGCATATGATATTTGGTACTTGAGTTAACCACTACTTCTTCGTGGTCGCTAGAGTCAATCAAGTCAATAAGTCCAAACTCATTTGTTTGGAATTGCAAGTTACTACCCTGTAATAATGCTATGCCATTATTCCATAGCAATCCTGGAGGATCTTCCTCTGAAGCACCATCTACTAATTCTCTTTGATAGCTACTTTCATGCTTAAAATCTAACTTTTGGTAGTATGAATCGTGATCGTTAGGCTCAATAGCCTCAGGTTTACCATCTTTGTAATCGTCAATATCTGAGTCACCTAAATTAACTTTAGCCTCTAAATCTTTGTCCAGCTTTTCGTCACAGAACAGCGACGGGACGCGATGGTCGTCATTATTTTCAGAGTCTTGTGGTTCTTCGCGTCTCTCTGCTTTCTTCGGGGGCAATGTCAACTTGATATTCTTGTTACTAGATAAGTTTTCATTGCACAGCGAGATTCGCCGTTTTATATTAGCGTTGGCGGTTTTCCTCTCGCTGTTGTCGGAGTTTGAGCGGCGCAGGATGGCCGGCGCGGCGATCGTTACCGACCCTACATCCCTGTCGTGAACACTCCTGTTCAATAAACTTTTTCCTTTCTCCGGTATTGCAAGAGTGAATGATTGTTCGCGGGTTTGTCCGCTCTCGTCGTCAGCTATTGATACTGTGTACACATCTTCATTCATAGATGCATTAGTCTCCGGAATCGACAAAGTATATGTTCCTTGTTCTCCAGTGGGCTCAGCTCTAGAGCCTGATATTGAATAAGTAAAAGCTTTCTCATTCTTAGGACTCTGAGGTATAGAACTGTCTTTACCATTTGTAGCCTTAACCAAAGGTTGCAGAGGGGGCATTTCTGATGCTTCCATGGGAGCGTTATCCCTCATCACAGTGATATTTCCTTGAGGATCGTTTTGGATTTGTCCATTAGCAATTTGAAGATTGATAAAAGGGCCCTTTGACGCCATCGTGGCAGGTAAGGTTACGGGCAGGATAAACTTAGTATTTTGTATCTTTGGCATGTTCATAGGGGTCAAAAATAACTTTTGATTATTTGACGAAACATTTGATTGATTGTTTGATATAAGTATTGATTGATTGTCTGTAGAATTTTTTGTGTTGGGTTTTTTGACTGAGCCTAAATAAGCGATAGCCTGTTTGCTCTGTGTCCCGGGTGCAATACTGACGGGCACCATCATCTTGTCACTGGCCTTGGGTTTTTGGATCACTATGGGCTGCGTGGGATTTACTGGAGCCAGAATGGAAGACTTGTTCTGTGCAGGCGCCTTTGGCGCTATGTTAGGCTTGTTAACATTGGATATTACAATGTTGGAACTATTGCCAATCTGAAAGATAAAATAAGTTATGTATTCATTCATCAAACTATTTCCTGTGCAATATGTAAAATTTAATTACACTAACATACAAGTGTACGGAAAAACCAATTTATTACACTTCTTACCTAAAGGTAGCACATTATATACAAAATGGATATAACCTAGCAGGTTAATGAGTGTTACAATAATAAAATATTGCCAATAAATATAAAGCAGCTACCAGGTCTACCAATTACTTAAAAAAATATTGCAAAGGCTATTATGATGATGATGAAATTATTTTTATTACTGTCCATGTTTTACTGCTAAACTAAATTACCAATTACCAAAAAATTTAACAACTGACTGCCTGTACTTTCAACTGACCAATAATATCCGTAATGTTTGAGGTAACACTTATAAAAATTAAAGCATTTTGTTATTACGCAATTGATTAGTTTTCATTCAACTTGCATTGCAAAATCATTTTCACCCTTGAATTTCTTTTTATTTTATTGGAATCCGACAGAAAATCAATATTCCAAGCTCATTCTAAGTAACTTAATGTCATATATGATGGCTCTAATTAATTAAAAACATGAAAAACTACTTTTTCAAAAGAAAAATCTACCTAAATAAAGTTAAATCGGGGTTAGCAAAAGTACGTCCACAAATGACCTTAAATAACAAGGTTTAGTTTATTGAAAATTTTGATATCCTTCATATTTAAAATGTGTGATATCGAAAATATTGTTATTTGATAACTGGAAATTGTTCTGGATGCAGCAAGTCAAAGGAAAAGTTCGCTTAGCGAATAAGATTGTATGTTCCAACTTCCATGACAATGGCCTTCAAATCACAGGGTCCTGGGTTCAATCCCCAGTTAGGTCAAGACGGAAAACAACATTTTTAAGTATTCTTATTAAAATATGAAATAAAATGTGGTATAAATAAAAATTTACAGATTTGCCTTGGTCTTGGATGTTTATCTAAATAATGTATTATAAAATATAGTATCATCATCACACAAGCTCACAACTTACAGTGGGGCAATCTCAATCTGTGTGATTTGTTCCTATCTATTTATTTAAGTGGAATAAAATTAATTACATTATCATCTTCAGGAAAAAGTATTTAAAAAGAAATGATCAAAACCAAATTATGTAGTCTAAAGCCTATATTATACTATACTTAATGTTAAATTTTAAAAATTTATCAAATAAGAATTATTTAATGAAAATAAGAAATCACTCAGTGGTGTATCTATTCAAAAATGCGACACATAACAAGTATTTTTGTTAATTGTTGGATTGCTTGTTTTCATAAGTGATTTGATCTGTGACTTAATTGTTACTTGCTAATTTATTTACTTCTAATCAATAAAATATTTCTATTCATAGAAAATATACTTTTACTGATTAACATAGTCATTGTCCTATGAAAATGTGGCAGATAAGACAACAGACATAGAATTATCAGAATATTTGTACTTACAGGTCTCCTGACAATAATTTGAGGGGGATTCCCACTGGTGCTAGCTTGGCTGATCACTTCAGTGCTGGTAACTGGCTTCAAGCCTGTTGGTGTCTGGATGTAAACCATGTGGGGCACCGGCCTTGTAGATCCTCGCAACTGAACAGTACCAGAGCTCCCTGTGTTTGGTAGAGCCAGTTGAATAGAATTGTTACTTGAGTTAGGAATTTGGACAACAGCAGAGCTCGATCCCACTTGCATTTGAGAAACTGTAGTTTGGTTATTCAACTTAACCTGAACTGAAGAATCGGGCATCTGCAGCTGCGTTGAGCTAGACACAGTCATGTCAGATGACCCATCCATGTTACTAGGGCGTGGGTTAGAACCCATGTGTACATGAATTATGGAGCTGTGCAGAGGCTGTGTGGTGTTTTGCAGAATAGGCATAGAAGGTAATGAAGGTGTTGCCAGCTGAATATTCTGGCTGCCAGGGATCTGAAGAGGCACATTAATTGTCTCACCGGCAGGCAACTGTACAGGCACACTGGTAGTCCCTGACACCTGCATGGGTATACTAACAGGTGCTATTTGCAATGGCACTGTGCTGGTCGCTCCAGACAACTGAACAGGGACATTAATATTGGAAGTGGACCCTGGAATTTGCACTGGCACATGGACTGTTGAGAGGAGAGGATAACCTGCATTGCTAGCGTGGATTTTCATAGGCGCTATGGAGTGGGTAACCAGATTGTGGGTGATGGGCATGGAGCTCTGAGGGGCCTGCACGGAGGACACGATCATGCTGCTTGATATCGGCGCCTGAAATACATTTTTCAATGTCAAAATATGTTGCAACTGCTCTAGAGAGTATTAAATATTCAGCTACAAAAACTCACGCGTAATGTATTCAGTAAGACATTGTGCTGCGAGCTATTCTGCGAAAGGTTAGCAGTGGCCGGGCCACTAACCGATTTTAATAATCTTTTCTTCAAAATTTCTGTTTTAGGTTCATCAAAGTTTTGAAGTGAATTACACTGCTGTCTCTCCATTTCTCGATCTCGAGAGCGTTATCGGATTCATTACAGATACTCTTTTAAGTTTTATAATTCATTACTGTTGACCTGTAATGCAATGTATACAAAAATAAAATATTGCGAAGTGAATAATCATCTCGTCGTACTTTTGTCGTAAAATATCTCCGTGACAGATAATTTTAAGTTACACATATAGAACAAAATAAATTATTTTCGAAGTGAAAACGAAAATCGTCTTGCACAGTAATTATATAAATTATGTTTGTTACAATTTTTCTTTCGCGAGAATCGCACTCTATCATCTGCAGCTACTTTTACAGAACACAACCTTCTACCAAAAAGTTCATGAAACACCCATATCAAAATTTCATACCTGCATTTTATTGTTCTAACGCGTAGATGAATACTTCAGGCGTCGATTTTTTAACTATAACATCATAATAATATTATAAACCATTAAAGAAAAATAAATTAATTCACTAAAGCGACGATATTTACCTGCCTAGAACAACTGGTAATAATTTTGACAACATTGCCAAAACGTTATTGGTGTTTATTATGTTGGTACTATCCAAAATTTAAACCAATCATGTACTATCGTTTAGGTAATGAAGCTTTCCCGCGCGATTGCGCTATAAAGTAAAAAAGCAAGTTTTGTTGAATATTTGGAACTTTTAATTCATAATTTTAAATCATTACTTGTTGAATTCAATTTTTTCATTAAAAATCTAATACATTCCGTCATTTATTTTCCGTAGCATTTCTTTCATTTATTTTTATTTTAATGCAAATTATTTTATTCTTTTTGTAAAATAGATTCGACACCTCTAGAAAATGTAAATATTGTTGTATTACATGACCACAATATTATGTACACTGAGATTAAATTGATTACTAAAAAATATGCGAAATCAATTAAAACTCGATAGAATTTGAGTTACGAACACAGCAATTTTTTTTCAAGTCTGTGGTTACGTTATGTACGTACGCCATATCTTTGGGTACGCCTACGTGCAAAACGTTTCCTTTTTGTTTTTCTTTTTTTTTTTAACTTAAAGATAAAGCTTGCTACACAGAATACGACCAAAGGTACTAGGGCACTATTTTTGAATGTATGACACTCGTATTCGAGTGATTTTTCTTTACAAAATCGCACGAAGACGAGTGTCACACATTCAAAAATAGTGCCCCTATTTTTGAAAGTGTGACACTCGTTTTCGAGCACAAACTAAATAGGGATCCAATCTTCGAGCGATTTTTGTATGGAAATATTTAACTGTATCTAAAGACTACGGCATAGAAATAAGATAAATGGACTACGGCGTGGCGGCGGTTTTTGGCGGGAATTTTAGCGGACGGTACGGTTTATGTTTCGGATTGTTTGTGATTTATTAGTTTTTATACTTATTCGTAGGTTTGTGAGATCGCTTTAATTTTGTATTATAGATGCTCATGACAATGTGTGGAAAAACTAAATTAACTATCTTCCATACGGAGCCGCCTTGTGCTTTCATCCGAGTAAGACAGACCTATCTATAATTTAAGAACTGTGTTCTTGTCGGTGGAGTACTCTCCATGTCTCTCGGTTCTCAGCAATTCTTTTCACCTCTCCATATGACACAACTCCAGCCTTTTCCTTTATCTCATCCAAATATGCTATTCTTGGTCTTCCTTTCCCTCTCCTTATCTCAATTTTTCCCTCTATAATATTTTTCATAAATTGATCGTGCCGTATAAGGTGACCAAACATCCTTCCTCTTCTCATTCCAATCATCTTCAGTAGTTCTCGTTTCTCATTTACTTGTCCCAACACTTCTTCATTCGTCTTTTTCTGTGTCCAACTAATACACTCCATACGCCTCCAGCACCACATCTAGAAAGCTTCCAAGCGTTCTCTGTCCTTTTTAGTTAATGTCCATGTTTCACTACCGTACAGTGCGATACTCCAGATGTATGTTTTTATGAGGCGTTTCTTTAGACACCGTCTCATTTTTGAGTGAAAGATATGTTTCTTGTTATTAAGACAGACCTATAAACGTAAAATTAAGACAAAGTTGCAAGGGTTTCTCGAATATTCGCACACCCTCAATATGGTGCAAAGTATGAAGTAATGGTAAAATAAAAAACAATCTTAACGTACATCATTTTACAACAATAGAAGCTAAGCAGTTTTACAAAATATAACGGCCCATGAACACTTCCAAGTACTTCCAACGAGTAAATTAGTCCCCAACCGGGCAACTCATAAGACTTGTCTGTCAACGTCATAATTATTTGACTGATTGACAATGTCGGTCGTTGGACTAAGCATGGGAATATTGCTTTATAAATCCTACATATGGGATTTTTCAAACTTTTCGTAAAAATTGAAAATTGGATAGATACGATTAAAAAAATTCTTCAGTATATGCTATAACCACTTATTATATATATTATACTTATTCATAGGCAGGTACCTAGCAGCTAACTTAATATGTATGAAGTGACCGCATATATTTATTAATCTTAAAAAATATAGTAAATGGGTGGATAATCTCAATTGACTACGTACGTTTAACCGGAAGTGATAGTTTTTGTTCATGCAATCGAAAGTACCTTATATGTAAATACTTCCAGAATATTTTAAATCTTTCTGAGCCAATTTTTAATTTTTGTGATTGTTTGAATATTCCCGTATGTAGGACTTATAAAGCAATATTCTCATGCTTAATCAAACGACATTGTCAATCTGTCAAATAATGATAACGTTGACAGCCAAGTCTTATGACTTGCCAGGTTGGGAAATAATTTACTCGTGGCCGTTTTCTTTGTATTATTGTTGTGAAATGATGTTTGTTAAGGTTGTTTTTTTTTTTTTATTTTACCAATTTAATATAGGATAACAAAAAATTTAAAAATTCTGAAAGTATTTACATATAAGGCACTATCGATTGCATAAATAAAATATATCACGTATGCAACTTGTCAATTTCCCTGGTAGTAGTGAAACGAAACGGCGTCGCCGCGATGTTAACATGGCTAATAAAGATGGATTTTCTTTTCGTTTTACGTAAATTACTCCTTATATTATTAAATACTGCAAAAGATTATACAGTAGTAAAACATTACCGAGACCGTGTTTTAGCCTAAAATACCGAGCATCTACTGTAATTGCCGTGTAACATGGAGTGCTATTTTTGAAATGACGCCGTTCGTAAAAAAGTGATTTTTCTATACAAAAATCGCTCGAGGACAAGTGTCACACTTTCAAAAATAGTATCCCTGGTAAAACTGCTGGGGAGTGCTATTTTTGAAATGACGCCGTCCGGAAACTTTCATTTCAAAAATAGGCTATTATATTGTCTTTGCTCCAGGGGTGAAAACCTCAGAGGAAAAACGCTTGTTTATTTTATGCTGCCACTGTCAGTGTCAGGCAGTCAGGTAGGCATATTGACATTGACAAATTATTCGATTCGGTAAATGTGATGTTTTTTTGTGAATTCGCATAGAAATTTCTCAAATATAACAAGATATCTCAACGATTCCACCCCATAGTTATTCGTTTTAAGTTATCTATTTATAAATCGTATAAATAAGCAGAGTGGAAAATTAAGCCCTTAAAATTTTGCAAACATCTCGCCCTTTTCTTCCGTACCAGGTATTTATTATTGGCGTCTGGAAACTACTACGTATCTAATAAATCACGGTTTTATTTGTAATGTATAATAATATTGTTATGTTGTAGTCTCTTAATATATGGTTTAGGTGGTGCATAAGCCAGTCTTGTTGATGTTTGTTGCATTTGGCTTGTTAGAAAAAAATCTCATCCCATTATAAACAGAGGGTGAAATGTATTTCTTTTGCTGTTCATTTATTACCTAGTTGTGTAAATCTCGAGTATTCTGATATCAAACCTAGTGTTAGCAGTAAATAGGTCTAATTTGATAAGGCAGCTATTGCTATCTAGATAATGTTTTCAAAATAAGTTTATGTATTTCTCTGCAGTTACTAGAGGCAGCATAAATATTACTAAATTAAATAAAATAACAATAACAATTTTTATATACATTCACTTTCTTTAAATATTCTTTAATGCCAAAGTATTTATATAATTGTATAAATAATAAAGTCACTATCTTTTACTCTTTGTCAATATTTCAACAATATTCAAATAAATAATGCAATGTAAACTATATAATCTAAATCTATACTAATCTATACTATCCTAACTAATATTATAAATGCGAAAGTGAGTTTGTTTGTTACGTTTTCACGCCGTAACTACTATGTGATCATCGTGAAATTTTGCAAACAAGTTCTCTGGAGTATGGAGAAGGAAAAAGAATAGGCTACCTTTTATCCCGGGAAAAGTACTATTCCCGAAGGATCGACATTGACGCGGGCGAAAGCTAGTCTATACTAATCTATACTTCTATACTAATATTATGAAGAGGAAAGATTTGTTTGTTTGACACAAATAGGCTCCAAAACAACTAGACGGATTTGAAAATATCTTTCACAGTTGGGAAGCTACACTATCTGCGCTGAACATATGCTATGTTATAAGCGGACGAAGTCGCGGGAAAACAGCTAGTAATTTAGAAATGGGAAGACATAAAATTGAATATACAGGTTATATTATTTAATAATTCAGTGGAATTCATTAGTCAATGCTTTAAAAATTTAGGTAAAGCCTTAATTTTTTTTTCCAGATACACAGATAAAGTATTTGATGTCCTCCGTGGAAGATGAGTAGCCAGCACCAGTACATGACGGTGAACAACACACCCAGTGCACGTGTCGGGGATATTGAGCACATAAGTGAGGATTTATAACCATTTTGTGTTTATGGTGTTTGTGTTTTACACATTTTAGCACTTGTTCTCTCAACCACCAAGTGGTCCAATGAGGATGCATAACAATAGAAAATCAATTGTGACTGCATTCTCGCGCTTGAAGGGTTGTGAAGAAAAAATAAGTAGAAACTAAGCAAATGAATACACCTTCTACACTGCCTGTCATACAAATTTCAACTGATTTGTAAAATGTAGCTGATTTCCATATTGAAATAAATTTGTGTTATTCTCAAGAAGTAATAATATTTCATTAGCACTTATTAACTCATCAATCGCGAGAAACGCAGACGCAATTGATTATTATATGGCCAGGTGCTTGGTAGTCAACCAGTTAAACCATCCTGAATATTGGATCCGATGAGAGGGATGCCGCTTTTCTTAGACACAAAACATAATTATTATTATTTCCAATCCTATTGCACATATGTCTCTTTCATCCGATATTCAGGATGGCATAAAAACCCTTATTGTCTTGCCTCTTGAGTCTATATTTAGTTGTATTCATATTCGACATTGAGATAAAGGCAATCAATAGTTTCTGCAATGTTCACCCAATCCAATAATGACAGCAATAATCCTTCAATCTTCTTCATATTTTCAACAGATCATCTCTCAGAAAAAATAGGGTCACTTTGTCTATCATCGGAGTATTCCGATGTGACCCTCATAGTGGAAGGGCAGCGGATCCCGGCGCACAAGGTGATTTTGGCGGCCAGCAGCGACTACTTCAGAGCGCTGCTGTATGGTGGCATGCGGGAAGCCAATCAGGTAAGTGGAACCAGGAACTAACCTGTAAGATCTACTTAATATGGGCCCATATATTTATTAATCTCCTAACCTAAAATAAGAAATTCTTGTATACAGACAATAAGGAGCCAGGAAACTGCTCCAACAATTTTATCTAAAATAATCCATGTAGAAAGACGACATCCCTCCGAAACCCTTTCTAACGATTACATAATACCTACTTTATCAAAATGACCACTTTCCAAAAATGACCTTTTTTTTCATAATTACTACTGCTTTTCCCAAATTGACCACTTTTACAAATGACGATTGATTATGAGCCTCGATTGATTATGAACCTCGTTCGCCCAGATGTATTCCTATAGGTATTTAAGCAATATAAAAAAAAGAGTATTTAATTACTACTTTTGTCACAGGCTGAAGTGGAACTCCAAGCCCCTCTCCAGGCGTTCAAGGCACTCTTACGCTATGTCTACTCAGGTATTTATAAGCATCACATAGTGCATACTTATGGGAGATAGGTATGCTTTTTAGGGTTCTGTACCCAAAGGTTAAAAACGGGACCTATTACTGAGACTCCACTGTCTGTCAGTCACCAGGCTATATCTCATGAACGAGTCATTAAAGCTTCTGTTGCTATTATAACAACAAATACTAAAAACAGAATAAAATGAATATTTAAGTGGGTCTCCCATGCAACAAAATGTGTCTTTTTTTGTTGTTTTTTTGCTCCATATTAATGGCAACAGATAGAAGCTTGTAATATTCACAGAATATTTAATTGCATATACATTAAAAATAAAATAAGGGAGGCTTCGATACAACAAACTTGATGTTTTTGCTTTGGGGATAATTCACATCGATTCCTCAAGAAAATACTACACTGAATCGCAATGACCAGGAATATAATGTCTTATTTATTTTTTTAAGTAGTTTTATAATTTTCTTTTTTCTTAATGTTTTATAAATTGCTTAAAACTTGGTGATAAAGGCGAAAGCAGACTTGAGCCGCACCGCACGCGCCGCAGTCCCCGCATTCGAATACTTTATATGAAGTTGTATGTAATCTCGCACACAATCTGAAATAGATCATTTTCCATCTTGACCTGACTGGGGATCGGAATATGTATTTTAAAACCACTTGTTTTAATCATGCCAACCCTACAACCTAATCTTTCAACACTGCCGCTACACGTTTCCACGTTCAGAAAGAGATACAAGATATCCAAATTTGAATAAAATTCTATTTCATTTCATTTCTATTTCATTTCATTTCACACAAATGATTGTTGTCAGGTCACATGGGCCTGTCGCTGCTCCGCGAGGACACGGTCCTTGACATGCTGGGCCTGGCGCACCAGTTCAACTTCCAAGAGCTGGAGGCCGCCATCTCTGATTATCTCCGGCAGGTCTTGGCCTTGAGGAATGTGTGTGCTGTACTGGATGCCGCCAGGTATTTCATTGTTTTTCTTCGCTCCTACTAAGAAATTAATGATATGTAGCAAATACAACGTGATTTTGAACCCCCTAGCTTAATTGAAATCTCAGAATCAGAATCCCTAATGAAATATAGAACTGCAAGAAAAAAAGCTGAAAAAAAAAAATTGGGTTTCCCATACAAAGTCGCCGATCAGCTGGACGAATTTCTATGGAAAGCCAATTATTTTTGTTCGGTTTTTACTTTTTTTTCTTGGAATTCTGTATTCCATTAGGGATTCTGATTCCAAGATTTCAATATAGCTAGGGGGTTCAAAATCACGCTATAATGTAAGAACTATTACTTTATATTAAATCAAATTTACCATAATTTAGTAAAGAATAGATTAATTAATTCAAAAAGCTGTTTGGTAGATTATTTTGATTAGATTACCGTCGTGCCGTAACTAGGGCCCCCGATTATAAGGGAGTAGGAGAATAGGGAGGGGGAGGGCGGGGTAATGAGGTAAAGCTAAGCCACCAAGAAGCTATTCGCTGAGTGAGGGCACTCTGCCCTCGCCTCAAACGCCCGGTGAAGTAGCGAAAGCTAACTTGGAGTTAGCTACATAATCATATAAAAAAAAAAACTATTCGCTGAACTCACACTCTCATGGCCCCATTGAATGAGTATACCAAGGGTGCTGTTCTACAAAGGTGCAGGATGAAAATAGACTTCATTCTACCGAAATGAGAATGCTGAGGTGGATGTGCGGAGTGACGCGGATGGATAGGATCAGAAATGTTTATGTAAGAGGAAGTTTGAAAGTAGCGCCGGTAAACGAAAAATTAAGGAGTGGTATGGTAGGAGCTTGGTATGGTCATGTAATGAGGCGAAAAGGTAATCATATTATAAGAAAAGCGCTAGAGATGGAGGTTAGTGGATACCGGGGAAGGGGAAGACCAAAAAAGGAATGGATGGAATGCGTAAGGCAGGATATGAGGGCGGTGGGAGTGGATGTAGGCATGACGGGAAACAGGGAGTTGTGGAAGGAAAAGACATACTGCGCCGACCCCAGATAATGGGATAAGGTAAGGAGGATGATGACCCAGGGTCCCAGATGGTATTATAGTTACGCCACTGGTAACGGTTTATTTAAAGGGATGTGTTCGTGTTTGTTACAGACTGTACGGCCTGGACGCGCTGATGGATTACTGCTACAACTTCCTGGACAGAAATGCGGCCGAAGTCCTCAAGCATGACACGTTCTTGCAGTTGTCTGTGGTAAGTCTTGACAGGGGTTCTTGACGGGAATTTCGGCGGACTTCACAGATTTTGCTTTGCATATTGCTTCTAGTGGACTTTATAACGTGAAGTCGGTGCAACTTGGTGTTATGAATGCCCCTGTTTATGAACAATGTAGTGAGATTTACTAAGGTGGTCATTGTTGCGTCATCTATGATGAAACCAGTGGATTCGTGGGAATTGTCGCTAGGGGCTCTGTCAGATCAAAGAAATTAATAACACCATCTTTTCGTTGTTAACACACATTGAAAAATAAAAATAAAATTTGAAGGGCTAAAAGGGTAAGAAAGCCAAATCCATAAAACAAATAAAAAAAGCCCTGACATTAATGATACTGATTTTCCTCTCCAATATCCTTTGTGAATGACACAAGTGTCTTTTTTTCTTACTCTATTACTTTCATCTTGCATACTTCCTATGTAGTCTTTATATAGAATATTTTTATAAAGTATTATTTTTGTGTAGGAAGCCCTACAGGGCCTGCTGGAGAGGGACTCGTTCTTCGCCCCAGAAGCGGACATCTTCAAGGCGGTTTGCAACTGGTTCACTGCCAACCAGATGTGGGTGAAGTCTGAGGGAGGACAGGCTCAAGTGGTGAGACTTATTTTATGCAAAATGTATTTGTTTCGCTACGTAATTCTTATAAATTCTTTTGATAATGTTCTTTGAGAAAAACCATTTCTTTCCCTCTCTCTCTCCTGCACCTTCAAAAATCATTTTATCTCTAGGAGAAGATCCTGAAGTGCGTACGCCTGACGCTGATGAGCCTCGAAGAACTTCTGACGGTGGTGCGGCCCTTCTCGCTGGTGACTCCTGATATGTTGCTTGACGCTATCCAAGAGAAGACAAGGACTAAGAGCACTGAGTTGAAGCATCGTGGGCTGTTACGTAAGTATCTAGGAAAAAACAAACATTGGCTGGAAGAGATAGCGTTACGCGATAAGCCCGCCTTTGTACCTTCTATAAACATGTAAATTCCTATATTATTTTTGTAAGTTTTTTGCATTCACAATGCTATTCTGATATGCTCTAATTAAATTAAGAAAAAAAAATTGGTGAAAAAATCCACGCGGGCGGGCTTTGAACCAGGGATGTTGCGAAAATTTGCATCCTCATCCGCGTCCGCAATAATCAAAAGCGGATATTCATGCGGATGCGAATGTAAAGTTGCGACAAGTGTTGCGAACATTCGCATCCGCACCCGCGTCCGCAATAATCAAAAGCGGATATTCATGCGGATGCGAATGTAAAGTTGCGACAAATAAGAAATTAGGCGTGGCCGGCGAATGTCGCGTGCCGTTCTTTATTGATTTATTTAGGTTCTCACGTGATTATGACCAATGGGAGCGAAAAAATTGGTGACAAGATCCGACGCGTCTGTTTTGGTACATAAAAAACACGTAATTATTTATTTACAAGAACCAAATGTTCTTGTAAATACGTGTTTTTTGCGTTGTGGATTACTAGTAGTATCAGATAGATATTTTGAGTGTTATTAATAATTACTTTAAAAAATTTAATAACTACTTTTGCATTCTCCACACATATCATCATCATTACAGCCGCAAGAAGTCCACTGCTGGATAAAGGTCTCTCCCAAGGATTCTTTATTCCATGGAAGGCCATTGCCACACTCACTACGCTTGGCAGCGGATTGGCGAGTGCAGTTTCTTTGATATGATGCCCATGGAAGGATAGGAATTAACCGTTAACACCTCTGACCTACCTTTACCCTGACCGTATTCATATACTATATAAGATCTTAAACATTTGCATCCGCACCGGCAACCGCGGATGCGAGCTTTCAAAAATTCGCATCCGTATTCACATCGAAGTGTAGGTGCATTAAAGCGTTTTCATTAATTCATTCAATAGCTTTAGACATTTCCAGTTTCTTCTTAAGGTTTTATGTAACTGTCTTAATGCAACATCGATTGATCGTATATCGAAATTTTAAGATTGAGATCTGTTTTGCCATCAGTACCGGAAGAGAACGTGGCTTGTGCCAAGCGTGGCGCGCGGGTGCTCTCAGGCGACATGCGCTCGGCGTTGCTCGATGGTGACACCGATAACTACGACATGGAGCGGGGATACACCCGGCACACCATCAGCGACGCGCCGGACAACCCTGGCATCCTGGTCAAGTTGGCCACCAGCACCATCATCAACCACATCCGGCTGTTGCTGTGGGACCGCGACAATAGGTAAGGGAAATTAAGCATAATCCTTTTATTTTCAGTATTGCGATGCTGATGATGATTATATCCACAAACTAGCTGTTGCCCGCGACTTCGTCCGCGGCAATTTCTGTTATTATGATTAATAAGGTTTTTTTTCATTATAGATGAATAATTTTCCCCCGTTTTCACAATATTTTTTATTGATGCTCCGCTCCTATCGGTCGCAGCGTGATGTTTTATAGCCTTAAGCCTTCCTCAATAAATGGACTATCCAACATAAAAAGAATTTTCCAATTTGAACCAGTAGTTTCAAAATTAGCGCGTTCAAACAAACGAACAAACAAACTCTTCAGCTTTATAATATTAGTATAGATTTGACGAAATTAAAATAGATACAATTACTATGACAGTAGATTGTCATAACGCTCTAAGAATGGAATATACTTAATCTTTGCAGATTATTTTAAACTAGCTTTCGCCCGCGGCTCCGCCCGCGTCAATGTCGATCCCTCGGGAATAGTACTTTTTCCCGGGATAAAAGGTAGCCTATGTCCTTCTCCACACTACAGAGAACTTGTATGCAAAATTTCATGATGATCGGTTCAGTAGTTACGGCGTGAAAGCGTAACAAACAAACAAACAAATAAACAAACAAACAAACTCACTTTCGCATTTATAATATTAGTAAGGATGTCACTGCTTTTATGTTTTGTTTTGTTATACTTAATTATAATCAGCAACTAAAATGTCACTAAATAATGCTTTTCGACTTACGTTTTACTAAAGCACTAATTGGTTGATAAGTCCGGCCGTTCGCACCATAGAGGCTATCAGTTTAAGATTTTTCGTGTGTGTAAGTGGCCAACACTGGTGTCAGACTTTACAAGCTGCCTCAAGACTTCTGACATAGCTTAACAACCTTCATCCAGCGATGACAGCCAGGACCAACATCTAACGTTCCGAAGCACGGAGTAGCGCGAGAAAATTTTAGTGCCACTTGTGGTCATCCCAGTGGGGACAGACGCTCGCGCTTGCTTTACATGTGTAAGCGCTAATAATGCGCATGCCACCCGGGCCATCGAGTTTTATATTAAACTAGCTTTCGCCCGCGGCTCCGCCCGCGTCAATGGCGATCCCTCGGGAATAGTACTTCTCCGTACTCTAGAGAACTTGTATACAAAATTTCATGATGATCGGTTCAGTAGTTACGGCGTAACAAACAAACAAACTCACTTTCGCATTTATAATATTAGTAAGGATAAGGATAACGCGTCCCGCCCCGGCTTTGCACGGATGCGATAAATTATATGTTTAAACCTTCCTCTTGAATCAATCTATCTATAAAAATAACCGGCCAAGTGCGAGTCGACTCGCGCACGAAGGGTTCCGTACCGTTATTCTATAAAAACGGCGAAAAATTCATGACTGTTGTATGGGGCCCTTAAATATTAATTTAATTTTTATTTAATTATTTATTTTTGAAGTGAATATATAACTAATTATTTTGTGAATATTTTAAGCGCCTACCTGTTACCTTTTTTATTTTTTAGTATTTGTTGTTATAGCTGCAACAGAAATACATTATCTGTGAAAATGTCAACTGTCTATCACGGTTCATGAGATACAGCCTGGTGACAAACGGACAGACAGACAGACAGACAGACGGACAGCGGATATTAATAGGGTCCCGTTTTTACCCTTTGGGTACGGAACCCTAAAAAAAACCGCATCAAAATCCGTTGCGTAGTTTTAGAGATCTAAGCATTGTCTGGAGAAGCAAATTATTATGGGGCAAATGGAAGGCAGACGGGGCCAAGGCAGAGCACCTACAAGATGGTGCGACACTGTGAAGAAGGCGGTGAACGGTGGAATACATCGTGCGGTCCACGCAGCTTATGACCGCACTCAATGGAAATACATTTCATGTGGTCGCGATCCTCAGTATTGAGGGACCGACGAAGAAGAAGAAGAAGAAGCATAAATAAGGACAGACAGCGGGATGTGACTTTGTTTGATACTATGTAGTGATAATGATAATCATCACTTAAGACTAACAGTAAGCTGATCTACCTTGTTGATTGGTGCAGGTCATACGCCTACTACATCGAAGTATCAGTGGACCAGAAGGACTGGGTGAGGGTCATCGACCACAGCGAGTACTTCTGCCGCTCCTGGCAGCACCTGTACTTCGAGCCGCGCGTCGTGCAGTACATTAAACTTGTCGGCACCAGCAACACCGTCAACAAGGTACCATTAAAGCTCCTACACACAACGGCGGGTTTTCGCTGCGCGGCTCGCGACTGTGCCGTATAGCATATATTTATAAGGCACATAATGGACGCCGCGCGCCGCCCGGCACACAGCGGCTTGCCTGGCGGCATGTCCGGCGGCATACCCGGTGGCCAGGCCGCCGGCATTGTGTGTAGGAGCCTTTAGGGCCGCGCCACACTGGATTGGCATGGCATGGGATGGCATCGGAAGCGACGCGTCATTTCAAAACAAGCTATTATAGATAGATAATTCATTTATTTGCTGCCATGACACACATACAAATAAAATATACAGTAATAAAAAAAAAAGTAAGTACAAATATTAACCAAAATATATAATACATACCTGCGCATTTTTCAATGCGTGTGCTACAGAAATACAAAAAGGACACAGCTCAGTGGTAATATTGCCCGAAAGCAATACACTTATTTTCAGCTGTAACCTGAAGAAGAGATGTGTGGTGCGAATCCAATAAAAAAATAATTAATTAAATAAGAAAAAGAAAATAAAGCGGCGTGTATGTTTATAAAGATATAAAAGCAATGAGAATCCTTGAAAAGCATGTGAAAGGGCTATTCCAGGGATGGCCTGAAATATTTACTTACACCAAACAACGTGGCCGCTTTGAAGTTTTGTCATCTGAAATATTATCAATTATTTGTGCACAGGTGTTCCACGCCGTGGCCTTAGAGGCCATGCATACGGCCAGCGTGCCGCCTCTGTGCAACGGCCTGATCAAGCCCATACACAACGTGGCGACCCTTGACCTCTCGGCCGTCGTCATCGAGGGTATCAGGTGAGATTGTGATGGCCATTTTGATATCCATCCAAATAGATCCTAATATTATAAAAGTAAAAATAACTCTTTCTGTCTATTACTACCTCACGCTTCAACTATAAAACCAATTGCGATGAAATCTGATATGGAGGTAGTTTAAGGCCCGGGCCGGGGCAAGACATAGGCTTTCATCTTGAAAAGATCTAGGTACTTCTAGAGGATTCTATATTAACCATAGAATCAATGAAATGAACTACACCACAGTTTCATTGATTAACAAGACTCAGAAAAAACGCGGGAAAACTCATTTACACTTGATACTGGCTAAAAACGTAACGCGTGAAAGCCATACATAAAACAAAAAAAAATGGTATTGTTTGTGACAGTCGCACCCGCAACGCACTGTTGAACGGCGACACGACGAACTACGACTGGGAGCACGGCTACACGTGCCACCAGCTGGGCTCGGGCGCCATCGTGGTGCAGCTGTCGCAGCCCTACCTGCTGTCCTCCATCCGCATGCTGCTGTGGGACTGCGACTACCGCCACTACTCCTACTACGTGGAGACCTCGCTCAATTACTGGGACTGGGAGATGGTGTGCGACCGGACAAGGGATGCCTGCAGGTACACTACTATCCATTGAATTAGAAAATATGGAAGTATAACTATTCGATTTCGATTCAATATCACTCCCATTTACGCAAACAAACTTAAATCACAACGAAAAACTTACGCTATTTAAATAAATAAATAATAAATAAATAAATAAATAAAATATATACAAACAAATCACAAAGATTGAGCTAGCCCCAAAGTAAGTTCGAGACTTGTGTTATGGGATACTAACTCAACGATACTATATTTTATAACAAATACATATATAGATACACATCCAAGACCCAGGCCAATCTGAAAAAGATCATTTTCCATCTTGACCTGGCCGGGGATCGAACCCGGTCACTCCGTGTCGCAGGCTGGCGTGTTGACCGCTGCGGAATTACGGGTTACTCACGTACGAAGTCAGCTACAGGCCGACAGTGCGAATCGTCACGACTCCGTGCGCGCGTCTCGGTTCACATTCAATTTTTTTTACCGTTGAATCAAACAGAATTAAAATGTCAGTGAAATAACGAACTTATAGCTACTACATAAGATTTGAGTTTCTTAAACAGCAGGACCCGTGCTATCTCGCTCATAATTTAAATAAAATAATACCTAGTGATATATAGGCGCCTAAATAAAAACCAAAACCAAAGTGTAACCTTTGGTTCCGGTTTTCATTTAGGCGATCCTAAGATCGGCTCTGGCTGCAGTATTGACAGCTGAGCTTTGTTGCAGGTCCTGGCAAGTGATATACTTCTCCCCGCGACCGGTGTCTATCATCCGCATCGTTGGAACCAACAACTCTGTCAACGAGGTATGTATATCATCTGTAGGACAATAGAAATGATTATAAATAATAAATAAATATATACGGACAAATCACACAGATTGAGCTAGCCCCAAAGTAAGTTCGAGACTTGTGTTATGGGATACTAACTCAACGATACTATATTTTATAACAAATACATATATAGATACACATCCAAGACCCAGGCCAATCTGAAAAAGATCATTTTCCATCTTGACCTGGCCGGGGATCGAACCCGGGCACTCCGTGTCGCAGGCTGGCGTGTTGACCGCTGCGCCACGAAGCTAGTCATATATACGCTGAGCCACATCGTTCTTGATTACTGCAACACACGCATGTTTCTTTATTGTTTAAGGGCCCGTAGTACCTCACACTGCTTTGCATGATTGACTGTTATTTCAATAATAATTAAATACTCAAGTTGAAATAAAAATGCAGCAAAGTTCAGAACCAACTCTGGTAACTATATGACTCAAAAACACGATTGCGTTAAATTTTCTCAATAGAAAAAAATTGCAAAGTTGCCTCCAAATCACGTCTAATTTACTCGGTATATAGCATTATTCACCAAATACATTAAAATTTAACTTGAAACTTTTGATTATTATTGCATTACAGATAAGGCAGCCATCATATGTTTTTCTTTTTCGAATAACCCTTGAATATTCCTAAAAAACGAAAATATCCAAAGTAGCCAACGCGTTTAGACCATCCGCGTTTGTATCGCCACGCCGCCTGGCATATGGCGGGCTTGGTCTACCTACATATAATAAAGTAGGAATCAACGATTGAAGTGCCACGACAGTAAGTCTCTACTCCGGGCCGGTAACATTTTAATTAATTATTGTGCAATCTACTTCATACATACGTAGTATCACGTCTATTTCCCTTGCGGGGTAGACAGAGCCTAGGTCTATAAGACCTTATGGCCACATTCAGCATGTCGGAGGGCGTGCAGATGGAAAAAGGAATTAAAATGGTGATAGGTTGTTAACCGCATCGCATTGACATGATTCCGCAGATTTTAGCCCAACCCCTCGATCTGTTTTTACGATCTGCGTGGGAAGAGAAGTAGCTAGCACATCCTACGTTTTCTTCTTTTTTCCCAGACCAGCATGGAAGGGTTGTGCAATCTCAGCGAAGTCAATGCCAATATTGCCAATTAGATACGGTATTAAGGTACAACTGCCGGTAACTCTGTAAAGTCAGGTCCAATTACCTTTTATTTTACAATAGTTATTGACAGTCTCTTCCTTCTTTACCCAAACGGTAAAAAACCCCTTATTAAGATCACTTGTTTGTTTGTCTGTCTGTCTGTCAAGAAAGATCCTTTTTCCGAAGGATGTGTGGACGTATCAAGTTGAAATTGTTAACACTTCAATACGCGTTCTGTGGTCCATTGCATCTGAGAAAGAAAATTAGTTCCAAGGTCAATACTAGAACTTGTTAAAGAAATCATCTTTTAAGTCTTTTTGTAGACAGAACTACACAATAACTTTTGTGAGCTAGTTCAACATGGCCGGTTTTTTTTTTAAATTGATATCTACTGTGTGCGTACAAAATGAAGTATATATGATTTGAGGGCGGTCTCGAAGAACTAACTAAGGATTACATATTTATTGAAAAAAAAAAAAGATAAGAAAACAACGCGATACTTCAAACGATTCATATAATGTGCTGCTGGGTGATTTAACTCATTCATCATCATCATTTCGAGTAGGTGTCACGGTCAATCGACCATGCACTCATTTAACTCGTTGAAGCTAAGCGTTACTTATTAAGTAAGGCTGAAGAATAAAGGGCACCGCCAGCCTTTGAATCAGGGGGGGATGACGCAGAAACTTGGCGAGCTCGATCGAACTCGAATCAAAAGCGGGAGGTGACATATTTTTTCAAGAAAATATTCATTCAGCAATTTTTCTTATTCAAATCTGAGATATTAAAATACCGAACCTCCAGAGGCAGCTGCCCCCATAGACCCCCCCCCCCCCCTCCTCTTGGTGACGCCCTTGTAATGAAGATTTTCTATATGATACTGATGTATTGATTGTAATCTTTACAAAGTGTGTGTTTTAACGTGAAACATCTGTGTTCTAGTACGTGACGTGACGGCATATGACTTGATGCTTTAATATGCCATTACGCTACAAGTAATGTTTCACATATGATTTTCTGTATTGTCACTTGTCTTCCCAACATTCATTTGTTTTCTTATCATTGTTTGCTCTCCAGCAATTCACTTGTTTTGGCGACCTTCATTTGTTTTTCAACATTCATTTATTTGTCTGTATTCACATTTCCTGTCCTGTAGTAGATTAGGGATAGGGATATTTGCATATGCATGGTCAAATGTAAGTTGGTATGATGGTTGGTATGTCACTAACCACCATATTGTGTAAGCACAGTGTGATGTTTGGTCAGTACTCCCGTTAGCCCCAACTGTTTTGTTTGTTTGTAGGTCTTTCCGACTTGTGACATTTTCTTCGATGATCCCGAGATTCTGCTGAACGAGAACGTTGTGAGGAAACTTGCAGTCTAATCGTGTCATATGCGACACTTAAAAAAATAATTGGTCGTCAATATAAAAGTGACACAGCAAGAAAGAATGTACATATTTTCGAAGTAAAATAAAAACAAGACTCCCAAAAATATTTTGCCTATGTATTCGGGGGGGGTATAAGGATTTTAACGATACCCCATACATCAAAATCCGTTAAGGCATTAAAAAGTTATGGTTGAATAAATAAAGCTTACATTCTTGATAGGCCGATAACGGCCTAGTATTGGGCCACTCATACTTTCCCATCCTCCCAATTTGACATAAAGTCCATCGATACGATAAGAAGAACAAGTAGATACATGATATCTTAAAAGATGAATCAAGGTCGGGTTTCTTCGAACAGTTATAATTTAAGAACGAGTGAACCGATTTTTATTATAATCGCTTTATTAAAATCTTTGATTTGTTGATTTTGTTATTATATCATTCAAATAGCAGAATAACTATTAAAATGTAAGAAATATTATCGACCACAAACTAATAGCGAAACAAAATTCATCAGGACAGTTATTATAATACTAGCTTTCGCCCGCGGCTCCGCCCGCGTCAATGTCGATCCCTCGGGAATTGTACTTTTCCCGGGATAAATTATATGTCCCTATGTCCTTCTTCGCACTCCAGAGAACTTGTCCTTACTAATATTATAAATGCGAAAGTGAGTTTGTTTGTTTGTTTACTGAACCGATCATCATGAAATTTTGCAAAGAGAACTTGTAAGCAAAATCATGATGATCGGTTCAGTAGTTACGGCGTGAAAGCGTAACAAACAAACTCACTTTTGCATTTATTATATTAGTAAGGATTAATTCTGCAAACGTTTGTAGCAGGTGTAAGACATTAAGGAGTGAAATAAAATATCTAGTAAATAGGACATTGCTCTGTCACCAGGTGTAAAAAAATAAGACGTAATTTCACAGTACATATTTAGTACGAATATTATGTTCGGGAAGTATCCGATATTTTGTTTTATTCGTAAATGTCTATAATACCTTCGTATATACGCAAAACATCATCATCATCATCTCAGCCGCATAAAGTCCTATGCCGGGCATATTACTTAAAAAAAAAACTTGACATTTTTTTTTTCTTTTTAATACTCATGTTCTTGTTGAGACAACCCTTATTAATTATCGTTGAAACTAATATTTGATTATGTAAGATGCGAATGCTATGCGGAAGAACATGTAGATTATAATGTTTTGGTGTAGGTGTTCCACTTGGTGCACCTGGAATGTCCGGCGCAGGTCCCGGAGGATCAGCGAGATGACCCCGCCTCCAAGAAACAGAGGCAGGGCATCGACAAACAACCCTCCACTACTGGTATGTATTTTAAATAATATTAATCAGTTCATTATAATTTGAAAACGGGTCCCTTACGTGATATTTTGTCGGGATAGCAGACTATTTGTTCTGTTTTCAAAATGTAATGTATATATCTTAAGGTAGTTTCAATGATATGATATTTTAATTGTGGCAGCTCTGTAACGAAAGTTATTAACCCTTTGGACGCCACAAGAAAAATTGACAAGCGTGCTTACTAGCCGCGACCAGTTCGAATATCATACTACGAGTAATTTGGACAACTTAAGAAGTTGTTGGCATTTCAAGTCAGTTTTCGATGGACGCCTAAAGGTGTCCGAGGCGTTCAAATGATTAAAGATTGCCAGAAATGTTGGTATTTAAAAATCGGCTTGCCCGTGTGGAAATGGTGGCAAGAACTCTTTGTTGCTAGCTACCCGCACTAGAATGTACATCCTTACTAATATTATAAATGCGAAAGTGAGTTTGTTTGTTACCCATTCATGCCGATAAAAGGTAGCCTATGTCGTTCTCCGTACTCCAGAGAACTTGTATGCAAAATTTCATGATGATCGGTTCAGTAGTTACGGCGTGACAGTAACTAACAAACTCACTTTCGCATTTATAATATTAGTAAGGATAACAATAATAAGAAAGAATCCCTCTTCAATAGTGGCCAGTTGTAGTTTGACATGTTAAGCTTTATCAACCAACAACCCCACCGTAGGATCCACGGGCAACAGCAGCACGGAGGGCCAGGGTCAGCGCTCGTCGTCTCCGAACTCGGTGGCTTCGAGCGCGTCGGGGGCGCTGCCGCCCGCCGAGACCGCGACGGAGGCCGACGAGCGATACGACGAGTGATACCACGCGGGGGCAGGGGACCCCGGCCGCTGGCACGACCCCAGCATGCTCTTAGTCTGGCAAGAGACCCCCTTCTGTGGCACGATTCTGGCTAATCAAATCGTTGGAGCGATGAGGTCTATCGCGGATGAATTTGCCGCTAGTAGCGCAAATAGAGTGTGAGGTCTTCACATATCCTGTCCTGTAGTAGATTGTGTTGTAGTGATCTCCGAAACTAAATACCCCTCAAAAACTGCATGTCATTATAAAATGTCCTCCTATGTCATAAACAGGCTCTTGAGCTTGGCTCGTTATGTAATTATAAGACCTAGCTACATAGATTTTTCGGCCCCGAAACCACTATATACTCAATTTCATCAGAATCGATGTAGCCGTGTCTTAGATTCTTTTCTATACAAGGATTGGTCGATTAATGTGATAAGGGTTTTAAAGTTTATGTAGACAAAGGCATTAAGAGGGCACGAATGCGAAACTTGTCAATGAACATTCGTCTAGAAGTCTATATCTATAACGACTACATGCCTGTTATTTATTATATATAAAACTTCAACATATTTTCTTAAAACTGTCCAACCTGAAAACACGATTAATAACAAAAGCCTCGATACTTTTATTTTGCAAACATAGCCCCTTTATTTGATGTTTGTGGTCAGAACGGCGAAACCCTAAGGTCTTTAGAAATGATTTTTAGTTTCCTAGCTTAGCAATAACTAGTTCTAAAATCTGGCAAAGTTTTTTTACTCATTAACCTCGTACTTTTATTTTAAATAACAATTAAGTGATTTGGCGCTTACGCCCGTTAATTCTAGGACACCCGCTTGTGCCTACCCTCTATCTTCTTCTCATTTTTTACGCGTTACGGTCATTAGATCTATCCTGCTTTCGCGCGGGGCGCGGGGTGCGAAATGGCTTCAGCCGGGTCGCATTGGTGCGCTCTTAAATATTGAAATGTAAACTTTGTTTCGACGCGTGTGATAAAAACCTTTTTGAGACTTTATTCGACAGTGGCGCCAGCTAGTGAGCACAAAAAACGATAGCCCTCATTCGTGTGTTTATTTGCTATTTATTTCTATTAATTTAATTTAAATTTCTATTGTCTTTTTTTCAAGTTTCTAGCATGGTAACCTTAGTAAAAGTTGTTTATATTAATGGTTCGAGTAACCCCGACAGATCGGACTTAATTTTTGTAATATATCGCTTATACAAGCATTGCTCCAACGATTTGATGTAATCTAGTTTATATGTTGAGGGTTTTAGGATTCAGGAGAATATTCGATCTAGCTGGGCTACTTCTTTAGGCGTAGAGGGCTGAAGCACATCAGCAGAAGATGAATTACAATCGTAATGTTAATTTCATAGAAGGAAATGGTAAGCTCGGTCCAGATCAGACCAGTTGGCATTGGTAAGATACTGTTTTTAGGTACCATTGGGGTGCAGAACAAAATTGATGTGTATTGCTTCTTACAAACAGATAACGTATAGTGTACGCATATACGCACCAATATGCACCCAAATGCAGAAAAAATGCAGACATAATTTGTTTGATTCGCTATTCGCGGGTTAATAAATTGTGATGCAATCTCCGTATTCGCGGATAATATATTCCGAATTCGCGGATTCGCTAATAAATATTTAAAATAATATTTTCAAATTATCAAATAATTTATGAGCAAACCTAATTTTAGTGTGGAACTGGAAATAGAAGATCGTTTGCGAATGGCGTGAGCGTGTGAGATCCAACCGCACTTACGGGATCATCCGAGATCGCGAAACAATCTGGTGTTCCGTACGAAATTAAAAGTAGCATTCTTTTCACATTTTCGAGGTTGGTTCCATACAAATATGTTCTATCCTATATTGATAGTAACTTATATTGGTAGGTAAGGTACATACATTAATCTACGTTCATTGATAGATTTGTAATTAATCTGTGTCGTCATAATAAACAAATTATTGTATTGGAAAAGTAGTTACGCTATCTAAACCAATAGTCGTTATATTACTGTCATTATCATATCAATATATAATTTTGTACGTTTAGCTTTCATACTAACTTTTACAATAGTAAGCATAGGCGTTAGACTAACCGCTGGCACTACTGGTGATCGTTTTTTTATGGACAAAGTAGATAAATGTAAACATGGCATATAAAAAAATCCAAATAATGATTTTATTATTATTTGGATAGAGATTTTCGTGTCGGCGTTTGCTTGAAATTTTTAATAATCTATACTTATATTATAAAGCTGAAGAGTTTGTTTGTTTGAACGCGCTAATCTCAGGAACTACTGGTTCAAATTGAAAAATTGATTGAGGAAGGCTTTAGGCTATAAAACATCATGCTGCGACCAATATGAGCGAAGCATCAATAAAAGATGTTTTGAAAACGAAGGAAAATTATTCATCTATACTAAGAAATAACAGAAATTGCCGCGGACGAAGTCGCGGGCAACAGCTAGTTTTATATAATTTGTTTTAAAACTTGAACGTCAAATACAAAAACAGAAAACGGGTTTTTCAAAGTGCTATTCACATGGCAGCTATTTTTCCCTGTTTACATTTACCCACTTTGTTATTATTCTAATATCCAGTTTATATAACCCATAGAATGGCATTCCCGATTTGCAATTTAGTTATTTAGTATGTAAGCTATTTCTCTAGTCTGTTTTCTAAGTAGTGTTTTCCGCTACAAGTGTAATCATATCTATATATGCTGTCACTATAACAAAGATGATTGTATACTTCGCAAAATATATGAATAGCGGGTGGTAAGGGTACTAAGAATCGTCCTCTAATGCTATGGCTTCCTGAACCGTATGAACTCATATAATAATATAACAGATCGAGAAACCCTTACAACTTTTGTGTTACGTATATAGGATTGGGTCGGACGGCGGCCAATTTTTGAGGAACCCAAAGCATATGGGTGGCAATCGAAACTGTCTGTTTCATAAACCTATTCATATTTATAATGTGTAGTATTTTTTGTACCATTATTGCTATGATTTCCTAGATCGACCGTCTTAGCGGCGTGCAAAGGTTGGAAGCGAGATAAACCTATATACGTAAAAGGGAAATTGTATTTTTTTTTGTTTTTGAATTGACTATGTAGCTAGCTCCTTCACCGGTACTTCACCGGGCGTTTGAGGCGAGGGCAGAGTGCCCTCAACCTTTATAGACAACATCACCAAAGGGCCCCCAGGAGGGACGCACCTCGGCTTTAGGCGTTGCCTGTTTGCGCAAGGCTTGGAGAGACAGCAAACTCTCATATTGCCTGATGGGCCGCGTATACGTGCATGCAAGCCTGAATGGCCAATCTGAGAAACAATGGCAAAAGCCTTTGGAGAGCAGCAACTCTCATCTTTTGCCTTATGGGCCGAAAGCTACGTTGCCTGAAGGGCCTATCCTGGGTGCTAGTCACCCGGGACCGCCGGGCTGTCGGAAATTGTAAAGGTTTCTCGCTCTTTTATATAGATTCATCCCGACCCCACGTCCGCACTCCATCACGACGATCGGTCTAGGAAACCATATTTAAGCGAATAAGGAATAAGTTGCAAATTGTTTTCTTAATCTTAATCGGTGTTGCCATATTACGCCTCCGAATAATTTGTTAATGAACAAATATGTTATAATGATTTACGTGATTTTATTGTTGTTAAGTGTTTGATGTTTTAGTTAATTAAGATTTGTGTAGGAACTCGATAAGAAGGGTTGTGACTGTGATGTCTAAAGATAGGAATCCCCACGGTATGGTGGTCGCTGCCTCGACACAAGCGTATCTTGATCATGGGCCGTGTATTACCGCGGTAGCTCCAGGGCCATCTCGCTCGTTTTCGCCATTAAATTTAAGTCTTGGTTTTGTACCATTGTGGTGCGGCCGGTCGCACTTCGTGCGAGCAGAACAGACCTATAAGTCTGTTCTGCTCGCACGAAGTGCGGCGTGCGGCACTGCTATGGTAAAAAGTAATGCATTAGCAAAGCGAGTACATTTTGGAATTTTGTGTGATGGATGAGAGAATTCGAAGCGGCGATTCGAAGTCGCGTTCATGTAGTTGGTATCACACTAAGAGCTTAGACCTTATAGGACCTGGTTCGAATCCTATCCGTGACGAGTTCTTTTTCATTACATATTTTATATTTTAAATAATATTTGACAGAGAGAGAGAGAACAACAAATACTAAAAACAGAATAAAATAAATATTTAAGGGGGGCTCCCATATAGAGAATACAATCCCGAGCATGTTTTTCAATCCCGGGCTTACGGGATTTTTGAAGCCTTTTCCCGGGATCCCGGGCCTATCCCGGAATTAGACTATGTGGTTTCTAATTGGGCTAAAATAAAAAAACACGAGTAATTAAAATCCCGTCCTTCGCAATTAATAATAACTCCACTCTGACGTTGTATCACTGTCTTTTTTATGTTTAACAAAGTCTCCCGCCATTTGAAATACTTAATTTCAGATAATTGACTTTTAAATTTTAATGACGTAGCATACGTAACCCGTCACTGACAGAACAATAAATGAAAAAAATAAAACCTGATTTGCATATTTATACTTTCGTACAGGGAACCCGCAACAATATTATGATATGAGATGATCAGGTGATTCCCCTGTTGTGGTTCGTTAAGGAATTACCTTAAGAGTATTGTATTAAAGTATTCCGAGTGGGGAAGTCCCTTCTAAGTTCTACGACAAACATATTATTAGGACTGTACCTGTGTAGTAAATAGTGGGTACCTACGTAATGTACGCGTTGCTTTTTGTCTAATAGTCCTATAATCTAGGCAAGGTTATTTTCAAGGCGCAACGGACTACGGAATACAAACTAGACTTGTTTGTAGCAATCCCGAAAATCCCGAGATTAGCCAAGTACAGTCCCGGGATTTTCGGGGCCAGAACGGTCGGGATCCCGAGATTCGGGATCCCGGGATTGTATTCCCTACTCCCATATAACAAATGTGATTTTTTCTTGTTTTTGCTCGATAAATTTAAACGGCAACAGGTAGATGCTTAAAATATTTACAGAACTAGCCAACAGGTAGATGCTTAAAATATTTACAGAACTAGCTGTTGCCCGCGGCTCCGCCCGCGTTAATGTCGTTTCCTTGGAAACAGGTAGAAATGATAAAAAATCCATACAAACCCTACCCCTCTGCTTTTTTCCCTGAAGGGGGTTAATACATTTCACCTGCATAGATCTTTAGCCCTTAAGGAGGGGATTTTGCCCATTTCACCTACACATATATTTTTTGATTCTAATGGAGAACTTCTTATTGTCATATTTCTAAGTGAATAAAACCACACAAACTTTACCCCACCTATTTTATCCCTTCAAGGGGAAACTTCGTCCATTTTAACTACACAGATCTTTTCAATTGTAATGTAAACATATATACTTATTTTTATACTTCTATGTCCAGAAATGAGAAAAAATCCATACAAACCCCCCCCCCCCCCCCCCCCCTATCCATTAAGGGGGGAATTTATCTTTTTTAATTGTAATCTAGAATGTACATACTTATTTTTATACTTCTTAGTCTAGAAATGAAAAAAAAACCATACTAACTTTACTCCCCTATTTTATCCCTTCAGGCGAAAATTTCGTCGGTTTTACCTACATACATCTTTTTAATTGTAATCCAGAACGTCCAGAAATGAGAAAAATTCCATACAACCCCCCCCCCCCCCCCCCCTCCCCTCCCTTTATCCCTTAAGGGGGCGATTGTGAATGAAAATGTATAACATTTTACCTACACAGATCTTCTTAATTGTAATCGAGAACTTACATACCTATTTTTATATTCTAAGTCTAGAATTGGAAAAATTCCATACAAACTTTACCCCCTATTTACCCCTTCAAGGGAGAATGTTGTCTGGTTCACCTAAATAGATCTTATTTAATTTTAATTGAGAACTTGTGTGCCTACTTTCAAACATCTAAGTCCAAAAATGAGAAAATTCCATAAAACTTAATCCCCTTTGATTTTCTAAAAATCCTTTCTTAGTGCTCATTTAGATCATAAAAAGAATCCCTGTGCTAAATTTCAAGTTTCTGGGCACAGTAGTTTCGGCTGTGCGTTGATATATGTCAGGTTTGCTTTTGGCCCGGGGCTCCGCCCGCGTAAGTGTCGATTTCTCAGGAACAGTAGAATTACCCGGAATACATTAGTTCATGACTTTCAATGAAACACCTTAATATTGAATTTCAATTGAATAACTTCAAAAACTGAAAGTTTCATACTAAAAGTTAGTATGAAACATCCCCGTTATACCCCCCTTAAGGGATGATTTTTGAGTAAAATATTTTACTCGTGACTTTGGATTTTAATTTTCTTATGTCACTTATTATTTTATATTATTTTTGCTATATGTTTGCCGGCAAACTAATGCCTTGAGTTCAACAAATGACGATACCTTTTTTTTTAATGAACCGATTTTGATGTTTTGAACTTTAAATGTTTTGCTGAGTTAAAACAAAGCAATTGGTGAAAGTTTGAAGTAAATCGGTTCAGTATTTTCGGAGATAATCGTGATCATACATACATACAGACAGACAGACAAGAAATTCCAAAAAAATTTTTTTGCTTTCTATTATTCTTTTTAAGTGTCCCTCTATCCATTTCAGTCAAAATTTCTAAATGTACAGACAAAATATTTTTACTGTTTTATTATATGTATAGATTAAGTTATATATTGTCTTTTAAAATAAATAATTAAATTAAAATTTAACGAAACCCTTCGTGCGCAAGTCCGACTCGCACTTGGGTGGTTTAAAATATTTTTAGGCATGCTTGTCTGATGGGGGAAGTATTGATTAGGAACGCTACAACCACAGGTCACAAGCATGCTTTTAAATAGCATGTGTATCTCTTTAGCTTAAAACCCAATCACACTTTACTGAATTCAGTAACTTGACGAGATATGCCGCAGTGCGTTGTGCACGATTGGAGATTTAATTATGGATTCATATATAAAGTGTGTTTGGGCTTTTAACCCAAACTTGTTTCAATCGCGAAAGTTAGATGGCCATAGTCGATGAACTTCGTGCCGCTGGGGAAGATAAAGTGAATTGTGCAAATACTCGTTGGCAATGAAATAATCTATGAAGGATAAGTTTGATTGGAGGTCAGAACACTTGTTGCTCTGTGCTGGATTTTTATTTATGTCGTGCATTGAATTAGAAAAGCTATGGAAGCAGCATTGCGCTCAAAAACTGACACCAGGCAAAGTAGATCAAAGCGGGCTTAAAAAGTAGATTTTTTCCCAAACTAGTCCGCCGCGCGCTCCGTGACGGAAGGACGCGTCGATAAAAGCATTTAACGACATATTTTTTGTGAACACCGGCGAAATCTTAACGAATTAAGAACAAAATGACTTCTTGTGTAGTAAAGTAGTGCAGGAAAGACGGAAAGTGACACTGGAGTAACTTATCATTAATGAATGAGAAAAAAAGGTAGGGTAGCTTGCGGCGAGCTGCTAGCCTACCTACCTCCGCACACCATAGCGTTCATAAGATATGTTGACACCGCCCCGTGACCTTGACGCGACCAATCGCAAACTAGCGTCGTAAGATTTTCGTTGTGATTTAAGTTTGTGCGTAAATGGGACTGAAATTGAATCGTTAGTTGTATGAGAGTTACGCTTCCATATTTTTTTCTAACTCAATGATGTCGTGTCATCTGTAGGAACCTGTTGTTCCTGCAATGTTTTATATTTTCACTTGGCTGAATTATAGTCAAAGTAGATAACTTACGACCAGGTGTCCCATCTTCCCATTATTTCTATATTTTGTTGACCCAGTCTCGAATTTTTAACTTGGGAATATTATAAATCTTGTTTCGAAATTGAATTTACTATTCAAAAACATTAACTTTGTTACTATCTACTTTGATTCTCTATGGCCCTGTTTGCTCTGTTCTACAAAGAGCGGCAGGGCAGTGTAAATGAGCTTTTTATGGTCTGACCAAATGAGACGATCAGTCTGTGGGCGCGCATACGACCGTGAAATGCAAGCAAATCATAATATTTAGGTTAACATTTACAATATGGATGACTGAAGATTTTATTAGTCCGTAAAAAAAAATTTAGAAATTTTTTTCAATAATCTTTTTGCCGTACTTATACAATTTTGGATACAGTTTGGTGTCGCAACTACGCTACATCAAATTTTTGGCAGTCTTCGCTTCGCGATCTGATCATTTTGCCTCGATTTGTTCAGGCTGTTTCGACGGCAAATAAGTGTTGGCTATAAAAATATTAAATTGGACTGATACAAAGATGAAATATTTTTTAATGATAATTTTATATTTTAGCAATCTCAAAATATAATTTGTTGTTTGCTTGTGGAGGTGGAATTCTGTGATAAAGGTTTGAAATGATTTGCTATTTTATTGTATGCATCTTTGTATTGGATTGTAGTAAGTAAGAAATGTAAACTATAGGTTGTCTATTGAAGTGAATAATTGTACTTTATTAATATATCTTTGAATAACAGTACTGAATTTGGTTTTTTTATTTGCAACCAACTAATAATTAATAACATGACAGATGCCAAAAAATGTTTGTACTATGTTACTTGAGGTATGGCCACAGATTACTAAATAGTGTATGGCTATGGTTTAAACTACACCTCACACAAAAATCTGTTGAGGCACTTAATGGTGAAATAAAGCAACTTGCATACATGGTTTTCAGAGTTCATATATTACTCTAAAAACATAACAATCCTTTTTTGGGCAGTTGTGTTGTTCTATGAGCAAGTTAATGAAATGTATGGTGACCAAAATTAGAATATGCTCATTATTAATTTCAAACATAAGTCATAAAATACTAAAACTAGCAATGAGACTCCTATGATCTATATAAAACAACTTTATTTAAGTAACTTGTGGTCCTCTTTCTCTAATCATAGCCTTGCTCTTTTTTAACAGTTTGTCTGCTTCCACAATATCTGGGTTGTTCTCATCTGCAAACTGATCCAATCTCTGCCTCAAAACCAACTTTAACTCTTGAATACTCTCTGAATTCTGTAATGCTGATATTCCAATAATATCTTGAAACGTGACTAGTTTTTCCGGTCTCAGCTCCTCTGGTATTGTGTGCAACACTTTATCTATATTAACCAAAGAGTCCCTAACCTCTTTAAATATATCTGATGCTCCTGCCAAGTCCATCTTATTGACAGCAAGCACTGCGGGCTTATCAAGCAATTCTGGGTCATAGAGTTCCAGTTCCTTGTTCAGTAGTAGTACCGTTTCTAAGCATGTCCTTCTTGGGTATTTTGGACTCAGTTGGAAGCCCTGAACATCAGCGATAAACAAGAGAAGTTTTGTTCTCTCAACATGTTTTAGGAATGTGTGACCTAGTCCTACATTCACATGAGCACCCTCAATAAGTCCTGGCAGATCTGCTATGGATATTTGTCTGAAGTCTGGATAGTGAACTATACCTTTGTTAGGCTTTATTGTTGTGAAAGGGTAGCTGGCTATTCTGGGTTTGGCTTTAGATATAGCTTTCAAAAGTGAACTTTTTCCAGCATTAGGAAATCCCAGTAGTCCAATGTCTGCAATTAATTTGAGGTCAAGGCGAATGTGATGAGCTTGTCCGAAGTGACCTAAAAAATTGTTCTCTTTTGTACCACCAGGGCCACCTCTTGCTAGTATGACAGTATCTCCTTCATTGTCTATAGATCCTAAGACTTTCCCATCCTCTCTATAAATTGTAACTCCTAGGGGAACCTCTAGCTTGACGTCTGTGCCAGGATTGCCTACTATCTTAGTTTTCCTACTGTCCTCTCCATGAGAGGCTACAACTGTCTTCCCACGGTACATTTGCATGATATTCCTGAGGTTGGCATTCTCTTTACCGACGCAATACACGCAGCCACCCTGGCCGCCAAGACCTCCATATTTCGGAAGACCAGTACCTCCTGTTCCACCTTTGACATGAAGTCTGACGGAATCAAAAAATTTGTTGCGTAAATAACTTCGTGGTTTTTTAAATTCTTTAGCAAACAATGTCCTTAAAATAAAAACCATGTTGAATTTCTTTTATTTTGTCATTACAACCACAAACTACTAAGAGATACTAATTACAACACACACTTTTAGGTTAGATTCTTGTTTTGACTTTTTTTTTCTTCATGCTTTGTCAAAATAAAATCCCTATTCACGGCACTGAACAACATTTGGTTGATCAAGGACACATGCACGCACGGACGACACGACACATATACTTATTCGTAGCATGTTTATGAAAAATGTGTGAGGGAATAACTAAAATAAACTGTCATGGTCTGACCGCCTCGCGGCGTCGTCTATGATCAAGTTAGTAGATTCCTGGAAACTATTTCTGTGGAATCAACAAAAGGATTTACCTTCACCATTATTTTGATGAATAATAAGACAAGAAACAGCGCGAGAAACTTCCTAAACTTGATATTGGCCAAATACATCATGCGTAAAAGCCATAAAAAAAAGTAAAAAAAAAAACTATGTCTTGTCAATCTATCAAGTCAATGTCAATGTCTAGATTGTTTTTTTTTTTTTTTTTTTTTATTTATTTATGGCTTTCACGCGTTACGTATTTAGCCAGTATCAAGTATAAATGAGTTTTCCCGCGCTTTTTTCTAAGTCTTGTTATCAATGAAACGATGGTGTAGTTCATTTCATTGACTCTACGGAGCCCCTGGCGACAATTCCCACGAATCCACTGGCTTGATCACAGACGCAACGAGGCGAGGCGGACCACCAGCCCGCTAAGTAAATCTCACTACAGCCGCACCGTGACAGTTTATTTCGGTTATTCCATACATTGTTCATAAACATGGGCATTTATAACACCAAATTACACCGATTTCACATTATAAAGTCCACTAGAAACAATTTACAAAACAATCCAAAACACAAGCCGTGCTCTCCGTCGAAATTCCCGCCAAGAACTCCTAGATTGATTTAATTGATTGTCAAACCGATTTTGATTTTGCCTCCTCACTGAATTCAAATTTATATAAATTCGCTTTTTTATTTGCCTAGTGGTTGCTCTCAAGTAGTAATTCGAAGTCATGCAATTTTATGCACCCATTGTTCTATTTGTTTTTATACAAAATATGGGGTTTATTTACACGAGTGATGGGGACCGCTCTCCCTTTTACCAAAATTGCTTAAAAAGTTGTACAAGTGCAAACTGTACCAAAGGTGAGCTTATTTAGCAACGAAATGTACACACGAAATAGTTGAGAAAGTCCTTGCAACGTTGTAAACTTGGGACAGCTTTATTGATCTCGTAACTCACATGTACATAGTATGATTGCCATATTTTCAGATGGAGTTTCTTTGACAAAACAGGCATTAAAGCAACAAGATATTGGAAGCAGACTTTTGCGATGGGGCTGCAAAGACGAGTGTCAGTACCACTGCATGTGGCGCACGGTGCAGGGCTTCCAGGAGAGAGGGTACCAAGTGCCCAAATTTCATGGCAAGGTACTTGACATTCTATTATTTTATACCCGAAATCATTCACATAATTTGCAGGTCCTTACTGCTGTCCTTATTTGAGTGTGATGGTCTTGAGTCTATAGTCTGCCAAGCCCTAACTACTGCATTTCTTGTACAGTTAAAGAATACCTCAAGACCATCTACGAAGCAGTCCATATGGTAAACCTAACCATTTGCTACCACACAAGGGCATCGTCAAGGGTGGCAGAAGCACTTGCTCCCCCCTTAATGCTCGGAATTTTGAAATTTTTTAGGGTTCCATGGGTAAAAACGGGACCCTTATACTATTGGTGCTATATAGTTTAACAAATAATAAAAATATAAAAAAGGAAGATAGATAGATAAAAATTTTTTTTACATTGCACACTGAATGGCCGCAATTTATTTATTTTATTAGTGATATTCACTATTTGGTTGTGCCTAACCAAAAAACTTATGAATGTAAAAAATGTGGTAAATGTTGTGCCCCTGTCTCACAACATAGGAAAGGTCATTTCATTGGTAACTGTAATATGATATGGCATGAAGATAAACTAGATTTTGGTATTATATTAAAAATAGGTATAATGGTTTGTTTGTGATATCTTTATTGTACAAAGCAAGAAAGATATACAAAAAATACAGATGTGAAAGAGGGCAAAGAGTAAATTTAGGCAGTATCCTAAGATAGGATATTAACAAATATTATTAAACTCAAAGGAAGCATTTTCATGGTGTGTTATTATCGGGGAGAAACAAATGATAATATTTATTTATTGACCAACACAAAGATTATAACATTTTTGTACACTGTTTGGACTATGGACTAAGTAGAGCTTGTATATGTATAACAATGGCTGACAACAGCCTAGCAACATGAGAAGTGGAATTCCACATCAATTCAAATTTGAACATTCATAAAAAACATCAATGTTATGAACAGAAGTGAATTATTAAATAAGTATAGGACCAAATCACACAGACTGAGCTAGTCTGACACTAAGTTGTTAACTTGTGCGTGGGATATAAAAAGGCTGATTCAATATTTCATTAAAATATATATACCTATAATGTTTTTCCACAGTGGCCATTTGTGCGGTTGTTTGGAGTGCAAGAGCCAGCGTCTGCGTTTGCATCTTTGCTGAACCTGGCCACACACCTCTACATGTATAAGGAGATTACATCCCAGTTCTCTGCTAAGACTACACCTCTGGTGCTCTTTTGGCATGGATTTGCTCTGGTGAATTTATTATCTATCTGTGTTGGTGCTTATCATCTAAATATCTTCAGAGTTTCAAAAGAAGAGTTGGTCCTGGCTTTTATTGTTAGATTTGATTATGTCTGTGTCTACGCTCGCGTCCAATTTGATCCCTCGGGAACAGTTATTTCGGGATGAAAGGTATGTCCTTCACCATACTCCAGAGATTGTCTATGCAAAATTTCATGATGATCGGTTCAGTAGTTACGGCGTGAAAGCGCAACAAAAAAACACACTTTCGCATTTGTAACGATGGGTCAATAAGCCCATGCTGCCTGAGTAGGCACTTTGACTATCAAACAATATTTGGTAGGCATTTGAAGCCCATTGATTTTAGCTACTGTTGTTTGTTTTAGCTACTTTAAAACACAGTAACATTAGAAATTATGTTTCTACTTTCATTCTAAAATTCCTACAAGAAAATTAATTATATGCTAACTGTGCACTTAGCACAGCTCTATAAGCAGGTAGTGCAAGATTTAACAAAGGAAACGAATGTATTTCTAAACACAAATATAGGTAAAGCAAGATGTTTATAACCTTGTGAAATGTGTTAAATAGGTTTCCTCATTTCATTATTATTAGTTTTACAGAAATTGTGGGGGTTGATACCGAACTGTAGGAAGTATTTTTATACTTTGTTACAGTTTGGTATGGGTTGGGCTGTCATCATTTGATGTATAAAAAGTGTGTGTAAGGTCGGGAGTGTCATTCTCAACCGCTTGTCCGGTGGTTGGTATGGCTTCGGACATGCGCACCCTTCCTCCCAAGCTGCTTCTTGCTTTCCCCCATTCATCAGAGTGAGTAGTATCCCAATACCTTCAATCCCTTCCCAAATTCAACAAACTCGTATTCTTCCCCAGCTTAAAAATTGGTTAAGGCGTTTGCCTGTAGACCTGGGGGTCATGGGTTCGATCCCCACAGGAAGCATACTTTGTTTAGTTGTTTCCAGTTTGGGTAGGACATTGCAGGCTTGAATCATCTGATTGTCTGATAATTAAGATGATTCCGTGCTTCGGAAGGCACGTTAAGCCGGTGGTCCCGGCTGCCATCTGGTAGTCGTTAAAGGAACCACGTCAGAGGCTTAGAGTCGGTCCCAAAGAACTGACATTAGGGTGTACAGTCGGCCAAGCAGATACCTGACCCCCTGACTTTTAAAACGTAAATTCACACTTTGCTGTGAAGCGCCACCTACCGTGATTTTTGGCAAGTAGACAGACAACTGCTGGTATAAACTTGTTTCTGATAACCTGCTCAGTTGCAAATTTAGTATTTCTAATAATCTCAGCTAATAATTCAAGTAATCATCAATGGTAAGAACAAGAAAGAATCAAAAACAATCCTACGTAAAGTTCGATTTGAACCATGGACCCACGACTTGAGAAGCTAGCGCTCATCTCAATACGCCAACCGACGATATGACGTCTCGGGCGAAATTGGCTATCTATTTCTACTGCTATGACATCATTGTCACCAACTGCAACGCATTGCTTTAACAAATAAATTGAGGGTAATCTATCAGATTTATTTATACCTGATACCAACTAATCAAAAATATTGTTCACTCGCGTCACAATTAAGATACTGCGATTACTGTGTAGTGATCCAAAACCCCACCAGTTATTAGGCATCCCGTTTCATCTTATATAGCAGATTTTGTGAAAGCTAATATTGTATTGTGAAGACAACCACAGTATTTAAAGTATCTATATCTAGAGAGTTAGGTATCGCGGTAAGTAGAAATTATAAGTATTTAATATACTTACTTAATTGTCACACTATTTTTTGTTCCGTAAAACATAGGGTTTGTGATAAATGTCTAAGATAAATATATCTCTTACAGAGAAACACCGTCCGTTTGTGGATTCGGAGTCAACTGGCGTAACATATACACTACAATATTTCAATTGAAACAGTGAGGAAACATTCAACAAGAACGAGATCGTATTTTATTCTGATGAAAAAAGTTTTAAGTCTGATGATGTTGGCAGAAAAATATTGCGGAGAAGACATGGCCAGCGTATAGCCATCAAAATAATTTGCCTTTGAGAACAGTGGCAGGATAACATTAGGTAAAAATATTCATTAAATAGTGAAGTAAAATAATAATAATATTTAATACCTAGTGTATTACGCAGTGTAGAATAATAGGTAACTGATCGTATTATTGTTTTGCAGGTTATTGGGGACAGATGTCTTCAATGGGCCCAGGGGAGCTGGTAGAATTCGGCGGCCGGATGAATAAAGAAAAATACTTGGAAAATTTATGAGATGTGGTGATTCCAACAGTTTGCAATGTAGAATATATTTTATTTAAGACAATTGTTCTGTGATCTAACTGTTATTGAGTGACCAATTACAATCCCAGATTGTAGGGTCAAATAGTGCTTAACTGGGACACGAGACACGAGTAAAGTTTGATTTAAATCAATTTAGACAAAAAAGTTATACTAAATTAATAAATATGCGCATAAGTGATATGTGATCTGATCTAACATGGTAAGTGAAATGACAAATAGACTTAAACAAAAGCTTCAAAATGGGGGTTACCCTCTCCCATATTAAAATTCATTTAATGCCATAGGTTTATATTCATTCTTATACTATTATCGAAGCAAAGTTATTCACATAGCACTATTTGACTCTACACATTTAAAAAAATATAATACTATGATTAAAAAGAAGTTGAGAGATGTAAATTGTTACTTATTAAGTAACATGTTGGTTCTCTCTACAGAAGATTAATCATAGTTTGAATTAAGTAGGCAGGTATTTATTTCACTGTTACATTTTTTTGATGTAATAAAGTAATTAAAAATTTAAAATGCTTTTTATTCACAGTAATTAGCTCGGTAACATTATGTTAAATTTTTATTTAAATTTTTAATTACACCAACATCACAATACGAAGTTGGTGATATTTGTAAAAAAATAAAAAGCTTTGGAGGATTTGAACCTGTTCATTCATAATCACACTAACTATTAAACCATAGTGCCTACCACTTGCGCCACATCTAACTATTGAAGTATCTTTGAAATAAGCGTATCGTATGCTAGGGCTTGTTTTATTTATCAAAAATCGAATAGATGGCATTAGTCGTCAAGGGTATCAGATTTCTGCTTATTAACCTTATTTGTTCATTCACAATTCAATAGATGGCACTAGTCGCAAAGGATATTACACTTGTATATTTTTATCTTTGGGTTTAAACCACGGATGTTTCTTTAGTTTGCGAAAAATGGCGCTGTTGTAGGGGGTCAGATATCTCATTGGCTGACTGTACATGGTCGATTGACCGTGTCATCTACTCAAAATGATAATGAGCTTAAAAGTGCTTCCGATGGGCAGAGCCGTCGGAAACACAAGAAGCCAAAGAAACTGCGCTCGCCAACCCGCCTGCCAAGCGTTGTGAGTATGGTAATGTCCTCCCAGGGAACAAAGAATCCTTGGGAGAGGTCTATGTCCAGCAGTAAATTCTTACGGCTGAAATGATGATGATGATGACGAAAAATTGTGCTTAACAGTGCTTATTGATACACGTTTTTAAAAATATTTCTAATGACGTAACATCAGAAATATTTTTGAATATCTACACATCACGCATGTTCTATATTACAATGGCTTATTCATTGAAGATGTAAAACCCCATCAGAGTGTCCATGCTCTAAAGTTTTGCTTTCTTTTCTAGGTGTGTATGCATGCTTGGGCTTGGTCAACAATATTCCACACCAGAGACACTCCCTTCACGGAGTTCATGGACTATGCTTGCGCTTTGTCTATGGTGATGGGGCTGTTTGTAGCTGCTGTAGTCAGGTATTTAGATTACTTTCTAATATTTATTGATAAGTATAAATGCTCAAAGACTATGTGGCTCATTATTGAGGTAAAGGTTTTTAAGCTAAGCGCCTTAGGGAGCGATTAATTGATGTAAGTAATCTTATATCTGGGAGGACAAGTTTTTCAGTCTAAATCTCGATTACCTAGCTATTTTATGGTGTCTGAGAATTCATGTTACACCAGTGCCTCTAGCACAAAATTCACTGGTAATCTGGGAAGACACGTTTTTCACTCTAAATCTCGATTACCTAGCTTTTTTATGGTGTCTGAGAATTCATGTTACACCAGTGCCTCTAGCACAAAATTCACTGGTAATCTGGGAAGACACGTTTTTCAGTCTAAATCTCGATTACCTAGCTATTTTATGGTGTCTGAGAATTCATGTTACACCAGTGCCTCTAGCACAAAATTCACTGGTAATCTGGGAAGACACGTTTTTCACTCTAAATCTCGATTACCTAGCTTTTTTATCATCATCAGGTCTCCACTGCAGGAGCATGACCCTCTCTGTACTACTGGAGCCATAGTTGGCCAGAGCAGACAGAGGATTTGTCCTACACTCTTCTCGCTGGCCAGACGGGTTGGAGAGGTCCCATTGATGTTTATGAGTTTTGTTTAGTATTTTCTAAGTCGCCTCTTACGACCTCCATTTGAAGACTTGGAGTGGTCCTATTCTACTCTGCCGAAAACCGCACGGCTAAGCTATTTAATTGTTTCGGAGAATTCATTCTACACCAGCGCCTCATCACAAAATTCAGCCTTAGCCCTCGATTTAATTGAAACTGGATTATTTATCTCTCATATCTCCTCTTGTGCCTAAGTTCTTGTAGCACAGTGAACAAAGACTACTTTCTTGTTGTTTCTATAATAATTTTCCTTAAAGTAGGCTTTGTTTGTACTGTTTTCAGTTGTAAATAAAGATGAAACAAATGTACATTTCATAACTTTTTTCCACAGAGTATTTCACAGGAGAAAGAAGTTGACAGTGACAATATTGGCTCTGCCACTGTTGTATTACATAGAACATGTCCGTTACCTGCACTCTGGGAGAATTGATTATGACTATAACATGAAAGTCAATGTGTTCTTTGGTAAGTCCATACTATCCATACTTCCATACTAATATTATAAAGAGGAAAGATTTGTTTGTTTGTTTGACGCGAATAGGCTCTGAAACTACTAGACGGATTTGAAAAAATCTTTCACAGTTCGGAAGCTATACAGCCCAGGTTAGCTCTTGCTCTTGCACCTTTGGGATGGCTCAGCGAAATATCAGCTTGAAGCATTGGACTCTGTTGACCGAAGAGCCCGCAGGCTCATAAACAACGACGTGGTCTCAAATAGGAAATTGCAATCCCTGGAGCATCGCCGTAAAGTCGCTTGTCTATCGGTATTTTATAGGATCCATTTTGGAGAGTGTGCGAAGGCGCTCTTTGAGCTAGTTGAACCCTCACCATTCCTCCATCGGACTACAAGGCGCAGACAGAAATTTCACCCTTTTATCGTTGGAATACCAAAGAGTCGAACTAAACGCTTTGACAGTTCCTTTTTGGTTCGAGTAGCTAAGGTGTGGAATGAACTGCCTGCGTCTATATTCCCAAACAAGTACAGTCCCGGGACATTCAAAAGTAGAATAAATGGGTATCTCTTGGATAGGCATGTAACATCCTCGTCTTCATCGTCACTTACCATCAGGTGAGATGGGAGACAAATGCTTAATTCAATATTTAGTAAAAAAAAAAAAAAGCTACACTATCTGTGCTGAACATAGGCTATGTTTTACGCGGACTAAGTCGCGAAAACAGCTAGTGTTTAATATATTTATACACTCTACAAAATAATTCTTCATATAAAAAACTGATATCAATTAATCTACTGGAACCGATTGTATGAAATTCAAATGGGACTGACATCAAAGCATACTCTACAATTTTTAAAATCGGTTTATAAATGAACGAGTTCTGGGGTACCTACGAATCTTAACAAACATTAAAAAAAACCGGATTGATAACCTCTTCATTTATGAAGTCGGTTAAAAAGTAAAATGACAGGTTTTTTCAATGTTATTGGATGGCGAATGAGCAAGCGAGTCACCTGATGGTAAGCGATCAACGCTGCCCTGGACAACTGCAACACCAGGGTGTGACAGGAGCGTTGCTGGCCTTTCAAGGAGTTGCGGGATGGGACTCCGACTCTCTCACTCACCGAACGAAGCATAGAAGCGACAAAGCTTCTACTCAAACGTCGTTATTTGATGTTATTGAAGTTAGTCATCTGCTAGGGGTGGTGGGTTCCGTGCTGTGGCTGTCGTGGGCCGTGGTGCAGTACGCGGCGGGGCGGCGCTACTCGTGGCGCGTGGCGGCGTTCACGCTGCTGTCGGGCGCCGCGTTAGCGCTAGAGCTGCTGGACTTCCCGCCCGCCCACAGCTGGGACGCACACGCCGTGTGGCATCTCGCCACGGCGCCGCTGCCCTTGTTGTTCTATGGGTAAGTTTTTTATGAGGACGGCAGACGTGCAAGCGGGTCACCTGATTCATTCATTATGATTGAATGTTGCCCACACCCTGGCGTCAGAGTTCTTCGGAACCGCCTCTCGGCCTCTGACGTGGTTCCTTTAACGAATACCAGATGGCAGCCGGGACCAACGGCCGGTGCCTTCCGAAGCACGAAATCATCTTTATTATCAGACAATCAGGTGATTCAAGCCTGCAATGTCCTAACTAAACTGGAAACAACTAAACGAGACCTAGGATTGCTTCTTGATAACAAAATGCGACTATCACGTTGATTATGTCAAGAGTAAAGCGTTTAAAAATCTAGGTTTCGTTTCGCGCATCAGTAAACCCTTTACACAATTAGCATCCATTAAGTTGCTCTATTTTGCGTATGTGAGAAGCATACTGGAGTATGCAAGCCCCATATGGTCTCCACAATATGTCACTTATATAGATCAATTAGAAAAAGTACAAAAAACATTTATTAAACATCTGAATTTTCGTGGACGCAGACACTCTGAGACATATAAGGAGAGCTGACTTGCGTACAATATGCTGACCCTTACACAGCGGCGAACCGTCTCTGATATGCGTTTATTATTTGACATGGTCAATAGTCGTATAGACTGCCCAGATTTGGTTTCCACAGTTTGTTTTCTTACTCCATCCACTCGTACGCGTCTAACCCCTCTACTGCATGTGCCTTTCCTTAAAACTAATTACGCTCAGAACATGATGACTGCGCGAATCGCCCGTACTTATAACACAAAATTTAATAACGTGGATCCCTTTGCAGGCTCTAAATCCAAATTTAAGGGTCAAATAGTTGGGGCCATTAAAATTAGCTAATTTACAAGTACCTGTGTTCAAACATGCTTATATTGGCTCCGTCCACGAGCGGCGCGGGCAGAAGTCGAGCGGCGGAAGTTCGTCTCATTCAAAAATTGGCAGAGATCAGAACAATTAGCGACATTCTGTAGAAAGCGCTTGAACCCAGTTGGCGTAACCAATCGATATAAAATAAAAGGTGTTGCGTTCTGACGTGAGCGTAATTACACCGTATCGCTAACTACATTGAGTTGATATTTCTTTGAATACCTTTGGAGAGTGCGGCTTCTGTATGTAAGTACTAGTATTTATTCTGTGGCTGAACGCAAATCGTCCGTCGCGACGGTTGATCACCGGCAACCGGTAGACTACTCCTCTGGACGGCCGTTGCAGCGGTTAATCACTTGCGTCCGGCAGTCCACTCCTCCGAGCCGCCGTCGGTTTCTCCAAATGATCGCCGACTCTTTCGAATGACCTCAAACTCCTCCGAACGGCCAACGGAGAGGAAGACATGGGCAAGTCGGGCGCCGTTCGGCTGCCGTTTGATATAAAATCGTGCGAGCGATTATTCGGCTACTTAAATAAATAAATATATAAGGACCAATCACACAGATTGAGCTAGCCCCAAAGTAAGTTCGAGACTTGTGTTATGGGATGCTAACTCAACAATACTATATTTTATAACACATACATATATAGATACACATCCAAGACCCAGGCCAATTTGAAAAAGATCATTTTCCATCTTGACCTGGCCGGGATCGAACCCGGGCACACGTGTCGCAGGCTGGCGTGTTGACCGCTGCGCCACGGAGCTAGTCAACATATAGATACGAACAGATAACCGGCTAACTGCTCGTTTCGCAGTCGGCCATAGTGGCGTCGCGTCGTCCGCGCCGAGCCGATGCGAATGGGATGAGTACAATACAAAGGGCTAAAGCCGATTCCGCGGTGATAAGTTTGGGGACTCCCTTATGCTATACCTACAGTGTAGGCTACAGTTAGTAGTGTTGGGCTCTCACTCACGTCTGCCTGCTACTCGATTCTCGGCGTGGGCGTAGACCTAGATTTTGTTTACTTTGAGACAATTTACTTTGCGTGCTTCCGCCACCAGTTAGTTCATGCAAACTATTCCTGGCCAGCACCCATCCACTACTGTTAGTCCCAATAGTTGATGCATGCAACCCTGGTCTATACTGCTGCATCTGTTGAGACTGCAGCAATGTCGGCGGTCGTGCTCGCTCTCGTGCTCGTGCTAGATTTTTGTGTTACTGGGGTCGTGTTTAAAATTTGGTTCTGGAAAATTTATACAGTAAGCGACAAAAGCATAGAAGCCGCCTCATCATCTCAGCCGCAAGAAGTCCACTGCTGGACTATATATAGATAGGCCTCCCCTAAAGATTGTCAATATGACCGGTTGGAAGCGGCCTGCATCTGGATGCAGGCTGTCTTCCTGCGACCTTGGTCAGGTCCCATCATTGGTCCCATAGGAAAAGTTGTTCATATCGACATATGATAATATAAGCCACATTTACTAAATGACGCGTTGTTTCAGGTTTGTAATAGACGACCTGCGCTTCCTGCAGTCATCGCAGTTCACAGGAAAGGACAACGTCAAGCTCACTTGAATTAGTCATTTAAGTCTAATAATACCTAGCAATGTATTTATTAAAGCAAAACAATAAGTTATTTTAAAAATACACCTTTTTATTTAAAAGAACAATATATTTTAAAACGGTCACAGATACTTAGCAATGTATTTATTAAAGCAAAACAATAAATTATTTAAAAATACACCTTTTTATTTAAAAGAACAATATATTTTAAAACGGTCACAGATACTTAGCAATGTATTTATTAAAGCAAAACGATAAATTATTTAAAAATACACCTTTTTATTTAAAATAACAATATATATTTTAAAACGGTCACAGATACGAATAAAGTAAGTAAGAAGACATATTATATTCATTTTCGGCTTAAGTTATGAGCAAGAAAATGAGCAACTTGCAAAGAGCTTAAGTATACTACTTGAAGTTATAACGCAAATTGTACAAGCTATGAATAAATAGCATCAAATGCTTCCTGGCTATCAAAGTTACTGCATTTTTCACCAACGATACCAAAAATATGTTTGTGTGACGTCGTTTTACGTAAAAACATGTTTTGTTTCATTTTTTTTGTAAGAAGCTGGGGTATCGCGGGTGCGTGAAGAAAAAACACACCAATTTACCCGATTACACCTAATTGTCCACGATCAAGCTTTTGAAGTGCTCGCCACACTTGCACCTCTTCTTGAACCACGCCAGGCCCTTGGCGGCGACGTGCGGGGCCCGGGGCGCGGGGCGCGGGGGCGCGCGCTGCAACACGGAGGGCCAGTCTTGGTTCATGAAGCTACGGACGGGCACGCTCTGCTCCACCATGGCGGGCCGAGCTTCGTAGATTTGTCCGTAGTACCTGAAGAATAAGTAAAACACATTTTTAAATTAGGTATGTTTAGCGAATATAAATCACGGATTAGCTAATGTATGTGAGGATTATTTTAAAACTAGTTATTTTACGAAATTGCTACGCAAATAGAAAGGCAGCTCTCTAAAGGGTAGTTGCGAAGAGTTTTGGTCACTGTGCATGCGCAAACATTTTTACATAGGTCCCAAAACGCTACCTTGGGGAACACTAGCAAGTGTTAGAACTTCAATTTCTTCGCTCTGGTGTACCAACCAAAAGGGGGTTTTATTCATATTACAAGCTTTTATTTGGTTCGCTTATCCTGATGCTTGCGTCTGTTTGTCTGTGTGTCTGTAATCAAGTCTGGCAAATTTAATTTGACCCATTTCTCGATGTCCGATTGGGCTGAAATTTTATTTATGCACCTAAATAGGATGACAATGTAATATAATCATGTCAACAAACTTGTGTGATAACGAAAAGGAAGATGGTAAAAGTACCTCCCAAACTATACAAGATAAACCTATCGTGCTCGGGCTCATTTATTTTGTTTTGGAAAGCAAATACTCTACACAAAATGAATTCGCCCACAATAAAAGCTTGTAACAAAAATAAATGTTTGAATAATCTTGTTTATAATGTTACTAACAGTAATGAGAGATTTTAATAAGAGAAGTATCACATATTGGACGTACAACCAATAAGTTTTCAAATGTTGCATTACTATATCGGGCCATTTACGTGTAAGTTTTTCATGCAAGCATCACAGATATCTGAAGGAAACCATTTCGACTCGACAAGAAGAAGTAAGCAGCACGGTTTATCACGCACAGACTGACTTTCCACTTTATCTTTTGTCATCAATCCAAACTAAGTCAGCACCCCGGTGAGTTCCGGCCGCGGCTGCCGTCGGAAGTGTATGGTTGCCGCTGGAACATGAGCTGCTCGTTCCACTGTCGCCGATATTCTTGCTCCATGGCAGCCTTGCGAAGCTTTTCTGGGTTGCGTCCTCTCATGTGTCTCGAATATGACACCTGGAAATGAAATTTGTACCAATATAAATGTGAGAGGGTTTTTGAGAGCTGGTCGTGCCCCCATTCCCCTGCCTCTTGTATTAGCCTGCCTGTGATATAGAGGTTGCCGCGGACGACCTAAAAACATTTGATAGCTACAACGAGTATTATGTCATTGGTACGAAAAGTCGAGAATCAAACAGAAAACTATTCTAAATCCATACAAAGAAGCACTTGCACCTTCGAATGAGGAATCCTTCGGGTCTGCATGGCCGGGGCTCGCTTGGTCAGCTCCGTCTGTTGACTGTACACGGTTTGATAGTCATCAGAATCGCTGTCCTCATCTTCCGACTCCAGCTTTGACTTCTGAGATTTCCTCCTTCTGTTCTTGAAGAGTTTCACTGAGTTAATCATCTTTGTGAACAAATTGTTCCGTCCTTTCTTCTCATTCTGAAAGAACATTTATTCATCTATAAAAATAGTTTAACTTTATGTATTACTATTTATGTCATTTTATTTTCATTTTTGATGTACTTAGGTACTATAAAAGAACCAACTGTAGGAAAAAATATTAGATAAAAATAATTACCTCAATTCTCGTAGCAGATAACTGATTCTGATCATCATCAGATTCTTCACTAGATGATTCTGTGATCGAGCGTGTGCGTGTGCTTGGTGGTTTGCGCCCCGCTTGCATAACCTTCCTTGCGGCGCTCTCTTCGGCCGGCATCTCCTTCGTGGTGGCCAGGTAATGGCCATACCTCTCGTTTCTCATCTTACGATCCGTGTCCGTCGAGCTGACGACATGGGACTGAACGCTTACAGTGTTTGAAGTCATCTTGTTGCTGAACATATTCGACGTGAAAGGCGTCAATCCTGAAGTCATCGGACCCGCTCTCCTGTACAGAGACTGCGGCAACGAATTATTAATGGTTTGGTTCGCGCTCACACTTTTATCTGTGCCGTAACAGAAACTAGACTTTGTAGAAGTACGGCTTGTACGTTTGGGAGTGCTGCTGAAGTTGCTAACCGACGTGTCTTTCTTGGGCGCGATATTTAATGCCATGGACTTGTAGATTTCTTTTATCAGTGTTTCAGTTTCGTGGTTCGTGTTGTTTTCTTCGGTATTCGTGCCACTCGTTGCTTGTGTGGAAGTTGCATACGACGACGTTCTATGGCTCGTTTGTGGCTTCGATGCATGAGAAGGATGAGAAGGTTTCCTGAAGCAGCCGGCATATGCGTTCCGACCTGGCGTTTGGATAAAGACTGGAAAGTTGTGTGTGCATTTTGCAGGATATGGTAGACTTGGCCAAGGCTGGCAGGGATTCATGGGGTGCGAATAAGTCGCCGCGTAAGGAGCCACATTATAGGGACTATATGTGAAGCTGTTCAGCAGCCGAGAGCTTCCCGGAATGTTCCCGAAAGATGCACCTTTTTGCACTACAGCATCCTTCTTTGCTTTTTGCTCGGACCCTGTATTAGTCTTAGTATTTGTCTTAACTTCTGTGAGCACAGATTGCAAGATAGTCTTAATCTGGTTTAGCGTTTCTTCAGTTTTGTCATCCTGGGATGGAATTGAACTAGTTTCAACATTTTGCGTTTCAGTTATCGTCTGACATTCGGTGTCTTGTAGTGTTGCTGTTTTTACATTATTGTACGTCACTGGGTAATTCTTTACTTCGATTCTTTTGGGTGGTTCTGGCTTTTTATTGACTGGCTTCATATACACGTTTCCACATTCAATGCGACAGCTGTTAGAAGTATCTTCTTGTGTAACTTCAGCAACATGACGAACGTCCAGTCGTCTATACAGCGGCCTTCTTTTCTTACGTGGTGGGGAACTCTTGGGTAAACTATGCGAGACTGGTTGGGTCGGTACTACGGTATGATAATTCACACACATGGGATGGATATACGGTTTATACCCGTAGTCACAGTAAGGAAAGTTAAATCCATTTTTATTTTGATGTCTTTTGGATATATCTACGTTTTTCTTAGGTTTAACTGGGGCTTCCTTAACGGGCACCAAATCATAAAAACTCGAGTCGTAATACATATTCTTGCTTTGTATCTGTTCGCGGAAGTTGGGAGTGTAGCTAAAATATTCACTTTCCTTGTTCTTGTCAATGTTGACGAAGCCTAGGCGGCAGCATGAGCATGTCTCTGAGGCACAATCATCGACGGTCAAACAATTGTGCTCAACGTCCCTGCAGATTGGGGATGAGAAGCCACTTGCAGATAGCTTATACACCAGCGGTTCGTATTGTCTGCGTATAACATTAGCCAAGAAAGAGTTATTCGGGTCCTTTCTTGTTTTCTCCTTTCTCACTGTGAGATTATTTTCTACATTTTGAATCCTGAAAGGTGAATTGTCAGTCTGATGTGCGTAGTACACCATGTGGCTCTTTGCTTTGATGTGCTTCTTCTTTGGCGGCTTCTTCTTTTTGGACTTACGAAAGAAATTTTTCTTTACTTTATTGTTACGCTCGTCTAAAATCGAGTTTTCGCTGGAACAAGGGCTTGGTTTTATGTCGTTTTGATCGGGTATGTCAATGTTCTCGTAAGATAATATTTTTTGAGTGTCAGGGTCCTGATCTGGATTTGGGTAGCCCGGGGAGTCATTGATCGGGTAGCCCGGGGAGTCATTGCTCGGGTAGCCCGGGGAGTCATTGATCGGGTAGCCCGGGGAGTCATTGATCAGGTAGCACGGGGAGTCATTGATCAGGTAGCCCGGGGAGTCATTGATCGTGTTGCCAGCCGCCCCAGTTCCGTAAAGAGCTGTGTGTACGATGGCAGGCGGCTTGCTAGTTCTTCTTAACAGTCTCTCTAAGTCTAAGATTTTTTGCTGGAGGTCGGTCACATCTATGGGTATACAGGAGATAATTTTGACATCTGTTTGGGATGGCGAGTTTCCTGAAATATTAACAGATTATTTGGTAATTGAATGTGTGAATAACTTAATTTGAAAATTCTTAAGAGGAAACACTAAGCTCGAAAGGATTGAAAAATAGGTATTTGTAAAATCTATTGCTGTCACGCCTCCGTAGAGACTGCATTTGGGTGCGTATTGATTGATATAATAACAAATGATATATTTTCAAAAGTTCAAAAGATATAATGTTAACTTGACATAATTATTACTGATTATATTCTTAAAAGCTATAATATTCCTAAAATTTTTAATTCAAAAGGCATAAACCCATTTTTCATAACGTTTATGAATACTAAATATCACCTGTTATACAACTTGTGCAGTATAAATGCCAAAATGTATACCATTCAAAAAGTATAGTATTAAAAATAAATATGAATCAAAATCTATAGAAATCAAAATGTATACGTATTAAAATATATAACAGAGAAAATATACCAGCTAATTAGTAAAGATCCATGTCTATTTTGCGAATTTGAATTATTTCAGTAACAACTACAAAATAATTAAAATTCGAGCAAGCTCATAAACTTCATTTTCTTGTAAAAAAATCGGAGTAGCCAGCAAAAGGTGCATCATTCAAACAGATTATCGAATAACTAATAATAGGTAATCGATTTTTTTAGTAAAGCAAACAGAAAGTAATACAATAAGTCATTAACTTCATAGGATTACAAAAAAACTATAACAAATAAAAGATCTTATTACAATATTTTATTGCATGTAAATATTAGGACAAAGTATAAAATAAATTAAAAAATTGTGATACATACAAAATGCGTTTGTATGTATCACAATTTTTTTAAAATAGAAAGATAATTTTTACAATATTTTTTTGTATGTAAATATTAGGACAAAGTATAAAATAAATAAAAAAATTGTGATACATACAAAATGCGCGCGCATTTTGTATGTATCACAATTTTTTTTAAGTAGAAAAATAACACAATATTTTGTTGTATGTAAATATTAGGACAAAGATAGAAATAAATAAAAAAAAATTGTGATACATACAAAATGCGCGCGCATTTTGTATGTATCACAATTTTCTAAGTATTATTTTAGTATACCTATTTTCCTTATTTTTTTAACCTATATTAAGACTATAGCTCGAAGAAATTCACATTCGTAATATTCAGATTTTCGTTTTAATATATTGTTATCTTTCTTCTTGTTTTATTAATATTTTTTTGCGTTTACGAGATCCACACGTGTCTATAAATTTTCGGCTAGGCGTTCTATAAAAAGAAATAAGATTTTATTAATTTATTAACCGGCTTCAAAAAAGGAGGAGGTTATCAATTCGACTGTATGTTTTATTTTTTTTATGTATGTTTGTTACACGATAACTTCGCCAATTGTGAACGGATTTTGATATTTCTTTTTTATTTAAAAGACAACTACCAAGATAATCCCATTTTAATTTGGTGAAGATATGATGAAGAACACGGGAGATATGGAAGAAACTCGTAAAATAAAATTGAGTTAGGTTTTTAAATTTAATTATTAGGTATGAGAATCTTCTACCAATTAATTCGTATAACCAATGATTATTATTCGTACTAATATGTATATATAAAGTTTATTATACATAACAACTAATCGATTTTTTAAAGTTTATAATAATAAAACGGTATAATAAAGGTTTGATATAATTATACTGACCAAAATTATATGTTTCGTTGATATTTATCTTAAATTATATATATTTTGTGTTTATATGTTATATTACTTACCCCTGCATTTCGGACCGAAAATACCTATGAAAAGTACACAAAAAATTTCCGCTTCGTAGTCCCCTGATTTTTTTTTTTTCAATAAAAAGTATAATAATATAAATTAATTTCTTTTTCTAATATAATCGCGTCAATTTTGTTTTCTTGATGTTAGAACACAACGGAAATTCTTACCAATTTTTCAGGTTTATGTAGGTTCATATCATCATCATCATCATCAGGTCCTTTTTAGTCTCCACTACAGGAGCACGGCCCTCTCTGTACTACTAGGGTCATGCTTGGCCAGAGCAGCCAGAGGACTTGGCCTACACTCTCCACGCTGGCCAGACGGGTTGGAGAGGTTTCTTAGATGTTTATAAGCTTTGTGGTAGCCGTGTGGTATCCGGCAAAGTAGAGTAGGACCACTCCAAGACTTCCCGTGGATGTCGTAGAAGGCGACTTAGGAAATACAAGCTAAACAAAGCTTATAAACATCTAAGGTTCATATCTCTTTAAATAATGCAACTATGTAAAAAAATAGGGATATGCTAATATATCTAAAGATTTTTTTGGGTAAAAAGTCATTGCTCTGCTGGTACTATCCGGCGAGGAGCCGGCGGACTACGTTGTATGGAAATACAGCCCTCCTATTTCCTCTTAAGTGCGTCCTTAAGTTCTTCAGACTTTCTTACCTAAATTAAAGGCAATTCTGCGCAGAAAGTTTTCGACCCCTTTAAAACGTTGCTTGCACGGACTCTGGCCGTCGTCGTTCATGTCGGCAGGACGACTCTGTAATGTTCGTTGATATTTAATGGTGTTGTATCCAGCCAGTCTAATTGCGATCACGTTGCGAACTAATTAAACTATTTTTTTGTTATGATTTAGTAGATACTATCTTGCGTGCACGCTTATCCCACGGGAACTTAATTCGATAGTGTTTGAAGATAGAGATCAATTTCGGAGATATCATGGAAGTAGACACTTGTTTTATTAGAATTATAAAAATAACGCCATTACCAGTAAATCCTAATATGTACAGTCGGGGGCAGATAAATCTGACCACCTTACGATTTAAAATCTCTTTTTAGACGGTCAGTTTTGTATGTCTGCCCCCGACTGAACATACCCCTGCTCACACGCCACAGGGCAGTGACTATGCACGCAACGATTTTAAACTAAGAGTAGATAATAACATTCTTGGTTTATTCTATACTTAGTCCCTCTTACTAGACGTATAGGGAAATATTAGCGCATGGCCAGACTGAACACGCCTGTGTGGAGGCCGCTTGACGCCCGCTCTGACTATACAGCAAAATTACAAGCAACTAGATATATGCAAAAATAATTGAAAGCGGCTCAGCCGCCTGGCGTTGACGTCTGCTTGGCGGTCTATCCGTTCATCTTAATTAATTTATTTCTTTTTATTTTTCTATTCACCACAAACACTAGCAAATGCGTGGAGCGCAGAGGCGCTCGAAACGCTTCATACATAATCGCTTCGGTCGCTTGAATCTGCGGCCAGTCTGCTCAGATACGCAGACGTATATAATTTGAGCAATGATGCTGTCAGATTTATTTCCTTGTGGATAGTTTCAAGATAAGATTTCGATATCTATGAGTCGGCAACGCATCACCACCTCCTCTGGTGTTGCACATGTCCATGGGTGACGGTGAACAAAAAAAAATATTCAATCCGGGTGAGATTTACAATATCTTAGCACGAATTTGTAATTTCTAATGATCGCTTTGCTCTTCATAATACGATATTTAAAGCGCGGAAAGAAATTTATTTTTTCATACTAAATAGGGCCCAAATGGCATTATTTTAGGTTAGAATTTGGGGGTTTCGCCCTAAGTTGGGGACGCTCGCTCTGTTTTGGTCACAAGGTAACCTGACGAACCTAACCTACCCTCTGTGGTCAAGTTTTTTTGCTATGCCAAGGGGGCTCGGGGGCAAAGCTGAGGCCCCCGAGCCCCGTTGGCTTGGTGGTTTTTAAAGTACACGAAAAATATAGACCATTATTATGCAAAAATTCTAATTTTGTATAGCCAATAATATGAAAATTAAAATGAAACGACTCCGTGCTTTAAAATGGTGTCGTAATAAAAAAGAAAGTGAGTTCTATTTATTCCAATACCCAGCATATCTTAATTTGTGCTAAGCTATTATAAGCCCACCCTTCAATCCAAAATAAGTGATGCATAAGTTTACTGCACAATTTTAAAATATATTGTAAGGGTTAATAACCTAAAGCTACTACGGCCCCCGGTATATGTCTTCCTGCTCCCTGAGGAGTGCATGGAGCACACTATGAAAAATAAACCTTGGTCTACAAGTTGATATGGTTGGTTATGGTCGGCCACTGCTTACCTGTAATGCAGAACGCTCAACGCTCGACCTTATCGACGCTCGACCAATAAATATTGTTTTTTTCTTTAAACCATACTTAACATTGTTTGTGTTTTACTAAAATTCATTAACAAACGGACAATTTTATTTTTACGTTTCACATTAGCTGTTTATTTTGAATTTACGTCTTCATTCACTTTAATTTTCTGGCATTTTGTCGCCAAATTGTTGTCACACAGACGTCAGTTATGTTTTATGTTCAGCCAGTATTCGATGTAGCAGTTCTTTGTTAAAGGGTGGAATATTTTTGTCTCGTCTGTAGTATGGTAATTACAGTAATTACTGATACTAACTACTAGAATTTATACTAGTGGTTCTGTGAGAACGGACCTCGCGAGCCCTTACAACCAACATCCACATTTGCCCTCCAGTGCTCTAAAATTATACCTGTTACTGTTATGCTAATTGACGAAAGGATGATTTCCTTCAGTTACTATTTCCCAATCCCCGCTGCTCTTAATTAGGTACCAGAAGAAACGGAAATTTAACCCTACATTCCTCTTATCAGAAGACCCGACCAGGCCCTTTTTTAAGAGGAAACACTTAGCTCGAGAGAATTGGAAAATAGGTATTTATAATATCTATTGCTGTCGCGCCGCGTGCCCAAACAAATCCCGCAGAGTGCGATAGAGATAACTGCAGCTAGGCCGGAAAATAAATATGAAAAGTACACAAAATTAACGCTTCGTAGTCCTTCTCCAAAACTTAACCGATTTAATTTCTTTTTTCATTAATAATTTTAAATAAGCTACAGCTGTGTTTCTGTTTTTCTTATATAAAAAATTGTTTTTTTAGTAAAAAATCATTGCTCTATTGGTAGTGTAGGTACTATTGGGCGAGGAATAGGGGTCTGCTCTTGTATGGAAACACGGCCCTTGAGCACCATGTTTAGTATGCTTTTGTACACATTAACTAAGTTGGAATGATCCTCATCAAGATCGGAAATATCAGAAAAGCGAAATTGGCATGGGTGGATGGGAGGCAAAGTTTAGTATCCGGTTTCATAGTTGTTACCAATTGGTCAAAATTAGGACGCTAATTTCAACTACTGTGGCAGACAAACATGCGAACTTTACGTAAAGAAGCGGCTGGCACCCGGGTTCAAGTCACAGGATAGCACGAGAATCTTTTTTATTATTTTTTAATTTTTATTTTATGATTCTAAGATTATTCAGTGTTTTCAATCATAAAAATAATTCGCAGTATCATGCTTTAATAAAGCCAAAAAATATTTTTCATATTTCGATATATGTTCTTTAGGGAAAGTTGTTCAATTTCACTCCCTCTCCCACTTCACGTACTTCAACTTCTTTCATTGAATTTATATTTAACTTTTGTACTACATATCGTCTGTAGGTTTGACCAATATGGGAGTGAAGTTTATTTCTGTGTAATCTACTCATAAAGCCCTTTTATTTGATACCGCATTCGTCCAAGGATACCGCACATTGTATGTTTATATAAAAAAAACATTTTTTATCTGTATCGCCGACGTCACAGTTACTACGCTCTATTTTCATACTTGTCATGCCATACATTTGTATTTACGACATCATACTGAATGCACTAATACAAAAAAAATATACGGAAAATCGATGTCAGACAACTTTTGGGAAAAATTGCCGACTATAAACACGTTCAAGTTTATCGTATAAAAAAGTTGTTCAGACAAAAAAGTTGCGTCTTAATAAGAATAACAAAAAAGTCTCATGACATTTTTGAATTTTTTTCAAATGTCTGTGCGCCATTATTTATTTCCGCCATTTTTTTAAATTGCGATAAACCGGCTCGACGAAAAAATTCTATATATCGGCGCGAGGGTGTTATGACATCACTCGTTTATAACAATAACTGTTTAACTATTGTAAACTAATTGTTAAACTCCAATAATAATTGTAAAACATCTGATTTGTAAAACATTTTGAAATGTAACTACCTATTTTATTACGTTTGCGTGTTTTGCTGAGGTATAAAATACGGGCGCCCGACGGTGTGCGGCTCATTCTGCCTCGAACCGTCGGATCGCTCGGACCTCTCCAAGACAGCGGACAAATAAAGGAAGAATACAACACTTCGTTTGTTTTGATTCATCATGAGTGATCACCATGACCATGAAGATAATATTAGTGACGTCAGCAATGCTGACGTCACACTTTTTAAAAAGCCGTCTGATGTCCTCTCTTCGACATCAGAAGTGGGATCAGAAGAGATTCCGATCCAGACCACTTCCTCATCAGCTCGTTCACCACCTGATCTTCATGAAACGGAACAAATCGGCACAAGGCAACAAGTGCCCGTGTCTGTCGACGTGTCATCATTGGATACCGCTACACAACCCTCACTGTATCATGATATTATTCAACGGTCTAATCCCAACTGGCCTGGGATGCGACCGCAATTCTTGATGCATTTGAGGGGCCAATCAGACATACGGCAGCAAGCGCCTATATCAGCCGCTAATACGCATACGTTGCAGTCATCATTGCACCATGACTTACCAGTGTCTAATCCCAACTGGCCTGGGGTACGATCGCAAGGCTTGATGCAGTTGACTCAGCAACCCGACGTAAGACAGCAAGTGCCCGTACCTAGCACCAATGTCTCTTCCCTGCAACCATCACTGCATCACGAGATTCCACCGACTGCCTCCAACTGGCCTGGAATGCAGCCACAATTCTTGATGCAAATGATGGAAATGATGCAGAAAATGTCGGAACGCTTGTGTGCGCCACCCGTCGAATCACGAATAAGAATCAAAGACGTCTATCTACCATCATATGATCCCGACACCAACATTGGCGTAAGAGAATGGTGCCAGCATATAGACCATGCTATAGACGCATATAATCTTAATGACTTTGATGTACGTATGAAAGTATGCAGCCTATTGAAGGGACGTGCAAAAATGTGGGTTGATGACTGGATGGTTACCTCTTCTACATGGGCGGAACTTCGGAACAACATAATCACCACATTCGAGCCTGAAAATAGATACTCTCGCGATATCGTCATGTTCAGGGAACATGTTTACGATTCCTCAAAGGATATTGCGGAGTTCCTTTCACGTGCCTGGATTTTATGGAGAAGAGTTACTAAGGACAAACTGGAAGATGAACATGCGGTGGAAGCGGTGATTGGATGCGTGAATGATGAACGCTTACGTATCGAGCTTTTGAATGCAAAAGCAACTACGGTTCCTGAGCTCATCTCGGTTGCGACTTCGATACGAAAAAGGCGTTCTCATCCAAGTTCAACTTCTACACTACAAAGCAAGCGTCCCCGCTTTTCGGAGAATCAGAGCTGTCGTATATGCAAGAAAAGCAACCATAATACGAATGATTGTAGATTCAAGCCTTCGGATACTAGGCCCGAGGCCGACAAGAAAGAATCAAAAGCACCAGGCTCCACTAGCTGTACGTATTGCAAGAAACCAGGGCATACTTTCGAAACTTGCTTCAGTCGGCAACGCTCACTTACCTCGAATGTCAACTGCGTAGCAAGCAATAAATTGGCTCCTATAACCATCAAGATTGGTGACAAGATTGTGCACGCTGTCTTCGATAGTGGAGCAGAATGTTCGCTTATGCGCGAGTCGGTAGCTACAACGTTACCTGGTCAAAGAAGTCCAGCAGTGAACTATTTAAAAGGAATTGGACGGTTTCCTGCTTTGTCTTTGACCAAATTGATCACGATTTGTATCATCGACAGCATCAGCGTTGAGTTAGAGTTTTTCTTATTGCCAGACTACGAAATGACAACTGACATCTTGGTTGGTATGAACTTGATCCATGACACGAACCTAAGTATGACAATCACGTGCAGTGGAACGAGGTTAAATCGTCAAGTTATCGTCAACCATGTGAGTAAGAATACTCCGATCTTCGACAACCTGGACTGCGACCTAACCAACGAAGACGAAATTTCACAGCTGCGTAGACTTCTGAACAAATATGAACACCTATTCATTCGTGGTTATCCCAAAACGAGAGTCAACACTGGTGAACTGGAAATCAGACTTAAGAATCCAGACAAATACGTAGAAAGACGACCTTACCATCTAAGCCCAGTGGAGCGGGAGAAAGTTCGTACCATCATCCAAGAACTACTGGACCATAACATTATTCGCGAGAGCAAATCACCCTATTCCAGTCCCATCATCTTGGTCAAGAAAAAGAATGGTGATGATCGGCTCTGCGTCGACTATCGGGAGCTGAATGCAAATACTTTACGTGACCATTACCCGCTCCCATTAATCTCCGACCAAATTGATCAGCTGGCGAATGGTCACTTCTTCACAAGTCTCGATATGGCAGCAGGTTTCCACCAGATTCCTATCGCTGAAACCTCGATCGAGAGAACCGCTTTCGTGACACCAGATAATCTTTATGAGTACGTGACTATGCCATTCGGATTGAGCAATGCTTGTTCCGTCTACCAACGATGCATAAATAGAGCTTTATCCTCGTTACTGGGAAAAGCTGCACAGGTATACGTAGATGATGTGTTGAGTAAATGTGCCAATTTTCCGGAAGGACTATCGCATCTAGAGCGCATTCTCATGGCACTGCAAGAAGCTGGCTTTTCGATCAACGCTGATAAATGTAGCTTCTTCAAACGCTCTATTGAATACCTTGGAAACGTGGTTTCTGATGGACAAGTACGACCAAGCCCCAGAAAGGTAGACGCCCTTGTTAAAGCCCCCGTGCCAAAAACTGTGAAACAGGTCCGACAGTTCAATGGTTTGGCCGGCTACTTCAGGAAATACATTCCAGACTTTTCTCGTGTAATGGTGCCATTATATGAACTGACAAAACAAGGCGCAAAATGGGAGTGGACCAACAAACACGAGAAAGCACGCAGTGATATTGTAGAATGCCTCACGTCTGCTCCAGTGCTGACCTTATTCCAAGAAGAAGCTCCCATCCAACTATACACTGATGCCAGTAGCCTTGGATTTGGTGCTGTACTGGTTCAAGTTGTTAATGGCAGACAACATGCAGTTGCTTTTATGAGTATGAGAACAACTGAAGCCGAAAGCCGCTACCACTCATACGAGCTGGAAACCCTGGCAGTAGTACGCGCTATAAAACACTTTCGCCAGTATCTTTACGGTCGAAGATTCACGGTGATAACTGACTGCAATGCACTCAAAGCATCAAAATACAAAAAGGACCTTCTGCCAAGAATCCACCGATGGTGGGCGTTTTTACAAAACTATGATTTTGAAGTAGAGTACCGCAAAGGTGAACGCCTCCAACACGCTGACTTCTTCAGTAGGAATCCAACTGAACTTGCAGTCAATGTCATGACGAGAGATTTAAACTGGCTGAAGATTGAACAACGACGAGATGAAGAACTCAGACCGATAATGGACAGTTTGAGCGAGGACAACCCGGTGGAAGATTACGTGCTAGAAGACAACGTGTTGAAGAAGAACGTCAATGATCCTACCTTCGGTCGACAACTTTGCACAGTGGTCCCGAAGTCCTTTCAGTGGAGTATTATTAACTCCTTCCACACCGCACTCAAACACCCTGGCTGGGAGAAGACGCTACACAAAATTCGAGAAACCTATTGGTTCTTCAAAATGAATTCTGTCGTTCGGAAATTTGTGGATAATTGTGTGATATGCCAAACATCCAAAGGAAGATCTGGTGCTATTCAAGCTCAATTGCACCCAATACAAAAACCAAACGCTGCATTTCAAGTTATTCATATGGACATAACAGGAAAATTGGGTACACGAGAAGAACAACAATACGTGATAGTCACTATCGACGCTTTCTCAAAGTTTGTGCTCTTCTATTTCGCCACCAACAAAAGTCCACACAGTACATTAGCAGCTCTAAAACGCACGATTCACCTGTTTGGCACACCAGTCCAAATCATTGTTGATGGAGGAAGAGAGTTCCTAGGTGAATTTAAAGACTATTGTGATCAATATGGAATAGAAATACACGCCATAGCGCCAGGAGTCAGCCGAGCGAATGGACAAGTCGAAAGAGCGGTCGCTACTCTCAAAAACGCTCTGGTGATGATCAGGAACTATGAAACTGAGCAGTGGCATACGGCACTTGAAGAACTCCAATTGGCAATGAATTGTACTGCTCATCGGGTCACTGGAGTTGCCCCTTTGACTCTTATCACACAACGAAGACAATGTGTACCGCCGGAGCTACTCAATCTGGTAGACATTGATAATCAGACTGTCGACATGGCAGCTCTCACTCATCAAGTCCAACAAAAGATGACTCGTTCAGCTGAACAAGACAGACAACGCTTCAATATGAAGAAAGCCCAAATCCACCATTTCCAACGAGGAGACTATGTACTGATTAAGAACAACCCTCGAAACCAAACCTCGTTAGACCTCAAATTCAGCGAACCATATGAAGTCTATAGAATCTTAGATAATGATCGCTATTTAGTGAAGAAGGTGGTCGGCAGAGGACGTCCCCGGAAAGTCGCCCATGATCAGCTGCGCCGTGCTCCTCAACCGGGTGAACAGTTGACCGTATCGGCGGAAAACTTATCACCTACTCGTCAAGATTCAACAGCATCAGCAGCTGAACCTGTACCATCAACATCGCGAGAAGGACTATCTACACGGACGAATGACAACCTTCAAAGTGAAGACTCCTCATCAAATTAACAAGTGAGTAAAGTCAATGTTAGTAACATTCCAATAATTACTCCAATTACACTCTACGAGACTATTAACAATTCTACGAGAACCTTACTAACGTGTCTACGAGAACATTACTAACTTTTCTACAAAACCCTCCGAGAACTCACCGAGAATCTCCGAGACCCTCCGAGAACTCTTCGAGACTCTCCGAGATCCTCCGAGAACTCTTCAAAAACCTCCGAGAACTCTTCGAGAACCTCCGAGAACTTTACTAAAAACTTCTTTACCACAGTGTACAAGGCAGTTGTGCGTTTGTGCAAAAAACTATACTAACTATAAGCAACGCAAGTTGCTTACAGATACCAAACTCAGACAAAATAATTTTCTATTACAGGCAACGACAACCACCACAAAAACGAGAACTGTCTGCGAGAACCGTCTCCGCGAACCCTCTCCGAGAACCATCTTAGTGAGATCAACCAAGGAGGCTGGTGCAGGGCGCGCACCGCCTGTCAGTATGGCCGTATCGGCGCGAGGGTGTTATGACATCACTCGTTTATAACAATAACTGTTTAACTATTGTAAACTAATTGTTAAACTCCAATAATAATTGTAAAACATCTGATTTGTAAAACATTTTGAAATGTAACTACCTATTTTATTACGTTTGCGTGTTTTGCTGAGGTATAAAATACGGGCGCCCGACGGTGTGCGGCTCATTCTGCCTCGAACCGTCGGATCGCTCGGACCTCTCCAAGACAGCGGACAAATAAAGGAAGAATACAACACTTCGTTTGTTTTGATTCATCATGAGTGATCACCATGACCATGAAGATAATATTAGTGACGTCAGCAATGCTGACGTCACACTTTTTAAAAAGCCGTCTGATGTCCTCTCTTCGACATATATAATTACCGAACCTGCTCACAGAATTTCATGAGAATCGGTTCAGAAATGCGACCTGTAGAGAGAGAGAACAGACAGACAGACAGACAAAAGAATTTTCGGCCAGTCGAAACTGAGACGCTTCGCTCGCTCGGTCAACTACATAATTATAAAAGTCCCCCACCGTGTCTGTCTGTCTGTTCGCGATAAACTCAAATACTACTGCTTGGATTTTCATGCGGTTTTCACCGATAGATATTCATGTTCATGAGAAAAGAGTCAAGGATCCTGGGAGCTTTGATCGAAAACGCTGCCTAACCCTTTGAGATATAACAAAACAACGTATGGTGGCATACTATATTACTCTTTTATAGATCTACAAAAAAGTCCGCGATGGCATTATGTCTATCTTTTAGGGTACTATACCCTGCGTAACCCCAGCAGAATGTTGCGTCTTAGAGAAATTAGAGAACAACAGATAATTAGTTCATAGTAAGCTGCAAATCGTTTCAATATAGCTGCAATCGTTCAAGCCGTATTTTCGAAGTTATTCGACAAAAAGTGATTCCGCTGCGGTAACGTACCAGGCATGTTTAACAAAATGGGAGTTTACCCTGGAACCAAGTACATGAACAGATAGCTTTGATGAGTTGTAAATGTTTATGAATAGCCGCATTTGTTCATCCTATAGTTTTTGAAATGTTCAAGATTTAGGTGTGGTAACATTTTGGGACCTTCGATTTCACGAAATTTGTAATTCGCAGAAATTTTAAAAAATACCAGTTGCAAGCTTTAATTCGTTCAAAATTTGTTCAAATATAAGTATTTTGATCCATCGAGATACCGATGTAATTAATTGACTTTATCAAATCAGAAAATATCGAATCCTTACTAATATTATAAATGCGAAAGTGAGTTTGTTTGTTTGTTTATTTGTTTGTTTGTTACGCTTTCACGCCGTAACTACTGAACCGATCATCATGAAATTTTGCATACAAGTTCTCTGGAGTACGGAGAAGGACATAGGCTACTTTTTATCCCGAGAAAAAGTACTATTCCCGAGGGATCGACATTGACGCGGGCGAAGCCCCGGGCGAAAGCTACTTTCTCATAAACTAGTACTTTTACAAACGAACTAATACCAGCTACATATATACATATACCTATAAGGTGTCCTTTTAACGTGTACAAATCTGATAGACAAACTTTACGCAATATGATAATACAAATATATATTTCCTCTCTTTCAAGCGGTGTTATTTTTGCGATCGAATACGCAGCTCCCTGCGAACCCAAAGGGATAGATTACAGAAAACAAATAGGTTAAGTAAAATCAAAAAAATATCATTAATTCTGACTAAAACTTACTCAATTACGGAGGCTACGAAAAAGCGATCACAACTGGCTTGATCCACAACCACGGTCCACAACATACATACATAGTATTACGTCTTTTACCCTTGCGAGGTAGACAGAGCCTAGGTTTAGAAGACCTGAAGGGGCCGGACGTTTGCATGTTGGTGGGCATTAGGTGGAAAACGGTATCAAAACTGTTGATGGGTTGCTAGCCGCATTTCACCCATTCCCTCGATCGGCTTTTACGATCTGCGCGGGAATAAAAGCAGCTGGTACATTTTACGTTTGTTGTTTCTTTCCCAGACCAGCATGGAAGATGGTGATCTAAAACGTCTCGAGCATTCTTGAATATACTTTCAGAGTCGTTCGCCACAGGCAACTATAGCATGTCAGATATCTTAAGGTAGATTGAAAAATCTAACACCTGTCTCGGTGACTAGAACAATAACACTGATAATACTGGTATCAGATGAACTTGGTGATGAACGAGGCTGTACCGGAGACTTGTGGGTCGATACACTACTAAAATAAGATGTAATTAATATGTACATCTTATGTCCGAACTTGGGTGTTGTGTGTGTGAAGGAGTCAGTGATATGGCTCAATATTCGCATAAAGTTTTACAACATATAACATGTCATACATTTGTTCATAATAACTATATATTTTCGCATCATAGTTTACAAATACATTTTGAGCATTATATATGTTACAGCTTTCGCCCGGGTCAATGTTGATCCCTCGGGAACAGTACTTTTCTCGGAATAAATGCACTTATGTCCTACGCCTTGTGGTTTCCGGCAAAGTAGAATAGGACCAGTCCTAGTCTTCCCGTGGATGTCGTAAGAGGTGACTTAGGAATTACAAAGCTAAACCAAGCTTATAAACATCAGTGAGACCTCCCCAACCCGTCTGGCCAGCAAGGAGAGTGTAGGCCAAATCCTCTCGTCTGCTCTGGCCAAGTATGGCTCCGGTACTACAGAGAGGGTGATGCTTCTGCAGTGGAGACTAAAAAGAACTGATGATGATGATGATATGCCAGTTATGTTATGTGTATGCAAACTTTCATGATGATCGGTTTAGTATTAAAGGCGTGAAAGTGTAGGTAACAAACAAACTCACTTTCGCATTTATAATATTACTAGCTTTCGCCCGCGGGTCCGCCCGCGTTAACGTCGATCCCTCGGGAACAGTCCTTTTTTCCGGGATAAAATGTACCCTATGTCCTTCTCCGTACCCCAGATAACGTGTATGCAAAATTTCATGATAATTGGTTCAGTAGTTACAACGTGAAAGCGTAACAAACAAACAAACAAACAAACAAACAAATAAACTCACTTTCGCATTTATAATATTAGTTAGGATTAGGATTTTATTTTTATTTTATTTTATTTATAAAGAAGACCAACAGCAAGCATAGAAAGTTGACGAAGTAATTCACTAGACCCCCTCGTATTAATAATTAGAGGAACTAGATGAGATTAATTCTTAGACCATATTACGACGTTATTTATTTCATCTGGTTGTATTTTTAGACCACAAGTGATTAAGGGCCCGTACTACCTCACACTGCTTTACATGATTGTCTGTTATATCAATAATAATGAAATACTCAAGTTGAAATAAAAATGCAGCAAAGTTCAGGACTAACTCTGGTAATTATATGACTCAAAAACACGATTGCGTTAAATTTTCTCGATAGAAAAAATTACAAATTTGCCTCCAAATCACGTCTAATTTACTCGGTATATAGCATTATTCACCAAATACATTAAAATTAACCTTGAAACTTTTGATTATTATTGCATTACAGATAAGGCAGCCATCATATGTTTTTCTTTTTCGAATAACCCTTGAATATTCCTAAAAAACGAAAATATCCAAAGTAGCCAACGCGTTTAGACCATCCGCGTTTGTACCGCCACGCCGCCTGGCATATGGCGGGCTCTTAAGAGTTGCTACTGTAGACCAAAAATTGCGATCATTCGATACTAATTCGACTTTTGGTAGGTATCTATATTTAGAGTTACTGTGATCATAATTTAAAATAACAATAAAACAAGGTGTAATGTTTCGAAACACAGTCTTAATAACAATGACATAATGGTACACCGATCAAAACAATACAAACCGATTAATTTTTCACTTATTTCACACATCACAACATTCGCTACATTGGACAGACATTAGAGGAACATACGAGGACGGTACATCTGGGGCGGCTCTCCAAAGCTGGACGGGTCTTTGCCCAGCAAAGTTCTTACGATCAGGTTCCCAGGGGAGAAGGGATTCTTTTTGTGGAACAGTTTCTTAAGCATTGCCTTCTTTATTTTGGCGTCGCCTGCAGCAAGTTCCTTCTGTTTTTTGAATGAAAATATCCGTGGGTCGGACTCCGGAGCTGGTTTTGTAGCTTGCAATCTTTCCCAAAAACTAGGCTTGGGTGGGGCTGGTGGTGGCGGGGTCTGGGTGGAGAAGTTTCTTGGGGTGGGCTTCTGGAATTCTGGTTTCTTTTTGCCAAATTTTCCAAAAAATGAAAACTTTCTTTCGCTCTGCGTTGCTGTACTTTTTACTTCTATCTCTTTGAGGCTAAAAGGGGCTGCTGCATGCTTTTGGTTCGGATTCTGGGCACCTTCGAATGCACATGGACACGGTGGAGCTGAGGGGTGATAAGGAGGAATAGGATATCCCGGATACGGGCCGTAGTGAGGGGGAAGATTGTGGAATCCTTGTTGATGAGCGAGATATTCTTGTTGAAGATGTGGAGGTATCGGAGGAGGGTGAAAGTGTTCCTGCCCGTACATCATATAATTAGCAAATTCTTGAGGAAAGTCTGGTTTCTTTCGCTTCTTTTTAACTTCGACTTCAGTGGAACTTTCGCTCTCACTTGATTCTTCTTCCTCCTCTTCGTCTATAACGTATTTTTTCTTTTTCATAAGTCCAAAAGATCGAAGAACATTTGTCAATTTACTGCTCTGTAAAAAATACAATGCGTATAGTAAGCAACAAATTCAATCGAAATTTACAGATTTGAATCTTCAACATGTTTCGTTAAAAAGCATCATACATAGCATATATATTATTAAGATAATTAGAAATATATATATACCTTCTTCTGTGTGACAGCGTCATCGGTGGTATTTTGTGAAGAAGTCGTGTCAGCGGCTGTAGCATCCATGCTCAGTTTCTCGAGCACTGTATCGGAGTAGCTGGTATTAGCTGTACGCTCTTCGTCCAGCTGAGACCCGATCGCCTCGCAGCTCTTGGAGTAGTACTTCATTTTAGGCGTACCGACTTTGGCGTCATGTCTTGTTATTCTAACACTATCACCTACGCTTCTTGTAACTACTGGTCTCTTTTTCTCAGCAACAGTTTTTTGTGATTTAACACTTTTATCGTCTCTTTTGCGTGCTGATGGAGGAGACTGAGTTACTAAATTATAGATTTCTTTTATTAGTTTGTCAGTTTCAGTGTTTCTTTTAGGGTGAGTGTTGGTTTCATCTTCCTTTTTTGCACTATGAGGTTGTTCCATCTTGTTGGTGCAATTAACACAAGTGAAACTGGGGCTTGGTGGTACAACGAAGCCATTTTGCAAGCAATTCATCGGATAAGTTGGCAGCACAGGATAACAACAAGGATTCAAATATGGCGGTGACATGTACGGTGGCGGTATTGCAAATGGCGACATGCTACAGTTGTTGATGTCGCTGTGGCAGCTAGGATTTTCGAAACTTAAATTATTTTTTATATTATTATTCTTTATTCCACTTGATTGATTTCCTCCGCTTTTGAAACTTGTTTCCTTTTCAATTTGAGGAATGCTCTCTTTCTTTATTTCTTGTAAAAAGTTTTGTAGAATGTCTTTTATTTCACACAATGCTTTATCTGTCTTATCAGTGCTATTATCGATGTCTTGCGACTTGTTAATTAATGAAGTTGTGTTAGTGGTTCCCGCTTGATTATTTGTAGCTTCGTTCATGAATAGGGGTGGTGGCAAAGTGCTCGATGTGCCAATCGTTTGCTGTACGGTGTCTTGTTTATTTTTAATATTATATAGAATTTTCTCATCGAGAACTGTTGAAGAATCATTGCTGTAAGATTCTATGTAATCTTTACGTCTGTTATGTCTATTTGGAGAAGATTTTCGTCTCCTGTAGTGATTGCCTTCTTTTAATTCCATTTCATTGTAGTACTGCGCTTTAAGATTTAAACGAGGCCGTTGTGTCCTAGGTGACGGAGGTACTTCTTTGTAATGGGAATAACACATCATATCCTCTATAAACTTCCTCCGAGATTTTGGACTAGACTTTTCCTTCACAGGAACTACATCATACATCGAAGAATCATTGTAGTTGTAGTGATTAGCTGGCCTCCTGTAGGTCTTCTGGCGCGGATTTCTATTGGAGCTGTAAAGTCTCGTGTCACAAATGCTCCTCATATCGTTGAGCTCGTTGTACGGGGTGTATTTATGGCTGTGGTTAGCGTAACAACAAGAGCATAATTCTGATCCCTCAATAATGTTATCAGGAATTGAAAACTCCTGATCTCGGCATACGGGAGCAGAAAACTGACTAATGTTTGATTCTCTTTTGCCGAACATCTTGACCGGTTTATATTGCCTTCTTATTATGTTGTTTATAAAATCGTTATCTAATTCACGTGAATATTTTTCCTTTCGTCTCTTCATGTACTTTTCTTCATTGCGGGCTTTTTTTTTTGGAGAAACCTCTCTTGTTTCGATATCTGGAATATCTCTTCGCGTCTCACCTCTGTCATAAGCTCGTCTTCTATCGTGTCTCGACGTATGATGCCTATGGTGGCTGTTAAAATCACCTCGTGAGGGTTGGCGCCTCGGCTCAATAAGTGAGTGATAGCTATGTGTAGAGTAAGCTGATGAGAATTGTTCGTACGCTGATTTTGACTTATGTTTCTCAAAATAAGGATGGTAGTCCTCCATCATTAATTCCGCGTGATTTCTGCGTTTGCCTTTCCTCGTTCTTCTGTGCGTTTTAGGACTTTCTCTAGCCGTTGTTTTCTTGGTAGCTACATATTTATGTTCAAATTCTGATTTGTCAAGCAATTCACTGTCATCAGATTTTCTATCATTTAATGTTTTGAATAACAACTTAGTTTTACTCTCTCGTGGATTCCTTTCAACTGATGTTTCTGTCTTATCTGATGCTACGGATCTACAGTTCGCCCTTGCCGTAGAGATTCGGGAAGCCTTGGCTGTTGCTGCTGACTTAGAATTAGTCCTTGTTAAACAGCTTCGGGTATCACTAGTAGATATACACTCAGCGCATATTACGTGTTCGCAGCCTTCATTTAGCTGTTGATCGAAACCCACAATTTGATGTTTCAAATTAGTTACATTTACAGCGATGCTGGAATTTATTTTGATATCTGGTTGCGATGTGCTTCCTGTAAAATAAACATTGAGTATTAGTTACATTACAATTGTTCGTTTGCCGTATCCGTGGTGTATGCGTAGGCCTGCTATCACTGTCTACTATTTACTGCTCTCCCCTTCTGATCACAGAAACGCTCCACAAACTGATTACGGCAATTTCGGTCCAAGTTTATACCTTAGTGGTGAGCTGCGGATTTAAACCTACGGAGCCAGAGGTCCTATGAGGCCGTTACTGATCCTGTAGAAATGTTTTAGTCCCCGTTCAAACCACATGAGTGGTGCGACTATCACTCTCGGGAACGCTGGTAGAGAACTCTTTCTACATTGTTAGCGTATGTGCCTGTTGAAGCGTAATACATGGAGTAAGCGTCATCTTGAATGTTTTTTTTATATGAATAGAATAGCGCGGCAATCATGACTTCGACACAAAATATACGGCCCCGAGTCCCCGGCGACTCCAGTAGTTCGCCTGGTTTTGACGGAAACCAGACGATCTCTGGAGCATGGAGTGCGAAAAATCCCGGGGCTAAATCGATTTCTCATCAAACGACTTTAGCTATAAAAAGCGTAGCTGGTGGTTTTTAACATTAGGATATTAGGTGAGGATGATCGTCTGTTACAACTAGAACACGCCTTGAAGGAAATTAATTGGGACATGATAGGTTTATCAGAAGTTCGTAGAGCAGGTAACAAATTAAAGAAAAAGAAGAAAATTTATTTTGTTACAGGGTACACAGAGAGTCGCAGTTTTAAAAGCCCAGATTAACTCTAAGGACACCGTCACCCTTGTGCAGGCTCTGGTTCCAACGACCTGGCCAAGAAGTCGAAGACTTTTATGATGTACTTCTTATCTTATCTTAGGCAAGGCATACGCAAATTGAGACAACACAGGAGCTCGATAGGTTGTTGAACATGGGAAGTGACAAGCTGCTCCCAGTATACAACTTCAAGAAGAACTATAAGATATATATCCCGACAAGGGATGAATGGAAGGGTGAATTTCGTCCTTCTGAACGAGAATGCTCAATCTGGTATACTGATGGATCAAAGAACAATCAGGGAACGGGAGCGGGCATCTACTCCGAGGACAGAAAACTGTTTCAGAGCATGGGACAGTTCGCTACCGTATTTCAATCAGAAACATATGCGGTAACTGTCTGTGCTAAAATGAATTTAGAGCAAGGGCTTAAAGATCACAATATCTATATTCTAACTGACAGCCAGGCGACTCTTACTGCGCTTAACTCTGACAGAATCGATTCCAGATTGGTCTTGGATGGTGTGAATGCCTTGAACCAACTGGGTAGACACAACAAACTGAGGCTGGTTTGGGTACCGGGTCACGTTGGGGTTGAGGGCAATGAGAGGGCCGATGAGCTGGCAAGGAAAGGATCGAGTATGCCATTTGTAGGACCCGAACCCTTCGTAGGCCTATCCTATAGCGTGGTAACTACTGCAATCAATGCGTATGTCGACAGTAGACACCAAGCAGAATGGAGAAATATAAGTGGACACATACACTCGAAGGAAACACTTGGCCTGGACAGCGCCAGGTGGCACAAAGTGATCTGCAAATACAGCAGGAAACAGACAAGAGTTCTAGTAGGAGCCCTGACTGGACACTTTGAAAATAACAGTCATCTCTTTAAACTAAAAATTGTCGAAAGCCCACTATGTAGGGCATGTGAGGAATCGGAGGAGACAATGAGACACATTCTGTGTATCTGTGACTCGTTAGCTGGTAAGCGTTTGGACCTCTTAGGATCACCTTATCCTGAGCTAGAGGACTACAGGCACTACGCACTGGGCGATGTTCTGAAGCTCATGCAGTCCTTCTTCAGAATTAACCGTGCGGGTGAGTAAGGCATGGGGTAAGTACAAAATAACCCAAAGGTTAGACGTGCTACCGACTCTGAGTCGGCCCCATCGAAGATAAGATAAGATGATGTACTTAATAGAGCGTATATTGTAAACATCAAGGCACATTCACCATCGTACTTGGCGATTTCAATGCAAAGATTGAAATTCGGAGCGAATTGGATAATGAAGTTATAGGGTCGTATGGATTTGGTGGACGAAACATACGCGGCACACGTCTTATTCAATTTGCATACGAACAAAATATGAGTATAAGAAACAGCTGTTTTTTCAAAAAACACAAAGTGGGTAACCACCAAGGTCACCCAATAAATTCAAAAACGGAATAGATTACGTCTTGTTTTACCACAAATACATAATTCAAAATGTTTCAGTCACAGACCATCCGCGCTAAAATTAAACTTAATGAACTTAATGTAAAAATTCACCGATATAAAACATTGAAAGGCCTCATTAAAAGACTTCATAAAGACACGCTCATAAACAAATCAGACCAATTTAATTTGGAACTAAAATACAGGCATTTTATTCTTATTGTCTACTTACTGTGTGAGTTGTTTATTTAAAAGAATTAATTAGGTATATAGAATATTTTTCTTGTTAGTTGAGGATTCAGGTGTTACTTTGCGGAAGTCAAAGCCACATTTACTTTGAGACAATTTACTATGCGTGCTTCCGCCACCAGTTAGTTCATGCAAACTATTGCTGGCCAGCGCCCACCCACTACTGTCAGTCCCTTAGTGTGGGCGCTGGCCAGCAATAGCTTGCATGAACTGACTGGTGGCGGAAGCATGCAAAGTAAATTGTCTCAAAGTAAATATTTTTCTTGTTTCATACTTTTTAGGGCGTGATTTAAGAAGTCGGGCTTTTAATTTTTGTACTTTTTTTATATTCTGTGTAAACAATGTAGTGATAATAGATAACAGCATGTTTAGGGACTTGTACCTGCTATTCGTCTCAGGAAGTCCTTGATAGCTCGGTACCGACGCTTGGTCCGAGGAGAGATGCGGCGTCGCGGTGTCCGCAACGTCATCACCGACGTCGCCGCGACCACACGCTGCAAACAAATCTTTATACACGACTGCCCAAAAAAGGAGTGTTATGGTTTCAGAGTTTATGTATAAGATTGTCTTTATTCACTATAACACCTAGCCGTGTGGTTTCCGGCAGAGTAGAATAGGATCACTCAAAGTCTTCCCATGGAGGTCGTAAGAAGTAGCGACCTCGGAAATACAAGCCGAACAAAGCTCATAAACATCAATGGGACCTCCTTTTGATGTTTATGAGCTCTGTTCCAACCCGTCTGGCCAGCGAGAAGAGTGTAAACCAAATCCTCTGCCTGCTCTGGCCAAGTATGGCTCCGATAGAACAGAGATAGAATAGATAGTACAGAGGGTCATGCTCCTGCAATGGAGACTAAAAACACCTGATGATGATGATGATGACTATAACATCTATGTGCCTGAACAGATTTGGACGTTAGAATCCACGCCTTATCCCTAGTGTCAAAGGCTATAAATTATTAGGACTCCGTAGCCGATTGGGAAAAAACGAAACCTTAATAGATTCCCCATGTCTGTGTCTGTCCGTCCGTATGTCACAGCCACTTAATTCTGAAACTATTAGGACTACACAATTGAAACTTGGTAGATACGTGAACTCTGTGAACCACTTTTTAACCGACTTCAAAAAAGGAGGCTGGTTGCGCCGCACTATAGTATTGATTCCTCTGCACCATTATCCCTTCCCTAGCGAAGATCGCTTTCACATCAACACACCAGTCTCCGCTCAGAGATCGCCGCGCGCGCCGCACGTAACAAAAATATCGCCGCAAAACTCGATTCACAACGCGAACGACATCCGATTGATTTGTCGCATAAACAATAATTATTTGTGCTATTGTGTTTGAGAAAGTTAAGGGGCCCCTCGTAATTGCTGAAAACCAGGAGTTTAAGATTCGTGCTCGTCGGAAAGTGCAGCCACGAGTTGTCACGTGATCGCCAGTTGCAGTTTTTGCGAGGTGAGAGATTCCTTCATTTTCCTACATAATAGTCCTCTTTTATCCCGTAATTATTCCTTAAATATACAGTCCATTTAAACCCCATTCGCGCAACCATTATTTTTGGTCCATTACGATCCGGATAAATCCAGTAATTTGGTTCCATAACGGGATATCGAACAATCTTTTCCCATAACATTTTTACGAATCAACGTCCGTATTCCAAATTCGGATATTAATATTCGCATTAGTAAATTAATATTGTGTTCATATAGCATACTATTATTGCTTAATTCATGTTTTACTTGAAAATCGAAGTGGAGTGATAATTAATTTCAAATCTACCTCCCACAATTTTCAACATTAATTTCGTTGTCTCATGATCGTTTTATACGATTATCCTGATCGATATAAACCTGATCTAGTGATACTTTGTCTATTTTATTATAATACACCCCCCGCTCCGCTTAATTCAAAGCTATTCACGGTAATGGGTCAGTTACATACTAATGTCATTTTACATAATTGCAGCTATTGTTAATATATACGTATATACACGCCGCACTATACATACCTAAATAGGAAGTATAGCTGCTGCAATTTGTAAATGAGCCGCACCGCAAAACTTATGTGTTATATATATAATACAAAATACATAAGTTTAATTTTCTAATAATAAAACTTTGTAATTAAGTTATTAGTTACATAACGAGTTTGGATACACGTATTTGTTTCGTCGTTGTGATCGAGGTTAAAAAACTTATATATTTTCTTTACGCAATTACGCTCATTAATTAATAGGGTGTTATTGCGGATTAATATTGCACAGTTTGTCATCAATTCTGAAACTCAAGTCAAAGTACTAACTTATATATAAATAAAACCGCGCCGCACCACCAATACAGGGTGTCACCGTTATACAGTGTGTTGCCGTATGCAATATACAGGGTGATCAGTCGCATAATTATACAGGCTGACAAACCGGAAAGTGCATTATTAATTCGTTTCTTGTTGTTTATTTCGCGCATAGTTGATCATGGACAAAGACGAAAGCAAGTTGTCACTTCTTCACGCGAAGCGAGATGCAATTTTCACACGCATACAAACTATCGCTAATAGGTCGAAAGATTTATCTGATCCACGCATTAAAGAATCGTTTTTATGTGATATTGAAACCGTAGACAGGTTGCGTACGGACTTTAAAAATATTTTGGATAAAATTAATTATATTGAATCGACCTTAAATCCTAAATACATGGTTAACTACCAGCCGCTTCTTACTTTTGAGGATTTATACTGTCGAATTAAACGCGCCGCAAAATCGCTTGAGCCTATGCCTGAATTACAGAATAATTCACTCTTTATCAAGCGAGACAGACCAAAACTGCCACCAATTCAGCTTCCTGAATTTAATGGAGACATTAAGTCATGGCCGCTATTTTATTCTGCATTTAAAACTGTCATACATGATAACCCGACCCTGTCGGACTCTGAAAAATTACATTATTTGATAGGCAAATTGACAAATAAGGCTCAATCGGTATTCGCAGGTATTATTCCGTGCGCTGAGAACTACAAAATTATTTTAGAGACTTTAATAAATAGATATGAAGATAAAAGGTTGCTTGCAACTTCATATTTAGATCAAATTTTCGAGTTAAAGCCTTCTAATTCCGCTCATGTAAATAATTTACAGATATTTCTTGATAAATTGGTCACTTCGGTTTCAGCACTCAAAAACCTGAAGGTTGATGACCTGTCAGACTTAGTATTTTTGTATATCGCTTTGAAGAAGTTGGATCCCGAAACCGCTCGCTCCTTTGAATTAGATAATAGGGGATCTAATATTCTGCCTTTCGACACCCTCGTTACATTTGTCCGCGATCAACTTAAAATTTTGCAACGCACTTCCAAGGAAGTTAAGAAGATTGTCGATCGTCCCACAAACACGACATCAAAACCGCATAAATCAACGCATAGTTATATCAATACGTCTACCGCGCCCTCTCAACCTCGGTGTTCATTATGCAACTCCGCGCATGAACATTTGTATAAATGTTCGAGCTTTCAAAATTTAACTCCTATCGAGCGTTTTAAATTTGTTAAGTCGCAATCGTGTTGTGTTAACTGTTTGAGCGCGAAGCACCGTGTATCTGACTGTAAGTCTAATTCGCTTTGCCGTAATGTCAACTTAAGCATCACACGATGTTACATTTCGAAAATAAACCCGCTACGCCTACTATAAATGCCAATGATGTTAGTGGTAGTACAGTACCCGCGGCGCCACCGTCGCATGTGAGCAGCCCATGCTCACGGGCACCTGTGACGTCGCCTGCTAGTGGCCACACGGATGATGTCTCGTTGTATACTTTTTCGGCAAATAACCGACATGTACCTACCACAGTTTTGTTGGCTACCGCGCGCGTTGTGATGGTTGACACTCAGGGTCGTGAACATTACATACGCGCTTTATTAGACAGCGCTTCGCAGAGTAATTTCGTTTCAAGAAAATGTTGCGAACGCCTAGGGTTAAAATCGCGACAAAGAGAAACTAACACTTTTGTTAAAGGTATAGGAGGTACCACTAAGACTATCCAAGGTTCCGTACACCTGGAATTTTATTCGCGGCTAAATAAAGCCATAAAGTTCAATATGGAATCACTAATCGTCGATAAGGTAACCGAGCGTCTGCCTACCGTCAACGTCGATGTGTCTATGCTCACAAACTTTGAGGGGTTGCCATTGGCCGATGATACATATCACATTCCAGGAGAAATCGACGTTTTAGTCGGTGCATCAATTTTCCCGCACCTCCTATTATCTCAAAAGATTCAATGTGAGTCCGCAAATATCGCACCTTTCGCATTACAAACCGTTCTAGGGTACGTAATTATGGGTACCGCTCCCGCTACCGCACCCGCATCCACTGCTGTTTCAAATTGTTGTTTCGGCGAGCCCATGGAGGCCGCCATCCGCAAATTCTGGGAACTCGAGGAGGTGGACGTTCCGCCGATTCTGAGCCCAGATGATAAGGAGTGTGAGGATATTTATCGTCGCACTACGTCACGCGATGTCGATGGTCGTTATACTGTCGCGCTCCCATTTAAGGGCGACCCATCGACTCTCGGTGACTCGCGCCGCTTAGCAGAAAAATGTTTTTTCTGTCTTGAACGCAAAATGCTTGCTTCACCTAAATTGAAACAAGCTTACGACAATATAATTTGAGAATATTTAGAGAAGGGCTACCTCTCACCCGCACCTCCCGAAGTGGAGGAACCATCTTACATAATTCCGCATCACGGAGTCATTCGGGAGGATAAACTCACTTCCAAGCTTCGTATTGTTTTAAACGCGAGTGCTAAAACTAGCACATCCGTTTCGCTTAATGATCTTTTATATAATGGTCAAAATTTACAAGGAAATTTATTCAATATAATCATTAATTTTCGATTGTTTCCTATTGCACTTTCAGCCGATATTAGGCAAATGTTTTTATGCATCGGAATTCGCGAATGCGATCGTAGATTCCAGCGCATTCTTTACCGCTTTTCACCTGACGAACCGCTTAAGGTTTATCAGTTCAACCGCGTTTGTTTTGGCCTTAAATCAAGTCCCTTTCACGCTCTCCGCACAACAAGACAGTTGGCTTCTGACGAAGCTGAGACCTTCCCCAACGCGAATGAGACGCTTCAAACGGGGATATATATGGACGATTACGTCTATTCCGTAGAAGATGAGGCGAAAGCCATATCTATAGCAGCTGAAGTCATCGCGCTCATGAAGGCTGGTCAATTCGACCTCGTGAAGTGGACCAGCAATTCGCAAACTGTCTTGGACTCTATACCTACTTCGCACAGGCTCTCGTCCGTCAAGGAATTTGATGAGTCTGACTCGCATAAGGTTCTCGGTTTAAATTGGTCACACAAATCTGACTTGTTCAGTATTTCAATTTTTAAACCCGCTGAGAAGTGTACAAAACGCGCCATTTTGTCCTGCGTCGCTAGAATCTGGGATTTAATGGGATTCGTAGCCCCAGTCGTGTTATTTGCAAAGCTACTCATTAAAGAGCTTTGGTTAAACGGTTGCGGTTGGGATGACGTACCTCCTGACAATATTGTTTCCTCATGGAAGCGCTTCAGAGAGGAGCTATCATCATTGGAACGAATTGAAATCCCACGCCACGTTGGCATTGCCAGAGGTAATGAAGTAATCATCGTCGGCTTCGCTGATGCTAGCGAAAAGGCATATGGAGGCGTAGTGTACTTCCTAGTCAAAGTCAATGACGTCCACAAGGTATATCTTATGGGTGCTAAATCAAAAGTTGCACCTCGCAAAGTAGTCTCTTTGGCTAGGCTCGAGCTCTGCGCAGCACTCTTGCTCGCAAAGTTATTAAATAACATAATAACCGCTTGTAACAACCGTATACCTATTAAGAGCGTGTACGCGTTTTCTGACTCAACATGGTCGTTCAATGTTCCCGCTGCAAGTCACTTTGGAGGCAGCTGGGACTCGAATATAAAAACACTTAAAATGCACTTAGTTCGCGTGATAGGTGAACAAATCTTATCGTTTGAAGAAATGACAACTGTACTCGCACAAATCGAAGCTATAATGAATACTCGACCTCTTTGTAGAACGCTCTCAAGCGATCCTTCTGAACCGCTTGCACTGACGCCCGCACACTTTTTAAGTTTAACTCCTTTAAAATATTTACCCGCTCGCGACATCGATGAGGATAGACTTCATGTTCTCTCTCGTCATGATTTGTTGGACAAGTTAGTCCAATCGTTTTGGAAACGTTGGAGGTCCGAGTATTTACATACTTTGCAGTCTCGCGATAAATGGAATACACCTACTAACCCGATCACAACAGGCACTATCGTAATCCTTATTACAGATAACGCGCCTCCTCTTCATTGGCCTCTAGGGGTTATAGAGGAAGTTTTTCCTGCCACTGATGGCATAGTGCGTGTTGCTCGAGTAAAGACTGCTACTGGCTCGTATTTACGCCCAGTTGTACGTCTGTGCTCGCTACCTAGGCAATAGCTTTCATTTCAATTACTTTTGTTTAGGTTTAGGTTATTTAGTCTTACTTCTTTAATTTATTTGTTTCAAAGGAATCTCAGATCCCTTCAAGCCGGGGGGAAATGGTTGCGCCGCACTATAGTATCGATTCCTCTGCACCATTATCCCTTCCCTAGCGAAGATCGCTTTCACATCAACACACCAGTCTCCGCTCAGAGATCGCCGCGCGCGCCGCACGTAACAAAAATACCGCCGCAAAACTCGATTCACAACGCGAACGACATCCGATTGATTTGTCGCATAAACAATAATTATTTGTGCTATTGTGTTTGAGAAAGTTAAGGGGCCCCTCGTAATTGCTGAAAACCAGGAGTTGAAGATTCGTGCTCGTCGGAAAGTGCAGCCACGAGTTGTCACGTGATCGCCAGTTGCAGTTTTTGCGAGGTGAGAGATTCCTTCATTTTCCTACATAATAGTCCTCTTTTATCCCGTAATTATGCCCTAAATATACAGTCCATTTAAACCCCATTCGCGCAACCAGAGGCTATTAAGTCGGTTGTATTTTTTAATGTTTGCTGCCGTGTTACTCCGTATGGACCGATTTCAAATTTCTTTTTAAATTGGTCCCATTTAAATTTTATTATGGCCGTGTGGTTTCCGGCAGAGTAAAATAGGACCACTGCAAGTATTCCCGTGGATGTCGTACAAGGTCGACTTAGGAAACACAAACTAAACAAAGCTTATAAACATCTATGAGACGTCTCCAACCCAGTCTAGCCAGAGCGTGGAAAGTTAAGGCCAAATCCTCTGGCTGCTCTGGTCAAGTAAGGAGTAGTACCTACAGAGAGGGTCGTGCTTCTGTAGTGGAGACTAAAAAGACCTGATGTTGTTGTTGAAATTTTACTAAAATCAGTTCAGTACTTTGATTGAGAGTCGGTTTTTTATATGAAATATTTATACAAAAATAAAGATTGAGGGGGTCTGATCACTATTTTTTATACATACATAATTACATATACATAGTATCACGTCTTTTTCCCTTGCGGGGTAGACAGAGCCTAGGTATATAAGACCTGAATGCCACGTTTAGCATGTTAGTGGGCATTAGGTGGAAAACGGAATCAAAATAGTGATGGGTTGCTAGCCGCATAGCCTATTCAAATTCAAATTCAAATATAATTTATTCATCATAAGATACTTTACATACCATTTGGTGAACGTTAACATTTATTTTACAACAAAGGATTGTTGACGTTCATTTACTTAAAGCTAAGTTTAGAGCCGCTTCCAAAGCGGAGTGCAGAAGAAGCGGCAACAAACTGCACAGCGCATTTTCTCCAGACGTCAACTTACAATTTATAGTATATTACTTAAAACTACATATATTTATATGTGGACTGAGATTACATTGTCATGTCATAATTCAAATTGAGTACAATGTCAAATTGTATTGAAAGGATGTCAATAAAAAATAATAATATATCTATATATATACGTTCAAAATGAACCAAATTATGACATTAATTTAAATACAGATGCGTTAAGAGGTTCCTGTGCCAGGCTGAAGCCAGATATGTTTGTCATTAAGGTAATCATCAGTCCTATAATAAGCCTTCTTACAAAGTACCTGCTTAACGTAAGCTTTGAATTTTCTGTCAGGCATATCAAGGGCTGATTGTGGCAATTTATTATAATAGCGTATACAATTCCCTAGGAACGAATTACTAACTCTGCTCAACCGATAACGCGGGAGAAACAATTTGTTATTATTACGTTAGGGTCTATTCGTGATATCATTTTTTTTTTGAATTATGAAATGTTTTTTCTCTCATACATTATATTTTCAAATATATATTGCGAAGCTACAGTCAATATATTTATTTCATTAAATAATTCTCTGAGTGACTCTCTCGGTCCTAAGCCGTAAATGGAACGTATTGCTCTTTTTTGTAATATAAATATAGTTTTTATGTCAGTTGCTTTTCCCCATAGCAGTATCCCATATGACATTAAACTATGAAAATAACCAAAATATACTAGCCTAGCAGTTGCCACATCTGTCAACTGTCTGATTCTTCTTACAGCGTAAGCCGCAGAGCTAAGTTTATTGGAAAGTTTAGATATATGAGCGCCCCACTGAAGTTTCGAGTCTACAGTAATTCCTAAAAACGTTGTATGTTCAACCAAATCTACTTTTTGACTATCAATCTGTATATTAACGGAAGCCTGCCTCACATTGGGTAATGTAAACCGTTATGCATTGGGTCTTTTTAGCATTTAATATGAGATATTATTGGCGGAAAACCAATCCGATATAGCAGTCAGAGTGCTATTTACCGTGCTTGCATCTTCGTTATGGCGGTCCAATTTTAATATTAGGGATGTATCATCGGCAAACAGCACAATGCCGGCACAATATTTACATGATTTCTCAGATTGTACCCATTCTTTCGATCGGCTTTTACGATCTGAAGAAGAGAAGCAGCTGGTACATTCTACATTTTTTTTCTCCCAGACCAGCACGTGCTCCCAGCGCGAAGCACAGTGAATCGAAAATAAATACCATCAACAAATACGGATGTGCAACATTTATGTGTTAAGATATTTGGCGAGCTCCGTGGCGCAGTGGTTAACACGCCAGTCTGCGACACGAGGGCCCCGGGTTCGATCCCCGGTCAGGTAAGATGGAAAATGATCTTATTCAGATTGGCCTGGGTCTTGGATGTTTATCTATATATGTATTTGTTATAAAAATTAGTATCGTTGAGTTAGTATGACTAGCTCCGTGGCGCAGCGGTCGACACGCCTGCCTGCGACACGGAGTGACCGGGTTCGATCCCCGGCCAGGTCAAGATGGAAAATGATCTTTTTCAGATTGGCTTGAGTCTTGGATGTGTATCTATATATGTATTTGTTATAAAATATAGTATCTTTGAGTTAGTATCCCTTAACACAAGTCTCGAACTTACTTTGGGGCTAGCTCAATCTGTGTGATTTGTCCGTATATATTTATTTATTTATATTAGATATCGATGGGCGATTATGGCAAATCACTTTCGCAGTGAAAATAGGTCTATGCCCAACAGTTGCGACATTATTATAGGCTTTTCATTATAATAAATTTGTATCTGCGAGTGTTTGGTCAACCCATCGATTTGTAGCAACAACTACCCAAACATATGACAAGCTATGAATGCAGGCCACAATACAAATTATGATAAAATTTGCGCACGCGTAGAAAGATGTCACTCGGTGGGGACATACCTACGGATTCTAACGACACCTCACATATCCAAATCGGTTTAGCCATTTAGAAGTTGGTTTATTTTAAACTAATTATTGAAGTAGGCATTTGTCTCCCATCTGACCTGATGGTAAGTGACGATGAAGACGAGGATGTAACATGCCTAGTTAAAGTGGAATAAAGAAACTTACCTACCTACATCAGTACAGACATACATACATACATATGTATGTGTCCTCATCTTCTTCTTTGGATGATAGCTTTCATAGTTTGCCTACCCCACTCGATGATATTCTCAAAACTCAGTTTGAAAATTTTCCTAAAAACTTTAATGTGGTGCATATAAATGCACAAAGTATTCCTGCTCACTTTGCTGATATGCTAGTGACATTTGATATCAAAAATATTCACGCGATTCTTGTTTCCGAATCTTGGCTAAAGCCGTGTCTCCCTTCCACTTCTTACTCACTACCGGGTTTTCAATTAATTCGTCACGATCTCACTGGCAAACGTGGTGGTGGTGTTGCCATATATCTACGTTCGTATATCCCATATAAAGTCCTTAGTGTATCTTCTTCTGATGTTTTTGAATATCTTGTACTTGAACTTACTCTTGCCCACACCAAAACCCTTCTGGGAGTTTGTTACAGTCACACCTCTGCAGTAAATTATTTTGCCGAATTTGAAAATCTCTTGGAAAGATTAATGCCGTCGTATAGCCATACAGTCATTATGGGTGATTTTAACACGTGTTTATTGCTAAACGACTCTCGAACACGGCAACTGAGATCAGTCGTAGACAGTTGCAACTTAAACATACTCCCTCTCCAATCCACACATCATTTTCCTAAATGTAAACCTTCCCTCCTTGATCTCATCCTTGTTTCTTCCTCCAATCATGTTGCAAACTTTGGCCAGTGTGCGGCAGATGCTTTCTCCTATCATGATCTTCTTTACCTTTCCTATAAAATCCGTCCTCCAAAATCCAAAGTCAAAATCCTTATGCAGCGTAACTTTGGTGCTATCGATATTGATAAGTTTCGAGAAGAAGCTCGTGACTGTGACTGGCAGCGGATAGTTAATACAGAGTCGGTTGACAAACAAATTGAATTATTCAACTCTACTGTTATAGAACTGTTTGACAAACACGCACCAGTTCGCCCGGTTCGTGTTAAATATCTCCCAGCGCCTTGGTTAACAGAAGATATTAAATTGATCCAAGCCAAAAAAAAATAGGGCTAAGTCCAAGTATAAAACAGACCCTGACAAACATCGTGAAGCCTACATTCAAGCTCGGAATCACTGTAATAAGGTGTGTAGGGAGGCTCAGAAACGCCACATACATCAATCCATACAAAACGGAAATCCAGCTAGAATCTGGAAGTTTCTTAAAACTTTAGGAGTTGGGAAGACCAAAAGTAACAGTCCTGCTAATTTAGACATTGAAGCCCTAAATAGGCATTTCTCATCTTCTGTTGCTCTTGATGACAACATAAAATTAAATACATTAAATTCTCTTTCTTCTATTCCCACTCCTAACATACCGTCTTTTGTTTTTAGTCCGATTTCTGAATGCGATATTGAGAGTTCAGTACGTTCAATTACATCGAATGCTGTCGGTGGTGATTGCATTAGTCGGAAAATGATCTTACCCATCCTTGATATCATTCTTCCTTTCTTGACCATAATCCTGAATAATTCATTGACTACCGGTGTCTTTCCAATGGCTTGGAAAAAAGAATATTACTCCTCTTCCTAAAAAACCTAATCCATCATCTTTGTCCGATCTCCGCCCAATATCTATACTCCCATTTCTGTCTAAAGTTTTGGAAAGAGTAGTCCAGCAACAACTCAGTCACTTCCTTACAGTTAATAACCTACTCAATCCACTTCAGTCCGGTTTCCGTCCGGGTCACAGTACGACTACTGCTCTCATTAAAGTAACCGATGACATTCGGCTGGGAATGGACAATAGACAGTTGACTGTCTTAACGCTTCTGGATTTTAGCAATGCTTTTAATACAGTTGACGTCGACATTCTGCTGGGTATCTTAAGTTCTCTCAATATATCTTCAACAGTTATCGACTGGTTTCACTCTTACCTGTCTGGAAGACAGCAACGTGTGCGCATCGAAGATGATTACTCTTCATGGTGTTCAACGTATGCTGGTGTTCCGCAGGGTGGCGTTTTATCCCCTCTTCTTTTTTCCATATTTATTAATTCAATAACTACTCAGCTTCAGTCTTCCTACCATCTTTACGCTGACGATTTACAGATATATACACAGTCTAGCGTTGAATGCATTTCATCAGCGATAAATACGACCAACTCTGACCTGGACCGCATTTCTAGTTGGAGTAAGAATCATGGACTCATTGTTAACCCCTTGAAAACGCAGTGCATTATAGTGGGTAGTTCCAGATTGTTGCGCCGATTAGACTATGATGAACTTCCACAGATTGTATTTAATGGAACTGTTATAAAAATCAGCGATAGTGTTAAGAACCTCGGTATTATTTTTGACAAAACAATGTCTTGGTCGTCACAATTGTCGGAGGTCAGCAGGAAGACATTTGCAGCTTTTTGTTCACTTCGGAGACTCAGTAAATTCTTGCCAATAGACACCAAAATTACGCTTGCACATTCCTTGCTTTTCCCTATCCTTGATTATGCTGACATTTGTTACTTGGACATAACAGAGGAGCAATTAAATAAACTTGAGCGTCTCCAAAACCTTCTTATTCGATTTATATATGGACTTCGCAAATACGACCATGTTTCTCAATTTCGCACTGAACTCAAGTGGCTCCCTATTCGTCGTCGCCGTGACGGGCATATCCTTTCAATGTTATACACTATCCTTTTTAACCCTACAACCCCTAATTACTTAAGAAAACTTTTTATTTTTCACAGAGATGTTGAAAATCGTCCTTTGCGTAGCGGCGAAAACCTTCGCCTTAAAATCCCCGCACATTCTACTCAGTTTTTCTCACGTTCTTTCTCTGTCCAAGCTGTACTTCTTTGGAACTCACTACCACTTACTATCCGGTGTGCTCAAACGCTAGCCAGCTTCAAATCCCAAGTAAAATCGCGTCCTTTGCGTGGCGGCGAAAACCTTCGCCTTAAAATCCCCGCACATTCTACTCAGTTTTTCTCACGTTCTTTCTCTGTCCAAGCTGTACTTCTTTGGAACTCACTACCACTTACTATCCGGTGTGCTCAAACGCTAGCCAGCTTCAAATCCCAAGTAAAATCGCATTTTCTATCTTTATGATATTTTTCCAACGTAGGCTTTCTGGCTATCACCATAACTTTCTGCTGCTTTTGTGTATGTATTTATGTATTGTTTATTATGTATTTATGTATGGTATTTGTGTATGTTTATTTATGCTATTGTATTTAAGTATGTTTAGTGTAGGTTACTATGTCATTTGGTTTGTTTTTTCTACCCCGCACCATAATATTTCTCTCGCATTGTTTTCTTTTTCTGCAAAGGTTGCCTGGAAGAAATTGCATTGCGATAAGGCCGCCTTTTGCACAATTCTTATATTTTAAGTTAATATAAATTATGTAAACTGTTCCTTTTTGTGCAATAAAGGGTATTGTATTGTATTGTATTGTATTGTACATACATATGAACGCTAAACACATTACAATGGCTCAATAGCATTCTATTGGCACATTCATTTAAGCAAGTTTTTTTATGGATTATGCTCTTTTTTTCTGGACTATGAAACCCATTCAGTGAATACCACGGAGATGAATAGGTACTAATTTAATTAGTACCAGTCAAAAATTTTTGTATTAACCGCGGTGTTAACAATGCTCCTCAGTTCATTTTGGCGTAATCTCTAAAAACTACCAGAGATCTAGGTAAACTATCATATGTACTGTAGTCAAGTCACAGGACTATAAAATTCTTTGCTATTAGGATTATAAAGAAGATAAATAAGTTAGTCAATTTCCAATAATATTATAATTAAAATAAAAAATTTACTAGCTACAAAACTAAAAATTAATTAAATCTAAAATAAAAACCTACCTTTATATAAAAAACGTCACGCAGGTCATTGCCCTGCGGTAATGTGCGCAGAAGACTGGCAGCATTGCCACGTTGAATGGCAATGCTTATTCGTTGAGCAAGATAGTTACCAGACCTCTGGTCATTCGACACCTCGACCAGCTTTTGCTTATCAGCTCACAAACTTGAAAAGTTAGTGAGCTGATAGACCAAGTCTCGACCCCAAATGGCTCAAAAATATATGCGTCACCAAGGCATTTAAATTTGCGCCGTTTGAGAGACTCAGCGGTATATTGCGGTATTATTAGGTATATTGCAAGATGATTGATAGTCTATAGAAGAACTCGTAAAAGACAAAAATAGGCATAAAGAAAGTAGGTAAATTTGTCAAGTCTGCTTACCACATTTTGAAACTGATTAATCAAAATTTGAATGAAAGACCAAAATAAAAAACGTTGCAGTACCGTGACATACTATGAAATATAGAAAATAAAAAAAGATACACAGAACTTTCAAAATCGATTTCTTGAGGATCAATTCGATTAAATTTGAGAGGGTTCGTTGATATATTAGGCCCTGGAAAAGTATGTTATTTTTATAACAAAACTCCTATTACATATAAGTATAACAGAACCTAAATATGGTTTTGTCTTTTTAGCGTTTATAATAAATAAATAATAAAATAATAATAATTTTCAAGGCAAAACCTCAGTTTTTTTCAAGCTTCGATCATTAATACCAACTAGATGTCGGGTCAGCGCATAAAAAACGGCTCGGCAAATAGCCCCTCACTCAAGCAGTGTGGGGCTATTTTATTTAGTTCGGTCCAAACACAGCCAACGTAACGAAGTGTCACGATGCCGCAGTGTGCACTAAAAACTTGTCGAAATAATGGCCGAAAAAAGAATTTTTCGTCCCGAGTATCTTATTTTCGGTAGGTAAATTAACTATTTTATACATTTTACCTTTTAACTAATAATAAATATTTTAAATAAAAGTTGCCGATTTTCAACCACGGCAAGAAATGTTTGGCCAAGCTAGCCAACATCCGCACAAACATTTGAAGAAGCAAACAGAAACGAAACAAAACGACGTAACTCGCAATGTAATCAACGAGAAAAGTACTTTATGATTAGTGCAATAAGGTTGTCATCACAATGGATGTTCTTAGACAAAATGATTCTTCGTTTCTAAGTGACAGGTGTTATTTATTACTTTGCTAGTCTTCGTGACGAATAATCGTAAGCATAAGGTAATTGTTTTAAAAAAAGCGACTTTATTGTAAGGTGATATGGTCTGAAATATCTTGATATTAAAATGGTTTTAAAACTTTAGTCTCTGTTTATTAGTAAGTCAATGTAGATGTATAGCTATATGTTCGAGCGGACAGAATTTTGCTACGATTTTGTAGGTAATGCGTTATCTAGTTGGTATTAATGATCGAAGTTTCCAAGTAAGGAAATTCTTATAAAGATAAAAATAGTACTTAAATAAATAATCGAATTTATTAACAAAAAGTTAAGAAATAATCGGTGTCTAGCAACGTGGGCAAGCGATTCTACCCCTTGCCTTTCCTTACTTTACTCCACCAATATTTGGTTTGTCTTCGCATACATAGGTCTATTAAGAATTTAAAAAACTGAAATTTAAAAGATAGGAGCCTCAAACCGATATAGACACGTCTCGTCTTTGGAAAACCCTGCGGTTTTCAAAGCAAAGCTCACACATCTATTTTTATTTAAACGTATCTTTTCTCTACTAGAAGCAAATTCCACTTACAGTTCACCCCAAGACCAATTTACGAGTCCAGATTTTCTCTGGCACTTCTCCATTGTTCAAACGAAAGTTCCATATTTTTAGTTGGTTGTTATTTACCTAAAATAGTGTGCTTAAAGTTAATGTTTATTTTATTTAAATTTAATTTAAAATGAAATACAAAAATCGACTGACTATAAATTTCCTAATTTGTTGACACTTTTTTGTAGCAGTGTCAAGTATTTTCTTCATATGTTTGATGATTGTTCAGAGGTTTGATGCCAGTTGAGATTCAAAGCAACCATAGAGCGGTGCAACCAAACCGAAGTTCCGTTGGTTTACCTTTTTGTCGTAGGGTAGGTTCGGCTGGGCTGTATAGCCGATAGCCATTGTAGACCTGAGTTTTTTTGTAAAAAAATGATATACAATTCAAATTTTAAATAAAGAAACTCGCCGTCATTGTGAAGTTTTAAATATCAATCACATTAACAAAGTTTTTAGACGTTAATATATTTATTTTACAATTTATGAATGTGGATATAGTAAAAATTACATAATGTTATCAAAATTTCTTCGAGTGGGGCGGCAAAGTTCGCCCATGTTACTAAGTTTGAAGGAGAATCGTCAAGTGATTCCCACCCGCATTATGTCCCATTTTATCCCGCCCAGCCAGTACGACATGCCCTGGCCCAAGAGGCTCCAGTTCCTATACGTGGTAAAGGAGTATTGGGAGACTATTCCGCTGTTCGTCACCACGGCGATTTCAATTTTAGTTCTGGTTGGCGCGATCTCCTGGGCAGTCAACCATAAGGTAAATTAAGAGGTTTTAAAGTTATCTAAGCAGATCGGCGCTCCATTTGGCCGCCCTCGCGTCCCCCACTTTGCTTACTTAAACGCGGTCTTCACTGCAGCAATTGGATGAGCATATCTGGTGATCGAGCAGTGGCCAACCTTGGGAGAGCCTTACGTCCAGCAGTGAACTGCCGCAGGCTGTTAATGATGATGAATTTTATCTACAATACGGTCGCTATGTTAACGCGTTTGATATTATCAATCTAGAAATAGAACAGTTGCCTAGTAACTAAGCCAGCAGGGTCGCGGGCTCAGAGGCAGGAGTGCTTGTCATCGGCAAAGCAAGCTGACGAACGTCTTTCTTTACATCAGATTGCTTTAGGAAAACGTAGTAAAAAGATAGAAGTTCAATGGAATTAGTTAGGTAAGCCCTTTTCCATCTCAGAAAACAAGAAGTCGAAAACGAAACTATCGCGAAAAAATCCTTTGCCACACGCAACTGTCTAAAATCTTCACAACTATCTTCCATTCCATGCTCTTTCCGCGCAGATCGTAAAAGCCGATCGAGGGAATGGGCGAAAATCTGAGGAAACATGTTAGTAGACGATGCGGATAGCAACCCATTACTATTTTGATTCCGTTTTCTTCCTAACGCCCACCAACATGCTAAAAGTGGTTTTTAGGTCTTAAAGACCTGGGCTCTGTCTACCTCGCAAGGGAAAAAGAGGTATGCATATGTAGTGTATGTATGTAATTGTCTAAGAAATTAGGTCTTAAAGACCTGGGCTCTGTCTACCTCGCAAGGGAAAAAGAGGTATGCATATGTAGTGTATGTATGTAATTGTCTAAGAAAGTACCTAAGGGTTTAATGAATAAGTACAAGTGGTAGCGATCTACTTCGCGGTCGCGTCAAGTTTACTGATGGCAATCACTCGACCCCCCCCAACGCCCCATGCCTTGTACTAGGAGGTCGATCGATTTGTCATCAGAAAAGTTGACCCTTCTAAATGCCTAAGTAGATGCATCGTTAGAATCCTTGTAGTGATATAGGAAAAATTATTTGGTAGCCGTGTTTATGTTTTTTACGAACTCGAAACTCGTTAACGATCAAGTCTATGGCAGGTGGATATTGTGTTCTCGACGCACAGCCGCAACAACATCTCCCGCACGATGGACCTGCGGAACCCATACGCGAACAAGATGATAATCATCAACCAGCGGTACCCGCCCTGGCCCGAGATGCAGGATGCGCTGGACAAGATGAAAGAGGCTGAGAAGCGGGCGCTAGTACGCGCGCAGACTTGCGCCGCCACATGAATTATGTACCAGGAATCAGGACATCGCACAATAAATAAACTATAAAACCTTTTTTCTCACGCTTCGACCTCTCTTCACTTTAATTGGCAACTACTCGGAAGGAAACACAAGTTTGCAAGTGGCTAAATGTGTGGACTTTTAGTTTTACCCTCGTATATAGTTGTGTGTGCGTATCAGTTGGTCCGCGAGGAAAACGTGCCTATCCGAATGTAAGAAATTTGGTATACTATTTATGTTCAATAATAAAGTCTGTCTTAAAGGTTCATAAAGGTGTTTTTCGTGTGTGTTAGTGGCCAACACTGATGTCAGATTTTAAGCTGCCTGAAGACATCTGACATAGCTTAACGACTGCCATCAATGATGACAGCCGGGACCAACGGCTTAACGTGCCTTACGACGCACGGAGGAGCTAATTATTTTTACGCCACATGCGGTCACCCATCCTAGTGGGGACTGCGCCCGGGGTTGCTTGACGTGCGTAAGCGTTATTAATGCTCACGACCATTGGGCTCCTCAGATTACAATAGTACATCAAGATCCTGTAAGTCATACAGTAGGTAGCCAGTGTGATGTCAGGATGGCAGGTGTATTATATACCCCTGAGATATACCCCTTTAAAGCCACATTTGTCATTCTAAAAATAAAACCAAACTTGGTGACCTATTTTTAACCGACTTAAAAAAAATGCCTCCGTGGTTTTGAGTCGTGGGTTCTATTCCTACGGGAAGGATTCCAGTTTGGTTAGGTCATTGCAGGCTTAAATCACCTGATTGTCTGATAGATAATAAAGATGATTCCGTGCTTCGGAAGGCACGTTAAGCTGTTGGTCCCGGCTGCCCCACGTCAGAGGCCGAGAGGAGCTTCCGAAAATCTGACACCAGAGTGTACTATTACATGGTTGATTGACTGTGTGTGTGTGTCACCTACATGAAATAATAATGATGATGATGACCGACTTCAATAAAAGGAGGAGGTCATCAATTCGGTTGTATTTTATTGTTTGTTACCTCATAATTCGGTCTAAAGAACAGACTTGTAAAATTTCTTTTTTTTGTTTAAAGTGTTTCAAGTTGGTACAATTTTAATTTCATCACAACCGTTTCAGTCATTTGATAATAAGATTATTCTTTCTATTTTCGATTATATATATTCTTCTCCTTCTTTTGATGTCTTGCCTTGTCTGGAAAAAGCACACAATAACTATTATTTGGCAGGATTTCCTCGTTGAGCTCAAAATACAACGGTTATACTTGGATAAATCCTTATCCTTTCCTTACTTACTAATATTATAAATGCGAAAGTGTGTTTGTTTGTTTGTTTATTTGTTTGTTTGTTTGTTTCTTTGTTACGCTTTCACGCCGTAACTACTAAACTGATCATCATGAAATTTTGCATACAAGTTCTCTGAAGTACGGAAAAGGACATAGGCTACCTTTTATCCCGGGAAAAAAGTACTATTTCCGAGGGATCGACATTGACGCGGGCGGAGCCGCGGGCGAAAGCTAGTAAGTTATAAACTGCGTACTAAGTTACCAACGCGAGAATGCAAAACTTTTGGTTTTCATAAACATTTTACAGGTTTCGCGGGCTGTTGAGTCTCGGCTCAAGTCGTCTCAACGAGCGCTTAGGCTGAGCCTTTTCATCTTCGTCCTTTAGTTGTTTTACATTTTAAGTGACTATTTAACATTTCCTGGCAACACTGATTAATCGAAGATTTATTCAGAAAGAAAAGGAAAAAAAATAGGCTGACTCTTTTTCACGTCAATTCACATTGTAAACCCTTTTTATTTTTATGGGAATATTTTTCCCTACAACCTAGGAAAAAAATTGGTGGGTAACATATTCCCGTTCTCTTAAATAATAGGTACCTACTCATATTCAAATTATTAATGATCGTTCAGAAGCTCCAAACTACTATTTAAAATCCAATGAAAACAATTGTGCCATGGAAAGGAAACTCGCCTATGGCACTACTGGTTGTGCCAGTACCAACGAATGTTGTGGATTATACATATGAGGAGGATTACGGAGGATCCTCTACTCTACAATCTTGGAGTTAATTCGTCCAAGTCTACAATAAATTCCTTGTTGTTTTTGACATTTATTCCAAGGCTTGTAGTGTTGTATTGTGGCATTAGTAAAATGTTTTTGTTTTAACCGATTTACCGGTAAAAAACCTCAGAACTTCGGTCATGTATGAACCAATTTTAAAAATGCTTTTTTTTTTGTTTTTGTTTTTTATGCTTTCAAATTGGTCCCATTTAAATTTCATCAAAATCGGTTGAGACTTGAGAAGGTACTTTGACTGAAGTCGGTTGTTTTATATAAAAGATTATTGTGTAAACGTTTGGTTTATTATTTTGTTTTAATTCTTAAAAACACGAAATAAGCAAAACGTTTATAACAATTCCTTTTTGTTGTTAGAAAAGTCACTGAACTTATTAAGCCCATGGTTTCGACAGTCAGCATTATACAGAAAGAAGACTTGCAGATAATTTCTCGGCACTCGAGAAACTTCGTATACTCCGCAGGCTGAAGGGTCTGAAGGGAATTAAACTCGGTCTCGTTTCCAATATTTTATTTTAAATTAGTGGCAGTGAAGTTGTGTCGGGTCGGGTACGTCGCGTGTCCACAAACTGAAACCGGTGCTGCCTCAGTCGCGCAGTGAAGGCCGGATACAAAAATAACTCGATTACCGCGGCAACCGATCGCTTCCGATGAGATAGAGTCTAGTGAACTTAAGTCTATGGCCGGTTGACCACGGAGCTGAGCTAAGTTAGCGCTTACCTCGCTAGAGTAGTGCTTATATACCTATCGGTCCAGTTTTTAAGTAACATATTTTCATTTTCGTTTGTACATATCTATCGACATGACATACGAGAATATGTTAATAAGTTTAACTGGCTGCACTGCCAGTATCGATTGGCTCTGTTTAAACTGCCTCTATTGAAGTTCCGAATTTCTAATGCACCTCTATGATAATACCCTTCTCTATCAAATGGGCAATCTATACATATAGGTCTCTCGTGTATAGACCAGAGAAACTGTCAACTAAAATTTCGCGTTATCTAAGTCATCGGCTGAAATCTGGTAAATTTTCGACCGGCAGAGTTACGCTCATTCCATCAGGTGGCTCGTCTGCCCGTTTGCTGTTACTAGGTTTTATGTGTCACTAAAATAAGCTTTCCGTAGGACTGATTCAAATTCAATATTTGTTCTGGAGCTTGTAGATAAAAATAACTCATTAAACCTCGCAAGCGATGATAAACTATAGTTAACTTAGCTTCAGTTTTCGGTGTACAACCGGCCTGTCCGTGAAGTCTCTGAGTCATATTCGACAGTGAATCTTGTGCACGATGATCACTATCTACTTCTCTAATGATTATTATTATTCCAAGTTCATTTATTTTTATAACAAGACGACTTCTGACCTCAAATAATTTGCTCTACTAAATTCGATTTTATTTTAATAATTTACTGAATGCGATTAGTTATATTTGTCTTGTCCTTTTAACTATTTTTAATTTAAGTCGAGTTATAGAAATAAACGATCACATTAAAATTGCTCGGTCTCGAACCTTCGTAATACAGGCCTGGTTAAAAATATAGTTGTAAATGTAGTCCATTTCCAAATTTAATTTTTGAAAACCAGAAACTTACTAGGCTCCTTGTGAGTTTTTCTAAAGCAAATTATACCAGCTTGTACTCAACATAATGTTGACGATAAAAACTTTCATGGCAGGAAATTAAAATTAATGCGTTTCTGTTCTTCCTGCTAAAGCTTAAGCAACGCAGAAGCCTTTATATTTTCAGTATATGTACATAAGTGTATTGAATTATTTTTGCCTTGATGTAAAGATCATCAATTTATAAAGATGAAAAGGATTTGCAACTAGCATATCCTTTTTTGCTAGTTGCAAATCCTTTTCATCTTTATAAATTGATGCCGAGAGCAGGACCGTGGCTTTCGGTTTGAAAACTAGGTAAAATAATACAATCTCGAAGGTTCGGGATCGAGCCGGTGTCCGCAGCAGAGACTCATCTTGCGGGAAAGGTGTTCTTTGAACTTGCGGAAGTGGTATCTACTACGTCAACAAATACCGGCTTGAGTATGACTATACTTTATTATGTATTTCATCAAATAATCTCAATAATTTACTGTATTCCCTATATCTTAATACTGGAGTGTTTACTTTTTAATATTTTAATACTTTTGCAATACAAACATTTCGAATGTTGAAGACATGAAATACACAATAAAACATTTACAAAACCATACAAAACTATTAGTCATAACACTAATGAATTAATTTATTTCAGACCAGAGACGTCCGAATATATTACAGTAATTTGGCACGTAATTTCAAACGAAACTGAACCTTAGTTCTATATCGGTTATAGTTTATCTAACATCAATATTACGTATCTGCTGGGTATTAAGGTATTCCGAATCGACTGGGCTATAAAAACGATAATCCAAAACAGAAGATACCATCGAAAAACATCGTTTGTTATATCTAACGTTATGTATGTATATTCAAATATACCAATGGTACTCCGCCAGTGGTGCGGCTTCCAAAGCTGTACAACGCGCAAGGCGGCATGAAATGAAATGTAGCGCTAAGAATAGGCCCCCGAATACTCATCTGAGTAGACCCGAGACCCTACAGTTATTACAACTGTGGGATCTCGGGTCTTCTTATCATAGAACGTGTAGTTCAAACATAGTCATAGTTTTATATTGATCGTCAACATATTATATCCCAACGAGGGGTACAGGATGTCTCTAATCCTGGCAGTAAAAGTATCACCTTTTGGTTTCGCCTTTTCACACACTTTCACGGCAATTTATTTAAAATTGAAACAAACTATGTTAAATCAAGTAGTTTCAACTAAGATTTTTCTGGCATTATCAAATTTTATAGACATTCTTCCCCCTTCAAATGATAGCAGATAACATATTAGGTATGACGTCAGAACAAAGAGAGGGGGTTGCTATCGACCCTGAAAGGCATTAAGAATGCCTAAACAGCGTGTTTGAGTAAAGGATCATCCCGCGACTCCAGACGAACTTCGGGTAGAGACGAAGCTGCTCAGAATCCCTAGAAATTTAAAATTCATCCCGGGAAAAAGGAAGGAACTTCGGGTCGAGCCGCGAGCCCAATTCGGGTAGAGCCTAAGACGTGCCGCTTCAGTTTCATTTCACGTCTTGTTGCGTCGTACACTGCTTTAGAGCTGACGACGCGCGGCGGTACGGCGATTCTTAATATTAGTTCAGTCGTGAACTCGTGCTCGGTGCACACGAGGCAACGCTTGGCGGCGCAGCGGCACTGTCGCTGGCTGCACTGCTGCCAGCGGAATGTCCGCCGTCGTACTCGCGCCCGGGGGATTCTCCACGAAGTCGATTCGTGGATGGTCACTTTGTGAAAATACTTTCAGTTAATTTTTGGCTTTTAATCTTGGATTGACTAAGGATCTACTACACCAGCGAGATCATCGAGCTGCCGGAGGCAGCGAAGAATTTGTCGCGCGATACTGTTTGTTTTGCATTATTAATAAGGTTCATAATTCTAGAACAGTGCTCACAGCGTGGCAATAATAAAAAAGCTTATGCTTCCTTCAATCTAGATTTATCGTTCAATAGAATGTGTTAATTTGTCACCGACATTCCCTTATCGTTAGAATCCCCCTGGCGCCCAAACCGCACGGCCACAAACCAGTTTTACAAATTACCTCATATTAAGTACTATACACATAAAAATGTTAAAACGGAACATTTTTAACTAGATAATATATAATGTGCGTAACGAATCGTAACACCATAGACTCACCATTAGCTGTACAAACCTGTACAAACGAATCGAGTAACCTTTTAATAATAACCAATTAATAAGGAAGTCAAATAGGCTAGAAGTGTAGGTATTTTTAAATGTAGAGTCAGTTATTGGGATGTTTTTGTTTTATAATTAAATCACTTTCACTAACTCTGCATTTAAGAAACAGCACTCCTTAGATTTTTTTCCAAACCTCGGAAATTGATAAAAAAGTATTGTGGAAACGAAATGGGTTATCGAAAACATGTATTTATTGAGCGAATTTCGAATTCTCGAATGTGGAAAATTTCCAAATATATCCGATTTAGGAAAACAACAACCACAAGATACCACCGGTCTCTCAACCTCGTAAGGAGCATACACACAGGATTTTCTCTCACTAGAAACATTTTTTTGTCCAATTAAATAAATAGTAGATAGAATTTGATTCACTACGAAGGGAGCCAAATGCTTACACCGACTCGAGTCGAGAAAATATGATGTCAAAACTTATTCAAATTTATTCTTCTCTTCCACAGAAGAGAAATTGTTATTTCGAGCGAATCACAATTCACTCGAAATTTTGATATATATTTTTAACAATCCCCGATAATTAAAAAGGCGTTTCTACCCTCAATTCGTAATTGCATTTTGCAATTTCCGTTATTAAAACAGTTTCATCTTGATATACTTCTCGAATATTATTTTTAATACTATATATGAAGGATAGATAACATTTTGGACACTATTTTTCCTGTTGCTACTTGCTCCCTTCACAATGAACCGCCTCCTATTCGCAGGATCGACGCATTGGAAACAAACTTTTATAAAAGTACCCGAATGTTGCTGATGCGTTAAGAAATATTACAAGGTGCTATAAATTTGAAAACTCTTTACTTATCCTTGCGATAGATATTCTCACAACTTCTGTTCCGAAGACGTTCCGAGGTGCGGTGCAACGTCAGCCACGAATGATTCAAATAGTTAACGAAAGTTACAGCTAATCTTAATAGCGAGATTAATTTGAAAACCCAATTAACTTTACGACAAGTCACAATATCAAACCTTAGAACCAAACGACCTATAATACAAATTTATAGAAAACATCAAAATACAGCGTGGAAGCCGGCTCACAAAAAATACTCGAAATGTTATCACGACTTTAGGAGCACTGCTGGCCATGCTTTCCTAGTAATTTTCATTTCAACATATATTTTTCAATCATTCTCTTCTCATCTCAAAGTTTTGTTTGGTACATTATAACCGTCACTACAAAATCTCTCAAATCGCGTTCCCGCAGTTATTGAATGTTCAAATGAAAATTACGACTTCACCAGTCCAACGAAACTATTTTTGAATAAGAATAAACTATGAGGTAGTATAGTTGAGACTAGTTTCATAAACCATCCAGAACACATTACCGGGAAATGATAGAAAGTAACGAGCAAGCAAAACACGCATGAAGAACACCAAAAGATCCGACCGCTCCCTGAGAAGCGGCCGCGTGCCGCGCGCGGGCAACCGCATGCAGCTACTATATCCACGTATTCAGTAATAATTTAATAATAATAATAATAGTTAATATTACATCTTAAATAACTTTACAATTTATGGAACCCCGCAGGGATGTAAAACTTATTAGATTCATTTATATCATACAATAGTGCGTGAGACGCTCACGTATCGGATCGGTACTATACAAAAATTAAAAACATTATACAATAATACTACCATACCATATAGCTAATAAATACAAGAATCAACTTACAACTACCAATACCCCTTTGGCACGATGACAGTGCGGTGACGGTATATTCGTAATTTAGATACAACCTCTTTTATAACATTCAATTTATTAATTAATATAATTTAATATACCTATATAATGTTATGTGCTCTCTCTGAATGATCGACTGACGTCCGGCAGTCCGGCGTCCGGCGACCGCGTCCGGGGGGCCGGCTGCCGACTTGTGTATCGCTTACATCACAACAGCCTCGCATTATTCGCTGTCAAACTCTACCTCATATAACTTCTCGCGAATACATACATACATTATAATATATAACTGAATATATGAGCAAAATTATTTGCTTCCGTCCGTAATACTTAGGTATGCACTTATGCCGAATACCATGTGTATAAGTATTAGACAACCTACGTTTGTATATTATTGTTTTATGGAGTCTTACTCACGATAATATGGTGTTATTTAAGTTTAGACCTCGCTGGCATCGTAGCAGGTGCCGGGATCGCAGAAGTTATATCATCATCCGAGCATTAGGCCGCTGAACAAGAGCTCGAGAGTAGCCGGCACCGGCACTGTCCTCTACACGTACGGAATGGTATCGTTATCATCGCTAACACGTGTATAATTTATTATTTACCTAAGAACATTGACTATGTCGATGATACTCATTTGTGCTGCTGTGGGCCGGCGGCGAAGCGCGCGCCGAACGCTCGGCGTCTGCCGCCGGGTCGTACACTTAATAAATCACCTTAGAAATCGATAGGAAGTCAGTTTTACTTATAATAATTTCCGCTATTATTAACTAGATTCAGCGGCGCGCCTCGCAACGCAAATTGACGTGTCGGTCGACGACGCGAGGCTGCACCGCTACATTATTTCATATAAGTCTCTAAACGATCACTGCGTGCCTTCCGTTCTGAGCTCCACGTTGGTGTCACCTGTCTGACGTCGTTATTTCAGCATGCTCTGATGCGGCGACCGACGACGCCATATCTCGGGTGGCGCTGAGCGCTCGGCGCGTCCAAGTAGACATTGCGGTCACTACAATCGTTGCAAGATCACTACACAGCCGGCGACCTAGGGTCCTCGTTCACTTCTCTTTCTACTGCCTCGATCCGAATCGTTCGATCCACCATTCCTGACTCTCCCTCGGAGCGGTGCGACGCGTCACTCCATCGACGAGAGCGTGTGTAGACGCAACCTCAGCGGGCTAGTGTTGGTGTTGGGTGCGGGGTGCGGGGTGCGGCGCGAGCACTGGGTCCGGCACTCAGCGCGCGGCGATGCGACACAGCGCGGTGCGCACGGCAGCGGCGGCGGCGGGCACGGCGGCGCCGCACAGGCCCGATCAGAGCCGGTCTTCCTCCTCTTCCTCCTCACCCTCGTCACCAGCCTCCTCGTTCTCCTCCCGATAGCCTGGGTGTTCACTGATCGCATAGTAGTTCCCGTTGTATATCACACCCAACTCTCTTAACGCATCTCCTCGTATCGTCGCCTTGATCGTCCAATTGTAGCAATCGTCCGATTCTGACTCCCGGTCGAGCCTTTCGACGTCTAAAATTTTCGAACTAAGTCTCTCTAAAATGATGCCTATATCTTTGATGGTGAGATGCCTCTTTTGATCGACGCTTAGTTGGTCTATGAGGAGCAGGAACTTTTCGGAGGTGACCGCCTCGTCTTCGACGAGCGTGTTCTCCGTTTCGCTCTCGGAGGAGTCTCGGTCTCCGCGTCGAGCGGATTCGGCGTCTAGAAATCGAACGTGTCCTTTCGGTCGTCCCTGGGGTGACGCTCTGGGCTGTGCATCTTGAATGGGTGATGTGGCGACGCTTTTATGCACCGCGATCCGTCTTCCTTCTTCGTGCAGCGCGCAGCAGTGAAAGTCACACTCGTCGGGTGGAGGCCGGGCCGGCGGCGCGGGCGCGGGCGAGGCCGCGCCGGCGCGGCACTCGGCGGTGTGGACGTGCACCGCGCCGGGCGGGTGTTCCAGCGAGCCCGAGGCGCGCGACAGCCGGCCGCGGGGCGCGGGCCCCGGCTCGTCGTGGTTCACGACGGTGATGTGTGGCGGCGGCGGCTGCGGCCGGTCCAGCGACGTCTGGATCACGAGCGAGGGCCGGCGGTCGGGCTTGGCTTGCCGCGAGGGCGAGCGCGCGGCCGGCGATGCCTGCGGTCGCTGGTCCCAGTGGAGGACCACCGTGACGCGCCCCTTGTTGTCCATGATCTTCCATGAAGGCGTTTCATCGTGCAACTCGAGCGCGTGGATCGTCTCGCATACTATTTTCGGGATCGCTGATATAGCTGAAAATGGTGAAAAGAAAAATTTATCATCAAGAAGAGTTAACAACGGAACTACTATACATTTTACAAAAACGGAATCTTATTCGTTGAATTCTGAGGATTGTAGAAAGAAACCGACATTTTGTACCGGAAAGATAAAAAAAAAATGGGTGATGGTTACTCTTTCACAAAAAAAGTTTATTCGTCGTAACTAAAATTTTTGGTCTGATTTGTAGTAAGGAACTTCAATAGTTCCGCACACTATCGGAAATAAAAACCTCGGTTTGTTTTAAGCTTCCATTTTGAGAATGATCATCTCGAAGTAGGGACGTTTGGCGGGCGACATTACTTCTCCACTACCTGCCGTCACTGTCCACCAGTGTTCTGGCTAGCTATGGAGATACTGACCCGCCTTGATGACGTTGACGCCCCGCGCCGGTGCACCGTGTTCGGCGAGAGTGTGCGAAATTACTGCTCTTCACTACCTGCCGTCGCTGTCCCCCTGTGTACTAGCAAGCTATGGAGATACTGACTAGCCTTAATGACGTCTACGCCGGTGCACTGTGTTCGGCAGGAGTGTGCGACAGTACTTCTGTTCACTACCTGTTGTCACTGTCCACCAATGTTCTGGCTAGCTACGGAAATACTGACCCGCCTTGATGACGTCGACGCCGGTGGGGTACCATCGCTCGCCCTGCCGTAGCAGCAGCAGCACTGTGTTCGGCGGGAGCGTGCGCCAGTACTCCCCGTCCTCGACCTGGGTGCCGTCGCTTTCGAGAACCAGTCGCACGGGCTCGCCAGCCGCTACTGATAACTTTTCCTTTCCTGAGACAAGAATGGCATATTTTATTATCATTATCCTTACTAATATTATAAATGCGAAAGTGAGTTTGTTTGTTTGTTACGCTTTCACGCCGTAAGAACTGAACCGATCATCATGAAATTTTGCAAACAAGTTCTCTGGAGTACGGAGAAGGACATAGGCTACCTTTTATGGTGTCAGGGGAATAGCTTTAAACTGGATTGCAACTTATTTAAAAAATAGGACGCAATCTGTTGAAATAACACAGTTAGAAAATAATAGATTTCCAAAAAAGTGTAGATCAGATTGCAAGGAGATTAAATTTGGTGTTCCACAGGGAAGCGTGCTCGGTCCACTACTCTTCCTTGTCTATATAAATGACTTGCCCAACATAATAAAGCATAAAAGCATTCTATTTGCTGACGATATCTCAGTAATTATAACTACTGATAGCAATAGAATAATCAATGAACATGAATTTGACATTAATATTACATTAAATACTATAATTGACTGGTTGACACATAATAATCTGCAAATTAATATAAATAAGACATATTTTATGAATTTTAATAATTTGACTCATAAATTTAATATAATACACAATGGCCAGGAATTAAATAATTTAAATAATGGAATGTTTTTGGGCTTACTCCTTGATAATAGACTGGATTGGAAACAACAAATCGTAAATGTTTGCAATACAGTTAATAGATTTTCTTGTGCTCTTTATAAATTAACCAAGATAACATCAAAAATACAGCCCTTACAGCATACTTCGCCTATGTCGAATCTGTATTGCGCTATGGACTTATCATCTGGGGAAATAGTACTGACATACATCAAGCATTTGTTGCGCAAAAAAGGTGTATTAGAGCTATATGTGGAGTCCCACCCGATACGTCATGTAGGCCTTTATTTAAATTGTTAAAAGTCCTTCCTCTCCCCAGTCTATATATTTTTGAAGTAGCAAAATTTGTTACATTGAATTATAAATTATTTAAAGAAGCTAAAGACATATATCCTAAAAATACCAGACAGTGCAATCGTCTGGTATTAGATGTAGTTCCAAAAAGTAAGCGATATAAAAAGAACTGCTACTGTATGTGTATAAGTATATACAATAAAATACCTGAATCCATAAAAAAACTCACATTTAACTTATTTAAGAAACACCTGCAAAATTGGCTGAATGAGCGTGGCTTTTACACAATACAAGAGTTTCTCAATTTCAAATAAAATAACAATTTAATGTTAACATATTAAAGAGTTGAATAATGAATACAATATAATTATTTTAGGTACCTATGTTAAATTAATTTTAATATTTCATAATTTAATTTAAATAACTAACCTTGACAATTTTACCTGTTTGTAAATTTGCATGCTATAATTCAATGGCTGTATAGGAGAAAAATATATTGTTACCACCTACTGTATACCCTTTACAAATGCAAATAAATAAATATTCTATTCTATTCTATTCTATCCCGGGAAAAAGTACTATTCCCGAGGGATCGGCATTGACGCGGGTGGAGCCGCGGGCGAAAGCTAGTTATTTATAATTCACTGCACGTGATTTGCAAAAACTTAATATTTTCATATTTATATTTTTATGAAAAAAATGTTATGAATGGGGCCTAATGGCGCAGCCTAATGGCTTGCGCAGAACTAGACGTTCTTCGTTCGTGTGGCACATTCCATTGAAATTATTAAAATAATAAAAAGGTTCTTTAAGCTTATTTGTAGTTGCTAAGTCCCTTTTATAATTAAATAGACTGTAACGTTGCAGCATGCCACCTGCATGCTGCATCTCATCCAACCTCATTTCTCTCATCCTGTCCATTTTTCATTCCTTATTTTAATTCAAATTTTATTTTTAATTCAAATTTCATTCCATTTTTAGATTACTTTCTCTCTCTCTCATCACTCATGAGTCAGTCTGCTACCATCTTTCAGTCTGCTACCACCTTTTCAATCTGTTAACATCTTTCAGTCTACTAACATCTTTGAGTCTTCTACCATATCTTGGAGCATAAGTCTCTGTTGTAATTTATCGAAGTTGTAAAGCAAATATTATAATAAAGTTATTAGCTGTGTTCTGTGTGTTCGTCTTGTGCTCTCCCTACCATCTTTATATGTGGAACTCGGCTAGAGCGTCGGGATGGTCGAGCCTTCACAAGACAATGTATGTAACAAGCTTGATAAACTTGGCATGGTGTATTTAATAACAGCAGGCCAGCCAAAAGCAGGTCAGGCGCGCGGCGAATCTTATGGTGCTAGCTATCCGGCTCGATCCGGTGCCGTCCGACGGCCCGGCTGTATAATTTGTTCAAACACAACGTTTTAAATGCAGCCGTCGAATGTATGATTAACATAGCTAAAGAAGGCAAAAGTCTAGAAGAATAAAGTTTTTTTAACACCCAAACAAAAGAGAAAGAAAAAGGTCTGTAAATTTTCACCTGTTAATCTATTTATGTGAGTGTCTGTGAGTTCGTAGCTGCTACTCCTATGGGAAATAGTTTTAGGAGATGATATGTCGTGCCAATGCCCGCTGGTCGAAAGCAGATCAGGCGCCCGGCGAATACAGCTCTATTTGGAGTCCGGGGGTTGCAGGCGCCCGGCCCGGCCGTATACGAATTAATTGATCAAGCTTGAACTTTTGAATGCAGTTTACTTAGATGTCTCATTTATAATTAAAAATATCTGCCATGATAGTCTATGAGATAACACAAATTAATATTGCTTTAGAGCCGCGGACGAAAGCTTTTTTCATAATAAACCACTATACTTAGCTCAAAGTTTTCACGTAATCAAATAACCAAACACGTCCGGATCCGGCGCCGGATAGTAAGTTAATTAGCATAACACAATGAGATTCACAGGTCTGCACGACACCTGCTTCCATACTGTATTCTGACTCAAACACCGAACCAAACACAGGTTAGGTATGCTCATCATTAAATACTGTATTTAGCTTAAAGTTCTCGCGTAAGCAAATCATCGTATTCGTTCGGATCCGGCCCCGGAGAGATAGTTGGGTAGACTTGGTCTAATCTAGAAATGTACGCCCTTCTTTAGGCAACACAGAGTGTTAGTAATTCTTAAAAAAAGTTTTACGACATCTATGGCCTAGTGGTCATCATGTCAGGTGGCCACACCGGAGGTCCTTGGTTCGATCCCCATTGATGGAAAATGTTCTTTTTCAAATACATTCGCAAATCTTGGATGTCTATCTATATATCTATAAAATATAGTATCGTTGAGTTAGTATCCCATAATACAAGCCTCGAACTTACTTTGGGGTTAGCGCAATCTGTGTGATTTGTCCATATATATTTATTATATTATTTTTATGATATAGGATGGCAAACGAGCAAGCGAGTCACCTGACAACACTGATGGTAAGCGATCAACGCTCGCCCATGGACAAATGGAATACTAGGGTGTGACAGGACCGTTGCCGGCCTTTCAAGGAGTTGGGGGAGGACATCGGCCTGCGGTTCTCTCACTCACCGATCGAAGCATAGAAGCGGTAAAGCTTTTACTAATACATACATAGTATCACGTCTTTTTCCCTTGCGGGGTAAACAGAGTTTGGGTCTATAAGACCTGAAGGTCATGTTTAGCATAAGGCAGTAAGTGGAAAAGCTGTTACATTTTATTCTGTTTTACTTTTGAAACAGAAATAAAAAACAGTGTTCAAAACACTATTCAGATAAAGATCGATAAAGTCCCTGGCGTTGAGTGCTAACCGGTTTAAGCTGGTTGCTGAGGTCTGCAGCTCGCGCTTGACCTGCATTCGTCTGAGTCAAACGTAAATTAGTATGTTAATTATAAATTCAACAGAAACTGCATAAACTCTTGATAATTTACTTTAAATAAATTTAAGAAATAACACAATTCAATCTCGGCGCCAAAATGTGCGGTAGCTTAGATGTCAGAGCATAGGTCGTACATAGACCTAGGTCGCCGGTTCAAGTCCCGCCCGCATGAAATTTTTTCACCATATTTTATTTCTTCAATTTATTAAGAGTAGTATACCAAAATAGCATTGTGAATGCAAAATAAAACACTAATAAAAATATTGTGTTAATTTGTTCATTTCTCTCTTCATTATATCTAACTGCATTAAACTAAGTTAATGTTTAGGTGGATAGTAGGTGCCGTGATTGTAATTTGGGTCACTGAAAGGGTGCACCTCCAGCAACGAGTGACTTGCAGTTTAACTGGTTCATAAATACAACGTGTAACAAAATGGGAACAATACTTAAGGGGCATGATTAGCCTATGATATTGAACAACTTTCCCTAGGGGACACTGATAAAGTTATGCATCAAAAGTAGAGTCATACAAATAGGTACAATTTATTGCAATATAAATACATAAAAATAAACATTATAATTAACAAATAAAAAACTTCTTATTACTGGCAGCATTTCCCCGTAGCACAGCTAGACCAATACGTTGTGCAAATAAACTGCCAGCTCTTGGATCACCAGTTACCTCGATGAGAGGCGTTGTCAATTCCTTATAGATTTTTTTGGCTTCAGTGCCCCAGAGACCCAAATTTCAAAGTTAAATAATATTTTAAGTTAAGTTTAGTTAGTTTTTAAGTTTCAGCGAATGGCAAGATTATAAATCTGTCAGTACAAATATATGAAAAATTATGACTCCTCTTTGACACTTGACTCTACAACGAAACAAGTTAAAAAATTCTATATTCCATACAAAATGAGCAATCAGATAATCGACTTTCAATGTGAAATAAGTATTACTTATCTTATTTCGATGTATGTACCTTAGGAAATGTTATTTAATATTATGACTGATCATGACTCTTGAGTATTGTTACTCCCATGTTGCACACGTTGTATATCATACTGATTATTTTTATGAAATAGGATGGCAATCGAACAAGTGAGTCGATATTGACCTGATGGTAAGCGATCAGCGCTGCCCATGGACAACTGCAACACCAAGGTGTAACAGGAGCGTTGCCGGCCTTTAAAGGAGTTGGGGATGGACATGGGGGGAGGAAATGGGGGAAGGACGAGCCTCCGGCTCTTTCACTCACCAAACGAAGCATAGAAGCGGTAAAACGTCTACTTAAACGTCGATTTTCTGTGAGAGTGTGGTACTTCCCCGGACGAGCTGGCCCATTCATGCTACTAGCAAAATTTACTTTTGTCGGTATCATGGCTCTACCACAACTTAAATGATATTTTCCTGCAGTTTCATCCGCCTATGTTATATACAACATTACAGCTCATAATGTACTCGTATTATTGTACTGGGTGGCGCAAAAGTACTGGCACTAAAGAAAATACTTTTATTTTTTTTATATGACATTTTCTGTCATTCTGTTTTTGAAAATTGTGTAGTGAACAAATGTAAAATACACTGAAAATAAACATGGACCGTTTTACTCCCCAAGAACGTGGAATAATTGTGTCAATGTTCTTACGGAATAATTCATCAGTGATAAGAACACAACGTGAATTTCGTCGACGATTTCACCACCGTCCGGCACCGATTGCCCGATCTGACCAGTCCAGACTTCTTTCTTTGGGGTTTTTTGAAATCTCGGGTGTATGTGAACAAGCCACAGACTCTCGCAGCTCTAAAAGAAAACATTCGTCAAGAAATAACGAACATATCGCAGGAAGTGTTACGGCAAGTTATGCAAAATGTCATAAATAGGGCTCAAATGTGTATCAACTCTGGAGGTCACCATTTAAAAGACATCATCTTTAAATCCTAATGGTACGAAATTTAATGGCACAAATATACATTTAAAAAAACCTAAATCTAGTTTTCTAATTTAGAAAAAATGTTATAGCTGAACCAAATAGGGTCTTTACTTTTGCGCCACCCGTTACAATAGTTTGAACATATCTACTAGTAATAAGTCACTTTATTTACCTAAAAACTTATCGTTATCAAACTACTACGAATGGCTAGATTCGGACAGCAACCAGCTTAAACCAGTTAGCGCTCAATGAGATCTGTAGCTCGCGCCTGACCTGCTTTCGTCTAAGTCATACACAAATTAGTATGTTAATCATTAATTCGACAGAAACTGCATAAACTCCTGTTAATCCGTTCAGGAACTTCATCAAATCGAGTTAGTGTTTAGGTGGGTACTAGTGCCGTGAGAATAGTTTCGGAATACCGAACGGCACTATGGCGTGGAGCTTAACTTGCTGACACTGTATCTAGGTATATATCACAATCGTTGAAAAAACATTAGCTTTTTACCCGCATCTTCGACCGCCCAATAGTGCTATTTTTGAAATGATGCCGTTCGTAAACGAGCGATTTTTTCATACAAAAGATCGAAGACGAGTGTCACACTTTCAAAAATAATATCCCAAACCGGTTAATAATACCGATGACATTTGCAGCCCCTATGACCTGCATACGTCAAACGAAATTGATTAATCATTAATTCGACAGAAACTGCATAAACTGCTGTTAATTCGTTTAGAATTTCATCAAATTGAGTTGGTGTTTAAGTGGGTAGTACCAAGTAAGTAGACACCAATCGCATGGTGCCGTTCGGTGCCTACTTACTTGGTACTACCGTGGTGGTAGCGTGGAGTTTAACTTCCTGACACTGTACCTGTGGGTATCACGCTAGCTTTTTTCCCACAACTTCCTCCACCTAAACCGATTAATACCAACACGATACCTAACAATAGGCTAGTTTCCTAAATATAATTAGTCCGTTAGTTAGATATTCAAAAAATATTGGACACGTATTTTTTCTTTTGTCGATTAAACAAATAATGATAAAGATATAGCCCTTTGAAGTTCCGTGTGAAGTCATAGTTTGCTACAATTTTTAGCAAACTTTGACGTCACAAGCCCCCACTCCTGAACTTTGACGCGCTTTTTCTTTATTATTTATTGTTTATTTGACAAAATAAAAAATACGTGTCTAATATTTTTTGATTATCTAACTGACGGACTAATTGTTTTGTTATTATTACGACCCAGGAAACTAGCCTATTGCATCCTCTATGGCTTCCGACTAAGTCAAACGCAAATTAGTTTGTTAATCATGAATTCGACTGAAGCTATATAAACTTATTTGTTCAAAACTTTATCGAATTGAATTGGATATTGGTAGCAGGTGTCCTGTAAGTGGTTTTGGAGCACTAAAAGACGACATGCAGTAACGTGTGGCTGGGAGTCCGACTGGAACTCTGTGTTATATATCAAATTAGCTTTGTCCTGCGTCTTCGTCCGCCTAAACTGGTTACCAACACAATGAGATAAGCAGCTCACGCTGTACCTCCCGAATCAATAAGCATAATATGCATCGTTATTACTACATGGTCGTCAATCGTTGATAACAGCCCCTTCAACCTCCGCGGACCGCGAGCCGGGCTGGCATAGTTTCCAGGCGATCGCTCGATCAATTTGTCATCGTCTTAGTTGACGCGACCGTGATGTATAAAAGACTTCCAAATCAGTAGTGATAGATATGATTAGTGACAATGACTCGTGGAACTTTTTTTATGGGTGATAACGAAACGGGTCCGGCCGTTAATCCCACAGGCCGGGAAGCACAAGAATTTAAAATTTGTTAGTCCGCAAAGCCCGGTTGCGAAGCACTGATTTCTATTTAATAGCATTATTCTTCTCTAAAAAACTACATTGTGCTCTGAATTATGTTGCGCCTAAAATACTATCTTAACTATATATGTATCTTCGACGAAAACTACTGTTACGCTATTTGTCACAAGAAAACCTAACGACCTCAACCGAACCTCTGTGGAGAAGTGTTTTATTTTTCGTTTTATCGGGGGTTTCGCTCTAGTATCAAAAAAGGCGTTACCGTGGTCGGTTTCCGCGGCAAAAAATCTGTTGCTTGACTTAGGTTTTATTAAAATTTGTTTAATTAATATTATTCAATATTTGAATATGTGTCCAACAACATCTTCCTTATCGTGGCCTTTTAAAGCTCATCCTATTTTATATATTTGTAAATAACACAAAATTGTTACTAGAAAAGAACATGATATAAATAGTTTACATCCATAGACAATCGCCTTTACATATTCGCATTCACTATCTTATCTCTATGCCTCTAATAGAGGATTCGTGACGGATGTGGGTCGAACTAATTATATTTTATTTAAACTTCTGGTAGGCTGCCTGCACGGGTGATGCTTTTAGGTCACGTCGAGTGATAAGCCTATTTTAACAACTTAAAATTGAGTTAGTATACCTAGCTAGTCTTAGAAATAGAATCGTGTCATTTCTATATTCGAACCACGTCAGAGGCCGAGAGGCGGTTCCACAGAACTCTGTCACCAGGGTGTGCATGGTCGATTGATCGTGTCACCTACACGAAATGATGATGATGATTTCTATATAGATTGATAAGATGGCATACATAGAATGTCGATTTTCTTGTTTGAATGTGCTTCTTAATTTCTTCTCCGTTAAAATCAAAGCAAAAATATTGTTCTACTAAGTAATCTTATCGCTACTGATTGTTGTTTAATATAGCTTTAAGGTGTTGCGAACTGTACCTACTCACCCATAGATTTCAAAAAAAAATTGCGTCTCATGTATTCACCCATAGATTTTAAAAAAAAAATTGCGTCTCTCACCGCTTAAGTCATAGATTTAAAAAAAAAAATCGACTTCTATGGCTTAAGTAAAGATTAGTCAAAAATATAATTTTGTGAAGTGTCACTGACACCTTGTGACACCGTGCACTTTATACCCTTCTTTTTGATCTGAGCTTAAAAACCTACGCGATCGCAAATAGAATTAATTGGCCCGGAGTGTCACTGACACCATTGTGACCCCGTGCACCGATGCGGCGTCCTAATCGATAGTACACGCAGCCGCGTCTAGAGGGCGCCAAGGTCGAAATTATAACATAGCTTACTCTCTGTGAGCTGTATACCTCGCGACACTTACTCGGATCACAACAAACTCACAATCTTTTTGCCAATTCCGGCATTTTATAATAAATCCAAAAACTGAATCTACAAAAATATTCTATGAAATTACTGAACCGTCTCACAGAGTTTTACGACAATCGGTTAAGGAATGCGACCTCTAGAGAAGAACAACCGGTCAGCGGGGTAAACGAGACCTACGAACAACTTTTTGGTCTGCTGAAACTGAGACACTTCACTCGTGCTGCGCGTTCGCTTGGTCAATTAACCCATCAAGCGCGGGAAACGCAGACACAATATAAGATATTTAGAGTGTTATCTAAACGGTACACAGACAGTCCTACTTCAAGAACGTAGCAATACCTCCGCAATATATTCGCTTGTCCGTACACGGATATGAAAAGATACGATTCATTTTTACAAAATGTGTAACTTACTGTTGTCACTAATCCAGATATAAATCTAAAGGTTCTAACCAAAGAGGGCTGGCGTCAGGTAGGCAGCGGGCCGTGAAAACTTTCGTCAAATCATATTACTGCATGAATGCTGTCATGATAGCGGACCCCGGACCCGTACACATCACAGCAGAGGACGCAAACAGGAATAAACGCTCGGTTGATGATGATAAATTATAATGTTCTTATTTTTATAAAGAGCATTTGGTTAGGTTTTCAACTTTTGACGTGATAGTCTTATAAATCGATGAACGCCGGCTGCACACACGAAAAAGTGTCACATTCCGTGTGCAAGCGACAGAGTGGAACAAGCGATAGAGGGGCACGATTGGCCTAAGTGTTCGGCTTGTGTGTGACGCTACTATCTCTTTTCAACCGATATCACGTAAAGTTATCGTCAGTAAACCGAGTTTACAGGTAACTATTTTTTTTAATCACTTTTAAGACCCGAATACCTATTGACAATTTCATTGACGTGAACAACGTATATCTTCTTACGGTGAAAACCTTGACGTGTTCTCAAGGACGTAGTGTTCTCCGTGCTACGGCCACGGTTCTTCTCTAAGTCTCTTGTTACTTAATTTGACATTTTTTTTTTATTTCGGTGTTATTAATTTTATATGACATTATTTTTTAAAATGAATTCGAACATGACATTTAAATAAACCAATGTATACTCAGTCCACATACCTAATTTCTAAGGTTTTCAAAAATTGTGAGTTGTCGTCCTTGGAGAAAATGCGCTGTGCAGTTTGTTGCCGCTTCTTCTGCACTCCGCTTTGGAAGCGGCATTAAACTTAGCCATAAGTAAATTTTTGACGTCAACAATTGTTGAGTAGTGAAATATTACAATTAATAAGTGTTCAAAGAAACCTATATTGAATAAACGTTTTGAATTTAGAATTTTAGAATTTTGTTCAGCCTATTTTATAGACGGTATTTTTAGTTATATTTGATGCACCCAAGGTCAAGTTCAGGGTGACCATAGCATGACAGAGATCATAAAAGAGTATAAGTAATATTAATAATAATGCGCCGCCGTGTGGTATCCGGCAGAATAGAATAGGACCACTCCAAGTCTTCCCGTGGATGTCGTAGAAGGCGACTTAGGAAATAGAAGCTAAACAAAGCTTATAAACATCTGCGAGACCTCTCCAACCCGTCTGGCCAGCGTGGAGAGTGTAGACCAAATCCTCTGGCTACTCTGGCCAAGTACGGCTCTAGTAGTACAGAGAGGGTCGTGCTCCTGTAGTGGAGACTAAAAAGACCTGATGATGATGATGAATATTAATAATAATAGTTCAACCTATCTTACCTTTAGAGTCAGACTCTAAAGGTAGAATAAGTTGACTATTGATAAGATTCCTCAGCATACGATTTTTTTTCCGAGCGTTTATTCCTATATGCGATGGACTACCAGATGGACTGCTATATATTTCACGTTTTTACTGTTCAATTACAAATGAAACCTAATTGCTAAAGCTCCATTGTTGGTCAGTAATGTTAATAGACTCTTAATATGTTCGCTATAATAATAATAATAAATAATAAATATATACGGACAAATCACACAGATTGAGCTAGCCCCAAAGTAAGTTCGAGACTTGTGTTATGGGATACTAACTCAACGATACTATATTTTATAACAAATACATATATAGATAAACATCCAAGACCCAGGCCAATCTGAAAAAGATCATTTTCCATCTTGACCTGGCCGGGGATCGAACCCGGTCACTCCGTGTCGCAGGCTGGCGTGTTGACCGCTGCGCCACGGAGCTAGTCATATAATAAGAAATTAATTAAAATATAACTATAAATATAAAATATATCGATCCACATTCGCCCCGAGGAAGACCTCCGGATGAGGTCGAAACATGTCGGCCAGTAGCTGACTTCGTACGTCAGTAACCTGTTGTTACATAATTTAATAATGTTTATATCTCACGTTAGTTTTAATCAAAAAATTAAAATATAGTTATACACTGAAGACAAATATTACTAAAATGAGTTTTATTCGGCAAAATGTTATAAAGGCGATGTCTACATTTTATCGCTGTTTTCTTTACAAAAGCATATCAATATATAAGTTAATGGCGTCATTTTCTCATATAAGAATTTTAACGTGTCCTCAAGGACGAGGTGGTCTCCGCCCGACAGCTTCGGTTCAGCCGATTATGTCGTTGTACTAGTATTAGGTACATTTAATGCACCAAGTTCAAGAGCAAGGTGACCGTGTGACCGACCGAGTGACACGATATTGGGCGCATTTATAGTGAAGATTTTTTGTGACGGTTATTGTAAAGGCTGCTTATATGCTATTATTCGCTTCTACGGTTATTCTGCGGTGAATCCAAGCAAAAATAAACCTTTTCTAAAAATAAATCTGTGAGGGTGTCAAATTTCATTTTAATCGGTCCATTAGATTTGGAACAAATCGGCTGTGACAGACAGCCAGAAGCACGAGTGATCCTATATGGGCTTAGATTTGTCACCGAGTCGTATGGAGCCCTAAGAAAGCTATAACTTCGACAGTATAGGTTTCCTATGTTGCAGATGATATGTATAGCGAAGTTAGAAACATGTGGACATCTCATAGCGGCTAGTAAAACATCGCTATTATGATTAATCATCATCACTATCTCAGCCTATAATAATATATACCTACCTTCATGTTCCAGTGGTTAAGGCGTTTGCTTGTAGACCCGGGGATCATGGGTCCGATTCCCACAGGATGCATACTTTGTTTAGTTGTTTTCAGTTTGGTTAGGACGTCGCAGGCTTGAATCACCTGATTGTATGATAATTAAGATGATTCTGTGCTTTGGAAGGCACGTTAAGCCGTTGGTCCCGGCTGTCATCTGGTAGTCGTTAAAGGAACCACGTCAAGGGCCGAGAAGTGGTCCCGGAAAACTCTGACACCAGGGTGTGCATGGTCGATTGACCGTGTCACCTACTCGAAATGATGATGATGATGACTAACTCAGCCGCGAAAAATTTACTGCTAGACTATTTTGATTCAGTTTCCGCCTACTTCCAATAATAACTAATCGTGGCCTCTAGGTCTTTTAGCCCTAGGATTTGTCTACAACGTGAGGAATAAAGTATGTATGTAGCTATCAAAGAGTTCAATGTAATGCAGTGATGTCTGTCTGTGTAAATGTCATTGAACTCGTATTCTGACACAGTCAACTTGTACTCCAAGGTCAAGGTCAGGTAGTCCTAGTCTGCTGAGGACTGCTGATAACGATCCCACGAAAGATTATTTGCAAACGGTAGAATTAGATGTCTATTTTTTAAGCCCATCGACATGCTAGATATTTTTTTGCCACTTGTGGTCACCCATCCAAATGGGGGTCGCGCCCAATGTTGCTTAAGTGCTCATAACGCTCAGAACCATTGGACAGGGTTCATCAAATCAAATTGATTAACTGTGTTGCATACACTGTATCAAATTCATCGATTGTATTTGAGTAAGAGTTATTTAATTATTTTTTTACTCTGTACTCCCTATTCAAGGGCAAGAAACTTTTTCTTTCTTTCTATCACTTGGCGGGTGCTGCGCGAACGAAAATAGTCGCTTCTGCGCAAGCCATTAGGTTGCGCAAAACCATTAGGTGATTAGGAAAAAACATGAAGTCTTAATATTTTCATGTTTATATTTTTATAAAAAAAAATAAAAATAGGGGGCGACCATCGAGATGTAAATATAAATATTGCCATGTGAGAATTATTGTTTTAGACGTAAAAATAACAAAGTTTTCGGAGAAAAATGTGTTTAGATATCATAACATAATATATCATTTTTAAATTTTATATGTAGGTAGTATTTCGTATATCCTATCTGTTTCAAATTCCAACAAGGAGGCGATCTTGTTCAAGGATCGACCTAAATTATAGAAGTTACTTTTGATGTTTTTAATTAATTCAGCGCATAGTACTAGTGATTGGAAAACATGTAAATTTTCACAATTTCGTGCAGTACCGTCTTAAGTAAAGTATATATATATATATATATATATATATGCTATCATTACACGAGCTAATTTAACCACAGTTCGAACAAACTTCGTTACAATCAATAATCAAAATGTATAAGCCGGCTTTCCTAGTTTTGGTGCGTACTCATAAGTCGTGACGCTGCTAGAGCAGTCATTCGTAGTCGGAGCTGATGAAATTAGTGGCTCTAAGAGTGGTTCCTCCCCTTCAACTTTACGGAATCTTAAGAGTCTTAACACAGCGAACTTATAATGGCTTTATGGGCTGCCCGTAATGGCGCAAAGGCCCATAGTGCCAATTCCGCCTTTTTATAATTCCAAATTCTACATTGGCAATATAATTCTATGTAATTCTATAGAATTAGTTGAGAAAAGCGACCTGTAGAGGCTGGATAACGAGACAAACGGACACACTAAAGATTTTCTGCGCTTGGATCGCGCTTAAAACTCGTTTGGTCGACTAAGCTTTATAATATTATGTTGACCGTAGTAGTGCTACAAAAGTTCTATGAAGTCGTAGTCGATGCTACGAGATTTATTATTTGATCGTAGCGGGTCTACATAAGTGCTAATTCATAACAGATTCTTAGCACAACTGGCACGATTGTTTAACATTCCTCTCAACTTAATTGCTCGCCGGTTGTCTGGAAGAGATCCCTTCATGGGATAAGTCCGCCGTTGTATATTTTTTCTGTTTTGTATATTCTCTCTCTGTTAAAGTACAATAAAGCTTTACATACAAACAAAACAAACGATTTCGTATCTAACGAACTTCCTATGTAATCGTAGCGGTGCTACGGAGTGCTACAGATTCGTAGCAGATGCTACTAAGCATCTCATATTTTGTTAGCGGATATTGAGCGGATGCAGTCGATCAAAAAAGAATAAGAAGAATCGATGAAAAAAATTCTAATATTTAGAGTTATAGAATGATAACGAAAATGTATCTAGGCGAAAGAGTATATATTTATCAATACGAACAACTTCGAAAACATTTTTTTGAAGTGAAAACATCTTCAGCTGCTTTGTGCGCTTTTTGGGATGGGTAAAAAATGTTAAGCTCACGTCAGAACATGTAACCTGATTGAAAATTAGTAAGACGGACACGTGACCTGAGACCGCTGGCGTGGGGTAGGAGAGGTCTCTTTCTACTGCGCGGAGTTTTCACTTCTGCCAGCGCTCCCGGAGTACATTCAGTGGTTTTTCAAAATATTATACGATTTGTTTGTGTGTGACAAATGTATAAAACAATGGAATGATCCTTTGTTGGTCTCGTAGTCGAGTTGTTCGTATAATATACGCGTACATTTTCTTAAGTATTGTTATTCCACTTACCTCTGTGTATTAACTCCTCGAAGCTAGTGACCACCAACCCCTTCCTCACGTTCCGCGAGCTGTCCCATATCTTGAAAGGCCTCTTTCCTCTAACCTCCTGGAAACAGAAGCATATGTCACTATTTCATAGATATATATTTTAATTTGCTACCTGACTTAATCGTTTAGAAAATCATCATATCTATTCAAATATTCACTCGTTCAATACCATTTGGGATAAAATTAAAAGTATAAAAGTAACCCTGATGTCTTCTCCCGACTTCAAAAAAAGATGGCTATCAATTAGACTCGTATATATTTAATATTTTCAGAATGCACAGTTTTTGTATACGTCTATAACTGCTTTTAAATACGTATATTCACTTATTAGAAAAACAATATGTCAGTTAAATTTATTCTTATTACTACTTGTTAAATTAAATGAGGTCATATGGTTTTATATTCTTTTCAGTGATATGTTTATTTATTAATATAATATTTTATAATCATGAACATACAACAGAACATAAACACATTTCATAAAAATCAACGGAGATTTGTGATGAAATGCAACAACTAAATATAAAACATATGACACTGCGATTTATAGCAAACAATTTTTACTGCTTTTAATAGAAAGCTTCAAATCCGACCATAATTAACTACCTCAAATAGTGTTTGCGTATGTATCCTTCGCACACGAGCTTTAAAGAGTCTTTAAATAGATAGTACAATCTTTAACTATTTGAATTAGTTATTGATGTATAATGATGAGAATGACTTGCCGAGAGATATGTTGACTGTTTAAGTGACTGTAAGCTTTTTTGTTTAAATTACAGATATATATACAAAGATAAAATAAATTGTTGAAAGTTAAATTTATGGTAAATATTCGAGTAGATATGTCGATAACTTCAGTTGTAAAGCAGTTTACAAGATTACCTTCATATTTTTACTGTAGTCTGTAAGTTTATTATCACAGTCGTTTTGAACATTGCGTTAGTTACTGAATTACCTAGTGAGATAATCTTGTGTATTATTAGTAATGTCCTTGTTAATAATAATAATTTGTACAAATAATGTTATTGTAAAAATTCGACCTTTACTTTTTTGAATAAAATATTTTTATGGTAACCGTATAATATATACGGTCATGTAATAAGGTTGCATTAACATATATTTATTTCTGTTTTTCAACATAATTTATATAAGGAAACATATCATTAAGATCAACCATTATCCAAGTACATCCCAGTACATGGTCATATGTTTCACTTTAAACTTTTAAAAATCACAATGAGGTCGTAAACGCGAACACACTGACCCAATAACTCATTAACACAAGGATACAACAATTAAATCAGTCGAGAGTTTATCACGAAATTGACAAACCAATACGATTGTTTGTACCAGATGGGCTGCAAGCCAAAATCGTCCTTATCGACATTACATCACGTGTTAACGGTAATTAAAATGCAATAAGGGCGTAAAGTGCAACACGCCCAGGGTCCACGGCGTAGCGGCTACGAGTGCTACGCTGTGCGTAGCGGGCCGTGGAGCCTGCACTGGCTGCAGCGGTGCAACGCCCGTGTGAGCCGCCCCCGCCCCCCGCCCGCCCCTCGCCCCCGCACTCGCCCGCCCTGCTCCACCACGCACTGTGCGTTGACCCACTGACATCGCCGCCCTACACGATCTTTAATCTACACTGGTACTTGTGAACTTCAGACCTAAAAAACTTTTTAAAACTACAACCCAAAATATATAGCCTATCTTGCCTCACTGTAACCTACGGATGTTTCTAACGTCAGCGGTGCTCCAAAAACTCGTTTGGTATAACATTCAACTGGGGCCATTTGCGCCATAATTCACATCGCGATATTAAGATACCATTTACTGCGTCCGGTGCAGCGTTTCTTACGGCGAATGTATCGATATTCGGCTCGTAAAAAGCCCATTAACGTCTTCACTCCGCGTTATATCTGAGAAATGGCTGCCATAAACATACCTCCTGTATTTCGACTATCATCTTCAACTCACTATAAAGTCTAAATTAATAAACAGATATAAAAGTGCAGTGTAAGATGGTCGTATCGCGTTGGCGCGATGCGCGCCGGCGAAAGGCCGGGGCCGCACTGATCGTCGTGACCGGGTCGCGTGCCCCCCGCGCGCCCTGCCCCGCGCCGCCCCACACTGCCTCACCCCCTCGCCCCCGGGCCCCGCACTGCAGCTCGCCGTAATCTCTTGATGCCGTAAGATGGTAAAATTAGCGACGTCTATGATGCACTTTTGGACGTTCTTAGTTGATTTTGTAGACGTGACGAGTTTTACTTCGATGTTGTGGATCTCATAGAAGAATCGTGTTATACAATTTGTGAGTTGATTTGACTACTTACTCGTTAATCTAGGCGAGGTGATGTATGCAATAAATTATGAGTATTTTTGCTTTTTGATTGCAGTTGCGTAGGAAAATAATCTTTATTTCAAAGGAGCTGTTTGATTTTTACGCAAATCGATTAGCCTTGAAGTAACAGTGCCTAATTCATCGTAAAACCTCTACAATGGTAATACAGACTTCGTAGCTTGCCTGGATGGTGCTACAAATATTGTAGCACTGCTACGATGAGGTTAATATAACATATTATCACCGTCTACCTAAGACCCAAAGGCCATATTAATCGTCTTGGTTGGCAAATATGTGGAAAACAGAATCAAAACAGTGAGGGGTTAGCCGCATCTCCCTTTGACATGATTTCTTTTATCTTCGCCCAATCAGACAAGAGAAGAAACTGGTATATTCTTCTTTTTTTCTTTTATTCCAGATCAGCAGGGATGAATATATTAACTGACTTCTTAGCAGGTTTGCTACAGTACAGTAGTTAATACTACGAACTTCGTAGCAAGCACTACGAACGCGCTATTAATATTATAGCGCTGTTATGACAGTGCAGTGTTATACATACTTCGTAGCAAATCTACGAACGCGCTACGAGTATTGTGGCGCTGCTACAACGGTAATACTTCGTAGCAAATCTACGAAAGCGCTACGAGTATTGTGGCGCTGCTAGATCTACGAATGTGCTACGAGTATTGTAGCTCTGCTACGATAGTAATGCTTTGTAGCAAATCTACGAAAGCCCTACGAGTATTGTGGATTTGTGGTGCTCTAACTTCTCTGAATATTATACGGACTTCGTAGTAGCTTGTAGCGTCGCTACGAGAATCTTACAAGCTTTGTAGTGAGGAAGCGCGACTTTTCTGTGACGTTGTATCTACTACCTTTGAGGCGATTCTAAAACGATACATTGCAAGCCTATGATAGCGCAATAATGGAAGTGACATTACCTTCTGGTAAGTAAAGAATGATGCTACTACGAGTAACATTGTAGCAATGTTTCTGATTTCAAATAAGTAGTAGATCAAATAGTAGATACTAAGAAACTAGAAACAGGTGTAGCAACTCTACAACAAATAAGTCCCGCAGTAAGTTGTTAACATGTGGCGTGGGATACTAACTCAATGATACTATATTATATGATAAATAAAAAAAGGTCAGAACAATTTGAAAAATATTGTTTTCTATCTTTACCAGGCAGGGGTTGAACCCCTACAATTCAACAACACTTGCAGTACCACTGAGCCACAAAGGTCACCGGTATAATAACGGTGGCAAGGTACTACAACGTGCTACAAATTTCGTAGCAAGTTTGTTAAGAACATTACTTTGCTTGTACGAATACTCGGCCCTTGTCGTTTGCTCTGTGTTGGTGCAGATGACGCAACAGACTCTGTAGCGCTAGTAGGAAGTAGGCACCAACACTTCTACTCCTAGACATTTTAGACAGTAATACATTTTTACAGAGCTATTTGTAGGGCACATACGACGATGCTATATACTTTGTAGGCATGACGTAAATCTTTATTTTATATTTGTTTTGACCAGTACTTTGCTCTTCCATGCTGGTCTGGGATAGAAACAAAAATCGTAGAATGTGCCAGCTGCTTCTCTTCCCGCGCAGATCGTAAAAGTCGATCGAGAGATTGGGCTTAAATCTGAGGAATCATGTCAATAGGCGATGCGGCTAGCAACCCATCGCTATATTGATTAAATTTTTCATCTACACGCCCTCCAACATGCTAAATGTGGCCATAAGGTCTTATAGACCTAGGATCTGTCTACCCCGCAAGGGAAAAAGACGAGATACTATGTATGTATGTATGCAGTACTTTGCACCTGCAAATGCCCGGCCAGTTCTTGTCGTTTGTTCTACGACGCAATATACTCTGTTACTTTGGAATTAGGGATAATCACTTTTACTACTAGCAATTGTAGACACTTAGTAGTAAATTTAAGCCAAAGCTTAATATTACTACACTTATTATGACTTTACTTTGGAGTAATGGGATGATGCAAATGCTGTAGCTATGCTAGTGATTATTCTTGAAATATTTGAGAAGGGCGAATTTCAGATTCCGTCTCTTACGAGACTTATTAAGCAATTCTCGATAAAATTTGGAAATTTTCCTCAAATTTTAGAGAAGAAATTTTAGTGAACAGATTTTCTCTGCGACACCTCACTAAACTATGTTATGGCAGGTTATAGAAAATACCAAGTAAGGGGTAGCGCTTCAAACATTGAAACGTTGCTGTGTCAGTGCTACAAACTTTGTGGCAAGCTAAAACTGTGGTACAATTGATGTAGCACTACGTTGATGCAACCGATTTCGTTACATTACTTTGATTTGATGATATTGCCAATTCACTTTTTGGCCATGTCTTCCTTTTTAGGATTACGTTCCCAAATAGTACCAACGGGACCCTATTTCTAAGCCTGGACTACCCTCCGTCCGTCCGTCTGTCGCAGGGCTTTTGAACTGAAAAAGAAAGGCACTCAGCATTTTCACAATGTTGATCACAAAATATGTACGAGTATATTTTTGGTCGCTCAATATAATTCTCAATTAGGGCAAATTATAATAAAAAACCGGCCAAGTGCGAGTCGGCCTCGCGCACGAAGGGTTCCGTACCTTTATCTATTAAAACAGCAAAAAATTCATGTCTTTTGTATGGCTCCTATACAAAAGACATGAATTTTTTTGCTGTTTACGAGAAGCCAAGCCCGAAGGCCCATTACGAGTAAAAGCGCTTACGCATGTTAAGCAATGCCCCAGGGTTGCAATGGGCACAGTCCCCACTGTGATGGGTGGGACCGCAAGTGCCATAAAATATATCTCGAGCTCCTCGGCGCTCCTGAAGATGAGTTTTGCCGTTGTTAGGCAGCTTGAAAAATCTGACACCAGTGTTGGCTACGCGTCGCACATACACGAAAAACAAGGAAACATTATAATTTAAATTTTCGGTACAAAAAAATTAATTATTTGAGTTTCAAGTGACTTGTCGAGTAATTCATTTTTACTGAACCTATAAGAACGAATATGCAGAGATCAAACATTATAATGGGGCTACAATAATACTGTTTGTATTTTATTTTTTAAACTACTTTTTAAAATATGTTCGACTAGTATACTCTCCTAAGGTGGTCACCAAGTCAGGATCAGATTATAGAATATCAGGTAAATTAAAGGCATATCTAAAATGTTGAAGGCACGCACGATGTTAATCACAAACATTTTCTCAAGATATGCAGATATTTACGTGCGATAGTGCCATCTCATGTTGCTAATGAAAGTGAATGATGGAAGGTAGATTCAGGTTGGAAGTTCCAGCTTTGAGGACGAGGTCTTTCGACGAATCCGACTCTGCTGGGCAGCGTTCGGGAAGCTCCGCAGTGTCTTCTCGTCCAAAATACCTCAGAGCCTAGAGACGAAAGTCTATAATCAATGATGACTTACGGGTCCGAAACGTGGTCCCTTACTATGGGCGTCATAAGAAAGCTCAAAGTCGCTCAAAGAGCTATAGAGAGCTATGCTCGGTGTTTCTCTGCGAGATCGAATCAGAAACGAGGAGATTCGTAAGAGAACGAAGGTTACTGACATAGTTCAGCGAATTAGCTCTTTGAAGTGGCAGTGGACGGGGCACATAGCGCGTAGAACCGATGGCCGATGGGGCAGAAGGGTTCTCGAATTGCGACCACGTACCGGCAAGCGCAGCGTCGGACATCCACCGACCAGATGGTCGGATGACCTGACTAAGGTCGCAGGAAGACGCTGGATACAGGCCCTTCCAACCGGTCGTATTGGAAATCCTTGGAGGAGGCCTATGTCCAGCAGTGGACTTCTTGCGGCTGATATGATGATGATGGAAGGTACAACATTTTTAATGCTTAGGAGTTGTGGGATATTTTATAACTTTTTTTTTACAATAAAATAAGGCTATAAACTAAAACTTAAATCAAACTAAAAAATTACAATTATAAAATTTTATTTACAAAAAAAAAAAGGAAAAATTAACTTGATTCATCATCTTGTACTGTTAATGATTGTATCCAAATCTGCACATGGAAGTAGGTTTTTTTTTATTAATAATAATAATTTTATATGTACACAAGAGCATAATGTAGCCTTAAATCATAAAAGGAGGTCAACCAAATATTTAGTTATATATAGATGATTTACTCAAATTGTATTCGTGAAGAAAATATATAAATGTAAGACATTTAGAAGAATTAAACTGGTGATGATAATGAACAATTAACGAACATTTTTTTCTCATCAACCAATCCTGATAATTATATAAGACTCTGTAGAAATGGGTGTGGTACCGCGGGGAAGCATGCTCTTTGGCGGTACCACGTCCACCTTTTTTTTTAAATAAATACGTAACGTACAATTATTATTATTTCACGTACAATTACGTACATTTTATGGACATTTTTATCATATATAAATGAAGTCGCTTTAGCACTGTGGTACCGCGACGGAGCAGCACACCCTAACGCCCACTAAAATGCTAAACGTGGCTTTTAGGTCTTAAAGACCTGGGCTTTGTCTACCCCGCAAGAGAAAAATACGTGATACTATGTATGTATATAGAATCTCAAAATAATTTTTAACATATTTTTCAAGATTGTTTGTATTTTTAACACGAGCCAAACGAGTTAAAAATACAAACACATGAATATATTTGCCAACACCTATTTTATTTACTCTTATTTATTCTCCCTGACATATCATATTTCACTTAAAAGTGTGCTAGAAAGTTTTGTAAAACTCACAAAATAAGTTGCATGGAAGCGATTACATGGGTACTTTATCACCACCCCCATACAATAAAGGTTGGTTTTGTTACATTTTTGTAGTTAAAATTTAGTGTGTGTGAATCTGACTCACACTTGAGCTGGTTTATTAGTTGATTGTGTGCTAATCAGTTTAAGTCGCAGTCACTGGACTACCCGTCAACAGCAACAACTGAAGATGTCAGCCTTTAGTCCTTATTGATGTCAGCCCATGCACGTCAGAGCTATACAAGTACACGGGGACTATTTTAAAAAAGCAGTGTTCTATGGGCGTTGTAGAACCTCTACGACGATGCTACACTCGATAGTGCTACGATAGTGGTGCCGCCACGTTAGTGCTACAGATTTCGTAGCAAGCATGGAATTGTGTTATGCTCTTCGTGATTATGTTGTATAGCATAACCTCAGAGCTCCAACTAGTGATATGCCATTATTGCCGAAATTTTCGAAACGGGAGAGAACGGTTCGGACATTTTTCTCGAGAATTTATCCTTTCTTATCTCATGTAAGGGAATTATTTAGAAATCGTAAAGTTCCAAGAGTAGGAATTTTTGAGAACAGGAAATTTCTCTTGGGCACATTACTTATCGGTTCCGAAGAACTCTGACACCAGGGTGTGCATGGTCGATTGATCGTGTCACCTACTCGAAATGAATGAATGACTTACTCCAACGAAGCTGCTACAGACTTCGAAGCAGATACGAAATAGGTCTACAATCTTCGTAGCTCTTCTACGACAGCGCTACAAGCTTAGCAACACTAATGAGAACGATAAGTGTTGGTGTTGCAAATTCACTTACTAGCCACATGACTTAATGATTAGCAAACAATTAACTAAAATGGACTAGCCGCAGCTGGACAACATGTCTACTACAAGAAGTGTATGTCAAGCCAACGCAATTAATAAACGCACAAGTGGTTGGCTTTGAAGGAAAAGCGAAGTTTGTATATTTATAAATAAATGACGGCACAAATAAGGAGTTATGAATGTTTTGTTATATGAAATACTTATTATTTTAGTACTTAATTAATATAAATATATTTCTATTTCAAACACCACATGGGATTTTAAAAACTATGTTTGCATTAAAAAAAAAGGGTTTTTTTAATGCTAACAGTATTTAACTTCAAATATTATTCGAAATAAAATCCGTACTTCAAAATTAAACAAAAAGCAAAAAAAATGAAAAAATGCGGGCTTTTCGGCCAACGATAAATTACCGGAAAAAAATTACAATTGCTCATATGACAGTTGAGATTTGACTGTCGTCGGCATAGAAGTAAGACGCAATTTTTTTTTAAATCTTTGTCTTCGGCCTCTAGCATTACGTTTCACGTCTTACAACCCCAACACCTCGCTGCCACTAACGGCAAAATTTGCCATAAGATTAGATATTTTAAATTTCATTAATAAAAAAAAATATCCTTACTAACACATCTGAGTTTGAATATGGAACTGTTACATGAAACTTTCTCGGTATTCATTCTATATATTCGGACTACGTTCGGACACAAAGAAATTCGTTTTATTAAGAAGTAAAAAACGCAAATTCTAATATTTTTACGATAGACAACAATTTGCGAACAATAATTTCAGAAATTGGTAACATCTCTATGAGTGAATTAAAGAGGCAAAGATAGTAAATGGGAAACAGGAAACAGTCAACATTGTTTTTATCAATAAGTATTGATGTTTTTAAATTTCATCTGTCTAGGATCAGCAGTAAATAGCAACTCCACAAGTGCAAAAGCAAACAAATTTCTCGAGATGTTATAGAAGGCACGTTAAGTCGTTGGTCCCGGCTGTCGTCGCTGATGGCAGTCGTTAAGCTATGTGAGATGCCTTTAGCCAGCTTGAAAAATCTGACTGCAGTAACTACTAACACACACGAGAAAAGAAACAGCAAAGAGATTCAAATAGACCGCGAAGACATTCAAATAGAAGACGAAGCACAGATTTAGATGCAATGAAAAGTATTCTATACCAAATTGAATAGTTTAAAATACAAACAGCGACTGGATTTTCTTAAACATCCTATGAATAACAGGGTACTAAGTTTTGTGAACTACGGTGAACAACTTATTGATCTTTTCTTCAAAATACATTGCGGTTTTCGTATGATTGACTATTTTTATTTAAGACTAGCTTTCGCCCGCGGCTCCGCCCTCGTCAATGTCGATCCCTCGGGAATAGTACTTTTTCCCGGGATAAAAGGTAGCCTATGTCCTTCTCCGTATTTCAGAGAACTGGTATGCAAAATTTCATGATGATCGGTTCAGTAGTTACGGCGTGAAAGCGTAACAAACAAACAAACAAACAAGTAAGGATAAGGATACATAAACCAGAATTGATGTCGCTGTGACCATCAAAACGTTGTACACCGTAGCCACAGAATTAATATAAGTAGTAAGTAGCCCAGTGACATTAGTAATTTGCAAACCATCTGTTTACGAAGAGATTCTTCTAAAGACTTCAAACTATTTATTCGTGTAACTTTGATTCGAAAACTAATATGTTAATAAGAAAACACTTTTTTTGGCTTATTGACTTGACAAATGTAGGGGATGATCGCCAATCTACACTTGAAGATAATGATGAAGTGAGCTGATCGCTCTAGTGGTGTTGAGAGAGGCTTTGAAATAATACCACCTAAGTTGAAGGCTTGAATTCGACTGTTTATTGATATCGACTTTGATTACTTGTAATGTATGAATGACGTTAAAATTACTGAGTCGGCATCTGCCTGACCTACTTATTTTAAGTATTGTTCAATAGATTGAACAGTAGTTTTAGACAATTACCACTCGCGATATATTTTTTTACACATAACATATTTGACTTGCAGTGTGTGTGGACGTACTTTCACTGCAAAAATTGTATATATCAGTCACCTGAGAGCTCACGAACGTAGCTCTTATTAGTCAACTGCCGAGTCGCTGAAATCGGTCTGGATGGACTGATTGATTGATTAATTTAACAAATTTAATTTTATAATTTACCTTTCATCAAGTTGACAGATATCAAGGTCACGACCTCTGTTCGGACTCTCTACTAAAACACTCAAAGATGATATTACGATGTTTGTGCGCCTTAATCTTGATTTATATAAGAAAAATAGTGATATTCATGATTGAAACACGAGAAATAAAATTAAATTGGCTACACTAGTTTTGCGATTGCAGAAAAGTATGGATTTATTTTTGTGTCTAGGAGTACGCTTATATAATAAAATTCCTGCAGAAATATTAAGTCTGCTTATACTTAAGTTTAAAGCGACTGTAAAAAACCAGTTAGTAAAAAAAGCTTATTGCTGCATTGCTGATTATATAATTGATAAAAATGCTTGGCAATTAATATAAATTTATTTAATAATATAATACATGTAAACAATGTAATCGGAGCCCTTCAGGCACATAGGGACCAAGTATGGATTGAGTTTCTTTCGGCGTATTCTTCACACCAGTGGTCGTTCCGAAACGCTAGTAGTATTTCGATTTTGCATAAATTAAACAAAATATAACAAATACAAATATGACGTTCAAAAAGAGATACATGTGCCCAATTGTGAATAAAAATCTTTGAATTTAACTTCACGTTGAGAAAATTAAATGTAGTTTGTTAGTGAAAGTTGAAGAAAGTTGTTAATGAAAATCCTTTGGAAAAACAAATGAAAGGTATATATAAAATCACGCGTCAAAATCTATTTGCTTAGTAACCTTATTTTTTTACTCGGTATCAAACATTACCTTATCATAGATGTGTCTACTATCTCACCCCTGTTTCAGTTAATAAACCTTTAAATTTTATTTAACAGTACTCTGTTTGCACTGTAAGCCCTAAAAGCGATAATATACGTATGTTGCGGAAAAATGCTGGTTAGCCAATGACAAAAATGCATTACTTATACGTAAGTCTTTTTGTCGAGTACGTAATGACATAATATGAGTCACTCGCGCCTTTTATGAGTTCCGTACATTTTCATTATCAGGTTATGCGTGTGTTGGCTCGTGTTTGAAGTACTCCCCTTTTGTCTAAGATAAAGGATACGGAAATAGAACTCTTATTTCTTGGCAACTTGAACATGTAAAAGTAGGTTACCTTTTTTGCTAAATATAGCTAGCGTATACGAGCTTTGAACGTATTAAATTACTCAGATTTTATTTCGCACAGTGGTACCTATATTGAAAAATATAGGCCGAGTGTACTTTACACTTCCACAGAGAAAATTTGTAACTGTACGCTTCGTAGCACTACAATGAAACCCAGTCTGCTATCAGCGACAGCACCTTGTTCATCGCATTATATTTTGAAAACGGGTCATTCACGAGCTATTTCGTCGGGATTGCCGACTATAGTTTCGGACTCGAATAGCACGTGAGTGACCCGTTTTCAAAATATAATATACTAGCTGTCGCCCGCGGCTCCACCCGCGTCAATGTCGATCCCTCGGGATTAGTACTTTTCCCGGGATAAAAGGTAGCCTACTCGTATGTCCTTCTCCGTACTCCAGAGAATTTGTATGCAAAATTTCATGATGATCGGTTCAGAAGTTACGGCGTGAAAGCGTAACAAACAAACAAGCAAACAAACTCACTTTTGCATTTATAATATTACTAGCTTTCGCCCGCGGCTCCGCCCGCGTCAATGTCGATCCCTCGGGATTGGTACTTTTTCCCGGGATAAAAGGTAGCCTATGTCCTTCTCCGTACTCCAGAGAACTTGTATGCAAAATTTCATGATGATCGGTTCAGTAGTTACGGCGTGAATGCGGAAAAAACAAACAAACAAATAAACAAACTCACTTTCGCATTTATAATATTAGTAAGGATAGGGAAGTAAGGATAAAGATTTATCTCGCGTTAGTTTTCATGATATTGTTGATCGCGCTGCTTCGTAGCAAGTCTACGCTGATGCTATGAGCTTGTTAGCTATGCTACCACAGTTCCACAGATTTCGTAGCAAGTCTACAATGGAAATACAAATATAGCAACGAGTTCATAGCGTAGTCAAATTAGCTCTTTTTGAATATGTCATATGTATATTAGCCTTTTTTAATATAGGGTGAAATTTTGATCGTTCTGGACCCTTAAAGGTGTGATTCAGTCCATATGAACAAATTTTCCTATGGGACCAAAGCCGGGAACTAAAAGAAAATGGGCAGTTCTATACAAAAAAATTCGGCCGCCTGGTCAATTTGTATGGAAACGTCAAAAAAATTTGAGTTCCCAGAATTGGTGTCGTAGGAAAAGTTGTTTATATCGTCGATATGCTGAATCATTCCTTTTAAAGTCCAGAACGATCAAAATTTTAACCATGTATATTATGCAAAATCGTAAAACTACTAGCGTTTCAGAACGGTCACAGTTGAGAGAAAGACGAATACAATACAATAAGAATACAAATTCGAGGGAAATTCAATCTGCTATCAGCGACGTCTCAAGATGGATTTATCGCTTCTTTGTATTTACATAAACATAATATCGTTATATATAATTGCGTTTTAAAATTAATAAACAAAATAAGGATTTCATTCAGCCTTGACAGTCGCTACTTGTAAACAAAAAAAAATCAAAGTGGGCTAAGGGCTAAAATAATATCGACATAAAAACATATATTCAGAGAGATTTTAATTAGGACTTTCTTAATATACATTTTCATGTCAATATTATTTTTAGTTTAAGAGAAAATTCAATATATAGTTAGAGGGCGGGGTTAGGTATCTCGGTGGCTGACTGTACAAGTGTAGTACTGTAGTACTTATGGAAGTTATGGTGGAATAACAAACCTCACATACGGTCATGTAACCATTAGATGGGTTTAACAATCGTCTCATCATCATCATTTCGAGTAGGTGTAACGGTCAATCGACCATGCACACCCTGGTGTCAGAGTTCTTCGGGACCGCCTCTCGACCTCTGACAATCGTCTAATCAATGACCATGAAAACTAAGTAATCACAAATTATAAAAATAAGTTTATTTCTCAAGTAATTCCTCCTTTATGTTTCTTACAGTGTGTTGTTATATAGGATCAAAATACTACTTGTTTTACCACTTTTAGCGTACAAATATTTTATTAAATAGGCTTACTTTATGATTTATTTGATTGGTGGTTTATTTGTAGCAACTTTGAGTCGCCTTACTTAAGGGGCCGCAGACAAAGTATTGATTGGGTGAAGCGAATCAAAAGAGGGTTTTAATTCCTTTCGGGCATAAATCCGCGCCATAAAGTCGTCAAAGAATCCGCGATTGCCACTTCCTCCAATTACAGTTATGGGGAATCGATGCCACTCTACTTGTAGGGGGCGTTTTCTCTGCAATACAGTAACTTAAATAAAAAAATGTATCTTCCCCGCCCAGATGATCTACTAGAAGCATTCTAGAAAAAACAAGTTTACAAATGATGAGGTTCTAAATAGAGAAGGGAAAAGCGACGTCTCACGGATACTATTTAAAAAAAAATGAGTGGTCATTTGTTAGGACACAAATAGATAATTATAGAAGGAAAATAAAAGAAGAGTTACATAAATCAAATCAACAAGAAACTAGATATGGATTAGTACTAAGAAATCAAAATGCTGGCGGAGAGTTGGACTAAGTGACAAAAGTGTCCGACCTGGTTTGGTCTTCTTTCTGACCCAAGTCATATAACGACTAACATATAATTTAATCAATCCTCAATCTCATTGTTATAATAACATTTAGTATTAGCTGATCACTGATCAGGGTGTTTCAATTATAAACTTTGAGAAAAAAGAAAATTCAGCCGAATAAGTTGGTTTTGAGTATAAAAAAATGAGCTTTCTTTTTTATGACACAGGACGGCAAACTAGCCAATAATCGCAAGTGATGGAGTATGAAGATCTAATGATGTAGTTGGAGGGTGGCCATAGGTACTTTTAAACTATAAAAGATTAAGCTTGGTTTTTGGGTTTATTTCAAATGTATCTCATCAAATTCTGGAAAAAAGATGGAAAATTTTCTTTTATTTCGGCATGTTCTTTACACTATGCATGTAAATTCTAGCCAAATCATTAGGTGAACATCTGAATTTTACTTAAAGGTAATATTATGCATTAAAATATTTTCAAATGCCAAAGTTACTAATCTGCCTAATCTGATCTTTTCACGTTTGAACCACTGTACTGATTAAATTTGATAAGAGTGATCTATACTTAATTTTATCTAACGAGTTTATCTAGGAAGGACCTAACATAGTTTTTTTTTACCAATTTTTTGTTTTCCTTCTACCCAAAAGTTGGCTGGAGGAAGACATTACCTAGAAATAAGTCCGCCTTTGTATCATGATTTGTTTTAAATGTTTCTGTTTTTTTGTATTTATTATTTATGGTGCAATAAAGAAAAATTTTATTCTATTGTATGTCCTTAATTATCCCCAAAGTACCTATATAAAAAGGAGCTAATCTACGGGGTAACAGAGGATTTTACGAAAAGTGGTAATTGTACTCCCATTCGTAGGCTCATCATCATCATCATCATTTCGAGTAGGTGTCACGGTCAATCGACCATGCACACCCTGGCATTCGTAGGCTAAAAGTGCATATATTTAAAAAAAAAAGATTGCACTCCGGAAGTACCGGCAGAAGTGAAAACTCCGAGCGGTAGAGAGGGGGATATTACTTTCTCTCCTACGCTGCGCCGGCGGTCTCAGGTCACGATTTCGAATCATTTTCGATCAGGTCACGTGTCCTGACGCGAGTTGACATTTTTTACCCATCCCAAACAGCCTCCGTGGTCCAGTGGTTAAGGCGTTTGCCTGTTGACCCGGGGGTCGTGGGTTCGATTCCCACCGGAAGCATACTTTGTTTAGTTGTTTCCAGTTCGGTTAGGACATTGCAGGCTTGAATCACCTGATTGTCTGATAATAAAGATGATTCCGTGCTTCGGAAGGCACGTTAAGCCGGTGGTCCCGGCTGCCATCTGGTAGTCGTTAAAGGAACCACGTCAGAGGCCGAGAGGCGGTTTCGAATAACTCTGACACCAGGGTGTGCATGGTCGATTGACCGTGACACCTACTAAAAATAATGATGACCCATCCCAAAAAATGCACAACACCGCTAAGGAAGTTTTCACTTCAAAAATGGTGTTTCCACACACGTTATAATATTTGTATTTAAAGTTAAGTGTTTAATAATTTCATAGCTTGAAAGGTGGCCTTTGAGTTTTAGAAATAAACCCTTTGAGGGGGCGATAAGATTAGATCCTCATATGATACTCCCACCAGTAGCAAAACAGCGCTGGCATTTAGCTTTCGGTGGGCAAGGCAAGCTCCTAAAATACGAGTTATTGTGGATTTTACATACTTACCACATCTTTATTTTTACGCGTTTTTTTTTTCTGATTTATGTCTCTTCTGGTTCTCTCATATGTTAATTGACCCCACTAGTCACACCCACACTCTTACTATAACTGTGTTTCAAAACTTTTCGAAAACTCTGTTGTTGAATATTTATAAAAAGTCATATTAAAGAATAACAGTTTGGGCGTGAGTCCCCCAAAATTTTATTACGCCTATTATCGTTAAATAAATATATGTAACGCCCAAACTGGATGAATCTTTCATGATCTAATAGAAATCAAAGGGCAACTTTGGCGGAGGTGGCAAGTCCTAACATCAGTCATCTGCCCGCCTACTTGATGTGATTAAAGGGTGTATCCTTCGAAATAATTCTATCTGTGTCTCTTGGTTTTGTCATAAACAACGTCTTGAGAACCTTAGCCTAAAAATAAGGATGTTATTTGCTTACCATAACCCCGCGAGTCTGTCGGTCTGTGTCATCGTAGCCACTGAACGAGTATCTAGATTGAAGTGCGATATTCTTTAATAAAGGAGTATGTCACGTAATTATCAATTTCATCATCATCATCATCATCAGGTCCTTTTTAGTCTCCACTACAGGAGCACGACCCTCTCTGTACTACTAGGGCCATACTTGGCTAGAGCAGCCAGAGGACTTGGCCTACACTCTCCACGCTGGCCAGACGGGTTGGAGAGGCAATTATCAATTTGATAGACACTTTTAGGGGCAATTCAGAAAATTTAAAACTAAGTTTTGCGAACTCTGCCGTAGGATATGCTACCAATGATCTTAAAACACAGTTTTAAAGTAATTAATATTTTTTTTTCTTATATTTTACCAGAAAACTTTTAGGAAATGCAAGGGTTAATTATTCTTATCGCAATCGCGGGGCAAATTCTCTCCGTGCAACTCAACTCGCGCTCACAAATTTTACGCTTTTTTACTTTAAAGTTTTTAAAACAAGATTTTTTTCGTGGTTGTTGTTGTTGTTGTTTATTTCTTGGTTTGTTTGAGTCAAATCTAGGAAGTTTATTAGATCCACTTTCTGACTTTCGATGTAGCTGAAATATTGCATACTAATGTAAGTCAGGTGGCAAAACTATCTTTGATAAAATCGGAAGATGATCAAGGAACACTTAAACTAATAAAATAAACCAGTTCCGTTTTATTATAAAACGCACGGACTAACCTTAATACCTGGTTTAATTCATTAACCGACCAATATAATTACACACTTATTACTTTGACGTTTTCTCAGCCATCAGGGTCAATTTGTTTTAGATGGTTAATGGTTTAAACCATGTACATAAGTTAATCATAATTTCATAATAAGACTCGTGTATATATTCCTATTAAAAGCTTGTCGCAACTTAAGTCTACGCAGACAAGCGTGGGTTTGTACCAAAATCGCAGATTACACCTACTGCGATCATAGGTCAGATGTCCACCCACGTACATATATCAAAACATTAGCGTTGTCTTGCATTATTTCATTATCAAAGGACGTGTGAGTGAGCTTATTAGACGGTGTAGGTGTAAGAGAGATTAATGAGCATGTTTATAAAATGGCTAGCTTTTACTGCGGCTTCACCCACGTGATCTATAGCTTATGTAATTCTCTTATATAAGTATAATCAAAATCCTATATATAATTTCATCTTAATTCTGTATCATAATCTCTCATTTTGTGATTATTTTGACTCATCATAATGGTTTAAGTTTGCCAAAAAATCGCTAGATATCCAATATAATAACATTTTCAGGATGATGTTGAAACTCCCTCATTTCTGCAGCGCCTCCGAAATGTTCGCTCAGGCCGAAACTGTCGGGTTTCATTCCATCTTTCGAAAGACAGTAGCGTCCTTGGTAAGGAGGGTTTTTTATGTTATAGGGCGGCAAACAAGCAAGCGAGTCACCTGATGGTAAGTGACCACCGCTGCCCATGAACAACTGCAACACCAGGGTGTAACAGGAGCGTTGCCGGCCTTTCAAGGAATTGGGGAAAAGACATGGGGGGAAGAAATGGGGGAAGGATGGACCTCCGGCTCTCTCACTCACCGAACGAAGCATAGAAGCGGTAAAGCTCCTACTCAAACGTCGATTTTTTGTGAGAGTGTGGTACTTCCCCGGACGAGCCGGCCCGGTGGCCAGCCCGCTGGCCAGATCATGATGGAAAACGGTATTTTTCAGATTTTGGTCATGGGTTTCTTACTATATGAGAATCTTTTATCCTTATCCTTACTAATATACAAATATTATAAATGCGAAAGTGAGTTTGTTTGTTTGTTACGCTTTCACGCCGTAACTACTGAACCGATCATCATGAAATTTTGCATACAAGTTCTCTGGAGTACGGAGAAGGCTACTATTCCCGAGGGATCGACATTGACGCGGGCGGAGCCGCGGGCGAAAGCTCGTAAAATATAGTATTCTTAAGTTAGTACCCTACGACACGAGTTCACAATTTAGTGCGGGGCTAGCTCAATTAGTGTGATCTGTCCCTATATATTTATTTAGATAACAGATAATACATAGTTGCTAGGTAAATATAGACAGGGAAATTGCACATTAGTAAGTATGCAGTGTTAGGTGTAGGGCTAGGTAAGGTTCGGTTTACTTTACACTTCCAGCTTGACTTCTTTTTAGGGTAGGGGCGGCAATTTTATGTAAGTATTATGAGTTTAGGCTAATAAAGCAAGCTAAACAAAGCTCATAAACATCAGTGAAACCTCTCCAACCCGTCTGGCCAGCGAGGATAGTGTAGGCCAAATCCTCTGTCTGCTCTGGCCAATTATGGCTCCGGGAGTACAGAGAGGGTCATGCTCCTGCAGTGGAGACTAAAAAGACCTGATGATGATGATGATTATGAGTTTCTTTCGGTGTATTCTCCTCACCAGTGGTCGTTCCGAAACGTAAGTCGTATTTCGATTTTGCATATACTTATTAAAAAAAGAAACAAAACTATGACGTTCAAACAGATACATGTATCAAATTTTTAATAAAAATCTTTGACTTTTGCCTTATGTGTGTACATAAGGCCAAAGTAATATATAAAGTTATATATATTACTATATATAACTTTATATATTACTTTATATACACAAAAACATTTTTCTATCAAAAACGGTTAAAGGGGTTGATAATGTCGAAGAAAATCATCGTTTACTAGAAATTACCTCGTAGTTAACGCGTCATGATTCGAAAGTGGCTTTTTATCGCGACCGTCTTGTAATGCTATTACAGGTATTACCACCATGAGCACATAAACCAAAATCATGAATATGTTGTAATCACAACCTGAACTCTGCCTATAACCGTTTTTTGTCTCAATTTAACCAGAAATTCTTCATATTTCAGGATGCTCAGTTTTTTATAGAAGTCGGGACAGAACTGTAACCGAACGTTTGAATCAGTTATGTTATCTACCGTAAGTTGATGACGGCTAAGTCGATATTTCATCCCAAATATTACTTCTACTCAGCGTAATCTCACCTCTATAACTGCTAAAAATATTGATAATATCTTTAAAATTTATGCATAAGATTTTTAGAACTCAATTGCGAAATTATTTACTCTGCTGGTAGTATAGTGTTCCAAAATAGAGTAGATAGGTAAACAGATTACGTGGCAGTTTGTATTATAGAGTAGTTGGAACATAGTGCAATGTATGCATTACGAGTAGGAATTACCTTCGGAATACATAAATAATTATAATAATAATCATTTATATCTTTTAAGTAGAAATATGTTTTCGCTTACCATCGTTCCGAATTCCAGTAGATTTCACGTCAGAATAAATATGTTTTTGTACAGTAGATTAGTAATAAAATAGTACTTACTACAGCGGAACAGAAACTACGAAACTACCTATCTTCTACTCTATGTACGCTAAGTGCTAGTGGCTACGAACCGCTACGCGGTGCTACGGGCTTGCTACGCATGTGCTACCGACTACCGCTATGGGGTCGCCGGCTCGTGCTACAAACCCTCATCATCTAGTTACGATCGTAGAGGCTCTATGCTCAAGAATATAAGAATATTAATGCTAGAATAAAAATTAGCCTTTAAAATATCTAATCTCAATAAATCTCACAGATACGGAACAACTCTAAAAATATCATTCTCGGATATAGTCCAAATGAGAGCCAATCGATAGTTTCCATGTTCAAAAATATCTCCTACAAAGGCGGTAAGTTGGCACAGATTTGGTACACAATGCAGGTTGCATGTGCATCGCCGGTTTACGGCAGAGTGAGCGAGAGGCGCGTATCCGGCTCGCGCCGCGTGCGAGCGAGACGGCGGCTGCGGCACTCCGAGAGCGTGCCCCTACAGCGGCAGGGCAGGCCCAGCTCCTACATAACTATAGCACCACGTTCACCACTGGCTTCGGCTTTCCACTGATATGCACTGGTGGATGTTTGAGGTTTCTAGCGAGGATTCCGCGAGGTGATCTAGCAACTAAAAGCGTCCGACGGGACAGGCTCGCGGGCCGGACGCTGGGCGCGATCACAGTCCCAAGCACGCGCACGGACAAGCACAGGGTCGCTAGGGGCGGGCGTGATAATAACCATATCTGCGGGCGTGTCGTGAGTCTCGACCAGCGGTTACATAAGAGGGCGGAGACGGCGGCGTCGCCGGGTGCGGACGGTTACCTCTCTGGCCATCGCGGCATGCTCGCCGGAGGCCGCGGGCGGCGCGCGCTCACGCCGCCATCGTCTTGGGGCCAAGCCCGGGACTCGCGTCGCGACTCGCGGAGCACTTGAGCGACGCTGCCCGCGTGGGCGGCGATCGATGGCAGCTGCACGCCTGCGCGCCCGAAGCCTCCCGACTCGCTCCGAAGGCTGCCGAGCGCACGGTGCATCAGAATACGCCCTGACCCAGTTCGGGCGCACACTGACCTCGTTCGCTCCACGCCATGCTTGGCCACTTCCACCGACTCCCTCGGCTGCGGCGCACATAGCGATTGCACTATTTAGATAACAGGTCGCTATACTATGCGAGTTATGGCAGGCGAAGATAACGAACTGTGAAATAAAAGTAAACGCCAGCTTGCGCCTCGCTGTGTGCTGTGGCAATTAGAATCGGCTGCAAGTGGCGGATATTTCTGCCGTTCACATTGTTATAAAGTTTACTGGACGTGGATTTTTCTTATTTAATATTCAATTTCTTTCTAACTTTAACCTAACTCTTAAATTATGAATCAGGAAGAAAAATAACAACATTCCCGTCTTTGAATAATTTAATCATAATCATAATCATAATCATTTATTTGCCAAAAATACAGTAAATGCAGGTCTTAAAATTAAAGTATAGGTACAATGTATTAACCTGAAATCAGGCATGCAAATAATAAGATAGTTACAAGAAGGGTTAGTGAAACATTTTAATTCATAATTTAAGTTAAAACGATGTAACACACAATACGTCAAAATAATAATGGTCAAACGATGATTTACTAATATATATATTTTAGTTTACTGAGTCTTACAGAAATGTATATATTCATTTACAGAATAAAAACAGTGTTCAAATAACCATCCTGTCAATTTAGTTTTAAAAGCTGTACCTTTTAATAATTTGATGTCATTAGGCAGCACATTGTAAAGCCTTATACACATATTATACACGTTTCTTTTGTAAATATCTTTGTGGCACATGGGCTGGTACAGTTTATTCATTATAATATTTCTAGTTTTTCTTGAATTTACCTCACTTCGTTTTTGCCAATACTCTGTGTAAGTATTTACAAACACACAGATATCTCTTATGTAAACACAAGGCAGTGGCAGAATATTTAATTTCTTAAAAAGCGGTTTGCAGCTGTCATCTATCCAGGCGTTACATATTGCCCGAATACACTTTTTCTGTACTTTGAATGCCCTGTCTATATCAACTGAATTTCCCCAAATTATAAGTCCGTAACTAAGAACAGAACCATGGTATGCCATTACCGAGGCTTCTGTAGATACAGTCTGTCTTAGTCGTTTCAGTGCAAAGAGAAAGATTGTCCAATCTTTTTAAAAAGCTTTTGATATGTATTAACTTATGTAAACATATATACATATTTTTACTTATTATATTTATATAGTTAAACCTATTATTATTACAACAATTTTTCGCCCTCTGTGATCACTGGTCAATGATACGCGTCTCACCGCACCTCCCGCTCCTCATAGCTGGTACAACCTGATGGCGTGCACTTTTAAGTATATATAAGCTGGCGCCTTAGGTTTTCGAGGAAATGAGGATCCTGGATCCAGTAGTGCCAACCAAGAAGTCGAGTTAATAGCATTCACTTTGACCTTGCTGTACCTATCTTCTCGTTACTTTTCTCGGTTGCATCTTGTTATTCATGCTGTATTATGATTTGGCAATTTTCCTTTTTATTTTTCCTTCTGACCAGCCGCCCACATGACGCCAACCCTCCTTGGGTAATAGCATCTAACTAACTGCTGTCCGACATTTAAGAGCTCCTGTCGGGGTTTTCGTATGGATGTATGTTTGGAAAGAAACGCACACAATTATATTATTTTTGGCAGGAATAATAGAGTGGTTTGCCATGGCCTTCTCCATTTTACATTCACTAGTGTACAGATTATCTCAAGCTGTTTTCTGTCACCGGAAGCAGGTGGTGGTCGATGGGAATGACCATACTTAAAACATAGGTATTTCAGTAATGAGTTACGCTATAAGACAACTGAGCCACTACCGTTTATTTAAGAATGGCTAATGAAAATAGACTAAACCTAGCAGGGAGAGAGTAGAGCCGAAACGCATGTTACTGAGTAGATTTGTCCCCCACAATACCTATCATGTTACGATTAGGTAGAAATGCGATGCGATTTACTATGTTCGGCTTTTTCGCTTGACTGAATAATCGCATTACTAGAAACCTTGAACCGATTACCGTTAGGAAGAAGCCGTAGTTGAAATAAGGGTGAATCATCAATATAAGCTGAAAATAAAGTGGCTTCTTTTTCGATTGTTGGGACTTGAAAGCAATCTCCTGCTCTCCGTGTGGGGACGGAGTAGAATACAATTTCCCACTGCCCGTCAGGTTGGCATCTCGTAAGAGGCGAAAAAAAAACCCGATATGCTCGGTGGTAGGACCTCGTGGGGTCCGACTGGCTGGCGACCACCCTCATGCCGAAATCTATCGTAAAGCACCGTTGGGTGTGTTTCGACGGTTGCGCGTGAGAGCCAATCCCCATTCCCGATTCCCGTAGTTTCGACAGTTTATGGTCCCTTAGGGGCTGGAGTCTTGCACTGTCTGATTGGGGGTGCGACGTTGGCGCGGGGGCCAGGGAGACCCGATGAAACGGTTGTCCGCTGGCCGCCCGCTGGTACGTAGAGGACCCGAACCCTGGCTGTCCCGGCTAGGGAGGCTGTCCTGCCGCCAGTGTCAAAAGCTCGTGATTGGTCGTCGTGCCGGCCTGGGAGACCGGAGTGGAACACGGCGGCTGATCATTGTGTTGGATCGGGGGCCCTTCCGTCCCCCGTGCCAGCAGCGCACCTCACTGGTCATTCATTGCGGGCCATCATTCCTTAACTTTGCCTATGTAACTGTCGTAACTACGGCAATCCTCAATTTTTTCCCTGTCAACCACCTTTTTTATGGCAAGATCGAAAAATAGAAAACATGTTTCTACAGCGGCACCCCCTTCCACATTCAATGTGGACTTCTTCAACGTCAGAGGAATGCATTCCAACCTCAATGTCGTCCATCATCACTTGGAGACGACTAAGCCGGCTCTATTTTTCCTGACTGAGACACAAATATCCTCTCCGACCGACGTCACATATCTCTTGTATCCCGGTTTCAGCTTGGAGCACAAGTTTATGCCCAATGCTGGGGTGTGTATGTACGTACGGGAGGATGTATGTTGTCGACGTCTCAGCAGCCTTGAAGACAGAAACCTGTCATTGTTATGGGCGCGCGTAGATCACGGTGACCGCATCCGGTTCTATGCGTGCCTTTACAGGTCCCATAGCGGTGATGCCGAAACAGACCGACTTCTCGGGCATGTACAGAAGGGCATAGACGAAATTCTCCAGCAGCACCCATCGACGGAGGTAGTGATCCTAGGGGACTTCAACGCTCACCACTTTGAGTGGCTAGGATCACTGAAGACCGACTATGCTGGGAAGGCTGCATACAACTTTGCTGTAACAAATGACCTCAACCAGTTAGTTGATGGTCCTACCAGAATACCTGATATTGAAGGACACAACCCTGCTTTGTTGGATCTTCTGCTGACCTCACATCCAAACGATTACCAGGTATTCCGTGATGCCCCTCTAGGAACCTCGGATAATTGCCTGGTACGTGCTGTGGTTCCATCCGGTCAGACCACGCAATCCAGACCACCTGGTATGCGTCGTGTGTGGCATTATAGGTCAGCAGATTGGGATGGATTGCGAGAGTTTTATGCATCCTACCATTGGAGACGGTTGTGCTTCTCATCAGAAAATCCTGACATTTGTGCGAAAGCTGTCGCCGAGGCGATACTGCTGGGCATGGAGTGCTACATTCCCAGCTCGGCGGTTCGTATCGGAGGGCGGTCTCAACCTTGGTTTCGTTGCTCGTCTTTGCGTGCCGCCCACCTCAAGCGCGAAGCCTACGAAGCCTGGGTTGCTGCGCGAAATGTCAAGGATCGTAATACTTCTGATTTGAAGAAGCGGTTCAACGCAGCTTCAAGAGCCTACAAGAAGCAGATCACTGCAGCAAAGTTTGCGCACACTGCGCGCATTGGTAGGAGACTGGTTGGCTATCCCTCCGGGAGTAGAGCATTCTGGTCTCTTGCTAAGGCAGCGCAGGGGAATTTCTGTCGCCCTTCACTTCCATCTCTGCACAATCGTCAGGACTCGCTGGCTCACTCCGCAAAAGAGAAGGCCGATCTCTTGGCTACTCTCTTTGCGTCAAATTCTACCCTTGACGACGGAGGAGCATCGCCGCCCTTTTTACCGCGATGCGAGCACTCAATGCGGGAAATTCGCTTCACTCAAAGTGCAGTGCGACGTGCTCTATTTTCCCTCGACGTCAGGAAGTCCAGCGGGCCTGATGGCATTCCAGCAATTGTGCTCAAAACATGCGCCCCTGAGTTGGCTCCGGTGTTAGCACGCCTATTCTCGCTGTCTTACTCCTCAAGAAAAGTCCCGTCTTCGTGGAAAGTAGCCTACGTTCACCCTATTCCTAAAAAGGGTGACCGCACAGACCCGTCTAACTATCGGCCTATTGCGATAACCTCCCTGCTCTCTAAGGTGATGGAGGGTGTGATAAACATCCAGCTCCTTGGTTACCTTGAAGATCATCAGCTAATCAGAGACCGTCAATACGGGTTCCGCCACGGGCGTAGTGCTGGTGATCTTCTTGTGTACTTAACGCACCGATGGGCAGCCGCCATCGAGAGCAAGGGAGAAGCACTGGCATTTAGTCTAGATGTCACAAAGGCTTTTAACCGGGTCTGGCATAAGGCTCTTCTCGCGAAGTTACCATCTTTCGGGCTTCCTGAGGGACTATGCTTGTGGGTCGCTAGTTTCTTATCTGGGCGAAGCATTCAGGTCGTTGTAGACGGATTATGCTCCGATATCATGCCCATCAATGCTGGCGTCCCCCAAGGATCTGTTTTATCACCTACGCTGTTTCTTCTGCACATCAACGACATGCTTAACACTAGTAGCATCCATTGCTATGCAGACGACAGTACGGGTGATGCATATTATGCAGGTCGTGCAAATATCCCTCAAACACAGGTGGAGGAGAACAGAAAGAGACTTGTGTCTGACATTGAGACCTCTCTGGAGCAGGTCTCTGAATGGGGTAAACTAAACCTAGTTCAATTCAACCCTACTAAGACACAAGTCTGCGTGTTTTCCGCTAAGAAGACCCCATTTAACATAGCACCGAAGTTCCGGGACACCTCTCTTACCATTTCTAAGAGTATTGGGATCCTTGGCGTCGATATTACGAAGGAGGTCCAATTCCGGAGTCATCTGGAAGGTAAAGCCAAAATGGCTTCTAAAAAACTTGGGGTGCTCAATAGAGCGAGGCAGTACTTTACTCCGGGTCATAGACTTTTGTTATATAAAGCTCAAGTCCGGCCCCACATGGAGTACTGCTCTCATATCTGGTCTGGTGCACCTCAATACCAACTCCTTCCTCTTGATTCCATCCAACGCCGGGCAATTCGTATTATCGACGATCCCACACTCACAGACGATTTAGACACCCTCGGTCTACGGAGAGACGTTGGCTCTCTGTGTGTATTTTAACGTCTATACTATGGGGAGTGTTCTGAAGAACTTTTTGAATTGGTGCCACCGTCACCTTTCTACCACCGCACCGCTCGCCACAGGAGTAAAGTCCATCCCCACATCCTTGACACTTGGGTCTCCAAAAATGTCAGAGCGTCACGTGGTTTTTTTCCTCGTACAGCAATATTGTGGAATGGACTCCCTCCCGAGGTATTGCCTGTGTTTTATGACTTGAGGTCCTTCAAAAGGCGTGTTTACAGGTATCTTAAGAGTCGGCAACGCATCAGCAGCTCCTCTGGTGTTGCAGATGTCCATGGGCGACGGTGACCACTTTCCATCAGGTGGCTCGTCTGCTCGTTTGCCGTCGGATATAAATAAAAAAAAAAAAAAATAAGATTTCAAAATTAAACAAAACACTCATTTTCTGTACGTTACCAATTAATCGATACACGTCTATTCGATCAGACATAAAAGCTAGGAAGTTTGCTTATCACTCTCCACATGACCTCAAGTGACCACAAATACAAATGACTAATCATATATTAACTATCTTATTACTTTAAACTAAATCGCTTTAATAAATTAATAAAAGTGAGCTCGTTATTCAAAAGCTTTGGCTGATTACCTCTCTACATCGTTGCTTAAAAAAACGATGTCACATAGGGTAAATAGCGCATGCCTAAAAAAATAACAAACATGTCAATGTCAGCTGCGCACAAGACTGGACGGCTGATTTGTGTTCTGCGTTTTTTTATGAAAATAAATTCTTTCACGACAACATTTGCGTGAAAGTTGCGATATATTTGTGCGTTAATATAATTCCATTCCGTAGTATGTGCCTGTGTGTGTCATATGAAAAGTGTTAAGTTGGTGCATTTGGAACGTCGTCGGTACGGATGGAATGCCACCGTATACAAAGTATGTTCTAATTTAAAATGTATGATGGCTTGTTCACCTGTTACTCAAGTCTTAGGTAAATAATAGTATTAGGCCAGGAGCCGTAGTCTGCATGGCGTCACCTCGGCGGCTTGTTTTGTTCGCCCACGCACATTCCAGCGAAGGGCCTGTTTGATACGAGACCAAAACTTGAGCTATAATTAGCCTAATTTGTCGGGACAGTTTTAGAAGTACTTCATGGATTTAGGTCCTCGCAACAGGTCAGTAGATGTTGTTGCCCCTTAGATGTAGCCTTAAGTGTTATCAATAGTGAAGAGGTTTTGACTGGGTTTATTTTTATGCACAAGTTTATTGACAAATAAGTTATGTTTACCAGTCTATGAAGTTCACTATTCTATGGAGGATTTTATTTAAAGCAAGCTTTCTGAAAATTATTAACAATATAGTGTATCTGATTTTATTTTGTAAGTTATAGTTTTTATACTTATGGGTCTAAGCAACTTTGTAAGTGCAATGCCATTTGGTAATAAAAACACACTCACAGATAAAAACAGGTAGTTTAATTTAATATTGTTGTTTGCCTGCTATCTGCCTAGTTAAACAATGTATGTAGCTCTCAATAATAGTCTGAATAATGTTTGATTACTGAGTTTTAAAATTATTCTACTGTGTCTGACTATTTTCACAGTTACCCATCTTTATCTATTTTCAAAAGCTTAAGGTTCTTTATCAATTTTCATGATCTTCTTAGCATTCTTTGCCAATATACATCGTGATTTTGAACCTCCTAGCTATATTGGAATCTCGGAGTCAGAATCCCCAATAGAATACAGAATTGCAAGAGAAAAAGGTAAAAGTCGAAAAAAAAAAATTAGGCTTCCCATACAAAGTCGTCGATCAGCTGGACGAATTTCTATGGAAGGTCAAATATTTTTTTTTCATTTTTTTACCTTTTTTCTTGCAATTCTGTATTCCATTACGGATTCTGATTCCTAGATTTCAATTAAGCTAGGAGGTTCAAAATCATTTATTATAATTTTTTTGCTCTCAGAGCAACTTTAAATGACAATAAAGTAAAGAGAAATAATCATCAATTCTTTTACTTTATCTTTAACACTTTGACAAAATAATCATCAATTCTTTAACTTTATCTTTAACACTTTGACTACTGAAATTGCAGATACAATAATTTTTCAATTGTTTGCCAGTCACCCGTGACCCGTGTGGCGTCCAAGGTGTTAAGTATCTTCTCAAAGAATCTCTCGTCTTGCTTCCAAGACTGAATTCTTCTTTTCAACTGCTAATTGAAATTTTACAGTAATATAATGTTGTTAGGAGAAAAAAATATTTTTAACAGGAACATTGTTGCAGCTTGGTTAGTGTAGCAAAGGGTGCACAAGATATTAGACTTAAAAAACTTTACTCGATAATTTTAGGTATATGTATGACCTATTTTTTAATGTTGTAATGACTAGTGATTCCAAAATAAGCCTTTGCTTTTTTCAATCTCTGCAACTGACAGAAGAAACTGTTTAAAGAAATAAAGAAAGAAAAACTATTTATTTGGTACCACAAAATTAGCACAACAATCTTACACTTACATAAGAAAAAATTCTACAGAAATCAGGTGTAGGTTGCGAGGAGCAAAGCAATAAGTGTTATTTGTACATGAACCGGCATGTGCGAAGCATGCAAATGTGCCCAGAAACAAAAGCCGCATTATTATGAGCTGATTTGTAGGCAAATTAACAACCAAATTATATTTATTTTGTTGCCTACTATTTATTACAATAAGAAAAACAGATCATAAAAAGACATCAAATATCAAGCTGAAATATTTCTGTCCCTAAACTTCAGCTTCTAACTCCCATTGGCTAGCTCCGTGGCACAGCGGACACGAGAGTGCCCAGGTTGGATCCCTAACCAGGTCAAGATGGAAAATGATCTTTTTCAGATGGGCCTAGGTCTTGGATGTATATATCTATATATGTATTTGTTATAGAATATAGTATCGTTGAGTTAGTATCCCATAACACAAGTCTCGAACTTACTTTGGGGCTAGCTCAATCTGTGTGATTTGTCCGTATCTATTTATTTATTATTGGTGCACAATGACCTGCAGCTTTCATAAACACAATCTACACTAGTATACTAGATTACTACTAGTACTAGAGTGTTTGGTGTCAGGCTAGGGGCTGTCTGTTAAAACTTTGCAAATACAACATGCTATCATAACTGCGGACTCCAGGCGTAAATAAACCACGCTGAGGATTAATCAACAAGAGCTAAGAACAAGAAGAAGTTATATATTTTGATAAAATGTGTTTCTGACAGGTGTTAGACATGATGGTGGGGCGTATGAACCTGCGTGCAGCACTGGGTGCGCTCTGCGTGCTGGTGCTGCTGTTCGTTGTGTTCTGGAGCCGCTGCGGAGAACTCGCACATCGTCCCAGTGAGTCGTCTTGTGATATTTAAAAACTAGGAACTAGGCCTTTGCAGATGGTGGTGTAAAAACAAACAAATAGTCAGGCCTTGCTCACTCTCCGTGTCGGAATCGAAAACATACCTAGCTGCGATCACTCCGAAGCAATAGAACTGGGCAACTCCCGTAGAAACGACGCGCGTTGTAACATGTGTTTACTTAATTGAATTATGACCCGTTTCTTTAAAGCTATATGAATAAAATTGGCTTGCAATGAATTCTGTAGGTATCTTATCAAAAAGGTACTGCATTCTGATGCGAGCTAAATTACACCGTATCTCTAACTACATTGAGTTGATATTTCTTTGAATACTTATTCTGTGACACAGCCATAGTATTTTTGTAGAAATAATAGAATACCTTTTCATTGAATTTTCTAATTCAATATTCGTAAAAGCTGATTGAGGGAATGGGCGGAAATCTGAGGGATCATATTAGAAGAAGGCGATGCAGCTAGCGGAAATCTGAGGGATTATATTAGAAGAAGGCGATGCAGCTAGCAACCCATCTCTATTTTGATTCTGTTTTTCACCTAATGCCTTGGGCTCTATCTACCACGCAAGGGAAAAAGATGTAATAGTATGTATGTATGAATGTGTACTTTATTTCATAAAGGTTTACACAATGTTTACCGAAAAAACTCAACATTGATGCGGGGCAGCCGTGGGCTAAACCTAGTAGGAGATAACCAAACAAAACTGTAATGCTTATATTTTTTTGCAGTCGGGTCGGTGCTTTCCAACGCGCTCTCGGAGCGCGCCGCAGCGGCCGACGCCATCGAGTGCAGCATCAACGGCGAGTACTCTGTGGCCTGCCGCCGGGACCACGACGAGGTCTACCTGCCATTCTCCTTCATACACAAGTATTTTGAAGTGAGTATTCTCCCCCTAACCCAAGTGACCTTACAAAGTCACTCTAAAATCAAATGGAAAGGTTTTTGTTTGAAACTTTATTTTTGGTAGTTAACTCTTAGACTATATGACTGGTGTCCATTCTAGGACAAACATCTAACAATAATTTAAAATCTGATATATGCACTCCGTTCAAACTCAAAACAATTTGATATTGGTGACGTCAATATATTGATTACTGTTTAGTTTATCTGAAAATAAAATGAAACAAAAATAAACATAAAAGAAAAGGACCATTTCCTTTTCCTTCCATTTCCTGTAGCATATTTTAACTTGAGTTGCTTTGCTTTTCGTGTGTCAACACTGGTATCAGATTAGTGGCCAACACTGGTATCCGATTTATCAAGTTGCCTCAAGGCAGCATCTGACACCAATTCAATGCGGCTTCTTTTGCCATCAATACTTCTGGCTGTGACGTGATGACAGGCCTTCGTGCTATCCGCATCGCATCGATTCCCAGACAAACTAGTATTGCCAGTCATGTCAATGTCTTTGTATGGTCAAAGTTGCTATCCAATGGCTGTTCGTATTTTTAATAAATTGCCTGATGACTTGAAGGATCTACCCTTGCCTATATTCAGGAATAGATTACGGATTTTTTTAATAGAAAGGTGTTACTATTCAGTACGAGAGTTCCTTAATGACAATTGGTAATAAATTAATAATAATGTTTCCTTCAGATTTTTGTATTTATTTTTGTATAATATTTGGTGTAGTAAAAAAAAAAAATTTTTTTTCTGTGTTTTGATAAACGTAATTTAATGCAAAATACTATAAATATAATTTACTGAAAATATTACCAAAAATTTGCATACCTGTTTTAGGTTAAGAGTGTGAAACAAATGTCTGTTATTAAGTATTTCCGCCAACTATTACCACTTTTAATGCAAATAAATGATTATTATTATTATTATTATCGGTTAATGACTGCTAACTGCCACGCCGGAGTTCCCGGCGTGGCAGTTAGCAGTTCTCAGATTTAAAAGATAAATAGCTACATTATCAACGAAAAATATGAGCTACATTTTATTTAAAAAAAATTGGGATCCGACAGTGAAAATAAGTATATGATAAATATATTCGGACAAATCACACAGACTGAGCTAGCCTTTTTGCTTGTAGCGTAGCATGAATGGGCCGGCTCGTCCGGAGAAGTACCGCACTCTCACAAAATATCGACGTTTGAGTAGAAGCTTTACCGCTTTGGGAGAGCCGGAGGCCCATCCTTCCCGCTCCTACAACCCAATGTGGGAAACATTGGGTTGTAGGGGCGGGAAGGATAAACCCAACTCCATGAAAGGCCGGCAACGCCCCCGTCACACCCTGGTTGTCTATGGGCAGCGTTCATCACTTACCATCAGGTGACTCGTTTGCCGTCTTACGAAAACGATTGATGTTTCTGTCATCTAATCGTGTTTGCCGTGTTTGCGTCACAGACGGGGGCGGGAAAGACTGCGTCGTAAATCGACACCCCCATGAACGAAGTCGCGGGGAACACGTAGTACTTATATGTCTCAAATTCGCGTTGCCATCTCTAAAAATCAAATAGCCGGACTTACCCGTCAAGAACGCCGGACTTTTGGATCCCAAAGCCGAATATTAACTCATCCCGGAAAGTGTTAAGAAAAATTAAGGATTTCTGAAAAATATCGTTCGTTTAGTTGCGCGAGTCAGTAAATCTCGTCTCGCTCGCTCGTCGCTACTGACTGAAGTGATTGAATTAAACGATAATATAAAAAGCTTAGCAAAAGCCGGATGGGCCGGACAAGAGGTCAAAAAGCCTAACACTGTCCGGCTTTATCCGGACCATATCCGGACGGATGGCAACGCTATCTCGGTAGAGCAATTTGTCATGACATGGCAACCAGTAGTTAACCAACTGCTAAGTATCGTTTAGTGCGGTATCTAACACTTCCTATCTAGCGTTGTGTGGACTGCATACAAATAGAGATAATGTACACAGTACACAGTACTGCGTTGTAGATTAACCTAAATTACATCACGCTCGCTTTGTTGTAGTACATTTGCTATTTACTGATAATTGAGGCAGGAGCGCTAACTTTTATTGTGTCCTATTTTTATTTAGGTACATAAGCGAATGATAAAAAATTGTTTGTTTACACGTCTATTTGACATTAAAGTATGAGTTGAGCGTGCTCACAGATTCTTTGTTTCCAGCTTGGGTTAAAGTCTTTTCTTTTGTCCGGCTGTCTGTTCTTCTGTTCTGTTCATTTCCCAACTGACCCTCGTGAAATTTTGTAACCTGGTTCAAAGTCAAAGTCAAATATCATTTATTCATCATAAGATACTTTACATATCATTTGGTGAACGTTAACATTTATTTTACAACAAAATATTGTTGACGTTAATTTACTTAAAGCTAAGTTTAGAGCCGCTTCCAAAGCGGAGTGCAAAAGAAGCGGCAAAACAAACTGCACAGCGCATTTTCTCCAGATGTTCATTACGTTCGTTAATTGAATAACGGTTAAAAGATTAAGTGGTTGTTCTTTTTCAAAATGACTGATTTTACCTTCTTCTTCTTTTAGTGCCTCTCCATTACTGGATGTTGGCCGTCAGCTTCCCAAACTCCTCTCTATCCTTTGCCAAGCGGAATAATTCCTCGACCTTTGTTATTCCGGTCCACTCCCTTATGTTCCTTAGCCATGATTTCTTGCGTCTTCCAACGCGTCTTTTGCCTTCTTTTGCCTTCATGATTTTACCTATCTAGGTCGAATTGTGAGTTTGCTGTAAGTAGGCTCGCAAGTCCTACAACTCACAGAACCACAAAAAATATCTGAAAATAAAACCAGTACCTTAGCTGGGAACTGGGAATTTGTTTACCCTAGGAGTACGTCATGAATGAACTAAAAATATCGGACCTCCCGCTTGTATAAGGATTTTTTAAAAATTAGTAATCTAACTCAGAATCACCATTGCAGCACCCCCGGTCATTTAATTGATTGATACATATGAATGAAAAATACCATCAAACGTACTTACTAAATAATAGCGCGTAAATTCTCAGTAAAGCTTTACAAACAGGAAATAATACTAGGAAATTAGTATGTTTACATATAGTAGCGTGCTGCATGTCGTGTTTGTGCATATTGTATGATCCATAGCGAGACACGCGCGGTATAACACGCCTGCTACTCGCTTACACTTGACAACTTTGGTGTACAAAGTTGTGATCGCTACTTCAAAATACATTTCGGCTTTCCTATGATTAACTATTTTTATTTAAGATACAAAACCGTAATGGATGTTAAACTGACTATCAAAACGTTATACAGTAGTTGTCAAAAGTTTACGAGTCGCCATGCTGATATATGAAAGTAAGTAAATATTTTAGTCGAAAACAGGCACAGACACAAATATAAAGAACACAAAAATCAAAACAAATTACGAACTTAAATGATCTATCTAAATTAAATCGCTTAATATTTAAATGTGTAACAATCATCATCATTTCGTGTAGGTGACACGCTCAATGGAACATGCACACTCTGGTGTCAGAGTTCTTCGGAACTGCCTCTAGGCCTCTGACGTGGTTCCTACCTACGACTACCAGTTATATGATCTAGTCTATAAAATTATCGTCTATACGTCTATACTTATTGCGCGTGTCCTCAAAAAGATCCAATTCAGCATACGCTGGCCGTGGGCAACTGCTAGCACTTGGACCCTTCGTTGACGTCACATCTGTGTTGCTTAATAATAATAGGCGTAGGAATAAGGGCTACCGTTTTTGTGCTCACCAGTTAGCGCCACTGTAGAGTAAGGGTCAATTCAGACTAGGCGGAAAAATGCTCGAGCAAACAAGTGATAATTAAATATCAACCTTATTCCATTCAACAAAGCTGAGCATAGTACGTAACATTAAAATTTTATTTATTTTAATGAGAAAATGAAAATATAAAAACACACAACAAAAGAAAAATGTAGAATATACCAGCTGCTTCTCTTCTCGCGCAGATCGTAAAAAGCGATCGAGGAAATGGGTCCAAATGGGGGATCAAAGGAATCATGTTAATAGGCGATGCGGCTAGCAACCCATCACTATTTTGTTTCTGTTTTCCACCTAATACTTACCCACCAACATGCTAAACGTGGCCTTCGGACAAAGCCAAGGTCTATACGAATACACCTTGGCTTTGTCTACCCCGCAAGGGAACAAGACGTGATACTATGTATGTATGTATGTAAAAACACACACGGAGAAGGAGATAAGAGGTAAAACACGCTGTGTCCTTTGTTGGCAGGTATATGGCAAAATAACAGCAACGGATGGCGTCGAGCGTTTCGAGTGGTCTCATAGCTACAGCAAGATCTACCACCCTAAGAAGAAATACGACCCTCGGGGCACCTTCACCACATTTGAGAACTACAATGTTGAGGTCCGGGATAGGGTGAAGTGTATTAGTGGGATTGAGGGTGTTCCTGTTTCCATACAGTGGGAGCCTAGAGGATTTTTCTATGCGACTCAAATAGCACAGTTTGGATTAGCACATTATAGGTAAGAAATATTAGGTGAATGATCTCGTCTGGTTATGCTTTTGATAATCTTTGGGCTCGAGTAAGTCATGCTCACTCAAATGTTCAAACTAGTGGCGGCGTCGTGTGTCGGGTCGTTGAATTCCCTCTAATATGGTTGAGTTCAACGATGGCTGATCCATGCGTCAACTCGTGAACGGGTGCTGCTAGGGGGGACAGGTCTGCTCGGCCTCTTTGAGACTACTGTGTATAATGTAAAATATTATCATTGCACACTCGATCGCTAACATAATATGTTCTAAATAATAATAATGTACCTATATAATAAAAATTGTAATCACAAAATGAAAAAAAAAATGATAAATGAAGAAATTAGATGATAAATGATAAAATTAGATGATAAAATAAAAAAGCCCTTCAGGCGAGTAGGCGACCAATACTGTTGAAAAGAGTTTCTTTTGGCGTTTCTTCTCTGCAGTGGTCGGTTCCGAAACGCTAGTAGTCTGTAGCTTTTGCACATTAAGTAATAATATAAATATGACTAAATTAGATCCTTTAAAATGTGATTTGACGTGAAAAAGTGCCTGCAAAGGCCTATTTTCTGAATAAACGTTTTGATTTTGATTTTATCTTATTAGCGTTATATAGCGTGAACGTTTGATTATTTACCACGCGTGATACTTCATAAAGCTTCGTAGGAGATTTCCTTTGCCAAGCATGTATATATAGACTAATCTAGTCTTATATATATAACAGTCGACTTATATTATAAAGAGGAGAGATTTAAGTAGGTATTTGTTTGTAATGAATTAACTGAAAAACTACTGCACCAATTTTAAAAATTCCTTCACCGATAAAATGTTACATCATCATTATCACCGAGTAACATGAGCTAAATTTTATTTACATAAAATTAAGGATCTGTACGAAAATTACATTAATGTAACCCAGCGTTTCAATAATTATAATATAATAACAATAATTATATAAAGTTTTGGCTTATAAACCTACGAATAAATAATAAGTTATAAACGTTATTGTTGGGCAAGCGCTGCGAAACGATTGATGTCTCTGTCATACAAGCGTATCCAGGTTACAGTACTCTAGTGTTGCAGATGTCATCAGGTGGCTCGTATGCTCGTTTGCTCTCAAAAACACAAAAAAAGAAAAGAAAAACATCAGCCGGGGGTCGCCCCGGATAGAATGTGTGATCAGATTTTAAGGTTTCGTGGTCTCATCGCTTTTACTGTCACTACGGGACTTACCTCGATTATTTGATTTGAAGATGGCGACTGCAATGGTGCCGAAATATTAGACAAATCTCAAAAATAATAGCCAAAAATAATAGACTGTGCGACAAAACCGAAAACCACGCGTACGAAGTCGCGGCAAACAGCTAGTGTACAATAAACAGCATAAACTGTTTCCGATGAACACTCCTCGCTTCCAGTCTACCTCCAGGTTTAACTTTATTTTTTTTATTTGTTTCACGGCATTTGGCTTTCTATGCCTACGTACGTGTAATCAACGAAATAGTGGTGTAATTCATTTCGTTGATTCAGTGGATCCCCTGGCGACAATTCACACGAATCCACAGGTTTGATCATAGCCGTCACAGTAAGGCGAGCGACCACCAGCCCGCTATGTAAATCTCACTACAGCCGCACCATGATACTTTATTTTAGTTATTCCACACATTGTACATAAACATGGACATCTATAACACCAAATTACACCGATTTACACATTATAAAGTCCACTAGAAGCAATTTGCAAAACAATCCAAAACAAAAACCGTGTAGTCCGCCGAAATTCCCGCCCAGAACTGCGTAACCTATTTTAGAATGAATAACATTTTTTGTTTACAGCAAGAACGTCACAGAACCGGAGCCGAGACGAAGGGTTGTCGACGACGGCGAGAAACACATTGAGAACTGGATCGTGAGCAAAGACGCTTACATGGCGCGCGACTACGACTCCGGCCTGCAGACCAACGTGTTGCGGTTCTCCACATCCGACCACGCCGCCAGCCAGGTCTGGCTGAGGGTGAGTCACCATCATAGACGTAGACATTCATTTATTTGAGACAGCAACACACATATATAACAAAAATAAAAAAGTAGAAAAAAAAGAAGAAAATAATACACACTTACTACACCTAGATAAAACGCATTTGGAAATATTTCTTTTTATACCACTTAGTAGGCAAACCGGCATACGGCCCACTTGATGGAAATATTAATTTTTTTTTATTTTATTTTATACATTCGGATGACCAACAGCAACATTAGTAATATAGCTTATAAAGTAGCAAATAGTATTATTATACATTAATTAAACATGTGTGCGTAGCAGTAATCAAAAAGGATGTTGCTCAGCCTACGAATAAGTATAGGGCTCAGCGTGTATACTTTAGTCGTAGTAGCTAGTAGCATGAATGGGCCGGCTTGTCCGTGGAAGTACCACACTCTGTCAGAAAATCGAGGTCTTTACCGCTTTTATGCTTCGTTCGGTGAGTGAGAGGGCCGGGGGTCCATCCTTCCCCCTCCCCTCCCCATTTCCTTCTCCCACCTCCTTGAAACGCCGACAACGCACCTGTCACACCCTGGTGTTGCAGTTGTCCATGGGCAGCGGTGCTCACTTACCATCAGGTGACCGGCTTGCTCGTTTGCCGTTCTATAAAAAAAAAACTCATATATAATATGAGTAAAACGCTGATATTCTGCCACTCCTGTTAAAAAGTGGGTCATCGTCACTAGGACGCGTACATGCGACTACGACGCCGATAGATCATCGTTCTGCTGTTCCGCACCTCCGACCATACCGCCAGCCAGGTCTGGTGAAGAAAACTTCCTCTTTCTACTACACAGGCCCGCCCGTTTTACAGAATGACCTGTTACCAGAATAGCCGGTTTCAGCACTTTTAGCCTGTATTTATGGTTTTCTTGTGACCCATCTTTCAGTGTGTTATCTTCGTTTGATACCTAGATTATCGTTTTTTCTCAGCCGTGAGAAGTCGACTGTTGGACAGATCACGATAAAGTCTGTAGCATGATTATATTGTCTGCTGACTGATTGCCACCGAACAATATTACTGCATTAGAGCGTCCTTGATGTAACAAACGCTGGAAATGGCAGTGCTGGTCATTAATGTGGCCAGCGTAATACTGAGCCGTCACTTATTATTGTATACAAATGTTAATGCCGTGGTCGGTTCCGAAACGCTAGTAGTCTGTAGCTTTTGCACATTAAGTAATAATATAAATATGACTAAATTAGATCCTTTAAAATGTGATTTGACGTGAAAAAGTGCCTGCAAAGGCCTATTTTCTGAATAAACGTTTTGAATTTGAATAATTGTTTTTGTGTTTGTGTTTTTTTTTTTATTTTGTTTTTCGTTTCACATTTTCCCCTAAGGGTTTCCATAGTTACCCGTCAACCAAGTGTGGGTAGACGGGTTGATGAGCGCAGTTTGCGGTTCCGATGCTGCTGCCCTTCGTAACAGGGGAAAGGATGGGCCTCCGGCTCTCTCACTCACCGATCGAAGCATAGAAGCGGTAAAGCTTCTACTCAGACGACGATTTTCTGTGAGAGTGTGGTACATCCCAGGACGAGCCGGCCCATTCATGCTACCAGCAATTCATTTTGCCGGCAGCGTGGCTCTACCACGACATGGTTCGTGGATATTCAAGTTATATAAAACGTAATGTATTTTTAAGTGACTATAAAAACGTTATACACTGAGTTAGCAAATAGGCCGGCAGCTCACAAATAGAAAATTATTTTAAAGTTTTTGAAATTTAACACTAAAGCAGCTGGAACAGCATTGTAGCTAAAGTTACTACGAGAGGGAAAGAAAAAAAGAAATAAGAGGCCAGTTTATTGTTATCAATGATAACGGTCAAGGCGTGTGTACAGGTATCTCGGCAGCGCATCAGCACCTCTGGTGTTGCAGATGTCCATGGGCGACGGTGACTACTTTCCACTAGCTGGCTCGTCTGCTCGTTTGCCGTCAAATATACATAAAAAAAGTCAAAACTAAAAATGTTTTTCTTGTTAAAGGTGAACGTCAGCCAGGACTTCGTGTTGAGCGTGGATTTACAGATGAAAGCCAACTCCTCGATAACAGTAGTGCTGCAGAATAAGGACCGAAAGGAAACCGTGTACTTGCACTACGTCACCAGTCTGCAACTCATACATGCGTCGGTGAGTCAGATGCTGAGTAAAGTTTTCTTCTATACAAATTTTAGGGTTCCGTACCCAAAGGATAAAAACGGGACCCTATTAATATCGCTCCGCTGTCCGTGTGTCTGTCTGTCTGTCTGTCCGTCTGTCACCAGGCTGTATCTCATGACCGGTGATAGTTAGACAGTTGTAATTTTTACAGGTAATGTATTTCTGTTGCCGCTATAACAACAAATACTAAAAAAAGAATAAAATAAATATTGTAGGGGGCTCCCATACAACAAACGTGATTTTTTTTGCTTGTTTTTGCTCAATATTGATAACGGCAACAGGTAGACGCTTGAAATATTTACAGAATATTTAGTTATATATTCACTTCAAAAATAAATAAAAATAAAATTAATATTAAAGGGGGGCTCCCATACAACAGACATGATTTTTCTTGCTGTTTTTATAGATAACGGTACGGAACCCTACGTGCGCGAGTCCGACTCGCACATGGCCGGTTTTTAAATTTATTTTATTGAATTGACAATTGATTGAATTGACAATTTAAACTTTTCTTGTCTTCTCAGGGGGAGCACATATACTACGGCATCGGGGTTGAGACGCAGTGGCGGAGGATGACCAGGGACCTCATAGTGGACATGCAGAAAGGCTGGGCGCTACTGGACAGGCCCAAGCGGAAGTCGCCTAGGAACAAATTCAAGGTACATCAAAAGTTTTAAGTCTTGAAGTCATCTATAAACCTTTCACATGAACACTCATAATTTACCCGATGTCATAATCATAATCATTTATTAGCCAAAAATACAGTAAATTCAGGTCTTAAAATTAAAGTATAGGTACAATGTATTAACCTGAAATCGGGCATACAAATAATAAGTATTTTAAACGCGCCGACGACGCCAGCTGACGCGTATACGCGCTTCAAACGAGACTCGAACGCAACCTTGTAACCTAAGCACACGGAGCCATCGTAAAACACGCGTCTACTGCGCGTATACGCGCAGACACTGCGATACAGACGCGCATGGTCGCTTGTAGCTTACCATAGTAGCGTAGTTGACTTTAGACAACTACTTTTATTGTTTTTTTTTTTTAATAAAATTCTAATCCTAACTGATATTATAAATGCGAAAGTGAGTTTGTTTGTTTGTTTGTTTGTTACGCTTTCACGTTGTAACTACTGAACCGATCATCATGAAATTTTGCATACACGTTGTCTGGGGTACGAAGAAGGAGCATAGGGTACATTTAATCCCGGGAAAAAGTACTGTTCCCGAGGGATCGACATTGACGCGGGCGGGGCCGCGGGCGAAAGCTAGTAGTTAATAAAAATATTTTATTTCGCAGATCTCCAGCATAATTCTCAGCGGCGTGGGCTCATTGGACAACATCACGGTGTCCTCGAGCGAGCACATGTCTCATTTCTTCGCCGCGGCGCGCTGGCTGACGCGTCATCAGAGCGTGCTGTCCGGCGGCTGGAGCATTCCCGTGCGGCGCCGCATCGCCTCGCTGGAGCTCAAGCCTGGCTGGTACGTTGTTATCTCTAACTAACTGAAACGGCGAACTTCGTACCGCCTCTTTTTTGGGTAGTTGGGTTAAAAGTATCTTATATGCGTCTCCTGGTTTTAAGCTTGTGAGACCTCGACCGTCCCGGCGCTCTAGCCGAGTTCGCACATGTAAGGAGAAACAGAGACTCGATACACAATAGTAGATTAAATTTATTTATAAATTCACTAAAAATTATAATGTATTAAAGATCAGATAGTACATTGAATGCTGGACCGCAGTGACGTGCACAGACATTTATCATAGGGTAGACATAATTATAAAATTTACTTACAAACATACCACCTATATACCTTACCTTACTATACAGCTAGTTATCTACAACTCGTTTAATATTATAATAGTCTTTCGATCTTCGACCGCAAAAGTATTCAAAACAAGCGGAAGATAAAAGATATGATTACAACCTGCGAGCCACGTACACGTATCATACGGTTTAAGATTAAACTTTAGAATAACTAACCATAATTAACCGGTTACTTGATTTGTTCAATAGCATGTTCACAAAACACTTATATTTCGGTTTTGGCATGCAAACACTAAGCGACACAACTTTCACATGAAAATATTTTTGTCACAAATGAAATTTAACTGATAAAGCAATTAATTTTAAAATAAAACTTTCCTCTGGGATTGTTTGTAAACACGTATATCAATGACATTGTATATGACATTGACATAAGTATGATTAATATCTATAATGACAATGACAAGTGACGATGACATTTACATCGCGCGCGGCAGCAAATAGAAACCTCGGAGACAGTGTCTTCAATTCACACACACAGCGCAAATTTGATTTGCATGTGTGAGTCGATGAAAGATGTTTACTTGTACTACTACACAAGCGATTTCCTATCCGTGTATAATAATTTTCTAGGTGTGCGTGAAAAGTCAGACCTTTGAAATTTTGTCTTACGCAGCTTATGCGTATAGATACTGCTTAGCGCGGGCACGCGCGGGCCGCGGCCGCAGCGCCGTACTTGAACAAAATCGACTATAAAGTATTTGCTAGCAGAATTTTGCAGGCGCACTGAAAATAATTATTTTTTTGTAAGAAAAAAAAATGAATTTATTCAGCGACTGCAGGGTAGACAGTGTCTAACAGTCTATATGGACTGCACGTCACTGCTGGACCGAAGTGAACAGTCCAAGAGATGATGGTAGACTGAAGAATGAGTGATGAGAGAGAGAGAAAGTAATCTAAAAATGGAATGAAATGAAATTTGAAATAAAATGAGGAATGAAAAATGGACAGGATGAGAAAAAAATGAGGTTGGACGAGATGCAGCATGCAGGTGGCAGGCTGCAAAGTTACAAACGTTACAAGCTAACTTCCCACCAATTTTCAGCCAAATCGATACAGTCGTTCCAACTAACACGACACACTTTTTTTATAGATAAAGATAAATACTAGTGGCTCTGTGAACTGTAGACATCACGAGTCTTATCACAACAAAATGGTCCTTAATGCCATAGATCCCGATGCTAATTCCGACATATAAATAAAATCTAAACACTGAATCGACAATAAAATCTATGTTATTATTGGACCCTCTCACATAATTTCACGGGACTTGGGTGAGAAATGCGACCTGTAGCAGAGAATTACCAGACAGACAGCGCGACCTACGAACGAATTTTAGCCCAAGCTTAAGCAGAGGCTTAGCGCTCGCTCTGTGAATTAAGCTGTCCTCGATCGAGTACGGTCGCACAATGGGAAATGGGGGAAAAGCAAGTAGCAGCTCGGGGCGCGGCCATACCTGCAACCAGGACGGGACAGTAGTAGGGGATGGCACCGCTGACCTTCAGTTTTGGTCCGTACGAAAAAGTTGTTCATATTGACGAGTTCAGTCACCCATTCAGGGTTATATCAAGTTCTTAGTAAACATTATTAAACACAAATGTCAGATGGTTAATACCATCTGACATTTGTGTTTAATAATGTTGCTAATGCAAACTGTTATAGCTCGATTACAGTAGGAATTAATTAAATTAAATGACTAGAGTCGGCGATGATTGACATTCCTAGTTAATTAACGGCGAGCATCAAGTTTGATTTCATTGCACTGCTAATTGATTTCACCGGGCCATTTATTGATAATGGCTGCGTACTGCAGATGGCTGTTTAGTGTTTCGATACAGTTGTGTAGGATTTGGTAATAGATTTTGGTGCATCTTCAATTTAAATATCGATTTTTAGGGTTCTGTACCACAAAAGTTAAAGTTAGTGGGATATATTCTTAGGGTATAAGGACACGAAAGTGTGTGTTTATGATTCACTTCATGAATTTATTTCTAATGTCCTAGCGTATTTGAATTTTGGTAATTTTATTATTTAATTGTTTGACATTTCTTATTTTTATTTTATTGCTCATCATCATCATCATCATCATCTTTAGGTCCTTTTTAGTCATATTATTGCTCATATTTGCTTAATAATTTAATTGATTTTATATTACGAGTATTATTGTATAGTACCTTTCCATCTAATTTTATTACTATATTGACTAGCATGCAGATGTATTGGTGTTATAACTGGTAATCTGTATGTAATAAATAAATAAAAACCTTGGATGTCCGTCTGTTTCCCGTAGACATTGAATCGTAAAATTTGACATGAAGCAAGGTCTTATAACACGACACGAATAAAGGAAAAATCCGAAATCCGTACATTCAAATATTCATAATATTAACTAAAAATACTACGTATGTACGGAACTCTCGGTGCGCGAGTCGGACTCGCACTTAGTCTTTTTAAATGTTTTTTTTTTCTTCCTTTTATACTAGATCTAGATTAGTTGGAAGTTTTTTTAGTAGACTGAGCCTAGTAATATCACATAACTCATCGAATTTAATAGGTATATATTAATAGGCATCATCAACAACGTCACATCAACACCGCAGCCTTGTATTTCTTAAGGCTGCGGTGATGCAGCATGATGATGTATTTCTATATTGATTTTACACAACTCTATAAAAAACATTTTTCTTTATCTGCAGGTACTCCGCAATGAGCCAGGGTCACGCGATCTCGGTGCTGTCCCGGGCGTACTACCGCAGCGGCGAGGTGGAGTACCTGCGCGCCGCCAAGAGAGCCATGCAGCTGTTGGACGTGCCCAGCCACGTCGGGGGGGTGAAAGCCATGTGGATGAACGAGTATGTCTGGTGAGTACAGCCTACCTGCTCACTGGTTGCTATGCAAGCTTGCTAACAAAAACAACATTTTTTGTTTTTTTTTTTTTGTTAAGCTAGTGCATAACAAAAAAAAGCCAAAAAATATGTTGACCGTCATAAATCGTATATAAAGAATAAGCGTGATGGACATTAATAGGTTTAGAATTGAGATCTCTTCCTTTTTGAAGTCAGTTCATTTCAGGTACTTTTCCTAATTTTCAATAAATACAACTATTATTTCCGGCGTTATATATCTAAGACGTCGCCACGGGGCGTTTACACCTTTTTTTAGCTATTTAGGTACATCTAAATATTGTATAAAATAAAGTCGCTACCGCTGTCTGTTGCGTTAAATCTTTTAAACTACTCAACGGATTTTAATGCATTGTAATGTATAATTTACTGCCCCATATTGGGATCGTACATTGCACCCGTGCGAAGCCGGGGTGGGTCGCCAGTTTATTTATATTTTTGAGAAAACTGTACCGAAAATCTAGTTGTCCAATCATTAAATAAAACTAAGATTGTTGATGGACGTTCCCAACTTTCAGGTACGAGGAGTACCCGACGTCACCATCACTGTTCGTGCTAAACGGCTTCATCTACACGCTGCTAGGGCTTTACGACCTGCACGTACTCGAGGGCAAGAGCACGCGCTCGCAGGCCAAGAAGATGTTCGACGACGGCATGACGTCACTCAAAACACTACTCCCCCTCTTCGACACCGGCAGCGGCAGTTTCTACGACCTCCGACATGTCACTTTAGGTGTAAGTCCTAATATCGCTCGGTGGGACTACCACGCGACCCATGTCAACCAGTTATACTTACTAGCAGGTCTAGATGATGATCCTATACTCATAGACACGGCGAAACGGTGGGAGGGTTATATGCAAGGGAAGCGGGCGGCTCATAATTGAAAGAGTTGATGTTTGCCGCCAGAGCGGCGCCACTTTCGTTTGTACTGGGCTGATATTCCGATAAGCGCTTGTAAATATCAATGTTTTTATTTCCCTTTTCGTTGTTCTGAGCACGTAATCTTTCTAAATGAGGCAATTGGTCTTGCGTGGGACCTTTGTGATATATTTGCATGGCTGTCTTCACCCGGGGGCAGACACCCAAGCAGGGTTAGTATTTGCGTGTACTCAATCGGCTAGACGGTGGCGTAAGTTACTTACAGGGTTGCAAAGAAGATAAAATGTCCTTAGTCCAGGGGGCCACGAGCAGAGCTTGGGGATGGTGCGAAGACACGCCAGCAAGAAGTACCTCTCAGCACTCACTCTCATGGGGACTGTATCTGTCTCATTATAAAACGAGGACTAACTTTAGCTGACTAAAGTTAGTCCTTAATGGTTAAGTACCTGAGTACTTAACCATTATCCGACCAAAATAGGACAACATATATCACTTTGACGTCTATTCACTTGTCATTGTTATTTTTTTCACGTAAGAATAATCGTTAAAACCAAGTACTAAACTTAGTCCGCTTTTCAACCGACTTCAAAAACTGTGGAGGTTCTATGTTCGACTGTTTATTTTTTTTAAGTATGTTCACTGATTTCTCCGTCAATTTTAAACCAATTTTCAATTTTTTTTTATAATAGGTCTGTATGAGTTTGTCATGAACTATTGATGGCACAACCCTACGTCTGGCTCAAAACTCCTTAGTCCCAAATTTTAGATTACCAGTAAGGAGGTAAGAGATTTCCTTCTCTGAATGGTTTATACAGACCTCTTTAATTCGTCAGCCCAGTACAACAAAGCGTCATCTGGTGATTGGTTCAAGTTCTTGGTCTCCAAAAGTTTATTCCCAGGGTGATACCTGGGAATTTAATGGTAAGATTGTAAAGGGTTTTAAGGTTCGTAGTTGTCATTGACAACAAGCAATGGTAGACTGGTTTTTAATGTTGGAATAATGTGTACTTAATCGACTTACAAAGTGAACTAATAGATAATTTATTAATTGGCATGTAAGCCTTTTCGAAGAAAGTGGGAATCATTTATATACAATCTCACCTTATCAACCTTGATTAAATCTTAAATATAATAATGATTTCTTTCATCTAATTAGTACTGAAATAATTATACGGATAATCAAATAATCATTATTTTATGAAAGTTGCAAATGGATTCCAAAAGTATGTATGATTGAAGTGATTCTTATCATAATAAAACCTAATGTCCTATACAAAGCCCTGATTTTTCTGGATGATCGACTTTGAAACTGCAGTCCATTTTCGTGTTGTAGTTTCACAGGCCTGTTAAACGACTAGTGCCATTTTTAAACTGTATTAAAGTACTGTTGGAAAATAAGTACTTATGACAAGATTTTTATTTGGATTTTGACATTGAAAATGCTTCAAAAATGTCCTTTAAAAAGGACACTGGAGGTAGAATAAAAGGTAGGATTTTATGAAAAAACGTAAAGGTAAAGACTGTTTTGAATGTTTGACATACTTCGTGTATATGTTTTAGGGCAATACAGCAATTTGTACTTAATGTCCTGTGTAGTAGTAATCTTTTTCGTTTAACGCATAAAGAACATATCATATCAATGTAAATAGTTAGAACTAAGCAATGTTTTATTTATTATTTTTACATTTAACGACTTTTTTATATATCTTCAAAGATGTTATAACCTCTTGCCAAGTATATTTTGTTTGTAGCAAACATCGCATGTATTGTTTAAGTTTTTGTTGTAAACATATTGTTTGATAAACACTTGTTATTTATTTTCATTGCGATAATCCCAAATAATTGGTTTATCGACACACTTTACATTAATACAATATGTAAACCCTGTCTGATCCTTGAAGGGGTGATTAAGCCCGTCGATATGAACAACTTTTCCTATGGGTTCAAAGCTGGGAACTCGAAAAAGATGATATTTTTAAACAAAAACAGGTTCCCAGCATTGCTACCATAGGAAAAGTTGTTCATAACGGGCTAAATTACCCCTTCAAGGATCAGACAGAGTTTTCTTTACACCTCTATATTGTATAGTAATTATGGTATATATTTGTATGTTTGGCTATACGCGTCGTATATTAATACGCCTATGAGTCAATTCTGACTAGACGGAATTATGCGTGGGTATTTTTATCCTTGTTCTGGTAAGCAACAGTGAAACATTCTGTTTGATGAAGAACATATGAACGTTGAACTTGATCCTTTCGAATTAAAAATGTCTGTTTAAATAAAAACGCACCTTAAGTTGCTAAAAAAGACAAAATGCACTCTTTAATTGGGCTACATATGTATATTAAGCGATGTATGTAAAGTATATGTAGTAAAATTGTAGAATTTCAATGAATTGACCCAAAACTATCTTATATTAATGACAAATAACTAATTATAATTACTACCATATACTAGCTAATCTTTTTATGTATTATAATTCGGAAGGAGGGTTAGTAATTAAAAATGTAAATAAACTTTCTGTCATAGACAAACGAACACAACGATTTCTTGATAAATTACAAATTTTCGTAAATAACCGTTTATCCGTTGGATTGTTACACATTTTTCATGCCAACAGATGAACACTTCTTTTTCTCACTTAGATTAAATAATGAGATGAACCAGCGAATACAGAAAACCAATGTCTAATTACTAAAAGGGACCTTGTTACCTGTATTTATCAAAAGCATGTCTTTTGACAAAATACTTTTGACTTTAGACTCTTTAATGTTGTAATTTTGCACGTTTGCCCCAAAAACTAACGTACATAAAAAAATATTAAAAATAGATCTTATTTTGGGGATAAGCTTTCTGTAGACACGTTTTAATTTTTTTCTTATTGTCGTCAGGCTAAGAGCCAGAAGCACAAATTTTCTACGCAATTTTCCCGTCATTTTCGTGTCGTTAATGTATGTAACTCAAACGGGTTGCACAAACAAGACGTTTTCACGGTCTTTTTGACTGATACTCTGTAGTGACTTAACCAAGAATTCTTAACTTGAACTTAACCAAAGTAGACTTAGTCGTAACGAGTATGTAATGTGTAAACTTGCAAAAAGTAAATTTTACCTGTTGAAGAACAAACATTTTTAATTATTAGGCAAAACAATTTAACAACTATACAAGTAGCTATTAGGAAAATATATATCAATTGATTTAATTAAATATTTTCTTCAAAAAAGCGATACAACAATCTCAAACACTCTTACGGTTACTCCTGTCTGACTCTGAACCAATGTTTTTTTCTATTGTATTTGGTTAAGTGTCTGTGTTGTCATAGACGCTGGATATAGGCCGCTTCCAACCGCTCGTATTGGAAATCCTTGGGGGAGGCCTATGTCCAGCCACTGCTGGACAAGAAGTCCACTGACTTCTTGTAGCTGGAATGAGGACGATGATGAAGTGTCCGTAAAAGTTTTAGTTTCTAAAGTTACGATCTTCTCGAATTAGAATCTAATGTGAAATTTCCCTGGCATGACTATGAATTAATTTATCAAAAGAAAATAATATCATGTATATATATACTATGTTACATGAATAAGGCAATGGCGAACCACTCCATTATTTCCTTCCAAAAATAGTATTGTATGCGTTTATCTCCACACAATGATACTGACGAGAGCCTAGCTCTTAGATGTCACACACTATAACAAACCAGTATATGTACATAAAATTACTCAAGATTATCCTGTAATTCTATGAAAAGCTTTTTTGGGAGGCAATCTCAAGTACAAAAATTCTATCTCATTGACTCGACAAGACTGTGCAATTTTACGAATGTATGATCAGTAATTGAAACGTTTTTCGCATATCAAGGTTTACCCGCAATTATATTCTATCCAAGAAGTTACTTGATCTTGATGAGAGGCAAAATTTGAACTTGCAGAGGATTTGGGTCCTTATTGACACTATAAGGATCATTAAGCAAATAACTTCTTGGATGTCCTTTATATAGGTCTCTTAGGAACTATTAGTGAACATTCCAATATAAATGAGCTTATTAATAAGTAGTTATTGTAAATATTTCGTTACTCGCCTATTTTTATTTATTGTTTTATTTGTTGATTTTCTGTATCAGACGTGTGAGAGTTTATTGATGAGCGAAATATGATGTTGTGCGGGGTGGACTTGAGATATATCCGCTTTTGTCGTGTTCACAAAGAATTAATATAAGTACTAACGTACCGAACGGAAACTCGTAGCGTCCCCCGCAATATGGCGACCCCGCACCTCTCCCCCGGTCTCGGGTGTTTTTGTTTGCTTTAAAGATAGGCTGGGTTGCTAGTCGCACGTTCCGCGATGTCTCATAAACGTACGTTAGTACTTGAATTCATTCTGTGGTGCCGGCCCTATTGTAAACTCACACATTGACGTGTGCACGAATGTAAAATTTCGTTTGTAGTAGTGATAGGCATAGATATTACTCCGCTTGTATGAAGTGCCATATCAGTGGTGCTTATTTCCATCAAGTGGTTGGTTGCAGTTTCGTTTGTATTATTATCGATCCCTCGAGAACAATATTTTTTACCGTTATTTAGAAAAAAGTAGAAAGTATTCTTTTCTTTTATCACTTCCCCTAATCGGTACAGTCGAGGTATAAAAGCGGAATAAAGAAAAATACAAACTCACTTTTGCATTTAGTACCTAGTTTAAATAACTCAGTTCGCTTTAGACAATGGTATCATACCTCAAGTAGTACTGAATACCAAAAATACATTCTCAAGTCCACACTCGATGCATGCGTTGTCTAAATGTGTAGGTTGTACTGATAGCTGTGTGCGAGAAGCCCCGTGTATCATGAGTAGGCAGTGTAGAGTTAGCGAATGCACTTGTGAATGACAATAAAACGTCTCAAACCAAGTCGAATTTGTTTTCTTTATCCCTGAAACCACGGAAATCCTCGGATGCGACACGCATGTAGGGACATTTGCTTCATATGAAAATGTATGTCGGTTTTGGAAAAGTATCCAAAAAGATGGTCATTTCAATTTTAGTCATATTTTGGCGAAATACTGAACTGAATAAAGAAATCGGTGAATTATTTAATAGACATGTTAAACGGATAATTGTTTTATCTCTGTGTTAAACAAAATTATTTTTTGAATATATGAAAACGAGGCAGTAGCAGTAATATTCTTTTGCTGCATACTTATCTGCTAAAAACAAACGTCACTGTCAATAACGTAATTTTACGTCATAATTCTCACCTGTGGTCATGTAAAGTAAAATGTCAGAACTATGTGTCAGAATCAGCAGAACTGTCAATCCGGAATTCGCTTTCTCTGATTTTGTTGCTATTTTTGTGTTGTTTTCGTAAAAAAAAATCACTAATTAAATGGTGCCAGATGATTGGGATTTTAAGAACAACGATTTAAAGGACCAACATCTCCTAGCTAAACAGCAAAATGGCTAGTGATTTACAGTTATATAGTGTTCCATTGTCATCTCTTAACTATGAGTTTCGGAGTATATTATCCTGTTTAGATTCCAAAAAAATATTATCAAGTGATGGTCCAGACAGGTTGCCAAGGTTTGTCTTGTTTAATTATCCAAATCGATAAATTTTGTTAATTATATCTGTTTATTCGGCAAAACATGATTACACAAATAAACAATAAGTCACATGCAATATTACTTCCAGGGATTGGCGAGGCCTTACGTCCCTGCTAAACATATCAATAGAAATAGTTGGCACTATAAATGAATATCCCGACAAGATGGGGAAAGTCCTCGAAATCTGGCTGCAGAGAAATGATGGAACGGCCACACTCGGGAAGTTGTTGGAATACTTGGAAAGACTGGACCGGTTTGATGTGTATGATGATTTAGTAGATCTGGTCAAAAAAGGAAACCTCTCAGGTAAATCTTGCTTGTATTAAGAAATAACTAGGCTAAGGCCCAAATCATCATCATCAGGTCCTTTTTAATCTCCACTACAGGAGCACGACCCTCTCTGTACTACTAGGGCCAGAGCAGCCAGAGGACTTGGCCTACACTAGGCCCAAATACTAAGAACATTTTCAATAAAGGCTTTTTCAAATCTTGTGCTCTCACTGCGTAGACCAAAACTTAGCAACTCTTATACAGTGCTAGAATTCAATTCAAATTTGCTTTACTTTCTATCCAATCTATCTATACCCATACAAAATGTGGCACAATACTTATTTTAAGATTGTGAGACACTGGTGTCAGAACTAAGCAGAGCCTGTATCTCAGTACACCAGCCTCTCCCCTCACAAATATGAAATATCTGACTTTATATAAGAAGAAAGTCAATAGTTACATGCCTCTAAGTATTTGGGGATAACTGGCTTTGGTTTAAAGCAATTGATTGATAAAAGTTGTCCTTTTTTTAATTAGCTGAAAATAATTGGTTTGCTCTATGAGTAAACATATCACTGATCTAAGTTCCTATTTTGTTTTTGTTGTGGATACAAAGTCTAAGATAAAAAGTCGTTCTGAAAAGCTAGTAGCTTATCGATTTTGCAAATATTAAAAATAATAATATGACGTTCAGAAAGAGATACATGATATCCAAATTTGAATAAAATTCTATTTCATTCTATTTCATTTCATTTCATTACATGGATGGACACATGCTAGATTCAATTAGTTTGATCATTTTAATGTAATGTTTTGTGTAAATGTATGAGTGTGTTTTCGGTAACAATGAAGCTATTATCTATCTAATTATTTCTCTGTATCTTGATAACAATTATAGCAAACCATAGTTAACACTTTCATGGACACTTCTGCCTGTAGACGTAATTCTATTGTTATTTCTTTTTTGTCTGGTTCAGTGAATGTATTAATAATGGGAAAATGCTAAGATGATGATGATAAGTTAATCAAGTCAATATCAGTGATGCTATTGCTGAAAGTATCTGCTCAAAGATACAAATGCAGGCTGGCTGACCGTAAAAACTTTACAAAATCTACATTATATGAATGCTGTCGTAATAGTACACTTTTTCTCCAATGCATTACAGCTGAAGAGCAGCCGAGAAAACACACTAATAAGAGAGAGCTTTGCTGAAAGTATGAAAAGTCAGAATCAAGAAAATGTTGATAAACATATAAAATCAATAGTATCATGCCACTCATGCAATCTTGGCAATGATAGGTATTCAATCACAAAATTAAGAGGCTGAATATTTGTCTTAATGCATGAATCACATGAGTGGTACTTATGTGGGTGGGGCCAATAAATGTAATTAGAATCCAGAAGTCTTTTGACAATGTGTTTGGTTCTGATATTGCTGAGATATATTTAAAAAGTATTCATGTCAGCTATATTTTTCAATGTTCATAGTGAAGAAGTTGAGTTTTGGTTTACACCTGCGATATGGAATTATGCTTCAGGTGTGTTATGAATGTATCATATTTAAGGAATTCATTGTGATTTGTGTATGTCTCATCCATTGTATAAATTAGTTTTAAAGTAAAATATTATGAATGAGGTGACTCACCGAGTGAGTGTAGTGGGTAGAACATGTTTGTGGTTTTAGATGCTACAACCTAACATTTTGTGTGAATGTGAAAGCATGTAGTAATTTTTAAATGCAATTCTTGAACGGTTTCTGATGTTTTCACGATTGTTACACATTTAAATAAAATCACTATAATACGGTATTATCGCGTATATTAGATTATTTTGGTGTAAAAGTAATGTAATATGAGATAATACTGTATTAAAGTGATTTTATTCAAATGTGCAATTCTTGAATTTAATATTATTTATTTTTATTAATGTAAATCATCTACATATAATACATCTCCCTGATTTCATAAATTATTAAAGAAATAGATATCTAACATTTAATAAATAGAATATCAAACACATAATAAATAATATTTCCCATTATAAAACATCCATTTAAGAGCAGCAATATGAATATGGCTTCAAGTTCGTAAATATACATTTTGTATTTGAATATGTTATATCTGGTCATCCAAGTTTACTTGAATCTATCGAGGTTGTCCCTCCATCTACTTCTTGGTCTGCCTTTGCCATAGCAGCCATTCAGTACCAGAACCCCAGGGGAGCCCTGTGCCCAGCAGTGGGACACAACACCAATAGGTTGGGACAAAATAAACATGTAACACCCGCGAACCCACCTGCCAAGCGTGGTAAGTATGGAACAAAAAATCCTTGGAAGAAACCTTTGTCCAGCAGTGACTTCTTCAGCAGAAATGATGATGAATGATTTGAATTCAATGTAATCTTAACATTATTGGTAGTTTTGTGAAAGGGAGATGAAGTGGAAGCACGCTTACCGCTCGAATAGCGTAGGCGTGGGCGCCTAGGTATCGGCGGTGCCGGGATGGTTATTGTTTCTTTCTTCAGTCTTCAACTTCTTTCACTCCGGTTTAGACTCCGGTGATGCTGACCGATATCGCGGCGGTTGACGGGACAGGTTATTGAAACGCGTGTCGACCGAACGGCGGCGGAACTGGAATAGGACGATCAGTCAGAGCTGACGTCTGGGGTTTTGTTGGTTTACCCTCATATGCGTGCATAAGGAAAAATGACAGGAAATATGAGGGTAGATGAGGATGATGGGATTAGTACCTATGTATAAATAACTAACAATTATTGTATTGTATTGTAAACAAAACAGTTAGGGCCGCACTGGATTGGCATGGGATGGCATCGGAAGCGACGCGTCATTTCAGAACAAGCTATTATAACCTTCATGTCCAGTGGTATAAGATGACTAGACCAGCGAGCGCGCGACGGCTCGAGATAGCTCGAGGTGAAGGTGACGCGCGGCGGCTCTTTCAGACGCGCGTTCGCGGGCTTCTACTTATAAATAAACTCTGCTGTCAAATATGTATATTTAAAAAAAAAAATATTTTATTGGGTAACAACATTTTAACAAATAATATATAAGTTGCTGGAGCCTCCTTTTGAGCAGAATATACTTGTGCCAGGAGACTCCGCTCTGCTTATCGCTAGATTACAATCATCATCATCATCATCTCAGCCGCAAGAAGTCCACTGCTGGACATAGGCCTCCCCCAAGGATTTCCAATATAACCGGTTGGAAGCGGCCTGTAGGTTACAATACAAGTTACCAAATAGTACAGTTAATATTATTACTACTATTTAATATTTTTATCACTATCTCTATCTCATCATAATCTATCTTTTCTATTACAGGTTCGAATGCAAATCAAGTGGCTTTAATAAACAACCAGCAAGCAGTAGAAACACATAATGAATTGATCACATTCGAAGATGTGCAAGCAGGGTACCCTCAGTTCTATGATGCCTACATCCTGTATGCAGAGCAGGACACACCCTTTGTAAATGAAATTCTGACGCGGATGAGGGCAAAAGGATTCAAGGTGATCATAAATTTAATTTTCATTTCTTTTTGTGAAGTAAGATGAAAATAAGTGAGTTCTGTCTGTGAATTTAAGAAATTCTTTATGTTTCAGTAGTTCTCAACAATGTTATTTGATTGTTCTAATTATAAATGTATATAAATATTTGTTAAAACTTATAGTAGTTAATTGCTTGCTGAATGACATAAAGAGCTACTTCCGTTCCGTTATCTAAGCTTGCGTAATTAGTAGTACCAACTGAGAACACATTATTCTGCAGTAATGTTTTAAATACTGTCTGGTTTTCAGCACAATTATGTATTAGTTTTTCGCACGCGGCTCCGCTTACTTTAATATGCATTAAAGGCAGCTTTTGTCTTTCTCCGAATCCTACAAAACGCAATTTTAATTTATATTGCAATATTTATATGTGAATTACGGGTTATAGTGCAATATTTACATATGAATAATGTTATTATCTTGCGTTAGTTTTAATCAAAAAATTATATTGCAATATTTTCCGATCATGGGTTTAGTAGTTAAAGCGTGAAAGGGTAACAAACAAACTCACTTTCAAGATTAAAATGTTAGAATAGGATTCATCAATGGCCTTAGTCCGTCTATTACAGACAATATAGACAGTGTCAATCCCTGGGTTGCAGCTCTTTTCGTAGCTGAATAAGCCGATTCGTGAGCGGCAAATTAACAGCAGTAAAATGACCTAATTTTTGTTCTGAATGAACAAAAATTAGTTAACAGAAACTTCAAGTCCCTTGATATAATGTTATACTTTGTTTATTAACATAGTATTGCATTATATCAAGGGAATGGGTAAAATTCTAAGAAATCATGGGAATAGGCGATACAGCTTGCAACCCATCACTATTTTGATTATGTTTTCCACCTATTTACAATATACATATACAATCTAAACATGGCTTTTCGATCTTATCGGCTTGGGTTTTGTCTACCCTGTTTGGATAAAGATGCAACAATATACATATATGTATGCATGCATACTATATGCATTATGCACTATAAAGGAATACAGTAATAATGATTATCTTCATAATATTTTCATCAATAATAACGTTCATCTCTGCAGCTATGTACAATCCACGATCTGGTCCCGGGCCACCAAACGCCGTACGGTCCCGTCGCGCAGCTGATTGAGACCCGGTGTCATCGCATCATTCTAGTCTACTCCCCGGAGTTCCTCGACAGCCCGGACAACAAATTCTTCTCGGACCACGCTCAGGCTGTCGGAATTGGTAAGCCACTTTAGTAAACTGTAGATGAATCTAAGCTGTACATATAAAAATATATATTCTTATATTGTAGCTATAACATTGTAAAATTTCATCACAATTCATCCAGTAGTTTTTGCGTGAAGGAGGTACAAACATCTTCACACCCATACAAACCTTCACATTCATATTATTTATAGCATGTCTAATAAAAAACACCCTAATGTCTGTCTACATAGCTGAAAATGGCAAAAAAGGGTTTTATAGTGCAGTATGAGAAAGGTTCTTTAGAAAATCAATTGTGAATGTAAAGAAGTGAAACTTGAAATGAGAAATCAGTAAGGCCTACTGACGTTAGTCATATTTTTTCTCAGAATCGAAGAAGCGCAACATAATCCCGATCATCTACCGCGAGTGTCAAGTACCGGCCAATCTGCGGTATTACCATAAGCTGAAGTACCAGCCCGACGAGCTCTGGTATGACTTCTGGGACAAACTTAGCAAATCTTTGGAAGTACCCAGGTAAATAATACTACAGTTTACAGGCAAGCCATCATGCATGATCATTATTTCAACTGTTCACAATATTTTTTGTTTCTAAAATAACCGGTTCGAAGTTTACATCCAGCGATTCCTGCGACCAGTGTCAGGTCGCTGGGTTGTCCATTGATGTCTAACATTGCCCTTACCGCCATGTTTCATCATCATCATCATATCAGCCGCAAGAAGTCCACTGCTGGACATAGGCCTCTCCCAATGATTTCCAAAATGACCGGTTGGAAGCGGCCTGCATCCTGCGTTTCCCTGCGACCTTGCACAGGTCGTCCGACCTGGTAGGTGGGTGTCCGACGCTTCGCTTGCCGGTTCGTGGTCGCCATTCGAGAACCTTTTTGCCCCATCGGCAATCGGTTCTACGCGCTATGTGCTCCGCACACTGCCACTTCAAAGAGCTAATCCGCCATGTTTCTCCATTGGCTATTGGTTCTACTTCCACTGCTACTTCAATGAGCTATGCCAGTGACCATTGTTCGTCTACAGATCTCATCAAATCTGATTTGTTTGTTTTAATAGTACATACATACATACTATTACGTCTTTTTCCCTTGAGGGGTAGTCAGAGCCTTGGTCTATAAGACCTAAAGGCCACGTTTAGCATGTTGGTGGCAAACGGAATACGTTGCTAACCGCATCGCCTACTAACATTACTCCTCAGTTTCCGCCTAATCCTTTCACGATCTGCAAGGGAAAAATTGCAGTTGGTACATTCTACGTGTTTTCTGTTCTCCCAGTTCAGCATGGAAGATTTTAATAGTACTCACATAATATTGCTTATTATTTGAAAAGTCGGAAGAAATTTAGTATGAAGAGGAAGAATACATGAAAAAAGCTAATTTTTTTTTTCAAAAAATATGTAATTTTTTATTATTTAAACAATTTGACATATGTACTCATCAATCGCGAGAAACGCAGACACAATTGATTATCTATTGTTATGTTTCCCGATTGGGGCGCTTGGTATCATCAGGTCCTTTTAGTCTACACTACAGGAGCACGACCCTCTCTGTACTACTAGGGCCATACTTGGCCAGAGCAGCCAGAGGACTTGGCCTATACTCTCCACGCTGGCTAGACGGGTTGGAGAGGTCTCTTAGATGTTTGTAAGCTTTGTTTAGCTAGGTATTTCCTAAGTCGCCTTCAACGACATCCACGGGAAGACTTCCTATTTTACTCTGCCGGGTACCACACGGCTACCTGTAAATGCAATTTATAAATTGAATGAATAAATGAATATGAATGTTGTTACAGAGCAATAGTCCGCTCGTCGCAGTCAGCGGTGAACATCACGGAGTTGATCTCGGACAAGATGGCCGCGCCCGCGCGCGCCAACGGCTTCCTCCTCGACCACTCGCAGCGCCTCGCCGTCAGCAGGACCACCGGCGGCGATCTCAGCTCCGAGAAGGTACAAGAACAGGGGTTTCTGAAGGGAAAATTTCGTTAGCGGCTTTGTGCACTTTTTGGGATATATAAAATGTTAAACTCGCGTCAGGACACGTGACCTGATCGAAAATTCGTAAGACGGACACGTGATCTGAGACCGCCGGCGCGGCATAGTAGAGGAATTAGTATTTTATTTTATATTTTCGCGTCGCGGTAGAAAGAGACGGGGCACTCTTTCTACAAAACGTTTAAAAAAGTTTATAAACTCGCTAATATATCTTTATATTAGTAGGAAAATAAATGTATTTTATATATGACTATTTTATTATGTCTGGTACATTCGGTACAAAATATTTTTAAAGATGACATTTTATTTATAAAATATCAATATTTTATATAATTTTTTTCATTATTTTGATTTCTAAATTATCACTCTTAAAATTCAATTGATGACTTTAATAAGGACAATGTATACTCAGTCCACATACCTAGTTTTTAAGATAAACTAAATATTGACGTCGATTGAAGAGAATGCGCAGTGCAGTTTGCTGCCGCTTCTTCTGCACTCCGCTTTGGAAGCGGCATTAAACTTAGCCATAAGTAAATAAATTACTGATGTCAACATTTGTGTTTTTTTCCTTAGTTTTCAGTTGAACATAGGTAGGTATATGACATTTAATAAGTGTCCAAATAACCTAAATTCACAAATAAACGTTTTTGAACATTTTTACGTCTGCCAACCCTTGAGTGAAGCATAATATCACTTCCAATCCCTTCTCCAGGTGGACATCTCAGACAGCCGGTCGCTGGACAGCATCAGCCAGAGCAGCCAGATGAAGGAAGGCAAGCGCTCGGGCTCGCTGTCCAAGATCTTCCGCGGCCTGTTCAAGGGCAGCAAGCAGAAAGCCAAGCAGAAGTGCGCCGTGGACGCGTGAGGCAGCTAGTTAAGTGTACAGTGGCGACGGTGCGTGCTTCTAATGTATGACTTAGTATCGGAGTGTTCACATTGGATGTAGCTAGTTTTCCAGTGATAGTTCAGGTTTGGTTTTGTCCCGTAAATCTTTTCACAAGAATGCTGACTTTTAAAATAAAAAAAAGTACCCAAATAGTCTCAGTTCTGAAGGTATCATTTAAAAAAATATAATGCTGTTTTCATACTTCAAAACTTTAAAAAGGTGACGTGAAAAATTCTGAGGTTTAAGGATCGATTTATATGCGTCCGCCCGTCCCAGCAGTCTGGTGGCCGCGTTGCTTATTTATATGAAACTGCGCGTACTCCGCTGCTCTCCACACGTTAGATATATTGCTTTGTTTTAAATATTAAGCGGGTGCCGCTCTAACGAAAAACGTCGCTACTGCGCAAGCCATTAAGCTGCGCAGAACCATTAGGCGATTAGGAAAAAAGATGAAAAGTCTTAATACATTTTTGATAAAAAAAAATAAGAAAGGGAGCGACGTCCGAGATGTAAATATGAATATTGTCATGTGATAATTATTGTTTTTAATTTTTAATTCACATTCTTTATAATTGGAAAACGTAATTTGCATTATATACCCGATCCGACCCTGTCCATCATCTTATGTAATTTGTCCAGTAAATTTACTATTTCAGCGATAGAAATAGATACGTAAACATTATCATATGTTACTATAAGATAATATGGAACAATAACAGATGACGTAGGACTTCCGGTTAGAGAAACAATGGTGATAGTGTTGCATAAGTACTGTACATATATAATGTTGTAAACGAGACATTGACGTCCTCTGTAGGTCAGAGGTACTGCTAGTGCCTTTGCAGCACAGTCCCGGGTTCGATCCCCGGCCAGGTCATGATGGAAATTATCTTTTTCAATAAAGGGTCTTGGATGTTTATATATAAGAATCTATTATAAAATATAGTATCGTTGAATTAGTATCCCACGACAAAAGTTCACAACTTACTGTGGGTAAGAAAATATTTACACTTATTTATAAATTTGTATTATATTCTATAAATAAGAGTATATTTTGAGAGATTTTTAAAATTATGTTTTATGTAAAAATATTGTGAATGTGATACATTCTTTGTCACCAAAAATTCCCATAAAATGGAGGGTATATTTTTGATATTTGATAGATTTATAAAATCGTAAATATTGTATATATAATATTTTGTGAGTTACATTTACTGCATTTCATGAAGTAGAGCTGATTTATTTGTCGAAACACAATATAGTACCAACATATAGTATAGCCTGCCAAACTCATACAAATTGGCCCAGCCGGCCAACTAGTTTTCATCCAAGCACTAGTTATAATATTTGTTAAATCCTTTGAACGTCGTAGACACCTTTAGGGGTCGCATCGGAAACGACTTCTCAAGTTGTCCAAATTAGTTTGACATTGAAATTGGCCGCGACGCAGTGGGCACGCTTGTCAGTTTTTCTTGCGGCGTTCATAGTCTTAAGATTAATTGGATGTGGTCTAAGTGAGAAAATTTACTGCAATATTTTATGTTAGAACGGGGCACATCAGGTTTGCTCTCCATCATCTGTCTTCCTTATATCAGGATCGGATACGCTGCTTATTCGTTTTGGCATTTGTAAATATGTAAGATAAACAGCCGTGTATAGGGCTGGATTAACCCTACGCAACTGCCTATGGGCCAGCTGGGGGCCGCTACTGTCTATTAGAGTCAGTATAGAGGCTCTCTCATGCAGATCTGGGTCAAAAGAAAAAACTAAAATGTACCAGCTGCTTACGCTAAATATGGCCCTTGGGTCTTATGGCTCTAGGCCCTGTTTACCCTGTCAGGGATAAAGACGTTATAATGTATGTATAGGGCCCCCGCAAGTGTGTTAGAGCAGCTCCAATCAAACAATACAAATGGTTAATCCGGCCCCGCCGGCCTAGTTGCTAACTTACTGTACAGCGTTTTGATAGTCACTGCCAAATACATTGCGGCTTTCGTATGATTGACTATTTTTATTAGATATATAAAACGTAATGTATTTTGAAGTGACTATCAAACCCTTGTTAGCAAGTAAGCCGGCGTGCCGTATAGTATTAATGTTTTGAGATGTTGTGTTAGGAAGATTTATTACACGATAAGCCCTGCCTTAATATTTATTAGCGCGCGCCGCGGCCGCTCCCTATCTGTAACATCTGTAAATATACTGATTAGATTTGTCGTCTGTGTATTATTTCTATATCATGAGATAACGTAATTAATGAGGTGTTGATTTATTTTTAAACGAAGATTAAAACGAATCATGATTTCATCCGTCCATGCTGGTCTGAGAGAAAACAAGGCTATCAGCTGGTTTTCCCGCGGAGATGGTAAACGACGATCGAGGGAATCGGCGAAAATCTAAGGAATCATGTTAATACTTAATGCGGCTAGCAACTGATTATGATTCCATTTTCCACCTACACACCCAAATCGCCCAATGGAGACATAGGCAATGTTACCCCGCAAGTAAAAATTACAGAATAGTCATGTTAAGAATGGCGCATGAATTGGTTAAAAGACAGGGGAAATATGTTCGTTAGCATGGCCCGGCTTCCCCCTACGTACACAATGAAGGTTGTCAGAAATGCATGCTTACCACCAGATGGCGGCACTGTGTCGTAGAGTGTGTCAAATTGCTGATATTTGACAAGCAAGGGCAAATTGACACGTTGTTGACCAATAACAGTTGAACCCGACATCTCAGTGCTGCCGTCTCTCCCCCCCCCCCCCCCCCCCCCGCTGTTCACTCATTCCTATTGTTGGTACTAGTGCTAGCGATACACAAGGACCTCTCTCCTTTTTTTGTGTGTGGGAACAAAACATGATGTGTGTGAATTGTGTGTGTGTGGAAAATTTATTATTTTACAACGACTTGAGTATTATACAAGATAGCGGGCGAGAATGATATTCCCGCTCTTAACAACGCGACATTATATCCGATCCAAGAAGGGACATGGCCTCGCTATTGCTAAACTTTTGGGCAAGCTAATTAGGACCCGCCCTGGCCATGCATGGCTCGCAAATCTCTTAAGTGCATTATTATTATGATGTTTAATAACTTTTACCGGTGTAATCATTACTAATGAAATAACACTTGTAATAACATATAATTTTAGGTATATTTTACAAATAATGCTTCAACCATATCATATCTGGAGGAGCCCAAACTTGCTATGTATTGAAAATGATTTTTATTTTAATATTAAACAAGTGATATAATGATGAGATATATTTTTATTTATTCTTTTTAACTACATACCGAAGGAAAAAAACAAGTAATATATAACATGAAAATATATATCTTTATTTAAATCTATCAAGATATAGTAACAGAATGTATTCGTACAAAATGATCTGCGCCTGCGCTGGCTAGTAGGAGAGATGTGCAGTCTGTGGCGTGAGGCCGGAACATCAGGCGCTTCACGCTCAGGTGGTGCGCCGCGCTGCAACAAACCATTGGCCTGGTACAACAAACCATTGGCCTGGTACAACAAACCATTGGCCTGGTACAACAAACCATTGGCCTGGTACAACAAACCATTGGCCTGGTACAACAAACAGTGGTCGAATCCACATACTTATACATCGCGATACTCAAAATGGCCTAGTACAAGACTGATTCATAGACAAGGTTACCATATCATTATACAAAAGTTTACTACAAAAACTAAGGCTCTGGTATAGGGATCCTGATGTATAAAGCCAAAAGTCAAAGATTTTTTATCCAAAATTGGATACATGTATCTCTTTTGAACGTCATATTATTGTTATATTTTTTTAATATATGCAAAATCGAAATACAACTAGCGTTTCGGAACGACGACTGCTGAGAAGAATACGCCGAAAGAAACTCAATCCAGACTTGGGGTCCCTATGTGCCTAAATTTATATTAATTGCTATAAATACACTTGAATAAATAAATATATAAGGAAAAATCAAAAACACATCCTCATATACACCCCCACACAATGAAACCTCTTCCATGCGAACTTTCTTGCAAGGTAAATCAAACTCTTGCTTGCAAGGACGCTGTTCTTCTTGATTATCTGTGGTTTGACGTCTAAGTGATAAATTAGCAGCTTTTTGACAAAATTTTGAAGAAACCAAATTGCGTGACGGAATCGCACAGTAAGGGTTCCGTTCCGTTTTTTTAAAGTATTTTCAATTCTTGAATATGCACACTGCCATGCTGGTCTCGGAGAAAAGAAAAAAACGTAGAATGTGCCAGCTGCTTCTCTTCCCGCGCAGATCGTAAAAGCCGATCGAGGGATTGGGCTAAAATCTGCGGAATCATGTCAATAGGCGATGCGGTTATAGGTTGCTAGCTAGGACTAGCTCCGTGGCGCAGCGGTCAACACGCCTGCCTGCGACACGGAGTGACCGGGTTCGATCCCCGGCCAGGTCAAGATGGAAAATGATCCTTTTCAGATTGGCCTGGGTCTTGGATGTGTATCTATATATGTATTTGTTATAAAATACAGTATCGTTGAGTTAGTATCCCATAACACAAGTCTCGAACTTACTTTGGGGCTAGCTCAATCTGTGTGATTTGTCCGTATATATTTATTTATTTATCACTATTTGATTCCGTTTTCCATCTACACGCACTCCAACACGCTAAATGTGGCCATAGGCACAGGGCCAAGGTCTATAAGAATAGACCTTGGCCCTGTCTGCCCCGCAAGGTAAAAAGACGTAAGACTATGTATGTATTGAATACGCACCTATTATCCATCTCGTAAAGCAAACTCCAATTCTTATCATGAAATCTGTAAAGGTTGATTTGGCCGCAATCCAAGCCCACAGCGAGCACCCTGGCGCCCTCCATCGTCAGCGGCGCGAAGGCGAGCGCTGTGACGGACGCGTGGGCTTCTAGCGGGGTGCCGAGAAGGGCGTAGGAGCCGAGAGATGATTGGCTACGCGTAGAAGTTTCTGACCATACGCAAACCTGAAAATAGTTTCATCATCATCATCAGGTCCTTTTTAGTCTCCACTACAGGAGCAAGACCCTCTCTGTACTACTAGAGCCATACTTGGCCAGAGCAGCCAGAGGACTTGGCCTACACTCTCCACGCTGGCCAGACAGGTTGGAGACGTCTCAAGCTTTTAAACATCTGAAAAAGTTTAAATATGAATATTTGTGCGCAACGATTTTGAACTTTCGGACCTAAGACATAAGGTTGATTTTATTTTTGAACACTGTTTATGGACAGTATAAGATTATCATACATGTGCGTGGGCATAAAGCTAAATTATTCTGATCTTTGTTCTATTTACATTCAAGCAACTTTAATCCTTATTTCTTCCGAGGTAAAGGTGATTTTGACTTGCTTACTAGATCCTGTCTTTAACTAACACATTGTTATCATGTGCCACAAAAACATTCCTATCTTCATCCTATATATCTTGTTATTGCTCGCGACCATGACAAGCTTATTTGAGTCTTAAACTGTAGAACATAAAGTTGATTTTCATTCACCTTTCCTTCTCTAGATCCGGTAGCAAACATACTGCTGTCATGCGCCCACGCACAGCACCAGATGATCCTTGTATGCACGCCATTATTCTTGTCAGTACTGGCGACGGTGACAAACCTATTTAAGCCTTCTCTCCGGCGGTGTAAGGTCCATCTTCGGTCGCGGGACACCGAGAGGAGGTACTGGCTGTCTGGGGAGAACGCTAGCTGGGTGACGGTAAGCTGGTGGGATATTAGCTTTTGTATTTGGTGCCAGTTTGATGTATCCCTGAAATAGATTAATGATTATTAAACGTGATAACGTCTTATAAATCGATGAACACCGGCTGCATGCACGAATAATGTCACGTTCCATTATTATTATGGTTGTTAGTGTAGGTAGTGTTTTTGTTTGTTATTATCATTATGTATCTCTCTTCCATCGTTATCACGTAAAATTATCGTTCGTTAACCGACTTTAAAGACAACCCATGTTTTTTAGCCTATTAGGGTATCACACTGCTGGGAAAAGGCATCCCCTTTTTGTCTCCAGTCATTTTTAGGGTTTCGTACCCAAAGGGTAAAAACGGGACCCTATTAATGTCGCTCCGCTGTCCGTCTGTCTGTCAGCCGGCTGTATCACATGAACCATGATAGTTAGACAGTTAAAATTTTCAGATGATCGCTATAACAAATGCAAAAAAATATAATAAAATAAATATTTAAGGGGCTCTCACACGTGATTTATTTTTGCTTGTTTTTGCTCGATATTGATAACGGCAACTGGTAGACGCTTGAATTATTCACAGAATATTTAGTTATATATTCACTTTAAAAATAAAATTAATATTAAAGGGGGGTGCAAAAATGCCGTTTTTATAGATAACGGTACGGAACCCTTCGTGCACGAGTCCGACTCGCACTTGGCGGGTTTTTTTCTATTATATAGGACGGCTATCGAGCAAGCGGGTCTCTGATGGTAAGTGATCACTGCTTCGCTGTGCATCGACAACTGCAACACCCGGGGTGTGACAAGAGCCGGCCTTTTGAAGAAGTAGGGGGTAGGAAATGGTGAAGAAGAGCCTCCGGCTCTCTCACCAAACGAAGCATAAAAAGCGGTAAAGCCTCAACTCAAACGTCGGTTTTCTATGAGAGTGTGGTACTTCTCCGGATGAACTAGCCCATTCATGCACCTAGCAAAAATGAATTTTGCCGGTAGCGTGGCTCTACCACGATGGAAATGGTATCTGTTCACATTCGACCATCAAAGTGTATCCCACGCAGTGTATGTTGAATCCGTTGATCTTTCGTAGTGAATCGTTCGTCTGTTATTGGAGATCGAATAACCAAATGTAAGTAAGACGATATAAGCGCTGTTCACACGATGGCCCATCTAATGAACTGCCCCTATTTCCAGTGCTGTAGAAGACTTGATAAAGGCAAATAATCGTGCCGTCGAAGTGGCCAAATTTTGGTGTAACTTGATATAACTTAAAGTTTTGGACCCTTAAAGGGGTGATTCAGCCCATCGATATGAACAACTTATTCTATGGGACCAATGCTGGGAAATCAAAAAAAATGGGCAGTTCCATACAAAAAAATTCGGCCGCCTGGTCATATTGTATGAGAACGTCAAAAAATTTTTGAATTTCCAGCATTGGTCCCATAGGAAAAGACCCTTTAAGGGTCCAGAACGATAAAAATTTCACCGTGTATAGCTATTTTGACTCGAAAAGAAGAAGAAGTAAGGCAAAACAAAGAAGTGAAAGAAACATTATGGACGTTACCATAACACCGGCGCCGCGTGCTCAGGCGTCGCGGCGCGCGCGGCCGACGCGAGGATCGCGCCGTCGGGCGACGCGTCCAACGCGTACACTTCGTACCCGTGCCCGTACAGCTTTTGGGTCTCTGGCCAGAGGGTATTCTGCATTAAAGTTTCTTCTGTTGGGGGCTCTGCGGGAGAAAAAAACAACTGCTAAACTGTATAAAACCGATTTCCCGACCTAGTGGAAACAGAACTAGTCTCAGCGTCAGTTGTCAGTCAGATAAATAGTTTAAGGCTGGTTTTACAGTCACGCTTACCGCCCGCGCGGATTGTAAGCGCGGCCCATAAGCACTCAGATGACCCGATCTAAATTATAAAACGCGTTAAGTGCCACGCGGTTTGCCGCCTCGTTCAGTCGTGATGACAGTATGCATACACGCGTCCAATCGGCGTGACTGTGTAACGCACCCTGGACGCTGCGACTCCTCGCCCGCGCGCGGTTGAAAAGCGCAGCCGAAATAGCGTTAGTATGGGGAGTAGATCAACTATACTATTTAGAATTTGATAGGGCGTATAGATTTAAGGCCTTTATATAAACTATAAAAATGTAATCTAAAATATAATAATTGAAAATGCTTTATATTGTTAGTTCTAGTATGAATATCTGTCAAATGCAGCACGTAATGTCCTCTGTGTATAGTTGCCGAACTCTAGTATGTATGATAAATAAATAAATATATATGGACGAATCACACAGATTGAGCTAGCCCCAAAGTAAGTTCGAGACTTGTGTTATGGGATACTAACTCAAAGATACTATATTTTATAACAAATACATATATAGATACACATCCAAGACCCAGACCAATCTGAAAAAGATCATTTTCCATCTTGACCTGGCCGGGGATCGAACCCGGTCACTCCGTGTCGCAGGCTGGCGTGTTGACCGCTGCGCCACGGAGCTAGTCGTATGAGATGTCATGGAAATGTCAAAGATGAGGAAAATAATTACTCCTCATGTTATTAACAAATTTTCCACCTACTTTTAACATTTGATCCCCTGACGTTGACATGTACAGTCAGGCAGGTAAAACTGATCCCTCTAAAAACAGAATTAAATTGAAGGGAACATTTATCTGCGCCCGATTGTACCTAGGACCTAGCAATGCAGTGTAATAATGTGTTGTCGACTCTACAATACCTTTTAAGTCGACGGGCACAAAGTATCCATCGTTTTCTTCGTCAGCCTCTGTGTCTGCGAACACCGCCTTGTTGGACAGGCCTAGCGACGGAACAGATGCACCTTCTGGGCCTAAATGGAAAAACTTATTCATAAATCAATCAATGAGAAATAAAACTATAAGGCAGATTTTAAAATTATAGTATGACCTCGTTTTATATTTTTGTTTCCTTAAAATAATATCGCTTTCTAAGAAGAAAAAAAAAACCGGCCTAGTGTGAGTCGGACTCGTACGAAGAGTTCCGTACTAGAGTATTAAGTTTGAAATGATTAAAAATATTTTTATTATATAAGTGTGCGACATTTACGTATTAATATACGGTTATCAGACTAAAAGTACAATGTCACAGATTATTATATAATAATATAATTAATAAATAAATAAATAATAATAAATATATACGGACAAATCACACAGATTGAGCTAGCCCCAAAGTAAGTTCGAGACTTGTGTTGTGGGATACTAACTCAACGATACTATATTTTATAACAAATACATATATAGATACACATCCAAGACCCAGGACAATCTGAAAAAGATCATTTTCCATCTTGACCTGGCCGGGGATCGAACCAGGTCACTCCGTGTCGCAGGCTGGCGTGTTGACCGCTGCACCACGGAGCTAGTCCTGTGTTATATGTGGTATAATTACCTGTGGTATCACAATCCTCTAGCTCCTGTCCAGTAATATTCTTGAAGTTATTGAGGAAGTTGTGCGGCGCTCGGAACACCCGCACCACTTTCTCCTCGGCGGACGAAGCCAGGGTATTGTTAGGCAACAGCGCGAGAGACGACATGTCGTAGCCGTGGACTTGAGGGCGCGCGATCTCGTGCCATTCCACACCTAGACCTGCCAAAAACAAGGTACAATCAGCCACCGAGATTTTTTTCTTGAATTTTCTCTTAAAATAAAGTATTTACGTCGTCGGACGAGGAATGCTGCCCTGCCGTCAGACAGTGCAAACTAGCACGGAGGGTAGAAACAATTGTTTTGACCACTTATAACTGGTGAATAGCAAACAAGCAAGTTAATTACCCACACTTTAGGTTTTTTCTAACATAAGTTTTGTACACTCGAACAAGTTATTCGGTTTGCAGGGCACACACGCATCATTATATTTCAATGTGCGCGTTCTGAATGGCCGCGGCCCTAATAATACGCAGGTTCATTTGTGTGGGAATCCTTTTATCTAAACACACACCAGCACATCACGTCTTTTCAACCATGTCATTTAAGATAAACAAGTTTAATTTGTTACAAAACAACTTTTCGTAGTAAAATGTTATTCGTAATTTCAACACATGGCATTATAGCTATGGTAGTCCAGTGGCTAAGATAACCGACTACTAATTCTTATACTACGGTATTGACCCCGAGTTCGAGTCTCACTAGGATGACTTAATTTTTGTTTGATTATTTTTTGTTGTTGTCTCATAGAAATCGTCAGAAATAAGCATTAATGTAACTTGACAATTATTTGCATTGCTACCCACAGATTAAGAGATTATTCAACTCGGTTTATATTTGTTGAGGGTCTTGAGTATTTTTTATAAGTGCACTTGTTCAATAGCATCGAATAGGAACGCAGCTCTGCTTTGAGCAATTACATAATATAATTTTAAGTATCTTATTTTGTAAAAATCATGGAGAATACACACATAAGCATAATCAAAAGGACGGAGATAGTCATTTTATATGAGCAAAATGTTTCAATAAGTGAAATCGCTCGGCGCTTAATGATAACGGTAAGTATTTTTTATTACCTACATATTGATACAAAAAAATTATGACTATGAATGAGCCATCTTGTTAACTTCCAATTTGGATATAGGTAATACTTAATACTGCGCAGTTTTTATACCTAAAATTAAGTAAATAATAATTATTATTTTGTTTCATATCTTCCGCAGAGACGAACTGTGCAATTGTGGGTGCATAGATATGCGGACTCAGGGCACATTGACCACGTTCGGCCTGGTCCAAAAGGTGGCAGCTATACTGATGCATCACGCCGTCATCGTGACATAGTAGCTGCACATTTGGAAGATCCATTCAAGACTACGCGTTCGACGGCAACCGTAAAGGGGGGTGTCTCTTCAGACAGTGCGAAATCATTTGCGTGCTGGTGGTTTAAGGTGTAGAAGACCGGCTAAGAAAATGTTACTTAGTGATGTGCATAAGTGTGAAAAACTAAGATTCGCAGAACAATATAAAAATTTCGATTGGTGCAACAATGTTGTGATATTTACGGATGTAAAGTCTTTTAAATCGGATAAGGATGGACGTAAAATTTTGTGGCGAAAAACGGGAACGCTATAACGTTCTTCCATGTCGATCTAGCGGCCGACAGATATGTGTTGGAACATGGTTGCAGGTATGCGGGATAGGTTAGAATTAATTATAAAAAGTCAAGGATCACCGATAGGTTATTAAATATTTTCTTTGCTTTCTATACCCCAATCTTAGATATTTAGTTTCATTCCAAAATGTTTATAAAAAAAAAGGTCGATACATAAAAGAGAGATGTTTATTGTTATTGACGTTTTTCCGTAACGTCAATTAACATGTTTATTCTCTCACATGTGGCTGACCTGCTTATAAAAAGATCGCTTGATAATTACGCCATTCTTGTCCGATTCTGTAGTTAGGTAAATAAATATATAAATAAACATGGCAGTAGGAAAAACGACTACATATATATTTCAGTTTAAATTATTTTGTAGAAGTATTTCTCCGTCAGCAGTATGCTATACCTATACTGACTTATGTATAAAAGACAGTTACTCAAGTTACTTATTTAAGATTATGTTTAAATTATTTTGTAGAAGTATTTATTCCTCAGCAGTATACTATTACAGAGTTATGTATAAAAGACAGTTACTCAAATTACCCATTTATTATTATGTATGAAGTAATCTACTTAGTAATTAATTGCTTTACTATAAAATGATCCCGTTCTGTTATTTATATACTTACTTACTTATATTTAAATTGAATAATAAATAAAACTGTGCAATAAAAGACTATATTTTTTTACGTAACCTCATTTCCTTTTATGCTAATTAGCTTCAAACATGAATAAACACTGAAAAATATCGAAACAACGAATAAAAAGAACATACGAATAAAATGTATATTTTATTCGCAAATTTATAAGCACTAGGCAGAATAGAACCAGCAACTTTCACATGACTTAAGTTGGTTCCCTAGAACACTCTGCCAATCAAGTTGCTGACTAACTCGGCGAAATTATTGATTATCCTTTGACACTAAACGTATCGTGTCGCTAGATGTCGCTAGATATTTATGCATGTGTTGAATGAAACGAAATCATTGATTGTAAGATTTACCCACACAAGTGTTGCAAGATTTTTATTTATTTATTTATTTATTTAGGAAAACCAACAGCTTTTACACAGAAAATTAGACAATGGTTATAGTCATTTATACAGCCAATAATAGGTTTTCACAGTTATACTAAGTGTTAAGTTGTACAATTATTTTGTAACTATTTTTTAAAAGAGGAAATAAGGAGCTATCTAAAATCAGCAGATGATTAATTAGATTGAAACAATCAGTGTTGATGAAAAATAGATTAAATTAATGTTCATTGACAAAAAGGTCTCATTTTTGCAGAGCAAAAGTGGACCAATTCAAAGTTCAAGCATACAGGTAATTTTTTTTTTAATATGAACAATTATGTGCAAAAATATTCATAACTAATGAGTCTTATAATAGTAATAATAATTATAACTATAAAATAAAAATAAAAAATTTGAGGCTATCGCTGGTGATTCTACCTATTTTATATTGTTAGGTCGTTCTAGTTGCCTTTTAGAAGCTAGGGTGAGTCATGCACCACCCCCCGAGACATTGCATCCTAAACCAAGTTTATTGAAAAGTTTTAACTTTAATGACTTTTTATTATAGTGGAAAATATCAATTTCTGAGAACATTTTATTGTAAGTTCTGCATATCCGTGCAAAAACTGAGTTTGTTCCGTAGTTTGTACAGTACACGGGAATGTGAAACAGGGCAGTCTTCCTACCACGACGCCTCGGGACATTAAGGGTAATGGAGCTGAGCATGTGAGTGCAGTCAATATTGCCATTAATTATATCATGAAGTAGCAAGGTATCTAATATTATGCGTCTCTGCTCCAAGGTCAATAGTCCATTATTTAAACAGTTACGTTCGTAATTATCGTGTTGTATTTTTTGTCTATAATTTATAAATTTTAAGAAACGTAATTGAATATTTTCTATTCTGTCTTTATATATTTGATAATAGGGCGCCCATATGGAGCTAGCATATTCTAGGATACTACGTACATATGCGTAATAGATGGATTTAATGCAGCGATTGCTTTTAAAATTATGACATACTCGTTTAACAAAACCCAAGCCCCTATAAGCTTTAGATGTAATATAATCAATATGTTTATCCATTATAAATTTACTGTCAATGTATACTCCGAGATCTTTTATGACATCGACTCTTTCTATGGGTAGACTCTGTAACTGGTATGTATATAAAATAGGATTTTGTTTACGGGTAAAGCTTATTGTCTGACACTTTTTCACATTGAATGTTATGTTGTTTTGTTTGTAATAATTTTCTAGGGATAAAAGGTCTTTTTGGAGATTTTGACAGTCGTCAGCAGATTTTATCTGCAGGAAAATTTTCTTGTCATCTGCGTAAAGAAGATGTTTTGCATTTGAGAAACACGAGTGAATATCGCAGAGATACGCATTATACAGGAGGGGTCCCAGGTGAGAGCCTTGGGGAACTCCCGAAGGAATGTTAACGTAATTTGATTTGTAACCGCCAACCACTACTGCCTGTGATCGCTTCGACAGATATGATTTTAGCCAGCGCAACAGGTCCCCATGAATACCCAGCCTCTCGAGTTTCTGGATCAGGATAATGTGGTCCACGCAGTCGAAAGCTTTTTCGAAATCCGTATACACCACATCAACCTGACCACCTCTCTCCATATGCGTGAGTACATATGCTGAAAATACCGCGAGGTTTGTGGTTGCAGACCTGCCCTTCATAAATCCGTGTTGATGTTCAGATATGCCAGATTTGATTGTGGGATAAATTACATCATAGATAATCTTCTCCGCGATTTTACTGAAACAATTAAGTATAGAAATAGGTCTATAGTTTTCTATTTTGCTCATACTACCCTTTTTGTGAATAGGTACGATATGAGCTTCTTTCCAGATGTTCGGAAAGACGCCCTCTTTCATTGATCTATTTAGTAATATACTTAGAGGTCTAGCAAGTGATTTTGCCGAGTGTGCAACAAAATATGGATGTATGCCGTCACTTCCAGCACCCTTAGAGGTGTCAAGAAATTTCATCACTTGGAGGACCCGAGCTTCGCTGACTGTTAATGTGTAAATATCAGATGATGAGCTATTGCATTCATAAGTTGTTAATATTTCGTTTTGATCAGCGTTTTGCTGTTTAGCAGATGGTTGCAGGAAAACACTTTGAAAAAAATTTGAGAAACCATTCACGATGTCATCTCCTTTAGCGTATGTTTGCGTACCATATGTAAACTTATGAGGATATGATGAACACTGTCTCTTTGATTTTATGTAAGACCAGAGTTGTTTAGGATTGTAAGTAATGAGCTGTTCAGAGGATTCGGTAAATTTATTAAAACATTCCTTTTCTATTTTTTTAAACCTCTTTCTTAGTAGTGTGAATTCATCGTAGTCTCTTGGGTTGTTAAAACGTTTCCAGCGTTGATGTATTTTAGTTTTTTCCTTAAGTATGTTTATTAGAGCTTTGCTGTACCATGTTGGATATTGTGCATGTTTAGAATTTTTCCGTGTAGGGACAAACAATTGAAGACACTCATAAAGTTTATCATAAAAGGAAAGCGTCGCAACGTCAACCGATCCTTCCGCAAGAAGACATTCCCAGTCAACATCTGATAGATATTGATTTATTTTATCATAATCTGCCTTACGTACTTGATATTTAGTGCTACATTTTTCCTTGAGTGGGCTCACAAAGATGTCCTTAATGTCAATAATCAATGTTGTATGAGCGTTGTCTTCCGGCAAGAGAGGATCGGAGCTTTTGTTTAAATCAATATTAAAATTTGAAAAGACTAGATCCAATATGTTTCCATAGGGATTACGAAAAGTGTTATATTGTGCAAAATTATGGAGGTGCGCTATGTTGACAAGTTCCATTCCTGCTTCCTGAATTTCTATCGAACCTTGTTTTTGGAACGTGGGACCTTTACTGTCCCATTTTATATTTGGTAGATTAAAATCGCCTAATAGAATGATTTTGTCATTAGGATGCGATGTACAAATAGTATTCAGAGTGTTAGTAACTGAATTTAGATTGTTTTTTTGATTAGGTGGACCTCCCGGAATATAAGTTACACCTATGTGTATATTGTTTGTTTTAAATGTCGATGAAGATGAAGAGTTACATTTTAAAACTCGTGATGGTATAGTTAGCCATATCATATCTGTAGGAGGTCTTGACCACTCAAAGCGGGCTTCTGCACATAAATCGGTTTTAATACAAATCAAGACTCCACCCCCACCTTTCTTATCTGTATTTATTAGGTCCCTATCACACCTGAGTATGTGGTACCTTTCATCGCAGAATTCTCTGCTAAAAATGTCTTCGCATAACCAGGTTTCGGTCAGAACTATAATATCATAATTATTTGCTAGGATATTTCTTAATAGATTGGAGCACTTTGTGCGCAGCCCGCGCACATTCTGATAATAGATCTGTAGATTATCCATAAGTGTTAGGAGGTTGGCACCATTGTACTTTGGTGAGTATATTTTTTCCTTATGTTTCTTATGTTGTTGTTAGGAATATATGATGTGAAGGCATAGCAGATAAAATAAGATGTGGGTTGTAGAGTCTGGTTGTAGTACAATCTTGGTTTTGGTTGGAATTGAGGTTTAACTATATAGAGAGTTACTTTAGTTTTGAGTTTAGGTATAAGTTTGAGCCTTAGCTTTATTTTAGATTTGATTGAGAGTTTGAGTTTGAGATTATATTTGGGGATTTTAAGTTCGGGTATAGAGTTAAATTCATTCTTGAGTTTAAGTATGATTCTAAGTTGGAGAACAAGCTTGTAGTTTTTTACGAGTTTTGATTTGAGTTTAAGTTTGAAATTGAGCCCAATCCTGATATTAATTTTACGTTTGGGATTATGTTTAAGTGCAAGTATGTATTTGAGTTTAAGTGTGAGTTTGATGTTTTTGAGTGATAGTATTAGTATTATTTTTTTAAGAATGAATACGGATCTAGGATTAAGTTTTTGTTTAGATTTTTTAGCTTTAATTTTCAGTTCAAGATTTTACTCAACTTCAAATTTGAGTTTGAGTTTAAGTTTGAGTGTGAGAGATAGTTTGGGTTTAAGTAGAAGTTTTAATTTAAGCTTGAGTGTAGGTATGAGCTTGGGTTTAATTTTGCGTATTAGTTTATATCTGAGCCCGAGCTTTAGACAAAATTTGAGTTTAGGTTTGAATTTAAGTGTAAGTATGAGTTTGAGTTCAAATGAGAGTCCAAGCCTGGGTATAAGTGTTTGTATTTGTTGTTTTGGTCTGGTTTGATGTGTGAATTTAGGTCTAAGTTTGAGTTTAAGTTTTTGTGTCATTATTATAAGTGTAAGTTTAAGATGTATTAGTTTAAAATTATGTTTTTGTTTTATTTCCAGTTTGAGTTTAGTCTTTAGATTAGGTTTGAGTATTAGGTAAGGATTAGTATTACGTGTCTTAGGGGATATGGGTACAATTCTGTGTATAAGTATAAGTTTAGAATCAGGTTTTATTAATTGTACTTTATGTGCGAGTTGAGATTCTGTTACATACTTAAAATATGCATTATATTGTTTTATTGTGAAGAATGAGTTTAGTTTCAGCTTCGGTTTAAGCTCTGGCAGGGTTAAGGGGGCAAGTTCAAAAATTTTGCAATTGGCTGTGAACCCTGTCCTAAAACAAAAATCACTGGTACAACTACTTGCCCACTGCCCATGAACATGAGATAAAAGAGATGATTGCAGACTGTGGCAGAGTAAGCTTGTTCCGTTCCCATTTATATGCTCCAAGGGGCAGTAGAGATATATCTCATTACAGAGGGTGTAATGTATTTGGTTATAATGCAATGTATGAGGTATATGTGCATGACTCACCCTACCTTCCGTGATAATCTTGTTTTTAAATGAAAAAATGTTACCATTATGTAAAATAGGTATGCAGCAATTAATGGTTATTTTCCACCTAAGTAATATTGAAAACACAAAACATAATTCCACACAAATATTCACTTTATCTTGGTGAGGTCTTCCTCGCATTTGATGAGGACCGGCGGTGACTTGTCGTTGCGCCTCACATAAAGACAATTTTTTATCCACACATATGTGAAGTTGCGAGACTTCGCTATGTCTTTCACTTTTTTAAAGAGTGATCTGTTAATATTGGTCAAATGTTCATTTACATAGATTCGCCGGCTGTCTCCTGGCAGGTCCAGATCCTTTGTTGTTAATCCACGGGTCTTTCGCAGTCCAGAGATTATTCCATCCTTGTGTTCTCTAGCCTTGAACTTGACTACAATCACTTTTGGGCGCCCTGCAACCGTCTGTCTTGGCTGCACTCGAGTGACATGGTCGATATCATCCTTGCTGAGGCTTACACTTGCTCGTTGTGCTATTTTAGCAATGAGGCTAGGTAGGGATTCGTTCTTTGACTCAGGAACCCCTACAATTTCAAGGTTGTTTAACCGTTCCCTTTGTTGGTATGTGTTGACTTCATTTATTGGACGGCATATTCGCCAGTGTGATGTTGACTTGCACACGAACAAAAGGGGTGCATACCGAATACATTTGCTGACTGTACTAGTATCATATAGACTTGTATTGTGAACTGTACAGTCTGCAATAAATCATTATTATTATTATAATATTAAAATGAAAATATATATTCAGAGAGATTTTAATTAAGACTTTCTAAATATACATTTTAATGTCAATATTATTTTTAGTTTAAGAGAAAATTCAAGATATAGGTTGAGGCCGAGGTCAGGTATCTCGGTGGCTGACTGTACGTACATATATGGACAAATCATACAGATTGAGCTAGTTACAAGGTAAGTTCGAGACTTACGTTATGGGATACTAACTCAACGATTCCATATTTTATAACTAGCTCAATTCGGTTGTATTTTTTTAATGTTTGTGACATCAAAACTTCGTCATTTATGAACGATGTTAAATGCTTTCAAATTGATCCCATTATTTTTTTATTAATTTCATCAAAATTGGTTCAGTAGTTTTATCCTTCTTTGTACAAAGAAGTAAGCATACTGGCACAGAGCTGATGGAATGGCACTTGCAACACCAGAGGTGCCACTTGCCACCCAAAAATTTAAAAAGTTTTTACTTGTAAACCTACCGTCCGGTCTTTTCCAAGGTGCGTGTAGCCTCGTGGTCTGATCTGTACACACGCTGACGAGATAGCGGCCCTTGGCCTCCCACCTCACATCCTCCACGGAGTTAAAGTGCCCACCGCAAACCACTGACGGTTCCCATTGACCTGTTTCCTGTAAAATATTATAAAATTACCATAATTTCACCCTGGTACTGCTCTGTTACAATTACCTGTTTATATTTATGAGAGAAAAATATTCATATTATAAATGTACCTTGAACAGTGTCCATATATGGAACGATCCATTATACCCATGCCCCAAGAAGCGCTCCCCTTTGGGACCAAACCGGCTGCCATAGAAGCCCAGTCCGTTGCCCCCCACCTCCCCCACGCGGACTCGCTCCGTCCAGGCTCCCTCTCCTTCGCCTTGCGTAGGAGAAGACTCGGGTTCCCAGATGATGAGAGTTTTGTCGAGCGAGGAGGATAGCAGGCGGAATACTGGCTGCCTTTTGTCTAGAAAAAAAATTACCAAGTTTATACTTTGTTTCACTTTTTCCTTTAAAATTGATCAAAAAACTTGCAAGATTTGGTTACATAAACTACACGTTACATCCACAGACGATGTTTATGTAAACAAATCTTGCAAGTTTTTTGATCAATTTTAAATTGCAAAAATAATAAAAATTGTTGAAGATAGAAAAGTGCCCTGAGGGATACAATCTCTTTGTGGGATTTCTAATAAATTAGCAAAGAATAATTGATTCAATTAGGCTAATAATTAATCCCAGGTTATTTGTTGTCAATGTCTGGGTCATCATTTTGGGCCTTAATTTAGATAAGTTGTGGTCCCTCATCATTTAACTTACCAAAATCAAAATCAAAATACCTTTGTCAATATATGGATGCCATTGGACTCCATATACCCATCCCTCATGGCCGGCCAACACTGCATCTAGCTTCACAGACCAATCACAGCTGTATGCATTGAAAAGTTTCTCCTCCACTCTGATCTCGGAGGAGGCTTCTTGAGGTATGTGCTGTTGGATGCGCCACAGACGAATGTATGTGTCTTGTGAGGCCGACGCTAGTAATATTGTGTTGTTTTCTGAAATACAAAATGCAACCTTTCAATGTCCATATTTGACTTATTTTTGTCCAGACTTAATAAATGATTCAGAATAAATTGACATATTGGGCTGAGAAACGAATTCAAGTATTCATGCTTCAAAACTGAACTTAAACAATTTTGCTTTTTTTTACAAAACTGTAGAAGTAGTTATTGTATTTCTGGAATTTCAGTGTCATTATAATGTGTACAGGATATTTACCTAAGTCCAGAACATCCATCCCTCTGACCCAATCCTCATGCCCGACTAATGTGTGAACCCTATGGTACTCATCACCGGCAAACACATGAATTTTGTGGTCATCCAAAGCACAGAACAGCACAGGCTGGTTGACAGCAGGTAGGAGATGGGCGTGTAAGGTGAGACAGAGCCCTGAGTTGAGGGTGATGGTCTGCTTCAGGGCTGTGACTCCTAAAAATAGAAATAATTAGCTTATTAGTGCCTAACAATACATAGACTTGTAGTTCTTTTGATAAAGATAGAAAATATATAAATATTTGAATATTTCTTAGGGCTCAAGCAACTTCCAAGTATTGATTCTGTTTACCACAGGGGCAAAATCTGTTTCTTATGATTTTAATTAACCCGTCAATCACGGAAACGCAGACACAATGGAGTTTTTATTGTTATGCGGCCAGATCTGGCCTCTCGGGGGCTGAAGGATTAAAATTATCTTTAAGGCTATATTATTATAGAAGAGTGAAGATAATAGGACTCCTAATAAGACATGACAATTTGATCAAAAACATCATAGAAGGAAAGATAGAAGGAAAAAGGGGACCAGGAAAGCCGAGACACACTTTTATAAAACAAATAATAAAGGTTACTTCTTATAGAGAAGTAAAGGAACTGGCGGAAGACAGAGAGGAATGGAAAAAGCTCCACTGACGAGCACAGCTCTTAAATTTGATGATGATTTATGAGGCTTCAGGAAGTAAATCATCAAATCACTACTATCTTTTGGACAAGGCTCATTTTTACAAATAACATACCATTGCATCTTTCCCAGACTTTTACCATAGAGTCAATAGCAGCTGTATATACAATCAGATCATTATTTTTAGTGTATATTCCATAAATACATGTCACCCCCTCCACGTGTCCTATCAGGGAGCTCGTCACCTTCCATTTCCCGTCCTCCAGAGACCAGATTGCAGCAGTTTTGTCAGCTGAACAAGACACAAACTCTGTGCAGGTGCCATCTGGCTTTCGGACCCATTTTACAGAGTTTACTGTGGAGCGGTGATGGCTTAGTACCATCAGCGGGCCTTTGCCTTTTATATTCTGAAATTTAATAAGTAATTTAATAATACAAAAATAGAAAAGAAAGCGGAGTTCTTGGCGGGAATTTGGGCGGAATGCACGGCTTTTGTTTTAGATTGTTTTGCAAATTGTTTCTAGTGGACTTTATAATGTGAAATCAGTGTAATTTGGTGTTATAAATACCCATGTTTATGATCAAAGTGTGGAATTACTAAAATAGTGTTATGGTGCAGCTCTAGTGAGATTTACTTAGCGGGCTGGTGTTTGCTCGCCTCGTTTATGATCAAACCAGTGGATTCGTGGGAATTGCCACCAGGGGCTCCGTCGAAATTAACGAACTGAATTACACCATCATTTCGTTGATACACAAGCAAAAATAACTAGACACTGGCTAAAATAAGCTCCTTAATGAAGTTTGAGGGCCAAAAATAAAAAGAAAGCATTTCAAATTACTTTTCTACTTATTATATCCTAAGCCATCTGGATAATTAATAATTATTAATAATATGTGTGATTTGTCCGTATATATTTATTTATTTATAATGTTTTATAAGTTTATTGAATTAATAGCAATGTAATATCAAGAAATTTAAGAAGTTAATAACATGCGGAACACGCCACAGAATATTGTTTTTATGGATTTACCGTGTCGTAAATAACAACAGCATATGAAGCGCCAAAACAAATGATTCCCTCATCGTTCCAGTCCACAATTTCTGGTGTGCGATTGCAGGCGACTGACGTGTACACTGGGTTTATAGTCACACTCATTTTTTACATTTAAATAAGTTTAATTTATCTTATTTAAAAATCTTTGCATGTTGTCTTTTCAATAAAAACAAAGTTTGAGGTTAGCTGTCTGTCTCTCAGGCAGACGGCGAAATTGTCACAGATATTAATTTTTTTTTTTTTCATATTTGTTTTACGGCATTTAGCTTTCTGTGCCTTTTAGCCCTTCATATTTTTCTACGTGTTATCAACGAAATGGTGGTGTAATTCATTTCGGTGATTCAATGGAGCCCCTGGCGACAATTCCCACGAATCCACTGGTTTGATCATAGACGCAGTAGCAGTAAGGCGAGCGACCACCAGCCCGCTATGTAAATCTTACTACAGCCGCACCATGACACTTCATTTTAGTTATTCCACACATTGTTCATAAACATGGACATTTATAACACCAAATTACACCGATTTCACATTATAAAGTCCACTAGAAGCAATTTGCAAAACAATCCAAAACAAAAACCGTGCAGTCCGTCGAAATTCCCGCCAAGAACTCACAGATATTAATAAATAAGGAAATTGTTTCATATTTTATCGTTGACGAAGGAAGAAAAAAAAAAGATGTTGCCGTCATGTATTTAATTTATAACGTACTCTGTGATGACTTGTTATGTAGGTTGTATTGTTTTTGTACCCAAATAACTGGACATTGTATATACAACTAATTAATCATCAATTAAGTTGTTGTGATGTTTATATTACCCACTTCCTCATCTATCAAATTATTATGTACATATCTTTTCTCATTCAAATAATTTCAGCAAATTGGTTTTTGAATGCATCTTTACTTTTGGCGGTAAATGAAATGTCATTGCAAATGTCAGTCAACAAATGTATACATCTCTTAGTAGTTTGTGGTATACTCCTTCAAATCTGTGTTTGTGAGTGCGTGCTGTACTAATGTCGATTCTTTTTTTGGATTTTTAATAAATAAAGATGCCTGAAATAATGATAGCAGGTATTCCTGTAACCTTTCCGTTTGAACCATACGAAGTTCAAAAAGCATACATGCAAAGGGTTATAGAAAGTCTACAGAACAATACAAATGCTTTGCTGGAGTCTCCAACTGGCACAGGGAAGACTTTGAGTTTGCTATGCTCATCTCTGGCCTGGTTATTAGTCAAAAAAGCTCAATTACAGATGAATGCCCAGGTAGGAAACTTCTCCGAACACAGCAACTTCAGTGGCACATTGCGTGATACTTTGAAGTCAGGTGCTGGTAAAGCCAAAGAAAGTACATCCTGGGGTATGCCTAAAATCATCTATTCATCGAGAACTCACTCGCAACTAACGCAGGCCATGCAAGAATTAAAAAGGTCGAGTTACAGACATGTAAAAACTGCTGTTTTAGGCTCCAGAGACCAGATGTGCATCCACCCTGAAGTCTCCAAAGAAACCAACAACGCAAATAAAGTGCACATGTGCCAACTGAAAGTAAAGTCACGCACCTGCCATTTTTACAACAATGTTGAATCAAAGAAGGAAGATAGATCTATAAAAGGTGATGAGATACTGGATATAGAAGACTTAGTTTCTGCTGGCAAGAAATTGAAATGCTGTCCATATTATTTATCAAAGGAATTGAAGCAGGAGGCAGATATCATTTTCATGCCTTATAACTACATATTGGATCCAAAATCAAGGAAAGCTAATGGAGTTGAGCTAATGAATAACATTATAATTTTAGATGAAGCACACAATGTAGAAAAAATGTGTGAGGAATCAGCATCTTTGCAAATTAGAACTACTGATGTTGCCCTTTGTATTGATGAAATAACTCATGTTATGAGGTCATTCAGTGAAAACTCAGAGGAACAGATGGACATGTCTCTCGACACCAACCAGCCTAAGGATTTCACTTGTGATGACTTGTGTGTCTTGAAGGAAATTATGTTGGCCTTGGAAAAGGCTATAGATGAAATTAATGTTGGAACTGAGGGCACCACTTATCCTGGAGGTTATATATTTGAGCTCTTAGGTAAAGCTGAGATCAAAGACCATAATCAGATGGCTGTAATTACTCTGATTGGTAATCTCATACAGTACTTGTCCACAGCCAGCAACTCTCCTTTCCAGCGTAAAGGAGTTGGATTACAGAAAATGGTTGACTTATTGACTGTGGTATTTAGTGGCACAACACATGCTTATAAAGAAAGGGTCAAAATGTGTTATAAAGTACATGTTGAGGTAGAAGACAAGAAGAATAATAAGAAGAGTGATGGGTGGGGAGCTTTGAAAGTTGCTAACTCGAAAACTGCGGAACGAGTTATCAGCTACTGGTGTTTCAGTCCTGGATTTGGAATGAAGCAGCTGATTGAGCAAAATGTTAGGAGTATAATCTTGACTAGTGGAACTTTAGCTCCCCTAAAACCACTAATTTCAGAACTTGGTATTCCAATAGGAGTTCAATTAGAAAATCCTCACATAGTAAAGTCAAACCAAATCTGTGTAAAAATAATAGGTCAAGGGCCAGATTCTACTCCACTTAATTCAAATTATCAGAACAGAAATAATCCTAAATATATTTCTTCTTTAGGCCGGACTATTTTAAGTTTCTGCAGAGTAGTACCAGATGGTTTGTTAGTATTTTTTCCTTCCTATCCCATAATGACCAAATGTCAAGAGGCCTGGCAAGCAGAAGGCATTTGGTCAAGCATTAATAACATTAAGCCAATATTTGTTGAGCCTCAAAGAAAAGACACTTTTAATGCAATAATCAATGACTACTACTCCAAGATTAGTGATCCAAGCACAAAGGGTGCTTGTTTCATGGCTGTGTGCAGAGGGAAAGTTTCAGAAGGTTTAGATTTTGCAGACATGAATGGGAGGGCCGTTATTATAACAGGATTACCATTTCCCCCATTGAAAGACCCAAGGATTGTCCTCAAGAAAAAATATTTAGAGGAACTAAGAATAAAAGAAAAGGATTTCTTATCTGGAGATGAGTGGTATTCCCTGGAAGCCACAAGAGCAGTGAATCAAGCTATTGGAAGGGTGATAAGACATCAGAATGATTACGGAGCTATTTTACTCTGTGACACCAGATTCAACAGTCCAAAATTAAAAGGCCAGTTGTCAGCCTGGTTGAGAGATCACATTCATGCCTCAAACAAGTTTGGAGAGACTGTTAGTGAAATATGTAGGTTTTTCAAAAATGCCGAAACTGCATTGCCTCCCCCCAAACTGAAACCTTTACTACCACATGAATCTAATATTTCCAAAGAATACACTTCAGTCAATATCAGTGGAGTATCATTTCCAACATCCAACACTAGGGTAATCCAGAAGAGTACAAAAAAGTCTGTGAATCAATATCCAAACTCTAATGAAGTATATGCTAATTTTTCAATGGATTTCTACAAAAAGGCTCAGTCATCTGCTTATGTTAATGAGTTTAAACCAAAAGAAGCTAAGGATCTCTTCAGTGCATTAGACTGCAGTAACAACATAGAACAGGCATCACAGTCTTTAGTCAAGATTCATAAAAGGAGTGTTGAGGAAACAAGTAATGTGGCTGCTATTGCCAAAAAGAAGAAATTGAAAATAAAACCTTTTGGGTTTGAAGAGAATCTCACAAACAGTGAAGTATCCAGTCCAATAGAGAAGGTAGCTCCAACCTCATTGATAGATTTTGTCAAAGAAATAAAAACCCTGTTACAGCCAGAACAGTACAAGAAATTCCAACTTTCAATTTCATCATACAAGAAAGAAGGAGACTATTCAAAATTTTTACAAATTTTAAAGAATATATTAGAGAATAAAAAAATGTTTTATTTATTTAAAGGCATGAAAAGATTTATGAAGGAGGACCATAAAAATACTTTCCAAAAATACTGTGATAATGTAAACTTTGATAATTGACCTTGGAAGTAATTTATGTAATATAAGTAATTAGTACATACAGACTGTAATATAACCATCAACTTTTCCATGAAGGGGTGACTCAGCCCATTGAAATTAACAACTTTTGTTATGTGACCAATTCAATAAGGGAACTAAATATTTTTTTGTCATTTTCATACTAATTGCTAAGCTGGCTGATCACTTTTGTATGAGAATGTCAATTCTTTTTGGAAAAGTAGTTAATTTTGATGGGTTGAGTCACCGCTTCACGGGAACTTCGTTATGTTACACTCTGTATATTTATATATTTAAATAAAATAAAGATTTTAATTATACACTAGTTTTATTATCTACATAGTAATAGTATGTTTAAAATACATTTTTGGGAGCTTCATTGATCTTATTGGCTATCTCCACCGAGTTTATTCTTAGCATTGTCTGCTGTGCTCTTTGGAAGTTTATCCTCATGAATTGCTTCCTCCTCTTCTTCTTAAAATGTGTGCGAGTATGGGACAGCCCTTTGGAGATGATGGTAGCTGTGACTGTAACTAATCCTGGTTGAACTAAAGGCCGGCCAATGAGAGAAAAGTCTTTTGTTGCTGCTAACAGCACTTTGTCTAATGTAATCTTGTCTCCAATGTTTGGAGGCCAGTATCCTTCCACAACAAGCAGATCTCCATCGGTGACACGCCACTGTTTGCCCAGTAAGTGGACTATGGCGAAGTTTCGGGTTTTGTTCTGTTCAATTAGCTTGTTGCAAGTCGCTATGACATCTTTTTGTGTATCTGCCACAGATTTATTCTCTAAAGGTGCAAGATTGGACGTGAACCTGGATAAAATACCACCTGTAACAATGCGATTAGCTGTACTTTATATTATATTTTATAAAACATACATATTTATCTGTCTGGTAGGTTACCCTTTATTTTATTTTCCAATTCGAACCTATTTTAGATTTAAAGATTGCATAGCACTATTCTATGCAGAATGTGTCAATTTTTAAAACTAAAACAATAATAACATCAACAGAAAAATAAAGAATGTACATATGAAGTCTAACCTGCACCACTGTTGAACACAGTCGATAGTCTTTGTAAACCAGCTCTAATCAGAGACATTTTGTAACTAGTTTACAATACTATTCAATGAATTCTCCAAAACTTTGGGAATATTACATTATTTTCTAGAAAAAAAAACTATTTTATTTCTTGATAAATAACCCTCAGACCAAAAATAACCTCAATAAAATCAGTCAGTGCAGTTCTAATAGTAATATGACAGTAAAATGACAGTTACAGATTATAGGAGATAGAAAAAATTCGAGCATGTGAACAAAACGCACACAGCCATCTTTTCCATTTATCTGACTTTATGAGGGGTCGAACGAAGCAGCATATAAATCATCTCAGAACAATAACTAAAGTAAATCATAAATGAGTTACACTTTTATGTTTTCCATGCTGTATTTTCACAACTGATACGATAACATCAAACCTCCTTTATGTCAATTTTTATTTTAGTTTTCCTCGGCTTCGATAGATGTCACGCAATGGTTCAAATCGGGTGAATTGGGCTTTCATTCAATTTTTGTAGTTATTTAGCTAAATAATAGATGGCTTCAACAATTATTATCATTTGTTCGACTTTTGACAGCGTTTTCTAATCGCGGTCGTAAAAAGTAAAAGTCGCGGCGTACGTTATTATGGTATTGTTGCATCCACAGTCTCTCCAAAATCATGAAAAAAAAAAATTAGTTGTCTGTCTGTAAAGTCGGTTTACGGAAGAAATTTTACGTAAGTATTAACGGTGAGAGATAGATGCATGATAGATACTACCCAATCTACTGTTACTGCTGCTGCTGCTTCGAAACGTGACAATTTTCGTGCATGCAGCCGGTGTTAGACGTTAGTGAAGACGTTACTTATCACGTCAAAAATTGCCTTCATACAGACTCAACATATATATATATATATATATATATATCATAGGATTATCTTATCTCTATGATATATATCTATACATTTCTTTTGATTTAAACTGGAAAAAGTAAATTTTTTACTATGCCAATGTAAATGAAAATCAAATCACACCTAATGAGAAATGAGAATGTGGGTAAAACATAAGATAAAGAGCTCAGAATAATTACACTTGTGCTCTCTCAAATCTGTGCACTTGCAAAAAAAGCGGATATCGTGCGCGTCTCACTCTAACGTAGGTTTATTTAAATTTATTGCTAGCAGTACCTGTAATAGAGTACCTAAACACGATCAAATGTTCTCGTATCAAAGGTTTAAATTAGTTTTCTTTTGGATTTTTATTTCTTTAGGTTTTTTAGACTATATTTTTTTTCGATTTGTTGGCAGTGTGTTTTTGCAAAACTATCACGTCTTTTTCTCTCGCGGGATAGACAGAGCCTCAGTGCCGGATTTACAGTTTTTATGAGTGTAGGCCACACGGGGAACTTGTTTGACTTTTATCCTCTGAAATTGCGTGAGTGTCTTCTAAAATCTGCTGCCCGTAGGACGCTGCCGCCCCTGGCCCGCGGCCTATACGGGCTAATGACAAATCCAGGACTGCAGAGCTTAGGTGTTTAAGACCTTTAAGCCACGGTTAGCATAAGAGGGGAAATACAATCAAAATAGTGATGGGTTGCTAGCCACATCGCGTACATTAGCACGAAATTATGAAGAATCATATTAATGATTCTTAATATTTTCGTCCATTTCCTCGATCGGCTTTTACGATCTGCGCGGAAAAAGAAGCAGCTGGTACATTCTACGTTTTTGATTTTCTCCCAGACCAGAATGGAAGAAACTTTTTGCATTTTAAATAAATTGTACTTAATAAAGGATTAAACAATATATTAATAACCTGGATCACTGCAGCAAAGGGGAAATAATTAGATCTGTACTTACGAAATCCTAAAAAATATCCTTAGTAGATTCCCTTTAAAATACGTTGCCATTAAACAAGGATTCTCAAAAGTCGAAGGACATTTTTCCAAAATAATTACAGTAAAACTGTCCCGCTCAAAGCACCGAGCAGATTGAGACCAAGCTTTGGGCGTAAAAGCATAAAATACCGAGGATGCAGAACAATAACTTAGCTAATAACAACTTTTAATAATTCTGTTTATTGTGGATAGGTATTGCCAAATTGGTCAAGGGTCATGCCAATTTGGCAATACCTAATATAAATCATGATGATGATTGCTAAATTGATAGGGTTGTATTTTGAACACGTACTTTGCTTGTTTTTCGTGTGACCAAGCAACACTGGTGTCAGATTTTTCAAGCTGCCTAAAGGCATATGACATACAATACAATACATACTTAGCTTTACGACTGCCATCAATGTTGAAAGCCGGGACCAACGGCTTAACGTGCCCTCCGAAGCACGCAGTCACCCCAGTGGGGACCGCGCCAGGCCGGTAGGTACAAAAAAAGACCTAGATTTTGTGATTCTCACAGCTATAAATCACATGTCAATATTGACAAAAGTGATTCATTTATTGTATTTTATAATTTCTAGACAGTTTATGATCGATTAAAAACATTTATTGACTAGCTCCGTGGCGCAGCGGTCAACACGCCAGCCTGCGACACGGAGTGACCGGGTTCGATCCCCGGCCAGGTCAAGATGGAAAATAATCTTTTTCAGATTGGCCTAGGTCTTGGATGTGTATCTATCTATATATGTATTTGTTATAAAATATTGTATCGTTGAGTTAGTATCCCATAACACAAGTCTCGAACTTACTTTGGGGCTAGCTCAATCTGTGTGATTTGTCCGTATATATTTATTTATATTTATTGCGACGTGTGGTGCCAATAGGTACAACTGAAGACTGACAAATGAAAAAAACACTGTGATAAAATAAAGTAGGAAAAAGCAGTAGACTAGCTGGATGAAAGTCATTAAACTCATTATACTATTTAGTATTCGCGATAACAAACAGCTTGTGACGTTTCTCATTATGCTGTTATTCTGGTAAATGGTGATCTTAACGTAAAATCTATACTTCTATACTAATCTATACTAATATTATAAAGCTGAAGAGTTTGTTTCTTTGTTTGAACGCGCTAATCTCAGAAACTACTGGTTAAAATTGGAAAATTCTTTTTGTGTTTGATAGTCCAATAATTGAGGAAGGCTTTAGGCTTTAAAACATCATGCTGCAACCAATAGGAGTGAAGCATCAATCAAAAATGTTTTGAAAACGGGAAATAAATGATTCATCTATACTACTTAATCATAATAACAGAAATTGCCGCAGACGAAGTCGCGGGCAACAGCTAGTTAATTATATCAACTATGTTACGGTTCCGTATGCTCAAGTGACTAAACGGAGCCCATATAGGATTACTCGTGTGTTTGTTCCTCCATCGGTCACAGCCGATAGCTCAGGAAAACCTACACGAAATGCTATAATTATTGGAGATACATTTATAGTACGGAACCCTCTCTACACGAGTAGGAATCGCACTTGACTGGTATTTTTAGTATAAATTTGCTTTAACAACGTCTAAATCAATATTTTTCTAAATGTACTCGAATCCGTCTCTTTATGCTCTGTTTCTCATCATTGTTTTTTTTTGCATTTTTGTATTGTGTGCGGGTTGTGAGTTGGCTTGTGATGCCTCAGAAGGTGACAGCTGAAATTCAGTGCAGCATGAGGGTATCCTTGTCCAGCGTAACGCTGAGCCCTCACCTTTTGCGACACTTATGGCAATGATCTTTTATTTTTATTTAATTTAGTTTTATATTGTATTGTCGGTGTCTGCTGTTACAATAAATGTTATTATATTATAACTGTCGCTTTTATAATAAAAGCAACTGGCAGAAGTGGCTTCTTATTACGACAGCATTACAGTTATCGCGCACTGCAGCTTGAATGCAACTGCAACAAACCTGTTTGCCACTAACAACAGTGCAAAGAAGAGTATTAGGAACTTTTCACGTAATAGCTCTTCTATAACCTATTTAGTCTGTGACGCTGGGCGCGATCCGGGAGGCCATAAAATCGCTCGTTACTTACCGTGTACAAGCTTCAATCAAGGCGAGAGCTGGTTTTGCATATATTACATACAGCTATTTACCGTTTTTGAATATTTTACACGAGGTATCTGGACCGTTTGTCTAAATCGATGGCTGCGGCGAATCCGGAAATCCCCTTATATTTATTTTAGTAGTTTCAACCTTCGGGAGGCCGTTGTTGGTTTCATGGTTTTTTTGTTTGTGACACAACATGGAAACCGAAGAATAATAAATTGTAGAAGGAGGAATTTCTTCCATTCCGGTCTGCGAGAAACGTAGATCTGAACGTAATGTAAAAGCCGATCAAGGGAATGGGCAAAAATGTAAAGAATTATATCAATAGGCATCGAATAACATCGTCGATAGGCGATGCGAAACTATTTTAAATCCGTTAACCTTCACGTTAGGGGCTAGATTATAGAGAAACTTAAAATCATTGTGCTTATACATCGGTATGAGGACAATGATTTTAAGGTTTATAACTTTCTGATCACAGCATGCGTGTTTCGCGAATCAACTTCTACGGTACAGAACGCGTCTACGGCGTAGCACGACTCAGTAATCGTCTACGGACACAAAGCATGCTTTGTGTCTACGGCGTAGCGTGCTTCTACGGCGTAGCATGTTTCTATGGCGTAGCACAATATTATTCCCCGTAGTTTGGTCTTACGAATTTTTTTTTTTAAATCTATTGGTCTTATGCTCTTAGCTTGATGTTTTACCCTATTCTCTCTCTCCCTGGTTCATCAATTTTCATGACTTAGTTATATCAATAAAATATCGATTGTTTGCTATTGTATTTTCTATTGTATTATAAAGACACAGAGAAAATTATTAAATTCAACGCCGCATGTGTCGCCCACCCAATTTCCACGATTCCAATTTTCCCTCCACTTTCCGAATCCAGGTCCCACACGTCATAGAGTTCCAGCTGTACAATCGCGCTTTTCCGCCGCCCCTCGGGAGGCTCCGGCGGCGTCTGGGGCGCATCGCCATGGCAACGAGCTGGCACGCGGCGCCCTCGCCAGCGCCGCGGCTGAAAATAAACACTACAGCTACACCTCATACTGCAAGCCATGAAAAATAGCCGCACGTGATGCTAACCTCTAAATACATAGAGGTTATATCATAATGTGTGTATGGGAAAATGTGCGCTTCTAGGAGCATACCAAGCGCTCTCGTGGCGCGTTTTTCACTGGAGTGTTTGAAGCGCGAGACCGCTCGCCGGCCCCGGGGCGGGGGTGTGCTTTGCGGGACGCGGAGTGAGGGGCGAAGCCTTGGCGATGCGCGCGCATGGTTCTCGCGTCAGTCGCTAGGCGGCGTGCGGCCGGCGCACGGTCGATACCAGCACGCGAGCGAGCACGGCCATGCGGGCGCGTGCACGCGCGAGCGGCCCCGACGCGCTGCTGTGTAAGTGAAGTGTTGTGTGGACGCCTACCCTCACCTGCGCGAAACGCCTGAGCTTCGGTCAGTAACACCTCATCCAGACATGCGCCCATATCGGCGGATTCAGATTTCGATTCGTGAATTACGTGACCAATGTTTGTCCCACGTACTCATAACCTAGGATTACGAGGATAAGTTTACAGGTCATGTAGTAAAATTGATGGATGCGGCCGCGGCATGCGAGGCCAATAAACTTTGACAATAGGGTGTAGGATAGCGGGCGAGGTTACCTGTTTTACGATCTCAATAAGCCCCGAATGGAGCTGCGGGTTCGTCCCGTCCCGCAATCGCCCCGGCTTGCCCACTTGTCAATCGCACAGATTTTTTTTTTTTTTTTTTTTTTTTTTACTAAATATTGAATTAGGCATTTGTCTCCCATCTCACCTGATGGTAAGTGACGATGAAGACAGGGATGTTACATGCCTATCCAAGAGATACCCATTTATTCTTTAGATTAAACATGTTATTGGGATGACAGGTGTAGCCACGTTTCTGCGTGAGCACGGAGGCTTTGATCGACGATTGTATATCGACGACATGCGTTATAACTGATTTACATATAGATCTGTAGCTGCAACTTTAATTCTCGGTTCCGAAAGCCACATAGCAATTAAGAAGAAGGCATGTAGCCTTCTTCTTAATTGCTATGTGGCTTTCGGTGTCTATCTTAACTCGTAACATGAACAGTATATCACGCTGAGCTAGTATCACATGCTATATAGTTGTAAGCAAATGGATTTTAAGAACTCACATATATTTATATACAGTGATGGAGCGACATTAAACCAACTCTTCTAAAATACATTTACATATAGCGAGAGCTACGTTTGGCGAGCAGCGTAGATAGTAAAACTATGCAGCGTAGCATTCTTATCTGGAAGTCACGTGCTTCCGTATTTGCTCTAAAGAATATACGATCTCGTTTATTCATACAACGATCTCTTGTACTGGGTGGCGCAAAAGTACTGGCACTAAAGAAAATACTTTTATTTTTTTTATATGACATTTTCTGTCATTCTGTTTTTGAAAATTGTGTAGTGAACAAATGTAAAATACACTGAAAATAAACATGGACCGTTTTACTCCCCAAGAACGTGGAATAATTGTGTCAATGTTCTTACGGAATAATTCATCAGTGATAAGAACACAACGTGAATTTCGTCGACGATTTCACCACCGTCCGGCACCGATTGCCCGATCTGACCAGTCCAGACTTCTTTCTTTGGGGTTTTTTGAAATCTCGGGTGTATGTGAACAAGCCACAGACTCTCGCAGCTCTAAAAGAAAACATTCGTCAAGAAATAACGAACATATCGCAGGAAGTGTTACGGCAAGTTATGCAAAATGTCATAAATAGGGCTCAAATGTGTATCAACTCTGGAGGTCACCATTTAAAAGACATCATCTTTAAATCCTAATGGTACGAAATTTAATGGCACAAATATACATTTAAAAAAACCTAAATCTAGTTTTCTAATTTAGAAAAAATGTTATAGCTGAACCAAATAGGGTCTTTACTTTTGCGCCACCCAGTAGAAACTTTACCATCTCTTATAAAATGTAATGACATTTTATTAAAATTTGGTTATTATGTATCTTTCTCTTCTTAAACCTCACATTATATTTTTAATATATGCAAAATAGATAAACTTTCGTCGTTTCGGAACTTATAAAAGGCAATGATACATAGTAACAGCTATGTTTAACGATCAATTAAGAAATAACCACGCAGTGTAGCATGATGACATAAGTGTCACGTGCTACGCTTACTTGATTTGCAAATGGCTGTAAAGAATCGGCATGCTCATTTATTTATATAGATCTTCAGCTAAAACTTTAACCAACTATATAGAGAGAGTTGCGTTAGGTAACCAGTGTATGAACCACGCTGCGAAGCTTGTTTAGCTACGAGTCATGTTTTACTTGCTTACTGATTCACAAATCCCATACTATCAAACGAACAATTTTCATATATTTCTATATAAATATAATAGCTGTCCCGAAAACTTCGTTTGGCTATGAGATAAAAACTACCCTATCTTTTAAGTTTGATCAAATTACAGTTAGTTACGATAGTTTGATCAAAATCGGTTCAATAGTTTCAGAGTCACACGAGATTTTTATATATACACGGTGAAATTTTGAACGTTTTAGTCCCTTAACGGGGTGACTCAGACCATCAATATGAACAATTGTCTCTATGGGACCAATGCTGGAAACTCAAAAAAAAATTTGTCATTTCCATACAAAAGAGTTCCGCCGCCCGGCCAGTTTGTATGGGTTTGTTTCCAGTATTGTTCCCAAAGGAAAAGTTGTTCATTTTAATGGTCTGAGTCACCCCTTTAAGGGATCAAAACGATATAAATTTCACCATGTATAGATCTGGATTTCGGAAATGAATCAAACGATTTCGATGAAATTTTGTATGTCAGGCCTTATTGGGATGAGAAATCGATCTAGCTAGGTCTCGTTCCTAGGGATTCGGAGCTCGGTTAAGGATCTACGTACTCGCATTTATTTAGCTACCTGTAGACCGCCACTTTGTTTAGACCAGGCCCCGTTTCACGCTAGATGGCCATGACAAACGCCTTAGGTATCCTGTATTTAGTAATAATACACACAAACATAGTATCACGTCTTTTTTCCTTGCGGAGTAGACGGAGCTCAGGTTCTCAAGACTCAAAAGCCACGTTTAGCATGATGGTGGGCGTTAGGTGGAAAATGAAATCAAAATAGTGATGGGTTGCTAGCCGCATCGCCTACTAATATGATGCATCAGATTTTCCCATTGTCTCCATCGAATTTTACGATCTGCGCGGGAAGAGAGCAGCTTTTCTTTTCTCCCAAACCAACATGGAAGACTATATTTATATTTACTAATTTACTATATTTAGTAATAATTAATAATAATAACTTGCTTAATGCCTCTTTATCTGATTTGCAAATGAAGAACCGATTTGTTGACGCATGCATGTGTGCTGCACCGTGAGACTCTCCAACTGATGTGGAACTTGCATGAAGAGAATTCGAAAAATGTTTCTGATTATGCAAGCAAAGATAAGATTATAAGATAGCTGTAAAACATGTTAAGGGTACTTTTAATTTAATATCGATACATAAAGTTTGGTTTCATTTGTTTGGATAAGTCCATATAAGAAGTATGAAAATATATAAAAATCTCATAGCCTTCAAAATGTATGGCGATATTTATTATAAAGTAATTCTTATAAATGCAATATTAAACATAGTTTCTGAACAAACAACATCATTACGTGTACAAAATGCGTAAGTTAGGATTGTGACGTCACTACTGTGTAGCATTTACCAAGAAAAAATACTGTGACTTTGTAACCTTTACATCTTGAAAATATTTGGCTTAGCAAGGTATTTATTTTTCTCATGTGCCTATTTTTGTTAGGTCTTTTCATAGCAAAAGGAAAAATAATGTGTGCAAGTTCCCATTAAAAAAACGATGTGCGTGTCATTTACTTTAATTATGTATATAAACGGGACTTGGCAGGAATATTTGATTAAAAAGCCATCGGAAACAAATAATTAAAAGGTATGTGTGCGGGTGCCGCGTGAGCCGACCGAGACCTCCGAGATGTAAGTATAAATATTGTCATGTGAGAATTATTGTTTTAGACGTAAAATTTACAACTTTTTGAAGAAAAATTATTTAAGATATCATAACATATATATATATCTGATATATATCTGTTTCAATTCTAACTTGTGATCTTGTGAAAAGATCGACCTAAATTATGCAAATACTTTTGATTTATTTAATTAAGTCAGCGCATAGTACTAGTGATTTGAAAACACGTCAATTTCCACAATTTCGCGCGGTACCGTCTTAAAGCACGAAAGTTTAAAAAAGAACGTCATATAATTTGTTTACAAGCTTTACTTGAGTGGCTGTTAGTACATGAATAGTCCCTGATTAGTGTTTTCACGTTGGATTACGACTCGAAGGTGGCAACGTCTGTCTAAGATGCTTATGACATCAAGCAAACATTAATGAAATCACAACTGAATAATATGACATATTACAAATGTAACTAAACAAGATGTGCATAGAATTTATTTGCATATGCAAAATTATTAATGCCTCGCTTTCACCCGTGGCTCCACCCGCGTCAATATCTATCCCTCGGGAACAGTTCTTTTTCCGGAGACAAAATATACACCATGTCCTTCTCCGTACCCCAGACAACGGCTATGTATTTCATGACGATCGGTTTAGTAGATAGGGCGTGAAGGCGCAACAAACAAACAAACTCACTTTCGCATTTATAATATTATATAGTTAAGTTATATAGTTTTAGTTATAGTTAGGATTTCGATAATTTGTTTGTAGGGGCATAAGATTATCAATAATTCATAATGATGATACTGAAAGATGATATCAACTGAACTTAAGTAACATACCCATGCTTAGGATTAAGTTAGTAGTATTTTAAAAGCTATTGATGCTATATTGAATTTTATTAGTTCCATCAATTTGTCACTAGTCAAAATCAAATAAATAAATGCTGCCAGCGGCGGCAGAAAAGCAGTCAGTGGGCACTGATTGCTTTTTGCCGTCTCTATTATGGGTTATCTTATACTTTACTGCCCCACGCTCTTTCAGCCCTTGCATATATGTAGGTAACATAATGATTTTAGCATCCCTTGAAGTTGCGACCCGGCGCGTAGGCCCCTCTAGATCTGAGGCTGCGACATAATTCTAAAGTCAGAACAAACTTCACTAATCGATATTATAACTTACACAATTAACATTCCTTCCACGCTGGTCTGGGAGAAAAGAAAAAAGTAGAATGTGCCAGCTGCTTCTCTTCCCGCTCAGACCGTAGAAGCCGGTCAAGGGAATGGGCGAAAATCTTAACAACCGTGATAATAGGCAATGTGGCTAGCAACCCATCACTATTTTGATTCCGTTACCTTTACGTCCACCAACACGCTAAACGTGGCCTTTTGGTCTTATAACCTTAGGCTCTGTCTACTCCGTAAGGGATAAAGACGCGATATTTTAATATGTATTAACATTTAAGAAAACTTAAGGTTTTGACTTTTGAGTAAGTAATGTAACATTACTATTACATCCTGTATAAGCTACATTTCCTCCAGATTAGTAATCTTAATATCGAGAAATCATCTCAGCAGTATTAATTACAAACGTGAACAATTCATCATTAGCCTACTGATCAAATCCAACATGCGTATATCTTCGCTATACGTATGTTGGATCTGTAATCATGTTTTATGTCAATATTTCGCCAATTTCACCACCGAGCGCGCCATTCATCACCCTAACCTGATTATTTTAATTGCCGAAATTATTGAGCAACTTCACGGAAATTAACAGATATTTCATGCCGACTCAATTAATGTATCTTTCGGAATGTTTCCAGGGATCATTAATAAATAAAAAAATTATAAGAAGTTACGATTAAAAAGTGTTATATCTTGAAGTAGCTTTTACCCGCCTTTATTTAACTTATTAGCCTTAGCCTTTAGCTAAATATTAATCGTAATTTATTAAATAAATGTGTTTCAAATTTAGTCTGAATTTTAGAAAGCGTTAAATAATTACTTATACAAATTATCCACCCACAAACATTCAAACGATGCCTTTATAATGAACTAGATTTTGAAATAAAACTTTAAATTTTTATCAACAAGTATAACTTACATTATTATTTTAATAATCTCAAAATAAAATTATGTCAATTTTGACTATTTATATTACTTATCTTAAAGATCGATCTCGATCTCGACTCCTAATTTCACACAAAAGATTGCATTTAACTTGTCTTGCCATCTTAAATTCAAACATTTACCGTAATAGATGTATTACGAGAAGGAAAGAATAGATTACGAATTCACTACAAGCAATATTTTACTTTAACCACATAATAATAAAGTGCAACGACGTCTCGTTATGAAGAGAAAAGTCGTAGCATTGCAATTCTACGGTGCTACAAGCGTAGCGGCGTCGTAGCCGTCTATGCTACGGCGCCGACGTGTGCTACGTGTTTCGTAGATGCACGGTTGTACCGTCGGGATATTTACCTCTGAAGTTTGTATAGCAGGCGTGACCCGGTTTTATTGGGTTATATTTTGAATACATACATAGTATCACGTCGTTTTCCCTTGCGGGGTAGACAGAGCTTAGGTCGTAGGAAGGCCACGTCTAGCATGTTGGTGGGCATCAGGTGGAAAACGGTGGAATACAGGTGGAAAATAGTGATGGGTTGCTAACCGCATCGTCTATTAACATGATTCCTCAGATTTTACTACCCATTCCCTCGATCGGCTTTTACGATCTGCGTGGGAGGAGAAGCAGCTGGTACATTCTACGTTTTTTCTTTTTTCCCAGATCAGCATGGAAGATTGATATATATTTTGAACTTAATAAAAAAAGACTGCATTGTGTTGTTTTTACTCATAGTTGTAAGATTTTGTTTTTCTAAAGTGTTAGTGAGTATGTATGAAATTTACTGATATAAAATTTTAAGACGGTTATTTAAGATAATAATAAGACTGAGCGTCGCGACTAGTATCAGTGCAGTTTGCTGACATAGAAAGTTACTTATAAAATATCACGTACGTCCCGCGGGACTGAATGGTTATAATAAAGGCTAGTCTCGTATATGTCAAAACTAAGACTGAGCGCCGTGACCAATATCAGTAGAGCAAAACATAGTATGTTACTTGTAGAACGTCACAAGGGTCTCGCGGGACTCTGAGCGGTTACAATAAAGGCTAGTGAGCTTTGGACCCGTCAAAACTAAGACTGAGCACCCGCAACCAATACTGATGAATCTAAACTTAGTATGATAAATGTAATCCTTATCCTTACTAATATTATAACTGCGAAAGTGAGTTTGTTTGTTTGTTTAATTGTTTGTTTGTTACGCTTTCACGCTTTAACTACTGAACCAATCATCATAAAATTTTGCATACAAGTTCTCTGGAGTGCGGAGAAGGACATAGGCTACCTTTTATCTCGGGAAAAAGTACTATTCCCGAGAGATCGACATTGACGCGGGCGGAGCCGCGGGCGATAGCTAGTAATAAATATATAGAGACATATCACACAGATTGAGATAGCACTACAGTGAGTCGCAAACTTGTGTCGTGGGAAACTAACGATATTATATTTATATATTAATAAATAAATAAATATATACGGACAAGTCACACAGATTGAGCTAGCCCCATGTTAAGTTCGAGACTTGTGTTATGGGATAATAACTCAACGATACTATATTTTATAACAAATAGATATATAAATAAACATCCAAGACCCAGGCCAATCTAAAAAAGATCATTTTCCATCTTGACCTGACCGGGGCACGCTCGTGCCCCGATCGAACCCGGGCACCCTCGTGTCGCAGGCTGGCGTGTTAACCACTGCACCACGGAGCTGCCATAATAAGTGTATGTGTATACATAGCGATCCAAGAGCGAGATAAATCTGGAAAAGATGCGCGCTTGCGGTACCAGTCAGCCACAGAAGTCGTCAAAAAATACAACCTAAAAATCGTACGAGATTTAAAGAAATTGACCATTGTTCCTTGTCAGCCTTAAAGAGAAGAGAAAGGTTGACCACTCCATACTGTTTCATGAGGGACTTTCTATGTTAAAATAAAAATTTAATCTTTATTTCGTTACTTATACGCATATATAGACGTATCTCTATGTACCTTACGCGTAAAGAGTAAAATATAAACGCCACCCGAAGAACTGTGCAGTTACAATTATTTCTATTAGCCTCTACAACAAAAAACAATACCCCACAGAGCTATTCGCTGCTGTAGTAAACTAGAAATAAAAAAGAATCCTTATTAATTCAGCATATACTTCGTTAACTTCCCGTAACGCGGCTTTACTTTTTCTCCTCTTAAAGTACGGCCCACGCCGCCGCTTAGAGCGGAGATCTTTTATGATTCGTTAATTCCTTTATTACTCGAAACACAATAAAACTATTTACGAGAACTCTAGCAGGTGTTTGTTGGGTATTTTCCTTCAATGTTCTCTATATATAAGCTTTTCTTAATTTTTCAACTGGGCGTTTAATTTTATCATTACCATCATCCTATGACCGTAATTCCCAGTTGTATCCTTAGCTGTGATGCGCCGCCCCAGAGCCCAGAGTCCGCTACTCTGATAGTATTCATGGTGCATGCTGTAATACGATTTGGTATAGTTTTTACGGCCGGAAGCCTGCCTAAAGTCAACTCTCTCTGATTAGTAATATTTTGCGCCGGGAAAATCTGAATAAAATTTATCTCATACCATACCTTACCCTTCACTAAGTGACCGATGTCAAAGTTAAAAAAATAATATATAGGGAATAACTAAGAAAGAAAAGGTACATAAAAAGCTTGTTAAGCTAAAAATATAGCTGTCTGTCTCATTGGTCCCATTGAACCAGTCCCATGATGGGATAAGTGGAATGATTTTGTCTCACTAGTAAGCTCGCGTCCGAAAAATAATGGCTTTCCATTCGGATCTCATTTAACTGCCCGCCCAAAAACTGCTCGGTCCACACGCAAAAATAAATATCATTTTTACATTTCAGCCGCAAGCGATATTTTATTTTATCGCTGGCAATACTTGTTTTTTATTTATCGATAGCGTGTTCTGGCGGTGGAACCTTTAGACGGGCAGACGTATTTATGGGTGTGAACAAATGTGCTAACAGTTTGTAAAAGTTGTTTGGGGCGTGATTATTTTATTAAATGTTGGCTTGATACTAGAGCAAATAAAATGAAAATGCGTCAGCTGTTTCTCCTCTCATACAGCCTTATTTAACCCTTCAAGCGCGAGGAACGCAGACACAATGGGTTTTCTATTGTTATCTGTCCTCTCAACGCTACATAGCTTGGACACAAAATTTGCTGTATTAATGGTATCGCAATAAAAACTTGACTAAAAATTTTAAATGTTAACGACTCTCGTTTATATTTTGTATTATTGTAATAGTTCGGGGAAGCAAACCTCTCACGTCTCCATAAACATCAATACAATATATGAACAGGGCAAACGAATATACGATTCCCAAAAATATCTTACCTAAGAGCCTTTCCATTCAATATCTGATGAGACTCGATTGAAATATGAAATACAAAATTCATCCGGTTATTTGTCATTTATAACAACATTTCCTTGTATGAAAATATGGGATCAACCGGAATACGAGCGGCGGGTCGCAAATCCGAGGCGTGCAGCGACTCAGGGGTCGGGTACGGGTGAGTGACTTAAAACGCTCGTAGAATATTTATACAGGTATCTAACAATGTCTTAATCTGCTAAGAAGTAGATAGAGTCTATATGAGCGATTGGTCGCAAACCCGAAGCGTGACCAAATCTAGAGGTCGGGTACGAATGAGTCTTAAAACTCCTGTAGAATAGGTAGACATATTAGAACGTTTTTATATGCTACGAGGCAGATAGAGTCTATATGAGCGATTGGTCGCAAACCCGAACCGTGAACCGAATCTAGAGGTGGGTAGAACAAGCCTCAAAATTCCTATAGACTCAAAATATGTGGATATATTACAACGTCTTAATCTGCTATGGGGTAGATAGAGTCTATACAAGTAGTAGTAAACTCTTTATTGCACTAAACACAATACAAATAATAGTGAAATTGACAATTGACGCACAATAGGCGGCTTTATCGCTTCTGCAATCTCTTACCTATAGAATATAAGTAGACTTGTGACTAATGTTTGCTTAATATTTGGAGTATGTCATCATTCGCGTTCGTGCAAGCTCTTATGGATGAATGGAATAAATTGGTGAAGATGTAGATCGGTCCAGCACGACAAGGAGGAATACTTAAAAACCTATACGATCCTTATATGTATATTGCACTGTACATTTGAAGTTGAAACCTACGTCATCGAACCCAAGTCACTCAATGCAGCGTGGGTTTGAGCCTACTCCTGTGAACTACATATGTTTCACATGATATACGTTCAACCCAAGTCACTCAATGAAGCGTTGGCTTGAGCCTTCGTCTGTGAACTACATATGTTTCGTATGACATACGGTTATCCCAAGTCACTCAAAGCTGTGTGGGCTTGAGCCTACGTCTGTGAACTACATATGTTTCGTATAACATACGGTTATCCCAAGTCACTCAAAGCTGTGTGGACTTGAGCCTACGTCTGTGAACTACATATGTTTCGTATAACATACGGTTATCCCAAGTCACTCAAAGCTGTGTGGGCTTGAGCCTACGTCTGTGAACTACATATGTTTCGTATAAAATATGGTTATCCCAAGACACTCAAAGCTGTGTGGGCTTGAGCCTACGTCTGTGAACTACATATGTTTCGTATAACATACGGTTATCTCAAGTCACTCAAAGCTGTGTGGGCTTGAGCCTACGTCTGTGAACTACATGTTTCGTATAACATACGGTTATCCCAAGGCACTCAGAGTTGCGTGGGCTTGAACCTACGTTTGTGAACTGCATATGTTTCGTATGACATACGTTCAACCCAAGTAACTCAATGCAGCGTGGGCGTGGACCGACGCACCTATGATTCATCTGAAGCACAGGAGACATAAAACAAACACAAACTAGATACAGCATCAAAAACAGGCACCTACATTGTATATTTAAAATTGATGCCTACGTCACGGAGTCTGTTTCGTATGACGTACGCTCATCCAAGGCCACTCAATGCAGCGTGGGTGGAGGCTGACACACCTATGACACACCCCTACCCACAGAATTTTCAATGACAGTATGGACGCAGTGCAGGCGCTCTGGGTTTGAGGCGAATATTGCTTTGACCAGTCTTAGATACAAACCACTGGGGACACTGTATAAATCATATAGTAGTCGTTTTCTATTTGTATTTTACGGATTTCAGTTCTGTTAAATTTAACACAAGGCTATCCGCAACATATTTCATCAAAGTTTTGTTAACAAAGATAGATTTGATAAATATTTTACGCAATTATAATAATACTATTTAATTTTAGAAATGCTGGTTTTTGCGAGGAAGAATAATTATTAAATTCAGCTGTATTTCAGCTATTTATCATCGTAAACAAAATTAATAAATATTGTTTTTTTTTAAACCTGAATAAAAGATTTATTTAAAAACTAGCTTTCGCCCGCGGCTCCGCCCGCGTCAATGTCGATCCCGGGAATAGTACTTTTTCCCGGGATAAAAGGTAGCCTATGTCCTTTTCCGCACTCCAGAGAACTTGTATGCAAAATTTCATGATGATCGGTTCAGTAGTTACGGCGTGAAAGCGTAACAAACAAACAAACTCACTTTCGCATTTATAATATTAGTAAGGATATATGGACATACACAGAATTTCCAACAGTTTCATCAATATTACAGCCACATTTAAATTAGTCAAAAATACCACTCCGAATCGTATTATGCTTGCCGCGTTTCCTCTTTGGATTGCAATGGACAGCCTTTGAACCGGGTACCATCCAGAGCGGTGGTCATATCCACGGGATATTAATTACATTTAATAATCTTTATAAAATGTACTGAGATGTTTTATAAAATGTTTGGCGTTATGTCATAGACACGATAATAAGTATTAGTAGTTCGTTTTTTTTTTGTGATTTTTGGTAAAAGCAATTTTTGATTGGCGGAGTTTACAATTGAGCGCGATTTTCTTTGTTTGAATTGCCGATAAGTTAGGAATGTCTGATGAAATTTTACAGCTGCAACAAAAAATTGTACGTGTACTTTGTGATCCTCCTTATCTTTTCTTTATCTTTATCTTTACTACGAGTAATATTATAAATGCGAAAGTGAGTTTGTTTGTTACGCTTTCACGCCGTAACTACTGAACCGATCATCATGAAATTTTGCATACAAGTTCTCTAGAGTACGGAAAAGGACCTAGGCTACCTTTTATCCCGGGAAAAACTACTGTTCCCGAGGGATCGACATTGACGCGGGCGGAGTTGCGGGCGAAAGCTAGTTGATAATAATTGTTTAAAACAAAAGGCAGAAAATGACTACGGCATAAAATCATAAATAAAATAAAAACCGCATGATCACACGTCGACCTCCACCATAATCGTCGCTTCGCTTGCGGCGATCACACCGCAGCTTAATTAGCTCGTCTGATCAATAAATACTTAACAGAGATGTAAATGTGAACAGCAATATTGAAGAGTACCAAGTACACGTGTTTTTCATGTTGTAAAAAACAACAAAAAAAAAAACGCGACAGCTCTATCGAAAAGAAAATAAAGGGTGTGTCACCCAGGAAGATATAAGAATGAAAGTATTATACTTACTATCATACATACTATCACGTCTTTTTCCCTTGCGGGGTAGACAGAGCCTAAGTCTATAAGACCTAAAGGCCACGCCAAGCATAGTGGTTGGCGTTTAGGAAAACGGAATCTAAATAGTGATGTATTGCCGCAACGCCTACTAACATGATTCCTTAGATTTTTGCCTCGATCGGCTTTTACAATCTGCACGGGAAGGGAAGCAGCTGGTACATTCTTCGTCTTTTATTTTCTCTCAGGTCAGCATGGATGATATATAGAATGCACATTTTTTATAATAACACAGTATGTGTTGAATGTTATTTCCCATATTGTTCTAGCTCGGTATTTAGCTACAAAAAGGGTCCGGAAGGAAGGCGGCGTTATGACGCGGCTGTAAATTTCAAACGGCCTCTCCCACTTCTGATAACATGCCCTAATGTGCTATATATGATCCCCAAAACTATGTACTAGCTTTCACCCGCGGCTCTGTCCGCTTCAATGTCGATTCTTCGGGAATAGTGGGATAAAAGGTAGCCTATGTCCTTCTCCGTACTTCAAAGAACTTGTATGCAAAATTTCATGATGATCGGTTCAGTAGTTACGGCGTAAAAGCGTAACAAACAAACAAACTCACTTTCGCATTATAGTAAGGATAAGTATTACATAGTATTGTAGAAAATGTAGGCATATGATATGAGTTAGTATGCTAAGGCTAAATTGGTGGTTTTCAATTAGACCCGTTTGTATGTAATATTTTCAGAAATGAATAATTTAGTTTGTATATTTTAGTCCTTAATTTATATCAGACTAGCATTTGCCCGCGGCTTCGCTCGCGTTAAGTTTCATACAAACTTTCATCCCCTATTTTATCCCCTTGGGGGTAGAATTGATCAAAATCCTTTCTTAGCGGATACCTACGCAATAACATCTACCTGCATGCCAAATTTCAGCCCATCCGTTCAGTGGTTTGGGCCACGGGTTTGGGCTGTGCGTTGATAGATCACTATGTCAGTCAGTCAGTCACCTTTGAGTTATATATATTTAGATTCTAAATACGTGTATCAAAAGTGTATGTATATTTATATATTTGCCCGCGCATATTTCAAAAACTTTAAGTTACTTGGTATAGTCCACTTTAGAGAACAGTGTAAGTTTTTGAGATAGAGCGTTAATTTTGATCACTTACGAATAATTTTTAAAATTATTACTTTACTAGCGGCCCGTTCGGTCCCACGTTCGCACGGGTGTATATAGGTATTTAATCTATCATAGAAATCTATATATAAACATAGGCTATAGCCTATGTTCATCAGGTATAATGTAGGATTCTAATAGTGAAATAAATTCTCATATTCGGATTCGGATTCAGTAGTGTCGGAGCCTATAGGTACAGTGCAAATAGTCAAATATTTCTTCTTTATAATATACTAGCTTTCGCCAGCGGCTCCGCCCGCGTTAATGTCGATCCCTCGGGAATAGTACTTTTTCCCGGAATAAAAGGTAGCCTTTGTCCTTCTCCGTACTCCAGAGAACTTGTATGCAAAATTTCATGATGATCGGTTCAGTAGTTACGGCGTGAAAGCGTAACAAACAAATAAACAAACAAACTCACTTTCGCATTTATAATATTAGTTAGGATAAGTGTCTTACCAATGTCAATCATTTATCCTACGACTCCGTTCAAATTGTTTCACCTTGTCCGCAGCGCAGGACACAAATTGGCTAACAATAGGCAGTACAAGCAAAGGTCATGTATTCTCGTACGAGGAAAATATTCAAGTAGGTAAATAAACTCAAATTGGCTGACGGAAATATCTATAGAAAATTCCATGATACTTCTACATATTTTTATGTTAACTTTTGCAACATGTAAACAAACATAGTCTAATAGTAAGACTTTGTTTATTAGGAACATATATACTCGTACTTAGCGATAAGAAAGAGCGGAGTCTCCTGGCACAAGCACATTTTTGCTTAAAATGAGGCTCCAGCAACCTATAATAATTGTAATTTACTAGTTTTTATATAAGCCAGATACTTTTTCAAAAAAGATTTTGAAAAAGTATCTGGTTATGTAAGCATCTATTTAAAAAAAACATTGGATGTCTATATTCATCGGGGATTATGTACGATTCTCATGGTGTATGAGTTTTTCAAATCGATTCAATCAATCATCTTTTTTTTTTCAATTATTGAAGTATTTAATAGTATTGTGTATCATAGGTTAGATTACACTCAGGAGTTGCATGATTAAAATATTAGTTACACTATGTCTTACCGCTAGGGTTTACAATAGTTATTTATGAATATAATTACAGTAGTTTTGGAGCCTATTCAATGCTAACAAACAAACAATCAAATCTTTCCTCTTTTTAATAGGTAGAATGTAGAAAAAATAATATAGAATTTAAGTTTTAAGGCCATTCCCTTGAACGCAATATTAAACATACGAGTAGCTGCCGATCGAAGTTCTCACAGCAAGCGTACAAAAGCTACATATGACGTCGAGGTCCGTCCCTCCTGGGGGCCCTTTGGCGATGTTGTCGATATAGGCTGGGGTCACTCTGCCCTCACCTCAAAACGCCCAGTGATATAATGAAAGCTTAATTGGAGCCAGCTACAACTCAATTAAAAAAAACAAATCTCGAACATGTGACGTCACAAATGTCGAGTCTTTTTAATGGGCCAATTTGGTTGAGTCAAAAAAATGTGACTTTGTAACCCTATACATACATCTGTTTTAGGATTTCGGGTTAACTTCGTAGGAGTTAACAAGTTGTTCACGTGGTAACGTCTTATTAATCGATGACCGCCGGCTGTACGCACGAAAATGTGTCACGTTCCTCATGAGCCGAGCGTCAACTGTTTATAAATTAAAGTGAATGTGGTTTTCAATGTTTATTACTATAACAATGATTTTTTGTAACGTTATCACGTAAAATAATAATTTTACGGGTAATAGCCCGTAAACCGATTTTACAGACAACCAATGTTTTATCTTAGCCGTGTGGTTTCCGGCAGAGTAGAATAGGACCATTCCAAGTCTTCCTATGGATGTCGTAAGAGGCGACATAGGAAATACAAGTTTAACAAAGCTCATAAACATCAATGAGACCTCTCCAATCCGTCTGGCTAGCGAGGAGAGTGTAGGCCAAATCCTGCTTTGGGCAAATTTGGCTCTGGTAGTACAGAGAGGGTCATGCTCCTGCAGTGGAGACTAAAAAGACCTGATGATGATGAATGTTTTATCTTATGTCCTTATTTTGGAAGGTCTTATTCCATAATAAAACGAAGAAACCGTAGATAAATACATATGAAAATATGGTTTAACTATTAGCCTTCACTCGAACCCAGAGCCTCGGTGCTACACGGCTGGCGTGTTTACCATTGCGCCTAGGAGGTCACCACGCGCGTCGTACGTCGTAGCTGGACGTCAACTACGTTATGAAACTCTATATATATACACTATTTCTACCTATACATGTCTCACACACAAAGTATACTCAAGAGGAATGTGTAAATATATTTTTTCTAACCTAATATAGGCCCCACTGCTGGGCAAAGGTCGTCCACATTTCTTTCCACACATCCCTGTTTTGTACCACTTCTGTTCGTATTGTATTCATATTCATAGGTCTTTAGGAAGGATAGGTAATTTTTACGATAACGCTTTCTTGGCCTACCTTATTCCTTATGACTATCTTCCGGGGTCCATCTTGATGATGCTTTCGACAAACGTATATACACAAATTCACATACATGGAAAATTAAATTATTAAACTTAATAAACCTTATAGCATATTCGTTCAAAGGAAGTATCATTCATATATCAATTGCAGCAATTTGGGGACGACCGCGCGGTGCACTTACAACAATGGGGTCACTGACCTCTGAGGCCTGAGCTCAAAGTTATGACACTTTATCCTAAGGTCAGTACCTTAGGATAAAGAGTCAATCCATGAGGTGGGTCATAAACCAGTTCAATTAATAGTAAGTATGTAACTGCAGCAGTCGGAAAGAGACATTGATGAATATACATAAGAATATATACTTAGGTGACCTGATTGCGCCCAAGGCTAGTATAGTTCTTGTCTCAAATAATCGCGGAAATTCAAACAAAATTGGTATTTATAAATACACGGATATTATCCAGCTTTATTCCTTATGGGGTAGACAGAATCTTAGGTCATGACCCGAAGGCCACAATCAGTCTGTTAGTACCCATTACCCTATATACCCGTTGTAGTGTCTTAGTGTCTGTATCTATGAAATGGATACATACGCTGTCTCACGCACCTGGTGGGGAACACAAATGTCAGTATGACAGTAGTCAGTCTTTCGGGTATCGGCACTGGGTGAAGACGTGTCCCGCACTAGGTGTGATAGAGAGCCAGTGTTAATACGTATAGTAAGTAATTTGGGACACTACAAATGGCGACGAGGAAAAAGGGTAAGCAAATTAATTTATTTTGCAAGCAAAATGTTACAGAGATAAGTAACAATTAGCGACAGGATAAATAGGTTTAAAATCATAAAATTAATTGGAAAATTTAAATGCTAATACAGATAAATAATTAAAATATTATTAGTTAAAAAAAAAATAAAGAAAAAAAAATAACAATACTTTATATTCATATTTTGAGATCCTGCCCCTGGTGACTGATTTATTATGAACTAGCTTTCGCCCGCGGCTCCGCCCGCGTCGGTGTTGGTCCCTCGGGAGTGGTGCTTTTCCCGGGATAGAGGGTCCTTCTCCGTACTCCAGAGAGCTTGTGTGCGGGGTTTGGTGATGATCGGTTCGGTGGTTGCGGCGTGGAGGCGTAACAGACAAACAAATAAACAAACAAACTCACTTTTGCATTTATAATGGTAGTAACGACAAATGCTAAATTAAAAAAAAAAAGTGGTTTATGTCATTCGTTTCTAATCAATCTTACTTTTATAGCGTATACGGAATTATTATTGTGTTCAACACTTAATAAAAATATATTCAAATAGTTTGTCTCATGGCACACATATTAAGTCATCTTATCAAATTAGTGAAAATATTGTGAGTCGTACTCATTTTATTTTGATTCTGGTGCTGGGTGTTCTCTCTTGAAAAAAAAGTTATAACCAAGAAGGTTAACAGCCTCCGTGGTCCAGTGGTTAAGGTGTTTGCCTGTTGACCCGGGGTTCGTGGGTTCGATTCCCACCGGAAGCATGCTTTGTTTGGTTGTTTCCAGTTTGGTTGGGACATTGCAGGCTTCTTAAATCACCTGATTGTCTGATAATAAAGGTGATTCCGTGCTTCGGAGGGCGCTTTGGGCCGGTGGTCCCGGCTGCCATCTGATAGTCGTTAAAGGAGCCACGTCGGAGGCCGGGAGGCGGTTCCGAGGAACTCTGACACCGGAGTGTGCATGGTCGACTGACCGGGGCGCCTACTCGAAATGATGATGAGTGAAAATATACATTAATAAATTCCTTTTAATGTTCGTTTCAGGATATAGCAGTTTTGAGCGAAACTTAGGTGCATTTCCACTCTCAAACAATATGTTTCTAATTCCATTGCAATGTTGGTTATATAGGTGGCATGAATTATATGGTGCGCTGTGATTTGTTTTGACTATACAAAAATACTAATACAGTTATTTAATACTATCCTTGCTACTCCATGTGCAATTGTGTTGTTCTAACTATACTGGAAATCCAGTATGACGTTAAGTAAGATATTTTAAAATAAAATTCGGATAATTTTCTATATGAATGAATGAATGAACTCTTTATTGTACTTACAGCAAAGAATTATAATAAAATAATATAAAATTAAAGATACCTATATGCACAATGGGAGATCTTATCGCTGAAAGCGATTCCTTCCAGACAACCCATGTATAGAGAGTAATTTAACGGGACTCAGCCTTAATTATACTAATATACATGCTTATACTCTAGGTAAATAAATGGATATATATACAAAATAAAAATAGATGTTGTATATTCGGCGAGCTCCGTGGCGCAGTGGTTGGTACGCCGGGCTGCGGCATGGGGTTTCCGGATTTGGGCCCCGGGTATATGGTGATGGGGGGCGATCTGTTTTGGATTGGCCTGGGTCTTGGATGTCGCCTGTATGGGTACCTGTTGTAAAAGTGTGGTGTCGTTGGGTTGGTGTCCTGCGGCGCGGGTTCACAACTTGCGTAATTTGAGTGATGTGTGCCTATATATTTTATTATTAGTTATTATATACAATATACATATATACGTATAACAACAGTTGGACAGAGGTGAATAATTTGTAAAATTGAAGGAAAAACATTATTGTTAAGTAATTAAGTAATAGGTACCTTTCACTTTAACTTTAAACACACTACAAACATACACTAAAGAAATTCGCTTTATAGGCAGGCGTTGTAGGGTGAAGTTGTCAGCCGACTTTATGGGATATACATTTGAGTGCTGAAGAATATTGAAATTACCAGGCTAGATTATTTTATTAACATCATCATATATACACAGAAATAAAATTAGACATTTAATTTTATGAAAAAAAAAAAAGAAAGGGAAACAATCAGTTGTGACGAAATCGGCACAACAATGACTCAAAAGACCAAAAGATGTTTTCATTTATGGGTGGTAATTACTAACTTATAGAGTTAATGCCTTATTTATAGATATCTAGAAAAGAACCATTAAATATATTTATATACTTCAAAGTATATCTATTGCAGTATCGAAAACTATTTCAGCTTTGCCTTTAGCGTTAAACAATTATTTGATGTCTCTGTCATAGAAAAACTTAATTGTTTTTATACCTATTTTTAGAAACTGGACAAATAAGTGAGAAAATGTTACTAAACTGTGTATACTTTTAGTTGCAGGTTTTGTCAGCGAACATCTTAAGATTTCCTAAGATGACAATGACATGAATGACCACGGCACCTCTTAAATTGAATGAGTCTCATCGGTGTCCATTCAATTGGACGAGGTGTCCATTATATTGGACGAAGCGTCCATTAAATTGGACGAAGCCTCCATTGAATTGGATGGTGTAGTTGTGGTCCAAGTAGTTAGGGCCAATAACCCAAACCTACTGTTAGACCCGTGAAGTCTTTGATGGTCAACGTAGTTAGGGGCCAATAACCCAAACCTACTGTTAGACCCATGAAGTCTGTGATGGTCAACGTAGTTAGGGGCCAATAACCCAAACGTACTGTTAGACACGTGAAGTCTGTGATGGTCAACGTAGTTAGGGGCCAATAACCCAAACCTACTGTTAGACCCGTGAAGTCTGTGATGGTCAACTTAGTTAGGGGCCAATAACCCAAACCTACTGTTAGACCCGTGAAGTCTTTGATGGTCAACGTAGTTAGGGGCCAATAACCCAAACCTACTGTTAGACCCATGAAGTCTGTGATGGTCAATGTAGTTAGGGGCCAATAACCCAAACCTACTGTTAGACACGTGAAGTCTGTGATGGTCAACGTAGTTAGGGGCCAATAACCCAAACCTACTGTTAGACACGTGAAGTCTGTGATGGTCAACGTAGTTAAGGGCCAATAACCCAAACCTACTGTTAGACCCGTGAAGTCTGTGATGGTCAACGTAGTTAGGGGCCAATAACCCAAACCTACTGTTAGACACGTGAAGTCTCTGATGGTCAACGTAGTTAGGGGTCAATAACCCACACCTACTGTTAGACTCGTGAAGTCTCTGATGGTCAACGTAGTTAGGGGCCATAACCCAAACCCACTGTTAGACCCGTGAAATGTCTGATGGTCAACGTAGTTAGGGGCCAATAACCCAAACCTACTGTTAGACCCGTAAAGTCAAGGATGGTCAACGTAGTTGAAGGGCGGATAACCGAAACCTAAAGTTGGAACCAGAACTTAATGATAAACAAAATAGTTATTTTAACTGTAACATGATTCCTAACTCCGAGATCCCCGAAAAAGGGTGAAGAAAAGGTTTGAGAGTGAACTGAGAGCTAGTTTAGTTTGATGATGCATTGACCCAAGAACAGGGAGGAATATAACAAGCTAGATTGTCTTGAAGGTTTGACAAGAATGTTGGAATTTACGCCAATAGTTCAAAACGATTACTTTACCTTTTAAATTAAGTAAAGGCATTACAATTCATTTGACATAACAACATGGAAATGCTTAAAAAAACAATTACCATTGAGGAAAATTACCTATATTATAAAATTGAAGTTTTCTGCGTTGTTATAGGAGTAATATGGAGATATATAAGGAAGACAAAATATGAATCATAAAAAACTGTTGGGTGAATTACCGTTAAAATATGTCGTCGATACTAACGAACGTATTGGCTTCCAATGCGTGTTTGAAGGACCCCTTCGAATGAGACATAGCATCTTTTCCATTGATGCCAGATTAATTTGATTGATTGGAAAAAAGTTTACACTTGCAACCAAAATGGCAGAGCCTGATCCTAATGGCCAGCCAGGCTAATCACAAAATGACGAAGCTCAATGATCCTTTAAATATAAATAAAGACATTACGCAAACATTGCTATAGAAGTGAATCTGATATTTAGTACAATTGTATGGTGTTTGTATCCTGCCTTTCTGTGTCTGGCCAATATTAATGCCAGATTGTGTCAGGGTAATAAAGTTAGCGAGTGGACTATAAAAGCAAACTGTATAGGTATAAATTAATTACTGAAAATAAAATAATTTTGCCATTGACTTTTAAACAACTAAATAATTTAGTAATTGTGTTTGAAGTTACGATAAGAACATTTTCAGCCTAGATTTTGATATCTTTCGATTAACAATATTACCGAAAAATGTAAAACACTGTATGTAAATATAGTTGCGGGTTGATTGGACTTTATTTCATTGATACAAAATCAGATATTCGACTGTGTCTAACGTGGCGTCACTTTTGGTGACATAAATCTATACTCACTTTCGCATTTATAATATTAGCAATTATAAATTGATGCCTAATTAAGCGTAATAAAACACTTTAATTATAATTCCCTATAATTTGAAACCGGGTGCTTCCCGTGTCTGTATAAATTTTAGTCAAGACGATTCGTTCTGAGTTATTCGTTACTTGACAAACAGGCATAAACTTATGTAATGCACTCCTACTCATTTACTGCTGATGTGAGAGTGTCAATGTTAAAGGATACATATGAAATTCAAAATTCAAAAACGTTTATTTGATATGGGTCATTTGGACACTTATTAATTGTCATATATTTTCAACTGAGAATTGTTGACTACAGTGACTTACTTATGGCCAAGTTTAATGCCGCTTCTAAAGCGGAGTGCAGAGGAAGCGGCAAGAAACAGCACAGCGCATTTTCTCCAATCGACGTCAGCTTACAGTTTTGGTTTATCTTAGGGACTGGGTGTGTGGACTGAGTATACATTGTCCTTATTATTTATAGTCATTGCAAATTGAATTTTAAAAAATGATTTAAAAAAATATGTCATCTTTAAAAATATTTTGTACCGAATGTACCAAATATATAGTCATATATACAAAACTACGAGGTGTCTGCGCCAAGCTCAAGCCCAATATTATTGTCCTTAAGGAAATCTGTAGTACTATAATAGGCCTTTTTACAAAGTAACTGTTTTACATAACCTTTGAATTCTCTATCAGGCATATAAAAGATCGTAGGGGATCGGAGGGAAGGCAGTATGAGCCGACATGAAATTGTGAATAATACAAGTTGTGTGAAGGCAGTATGAGCCGACATGAAATTGTGAATCATACAAGTTGTGTGAAGGCAGTATGAGCCGGCATGAAATTGTGAATCATACAAGTTGTTGAAGGCAGTATGAGCCGACATGAAATTGTGAATCATACAAGTTGTGTGAAGGCAGTATGAGCCGACATGAAATTGTGAATCATACAAGTTGTGTGAAGGCAGTATGAGCCGGCATGAAATTGTGAATCATACAAGTTGTGTGAAGGCAGTATGGGCCGACATGAAATTGTGAATCATACAAGTTGTGTGAAGGCAGTATGGGCCGACATGAAATTGTGAATCATACAAGTTGTGTGAAGGCAGTATGAGCCGACATGAAATTGTGAATCATACAAGTTGTGTGAAGGCAGTATGAGCCGACATGAAATTGTGAATAATACAAGTTGTGTGAAGGCAGTATGGGCCGACATGAAATTGTGAATCATACAAGTTGTATGAAGGCAGTATGGGCTGACATGAAATTGTGAATCATACAAGTTGTGTGAAGGCAGTATGGGCCGACATGAAATTGTGAATCATACAAGTTGTGTGAAGGCAGTATGGGCCGACATGAAATTGTGAATCATACAAGTTGTGTGAAGGCAGTATGGGCCGACATGAAATTGTGAATCATACAAGTTGTGTGAAGGCAGTATGGGCCGACATGAAATTGTGAATCATACAAGTTGTGTGAAGGCAGTATGGGCCGACATGAAATTGTGAATCATACAAGTTGTGTATATGTACGTATGTATGTATGCAGTATGGGCTGAGATAAAGTTGTGAAATATACGGGCTGTGGTTGACTCATACATCAGAATATATCTGTGTAAAACAAACATTAAATGACTAGAAAAGAATACGAAGTTCGAATTGAAATAATATAGTGAAACATAAAGTACAACGAATATAAGTTATGAGATAAAGCTTTGTTTCACTTGAGATCTAATAGTTGGCGTTACGGTCAATACAAATAGTTTGCTATTCCTCCTTAGCTTAAAAATATTTGATAAGGAAGGGATGTAGTGTCTTAGTGTCTGTATCTATGAAATGGATACATACGCTGTCTCACGCACCTGGTGGGGAACACAAATGTCAGTATGACAGTAGTCAGTCTTTCGGGTATCGGCACTGGGTGAAGACGTGTCCCGCACTAGGTGTGATAGAGAGCCAGTGTTAATACGTATAGTAAGTAATTTGGGACACTACACCCGTGTCTGCCATTTCCGTGTTAATTTTCACTACTTTAATTTAATAATTCAATAAATATAATCAAATATTGTATTTATGGTATCCATCTGGCTCATTTAGTTATACGTTTTACAGACGCAAAAAAGTTGGTAGTTGTCGCTGAAAATATCAAGTAATTGCGACTTCAATTAAGAAACTTTTTCTATATAGCTTTTTTGCTATTTTACTTTGCTAGGTAGGTGCTAGGTTTTTTGTAATCATTTATTTTGATCTTTGAACTGTACTTCATTCGAAGATCAAATTGGAATGGAATACTAGCAAGAAAAAAAAATATTTTCATGCTACTATTCCATGAAAAATAAGGCTAAATGCGCGACGAAAAAATAGACGTTTTACTGTATTCTTCTGATGCACAGCGCCGCAAACTTCAGTTGACCTAAAATCACCGTCAGGTACATTGTAATATTATTTTACAAATATCATTGGTGTCGTTGGTGTTCTGAGTTTGCAAACGTAAGTACGATTAGATGACTTTAATTAAAATCTCTAATAAGAGCCAATTAACAGACGTAAAATTAGACCAATAATATACATATATGTATTCTACCTGTTGATTGATCAAATTACCAACTTGATTTCCCCGCGGCGTCCACAGCTCATATCGCGTAGGGATTGATGTATTTGATTACACATGTCGTACGAGAATTCGTTATTATGTTGGATAATTAGTAAGATAATTAGGGAGATTGCGTAGTTAAGTGTTTTAACAAAAACACATTTTTTCTCGTAATAAGTTTATATTGATTTGGATATCAACACACAACGTACAAAAGTAATCTATTACATATTTATCTGCTTATTTGGATCACTGCTGTTTGTTAAAATATTTTTTTGTGCTTATCAAGACTTTATGTATATTTTTTTGCCCTAAAACTTGGAGCTACCCTCTAATTTTTCAGTCTACTTTAAATTATATACCTCATAATTAGTAAACTTTAAAGCTTTTTTTATTATCCTTATCCTTACTAATATTATAAATGCGAAAGTGAGTTATTTGTTACGCTTTCACACCGTAACTACTGAACCGATCATCATGAAATTTTGCATACAAGTTCTCTGGAATACGGAGAAGGACATAGGCTACCTTTTATCCCGGGAAAAAGTACTATTTCCGAGGGATCGGCATTGACGCGGGCGGAGCCGCGGGCGAAAGCTAGTACATAAATAAATAAAAAATAAAATTATTTTATTTCAGACCACAAATTTTGTCCATATAGTTGTAAGTAACAGATAATCTTACACTATGTTAGTAGGAACTTATACTAAGGTGCTGTATGCAGGCAGGTAGCCTATGTCCTTCTCCGTACTCCAGAGAACTTGTATGCAAAATTTCATGATAATCCGTTCAGTAGTTACGGCGTGAAAGCGTAACAAACAAACAAACAAATAAACAAACAAACAAACTCACTTTCGCATTTATAATATTAGTAAGGATAAGGATTAATGGCAAACCTTGCCGTAGTGGGATACCTTATAGTAATTTTTTTTTTAACTTTTGGACACCGCAGTACTCCAGTCTCGTTGCGACCACGACGGATGTATCTCCATTGAAACGTCAATAGAAACAAATTATAAAAAGGTTCGTGCTAAGTCCCGTTTATATACATAATTATACCTTATAGTCACTCTTATAATCGAGAGGCTTTAGGTATGATTCCTAACTGCGTTGGCGGTTCTGGAGCTATCCAACGAGTGGCATGAGGTAGCGTACCGGCTGTAAAAACTATGCTGGATCAAAAATCCCTACAGTGGCGCCGCTTTACCTAAGTTATATTTATTAAATTGGGCATAAGCAAGTCTCGTTCTGCGAGACTTTTAATGGGGGCCTGTTATGCAGCCCCAAAAAAGCTCGCATACACCTCGCGCGAATCCGTATCGTCTGTGGCTGATGTCACCGACACCTAACGCTGCCGCTGATTATGTTATATGATTTGTAATGAATAAACTCAAAAACTATTTAACTGATTAAAACAATTCTTTCACCTATAGAAAAGTAAATTATCATCGGGTAACGTAGGCTGTAACTCAGGCGGACTAGGTCGCAGGAAAACGGCTTATATGTAGGGCCCATACCCCTAAAACATTATTAACAGACCTAAAACATATAAATTAGTCAAGTATATACATACATTCTACATATTGATTTATCAAATCACCATCTCGATCTTCCCAGCGGACAGGTGTCCACAACTTATATCGTGTAGAGATCGATCTCGTCGGATAATTATTAAGATCAAAATAAAATTGCGAAGTATGAGTATACATTTTATTTCTTCTATCATAAGCTTATTTTAGCCAGTGTCTAGTTAAAATTTTAAGTGTTTATATTTTGCATTCACAATGCTTTTTTGATATACTCTTATTAAATTAGCACATACAATATGGTGAAAATAATTTCAAGTGGGCGGGATTTGAACCTGCGACCTTTTAGTCTATGTACGACATACGCTCTTTCAACTAAACCACCTGACTACGTTTTTGCACTTACTTATACATTTTTTCTCGGCATCATATGTTGGTTGACTGGTAGTTCAGCTACTTACTTGTTTGTAATAAAGATTTGATATAAATAAAAAAAAACTAGACATCAGTAGTCTTCGACCGCAATAGAAAGATAATATATATCTTAATATTTATTTATTCCAAACTGAATCCACAGTTAGTTGTGAACTTGTGTCGTGGTATACCAACTGAATGATATTTTATTTCAAAATATTAAGAAAAATATCCCTGACCAAAATCTAAAAAACCTTGTCCTATCTTAATTTGGCCGGCTTCCTATTCAAAACCGATTCAAATGATAGAGCGACAGGGGTCGTCAAAAATAACAAATACCGGGACAGGTCAAAATGAAAAATTATAACGTTTCTCTTAACTCTTTCAAGTGCGCTAGAAACCCAACAATCTCATCTAAAATTACTAAGGCGCCATAAAGTTTCCAAACATCAGGCTACTCCGGACGACCATAACCGTCGCTCACTTTATAGACTGGCAACGGTTTGGACGGCCGTAAAGGCGAGCGGCGCCGAGGCGCACGCTTGTATTGTAAAATATAGAGGAAAGAGTTCCGCGGAAGTGTCATTTCATGCATAAATTGGCCAACCAAAATGTTTAAAAGATCCTATTGAAGAACACAAAATGTGTTGTGATAGTGTTATTTTCGAGAATCAGCAAGATTTTAATTCATTTCGATAAACGTGTCTGATTATAAGCATTTAGCTGAAGTTAACTAGATTACTAAGTTTGGCTAAAATTGGTTAGAGTCCAATTGGAAAATAAGAAAAAATAAAATTCAAAATAGCTTTCATAGAATTTTTCGTTATGAAATTATTCCCATAAGCGCAATATTTAAAATAGATGCTGAATGAAGTTCTTAAATCACGCGTACAAAATGCTAAAAAAGTGACGTCATAACTCTGTAGTGTTCTCAAAGGCCAGTTTACTCCGAGACGAAATTATGTGACCTTGTTACCTTGGGAAAATAAGGTAAATTTTTTAACTGATATGCCAATTTTTGAGAGCTCTTTCTATTACACAATCTGAACTTTACATAATTTTCATGGGCGCTTATGATGTCTTTTTTGCACAAAATGGGATTGCTAAAACAATTGTACTGTAATCTTTTTAATATTGTATTTGTGAAATTAATTACTCTATCTATTGAATTCGGTAAAACTGAAATAATAGAGTAAGATATTGAATAATTATATAACTAAATAAATTTTATAGGAAATTAGGCAGGAAATATCATATATAATAGTAGATACACTATTCGCGCAAAAGTTGCACCGGCAAAACAGCGCACTACTCGAGTTTTGGAGCTGTTTTGTCCACAGTTTCAATAAACCGCGCTAGCACTCACACGTCTCGCGATGACGAAGGTACAATGAATAGATGCAAAAACTACGCGTCAAAGGTGAAAAATAAAGATGGAGATATACTTTCAGTATGTACCGTTTTAGTCGTTGTTTGTAAGTATGCATGATGTTTTGATTCGAGGACATTTTGTATGAGACTGTGTATATCTACTAATATTTGATCAAAGAGAAAATCAATACTGTTAGTTAGTATATATTATCATGTTTATCTATTGTTAAGAAAGTGAGTAGAGTTTAGTAAAAATAAGTTTACGAAGAACGGCACAAATCGTGAAATTTATTTTATTCCATCTATCGTCACTAAATCTGTAATATCGAAAATATTGAATTGATGTTATATATGGAGTCATCAGGTTTACGGATCTGCATTTTCTATATTTGTGATAAAGGCTTGTATTAGCAACAATTATTGGTACTTGAAGACGGGGCGGAGCGTAACGAGCGAATGCTCTTAGATCCTCAGTTTGAATGGCCGGCTTATGGCCAAGGTGTACCTCATTGTACTGACCACACATAGGCAGAAATAGTCAGAGATATACTCGCACGTATGTACTGTGTATAACACCGCTAGCAACAGTGGGTATATCCTGCCATAAAAGGTTATACTCGTTAAATAACTTTTTATATGAATTACCTAACATGCGAGGCGAAATATGACCAGCGAACTCCACGAAAAAAACTTATTTGCATGACCACCATCATTTCGTGTAGTTGTCCCGGTCAAATCGACCAGTGAAAGCCGAAGGTTGTTCGGTTACTAATCCAGACTAATCCATTATACCTACTTAATTAGAACATACATTGCTTAAATAAATAAATGAGAAGTAAAAAAAAAACTATTTAAAAATAAGCTTTTATATACATCTCTTTATTTTTCGAGTTATCTTCAGCGAGCCCTTTTGATATCCTCCTGTCGGAGTGCATCAAAAATAGTTAGCTGGTCCGCCATCTTGGGTGTTCCACCATGTTGAATTTAGAATGACGTCACATAGCTATACATGCATTGTCATTCAAAGTAAACGAATATACAAAATTACAGCTCAATCAGTGGAAGATATCTGCTTCAAAATTGAGTTGCAACATTTTACCCGATAAACATAGTTACATACATACATTGCAAGTTAAATAAAGGCTTGTAAAATACGTCATCCCGACACGCCATTTTTGCATAACTAATTCAAATTTAGAACGTGCCAACAGTAATACAAGCTGTTAACACACACGTAACGTTTTCGATTTGCTAACCACGCTGCCGACTGGCGCAAACATCTCGCGAAGCTGGCACGGCGTTCTATTTCCGAGCCGAGTTTTTTAAATTCTATTTTTTAAAACGCAGTCGTTTGAGGCGCAGGCACTGGCGTACTGTGTCAGACAGGTTAAACTGTGTTTGCGAACTTTATGCCCCGAATGTTCAATATTAATTTGTTATTGAAAACATTTCGGTTTGCAGCTAAAGGACGGGAAAATTAAAATGTTTTGTACAATTTTGATATTGTAACATTGTATTGGGAAAACTTCTGTTTTATTTTAAATTGCTTTATGTTGCGCTGGCTTCCATTTATAAGCTTTAATGGTTTCATAACTAACCGAAGTATTTTAAAAATACATACAATACTTGCTCCTGTAGTGGAGACTAAAGGGGACCTGATGATGATGATATCATACTTATGTCTATTTGTTTTCCTTAACTTATGAAATTTCCCGGTTGATCTTCCAGCCATGATGTATCTTGTTTGTAATTTATTTACATATATACATAGTATCACGTCTTTTTCCCTTGCGGGGTAGACAGAGCCTGGGTCTATAAGACCTGAAGGCCACGTTTAGCATGTTGGAGGGCATTAGGTGGAAAACGGAATCAAAATAGTGATGGGTTGCTAGTCGCATCGCCTACCAACATGATTCCTTAGATTTTACCCATTCTCTCGATCGGCTTTTGCGACCTGCGCGGGAAGAGAAGCAGTTGATACATTCTACGTTTTTCTTTTTCAAAACCAGCATGGGAGAAGAATTAATTTATTTATTGTACAAAAACCTTATCACTAAAGAAAATAAATAAAAAAATCAGATTTATATTGGTATATAACTTTTGCACAACGGCAGACTTATCCCTGAAGGAATCTCTTTCAGCAACCAATTCTTTAAAAGAATATACGAAAGGCATAACGGGAATAGTGTCAACTCAATAGCTAACATAAATTACTATAATCATCATCGTCATTTCGAGTAGTCGAAACTCTGATGCCAGGGTGTGTCGACCATGCACACCCTGATATCAGAGTTCTTCGGAATCGCCTCTCGGCCTCTGACGTGGCTCTTCTTTTAACGACTACCGAAGCACGGAATCATCTTCAAGTGTCAGTTCAAAAGTCAGACAATCAAGTGATTCAAGCCTGCAATGTCTTGTCTCTCCTGTTATGCTTCTCGTGGGAATCCAACCCACGACCCCTGGGTGTACAGGCAAACGCCTTAACCACTGGACCACGGAGGCAGCTAATTACTGTAATGTAAGTTTAATAAAGAAACAGAAATATACAAATATACTCGTACATAAATAATTGTAATCTTTGTATGTGAATTTCTTCATTCGACCAGCTTTGAAGCGAGAGATTTTGATATATGAGGTATCTTTAGAATCTTTGTCTATCCTGATTGACATAGGTTTAAATTTTTATGGCTGGGCACGTGTGTTTTTATGTTTCCGTATGCAAAAGGTAAAAACACCTTAGGCTTTGTCTACCCCGTAAGGGATAAAGACGTGATATTAAGTATGTATGTATGTAAAAGGTAAAAATGGAACCTTTCTCCTCCGATTTATGTCCGTCCGTCCATCCGTACATATGCCACAGGGCTGGATCTTTTGAATCGTAATAGAATTTAAATCACTTGAAATTTTCACAGAATGTGTATGTACACAGTAAAAATTAAATAATATTACAAGTTAAAATGTGCCAATTTGTCATTGAGACATCAAACCTAAAATAAACTATGTTTGTGTAAGAAAGGAGAGGTCCCATGCAAGAGGTTTTATTGTGTGTAAGTCTCTTTTACTTATTTATTCTTTCGTGCTTATATATCAGTGTCCTCCTACAAGAAACATTATTTTTAGTTACCTATATATTCTACGGTTAGGTAGCCGTGTGGTTTCGGCAGAGTAGAATAGGACCACTCCAAGTCTTTCCATGGATGTCATAAGAAGCGACTTAGGAAATACAAGCTAGACAAAGCTCATAAACATCAATGAGACCTCTCCAACCCGTCTGGCCAGCGAGGAGAGTGCAGGCCAAATCCTCTGTCTGCTCTGGCCAAGTATGGCTCCGGTAGTACAGAGAGGGTCATGCTTCTGCAGTGAAGACTAAAAAGACCTGATGATGATGATATTCTACGGTAGAATTCTCAATGAGTTTGTGTGTGTGTGAATCCGACTCGCACTTGGCCATTTTTGTTTTGCTCTTCTTCGCAAACGATTTTTTTCATAAAAAACATTGGTTGTCTGTAAAATCGGTTTACGGACGATTCTTTTATGTGATAATGGTGAAACAGGCAGTTGCGTGCGTCACAAGCCGAACGCTTATGTCGATCGTGCCTCTTTATCGCTTATTCCGCGTTCTAGTTTGGAACGTGACACTTTTTCGTGCGTGCAGCCGGCGTTCATCGATTTATACGTTATCACGTTAAAAATGTTGCTGTACATTTTTTACATCCGCTGCTGACTTGTAGCTTTTATTAAAATCATCTTACTTGCATTATCCATTTACATACTTGGTCTGCAAACCTTCTTAATATTCATAGTATATGCCTCAGTTTAATGTATCCCGAAGGATGGCTTCGCTCGATGTAAATTTTTGATGGGCTATTGGCCCTGATCGGGGGTTACCTATAGGCCCACTTTATGTTGACACTGGAATTTAAAAAACCGAATTATATTTTAGAAATAATTTATTGAATCAAACGTTTATTTTCATACTAGCCTTTGCCCGCGGTTTCACCCGCTTTTATATAGATCCCTCGAGAACAGTAGGATTTTTTCGGGATGAAAGGTGTATGTCCTTTCCCGGGCCTCAAACTACCTCCATATCAAATTTGATTATTTCATATTTATTTTTTTATAAAAAAATTAAGAAAGGTGGCGACTTCCGCGATGTAAATATAAATATTGTCATATGAGAATTATTGTTTTAGACGTATGTTTTAGACGTCAAATTTACAGACATTTTGACGAAAAATGTTTTTAGATATCATAACATATATAAATCGTTTATAAATTTCATATGTATCTGTTTCAAATTACAACAAGGGAGCGATCTTGTGCAGGGATCGATCTAAATTATACAAATACTTTTGATGTATTTAATTAATTCAGCGCATGGTACTAGTGATTTGAAAACACGTCAATTTCCACAATTTCGTGCGGTACCGCCTTAACGTGCTTAGTATAGCAAAAATGAAACATCCTTACTAATATTATAAATGCGAAAGTCAGTTTGTTTTTTTTTGTTTATTTGTTTGTTTGTTTGTTACGCTTTCACGCCGTAACTACTTAAGGGCCCATACTACCTCAAACTGCTTTGCATGATTGACTGTTATATCAATAATAATTAAATACTCAAGTTGAAATAAAAATGCAGCAAAGTTCAGGACTAACTCTGGTAACTATATGACTCAAAAACACGATTGCGTTAAATTTTCTCGATAGAAAAAAATTGCAAAGTTGCCTCCAAATTACGTCTAATTTACTCGGTATATAGCATTATTCACCAAATACATTAAAATTAACCTTGAAACTTTTGATTATTATTGCATTACAGATAAGGCAGCCATCATATGTTTTTCTTTTTCGAATAACCCTTGAATATTCCTAAAAAACGAAAATATCCAAAGTAGCCAACCCGTTTAGACCATCCGCGTTTGTATCGCCACGCCGCCTGGCATATGTCGGACTCTTAACCGATCATTATGAAATTGTGCATACAAGTTCTCTGGAGTACGGAGAAGGACATAGGCTTTTATCCCGAGAAAAAGTACTATTCCCGAGGGATCGACATTGACGCGGGCGGAGCCGCGGGCGAAAGCTAGTTAAACTATATTTTACAAAATTTTAACGTAACAAGAACACGTACTCTTGACTTCATAACTGCGAAATCACTATTAAGAAATCCACCGATACTGTTGAACATTATTAAGTAATGTGCCTTTACCAATGGACAGTGAAAGCGGTAGAAGCATATCTAACCAACCTAAGCTTTGGTCGCCTCGTATATAGGTTAACTTCATTATTTATAGTGAACCCCGACCAAATAATCCAAAATATCCAAAGTCCCCTTAATGCACCTATACGGCATCCTGCACAGAGAATTTTCTATGATGCAGTGTTGCAGTACGCTTTGGGTTTTAGCGAGTGTCGCTTTGACCTCTCTGCTGCGAACCACCCGGGAATTAACACATATTTATATTATTACTTTATATTTATGCCATTAAGACAATACTGCACGAAATTGTGAAAATTGACGTGTTTTCAAATCACTAGTACTATGCGCTGAATTAATTAAATACATCGAAATTATTTGTATAATTTTGGTCGGTTTTTGAATTGCCCTTGCAATTCGAAATAGATACATATAAAATTTAAAAATGTATATATATATATATATATATATATATTGATGTCTAAACACATTTTTCTCCGAAAACGATGTAATTTTTACGTCTAAAACAATAATTCTCACATGACAATATTTATATTTACACATCGGAGGTCGCCTCCTTTCTTATTTATTTTATAAAAATATAAATATGAAAATATTAAGACTTTTCTTCTTTTTTCCTAATCGCCTAATGGTTCTGCGCAGTTTAATGGCTTGCGCAGCGTAGCGTACGTAGCGACGTTTTTGGTTCAGTTCAGAACTATTGTCATATTTATATATCTAAACTAATTTTAAATGCTGCAATCGCCCAAGTGTACGCTCTTACTTTTTAATGTATTCCACCTATAAATTTCATTCATTCATTCAACATGGACTATATATAATTAACGCGGAGGAAGTTGCGGTATAACAGCTATATGTATATAGTTATGGGTTATATATAAAACTCGGATATCGATCTCACCTTAATCCAGGATTACTACAAAAATAATCACAACTAAAATCTTCCCTTAGAAAGGCTTCAAGGAAATATATTCTTTATTACGAAGGCAATAAACTCAACCATTTATTATTTGTCTAAAAATAGCCACCTCTGAGTTATCGACAGGTCCCTCACATTAGGACGTAGTAGACGTCTACTATGTGTGTACGTACACGTACTGTGTTATCGGCCAGTCGGCAATATTAAAACATAAAATAATAATACGTAAAGTATATTTTTTGGCACATACTTATTTTATTTTTATTTATTGTAATTATTAATATGAAAATAATAACACTTTTCATCTTTTTACATAATCGCCTAATGGTTTTGCGCAGCCTAATGGCTTGCGCAGTAGCGACGTTTTTCGTTCGCGCGGCACCGCTTAATATTTGCATTGAAAAGGTACACAAACCTAGATATTTAACTGCAGTTTTGTATTGCCATAATCACGGCACATGTACGAATCCTTCGACATATACATATGTACTATCACCTCTTTTTTCGTTGCGGGTAGACAGAGCCCTAATCTATAAGACTTAACGATTACCATCAATGATGACAGCCGGGACTAACGGCTTATCGTGCCTTCTGAAACACGGAGAGCTCGAGATATTTATATTCCATTTGCAATCACCCATCCTAGTGAGGAGTGCGCCATTAACATGCGTTAGCGCTTATAATAAAATTTTAATAAAAACGACCACTAGGTCACTGGGCTCCTTAATAAATCCTCAATAGATTCGAGTCCAACAAAACCTATGAGTGCAGAAGACACAACATATGTCTTTATTTCTAACTCGTTCCCGTTGACCCTGATACAGTATCACAATCTGACCCAGTCAGCATCAAAAAACTTATAAAGTAAAATGTATCGAAACAATATCCACGCACGAACGTACCGAACTAAAATCGTTTTGCAGATAGGCAAATTGAATCAATTTTTCGCGCAAAATTGTATCCTCTTGGAGGAAGGGTGGCGGGCGAAATTGTATGTAAAGCTAGCTGGGGGCGCGCGACAAATCGCTGCGATTTCGTAGTGATCAGATACGATTCATTACTTAGGCGTGGACTTAATGGAACTATTGTACATTCAGCGGAACATCGATGTGCAGTTTAAGGCGCTGTTTCCCTTAACCGTTTGTAGCGGTTGAAAGTGGCGATACCGGTTGGCCTGTCACTAGTCTCATTTCAAACCCGTGTCTGCCATTTCCGTGTTAATTTTCACTTCTAATTTAATAATTCAATAATTATAACTAGTTATTGTATTTTTTTAGGAACCAAACTGGCTCATTTAGTTATACTTTTTATAGACGTAAAAAAGTTGGTAGTTGTCAAAAATATCAATTCACGATCACGACGAATTTTTTTCTGGATAAAGCTTATTTGCTATTTTATTTTGCTAGACTCTAAATATTCTTTTGAAAATATTTTTATGTAATAATTTATTTTGATCTTTGAACTATATACCTCATACAGCCTTCGTGGTCGAGTGGTTAAGGCGTTTGCCTGTTGACCCGGGGGTCGTGGGTTCGATTCCCACCGGAAGCATACTTTGTTTAGTTGTTTCCAGTTTGGTTAGGACATTGCAGGCTTGAATTACCTGATTGTCTGATAATAAAGATGATTCCGTGCTTCGGAAGGCACGTTAAGCCGGTGGTCCCGGCTGCCATCTGGTATTCGTTAAAGGTACCACGTCAGAGGCTGAGAGGCGGTTCCGAAGAACTCTGACACCAGGGTGTGCATGGTCAATTGACCATGTCTCCTACACGAAATGACGATTATTTAAGTAAATGCGTAATAAATATTTATATATTTACACTTCAACATATTCTTATTAGTCCATATGTCTATTACTTTTGGAATTTAGCTTGCCAGAGCGTATGCAGTCTGGATGTTCCCATCTGTACCTGTAGAATTTATAATATCTATGCTAGTGGTATTGATTTTAGATGCCATTCACTATACATATTCGTTAATGGATTCGCTTCCTCTTAGCCAAAGGCTTAGCAAGACGTACTGTAAGTAAAATTTTGTTGTCGAGGGTAAAATTTTGTTGTGGAACAGTGCCAGATTTAGAGGTCTGGAGACCACGGCGTAACAAAGGAGTGCACGCCCCTTGGCCCCAAATAATTTGACAAATAAAGTTGACTATATTTTTCAGTCAAGTTTTTGCGAAAATTAATACACGCTTAAGACTATATTTGGGGTCGACAGACTCTATATTTACCTACTTACAGTCTTGTGAGAACTTGTATGAAAAATTTCATGATGATCGGTTCAGTAGTTATGAACCGATCATCATGAAATTTTGCATACAAGTTCTCTGGAGTACGGAGAAGGACATAGGCTACCTTTTATCACGGGAAAAGTAGTATTCCCGAGGGATCGACATTGACGCGGGCGAAGCCGCGTGCGAAAGCTAGTTATTTAATGATTATCATCAACATCATTACAGCCGTAAAAAATCCACTACTGGACAAGACCTTTAATCATCATCATCATCATTTCGTATAGGAGTCACGGTCAATCGACCATGCACACCCTGGTGTCATAGTTCTTCGGAACCATACAAGTAGATTTGTCAGTCATAATGTTTTAAATGTAATCTTCAATTTTAATCCATTTTAGAACATAATATTGGTATATGCTAAAATCCTGTGTATCCAGCTCAACACACAGCTTTCATGTTAGCAATGTTACTACACCTACAACCTAAAGAAAGTAAAAAAGGACAACCTATGGATGAGTAACTGATTCCAAAGAGAGTTTTCGTCATTGTAAGTATCCCAGTTATTTCAATTGGAGGAAATGACCATAAATATCTATTGTTGTTCTATGATTATATCACTGAGTTTTATGAGTATGTCACTGAATACATCTACCTTGGCCAATTAGTATCCTTCCAGGACCGGCAAAAAGAGGAAGTTGTAAGAAGAACGGAAAACGCCTGGAAAGGATATTGGTCCATGGGTCCAATATTTAAGGGAAATCTTCCTCTATCCCTAAAAAGAAAACTGATGGACATCTGCATTCTTCCTATTTTGACTTATGGCGCACTAACTTGGTCTTTGACTAAACTCCAAAGGTCCAAACTCAAGGTTTGCCAGCGACCGATGGAGCGTAGTATATTAGGTGTTAAATTAATGGACAAACTCCGTAACACTGAACTACGCTCCCGAACAGGAATCGAAGATGTAGCTCTGAAGGCCGCAAAGTTGAAATGGGACTGGGCTGGCCACATATATCGCAGGCCAAATGATTTCTGGGCAAAGGTCACCTCCGGCTGGATCCCTACCAATACTCAAAGACTCGGTAGACCAAAAATGCGATGGCGCGATGAGCTGGATAAATTTAAGAATGATTGGAAGTAAATAACGCAGGACCGGACTGAATGGAAGAAGTGGAGGGAGGCCTTTGCCCAGCAGTGGGACACATGATGGCTCGAAATAAAAATAATGATTATGATTAAGAAAAGAATCGTAAAACTTTTTGTTCATGGTCAGAATTGCTAATATCAATATATTTTAGAGCATGTGTTGCTTACCTTGGCTTTTTTGCCCGAGGGAGATCGTCAGGCAGACCAGCTGTTTAAAACTATGCCAGATTATATAAATTACATCATGTAATACGTGTAATACAGATGTAACTGGATGACGCCCGCAGCTTCGCTTACGTTTATGTCGATCCCGCGGCAAGAATACTCTATTCCGGGATGAAAGGTAGTTGTAATCAGGACCCTGTATACCAAGTTTCATACAACTAAATCCAGAAATAAGAATTTTTTTATATAAACTTTACCCCTCATTTTATCCCTTTATGGGGGAAATTTTTTCCATTTCACCTACATAGATCATTTGTGATTGTGATCGAGAACTTATATACCTATTTTCATACTTCCAAGTCTAAGTGAGAAAATTCCATATATAATTCACCCCACTATTTCACCCCCTTAGAGGTTGAATTCCTAAAAATCCTTTCTTAGTGCTCACTTCATGAAAGGACTGTACCAAATTTCAAGTTTCTTGGTACAGTCGTTTCAGCTGTGCGTTGCTATATAAGTAAGTCAGGTTTGCCTTTTATAAATGTATATATAGATTACGCTTAGAAGAGCATACCTGAGCGTGATGACTAATCGAAAAAAAATTAAACTATTGTTCGATAAGGAAAGACTTTTGGAAAATCATTTGACTATGGAAAAATCATTCTTTTGAACGGGGACTTCATCTTCAAAAAAATTAAAACAGGTGAGGAGAAGGATTTGTCCCCTTCATATTTTGTAGTTCAGGTTTCAAGCTCGTACCGCAGGAGGTGCTGTACAATATTGTAATATTGAATATATTAGGGTAATCACAGTATCACTACAGCAGCCGCAATTTGCCAATATCCAATAACTGAACGAGTTTTCACACATAGCGAAATTAAAATACAGACTCTAAAAAAATATTTATTTAAATAAGCTATCAGTGTTAATCATTACTTTGGCATTAATCTAAAATTCAAATACTGAATACTTTAAAAAAATAGTACCATACAATTATTAATACAAAAGTGGCTATGACAGTCGAATGTACAACATCAAAGTTATATGGAGACGTAAGGGAGCGTCATACCGTCCAATGTCACGGCATACTATTCTTGACCAGTAAGTCCTACAACTTTGTTTTTACTGCTATGGTGCGCTGAGAGATATTTTACATTTTCATACTCAGCAGTAGAGTAATTGACGAATGAGTTTAGTAGCTTTGGTTTCAAAATATCGATCTGTTTTCGAAATAAAAACAAATTGGTTGTTTGTTAAGTCGGTTTATGGACAATAATTTTACGTGATAACGGTGGAAGAGAGATAGATGCGTCACAAGCCGAACGCTTAGGCCAATCGTGCCTCTCTATCGCTTGTTCCGTGCTCTCCCTTGCGGAACGTGACACTTTTTCACGCATGCATCACGTCAAAAAATGGTAACCACGATTCTTGCGAAGCAAATACGCCGTTAAAAACGTTTAATATAGAAAAGGAAAAAAACCTTTTTTTATAAAGTATTAAAGTAGGCATGTCTCCCATCTCACCTGATTGTAACTCACGATGAAGACGAGGACGTTATATGCCTATTCAAGAGATACTCATTTATGCTACTTTTGAATTTAACCTTTATTTGTGTCAGGCTCATGAAGTCGAATAAAATACGCAGACGTGCGGGCAGCCTACAAATCCCACCTTAACACTACGACTGACGAATATGGATAGGTTATACGTATTTCTGGAGAGCTCAGGGCGCGCTCCCCGGAGACCCGCTGTTTTTTGCGGATTCCTCGCGAATAGCGAAAACTCTTTGACAGCGAATGTGAGGGAAACACTTTTTCAGCCATTTTGATCTTTGCATTAAAGCTAAAAGCAAGTTTGTATTATTAATGTTCGTAATCCTTAGTGTGCGGTGTTGTTGTGACATAGAGGAAGAAAGAGAGGCTAAGCCTTAATAGGCTACTTTCCATCGTCAAAATAATAATATCCATCCAATATAGTTTTTTCTTTTGTCAATAAAACAATAAATGACAATAATAGCCACGTTATAGCGCTTAAAGTTTATGAGCGGGAGCTTGTGACGTCACAGCTAGCGAAAAAGTGTAGCTTACTGTGACGTCACAGAATTAACGGGATATATCTTTATCATTTATTTATTAATAATATATTTTATTTTTGTTACTAAAATTCGTACTAAAACTGTCAGCGCCTTACAAAGACGTCTTTCGTCGTCTGCTAGCTATCACTACACGTGCAAATTGGCCTTTTGCTACTTATTTCATACTGATTAGGAGACGAATGTTCTAAGTTACAATGCTTTTATGTTTCACGCTTCAACTATAGAACCAATTGCGACGAAATTTGATATGAAGGTAGTTTCTGGAAAATCTACTGTTTCCGAAGGATCTACATAAACGCGGGCAGAGCCGCGGGCAACAGCTAGTCTCTATATAAATTTATATATTTTAGCAATGAGTTTTGAGGTCTGTTAGTCCCAAGAGTAGCCATGACCTTGCACCATTGATAGTCAGCATTGTAATGTCATATTGTAAGGAAGTTAGTATCTCGATATGATTTCATCTGTGGTAGGCATTGTGCCTACATTATGTATACGGTACTTAAGGTTCTGAACCATTGTTCTTGTGTCAGTTGTCAGAGTTTCATGAGTTACTAACAAATTGTTGTGTGCTTTGTTATATGAGTGCTAAATTCAATTATACTTATAAATCTTAATATATTTTTATGGAATTATACTGCTTTGTAAATTGCCCAATTAAAGGGCAAGCTATTTTGTTTTAACCAGTATATGAATGTATAATATTTTGCATTTAAAAGTCTTCTTATTGGGTGGCGTATTTCAAATAAAAAAAACAGTTTTAAAAAATATATTAAACACTAGCTGTGTCATGGCTAGCTCCGTGGCGTAGCGGTCAACACGCCAGCCTACGACACGAGAGTGCCCGGGTTCGATCCCCGGCCAGGTCAAGATGGAAAATGATCTTTTTCAGATTGGCCTGGGTCTTGGATTTGTATCTATATATGTATTTGTTATAAAATATAGTATCGTTGAGTTAGTATCCCATAACACAAGTCTCGAACTTACTTTGGGGCTAGCTCAATCTGTGTGATTTGTCCGTACATATTTATTATTTAAATTGAAAAATATAACCCCCATTCTGTGCACCTTTATCCAGGACACACTAAATATTAAATCTCTAAGAATAACTTATTGTTTGAGCTAAAGTCGACGTTTAAACTGACATTTTTAACTAGATGCCGTCGATCCTGGCTACAAAATGTGATAGCTGTAAAGCTACAGTAGAATTAAACATAGACTTAACGTTTGATAGAAATCAGTATGTAAAATCTTACTATGTATTGCGTTTAGGTAAAAGTCATAGAACAAACGTTGTTAGTCATGATGTACCTAAGTCGTCTTCAGCAGGTTTTGCGTTAGGTAACTATAACCTGTATAATACACCCGTGTCCGATATAAGCGTGGTTAGCTAGCGCCGTGCCGTCGACCGCGAAACGACGCATATTTCATGCTCGAGGAGCACCGAGTTGCTGCTGATGTTTATTTCTGTAGGTTAACTACTTGACTGTTGGGATGAGTTGTCCAAAATGTAGCTATTTTACTTTAGAAAGTAGACAAAGCGGGGCACTTAAACAAAAATATTTGTACCTATTTAAAGTAATGGCAGAAAAAGCGACTGCGCACATTTAGTTTCAGCTCATAATTTATTTGTATTTACAACAACAACTATAAGGTGTTTTCGAGGGTGATCACGAATCGTCTCACGAACAGGCTCGATGCTTTCCAGCCTCCCGAACAAGCCGGTTTCCGAAAAGGCTACAGTACCATAGACCACATCCATACGCTGCGGCAGGTTATACAGAAGACCAGAGAGTATAACCGGCCATTATGCTTAGCGTTTGTGGACTATGAGAAAGCCTTTGATTCGGTCGAAACATGGGCCGTGCTTCAGTCCCTCCAGCGATGCCGCATCGATCGACCATCGGTATATCGAAGTGTTGAAGTGCTTATACAGCAACGCCACCATGTCAGTTCGAGTACAGGAGCAGAGCACGAAGGCTATACCATTGCAGCGAGTATCAATGGCGAGTATATCACTCACCTTCGATTTGCCGATGACATCGTTGTTATGGCGGAGACGCTGGAGGACTTAAGTACCATGCTCAATGACCTCAATGGAGTTTCCCAACAGGTGGGCCTTACAGTGAACATGGACAAGATGAAAATAATGTCGAATGTCCATGTTGTGCCTTCACCGGTATTTGTTGGGAGCTCCGTCCTTGAAGCTGTGGACCAATATGTCTACTTGGGTCAATTGATCCAGGTTGGCAGTTCCAGCTTCGAGGACGAGGTGTTTCGACGAATCCGACTCGGCTGGGCAGCGTTCGGGAAGCTCCGCCATGTCTTCTCGTCCAAAATACCTCAGTGCCTGAAGACGAAAGTCTATAATCAATGTGTGTTACCAGTGATGACTTACGGGTCCGAAACGTGGTCCCTTACTATGGGCCTCATAAGAAAGCTCAAGGTCGCTCAAAGAGCTATGGAGAGGGCTATGCTCGGTGTTTCTGTGCGAGATCGAATCAGAAATGAGGAGATCCGTAGAAGAACAAAGGTCACCGACATAGCTCTTTGAAGTGGCAGTGGGCGGGGCACATAGCGCGCAGAACCGATGGCCGATGGGGCAGAAAGGTTCTCGAATGGCGACCACGTACCGGCAAGCGCAGCGTCGGACACCCACCGACCAGATGGTCGGACGACCTGACTAAGGTCGCAGGAAGACGCTGGATGCAGGCCGCTTCCAACCGGTCGTATTGGAAATCCTTGGGGGAGGCCTATGTCCAGCAGTGGACTTCTTGCGGCTGATATGATATGATGATGACAACAACAACATTGGTGCAAATGTGATGATACAAAACAACAATTTTTGATATGTATTAGAATTGTTGTTTTATATTATATCATTTGTACCAATAGTTTGACCAGAATAAAATGTATTATTTACTAATATCTTTTAAAATTGCAAAATTCTCGACTATTGTCAGGATGATAATGATCCAATGTCAGGTCAAGATGGGAAACAATATTTTTTTACATTGATCTGGGTCTTGTTCTTGTGAATCTATTTATGTATCTTTTGCTTCTATATCTTTCTGTATTTTGTATGGAAAGTCATTATGTTTTCGTATTTCGATGTATCTTTCTACTTATAAATGATATTACTCTTATTTTGCTACACGTTGTAGAGGTATAGGGACCGTTTAGGTGCAGAATGTCTAATTTGCAAAATGTCCAGTGGTCGCAAAATGTTCAATTCACAGAATGTCCATTTGGCAAAATGTCCAATTCGCATAATGATCACACTTTTTAAGTTTTAAACTTGTGTCGTTGTATGACAACAACCCAACGATACTATAAACGTTGTATTTTTATTTATATTTATGTACTTTCCAATGCTAAAATTTCGATCATATTGTACCAATTGTATCTTAAACAATGTGACAATTTAGTGCTCCAGTCATCCAACAACGAGTTTCATTTCCACTTCATCATATTTCATGCTCGGGAGCACCGAATATTAACTGCGTGAATAAATTGTAGTGTTTGTACGGTATTTGCGGGCACCTCTCACATTGGCTCACAATGAAACTATATAAAACTTGTGACTTATGACCGAACAGCGCTCCTTTGTACGCGAGTTCAACGATTTGTATATTGCTGTTTTCAATGGAGGATAAATATATGAATATTGCTGGAAAAGCCATTTTGCAGGTACAGTTTTACCAAATACTATTGGAAGCTATGTTCATTTTATCCATAAAGAGTTAATATTTAGAGCTTTTTAAGGTGATGATAAACATCTAATTAATATTCTTATTAGTTTGTTTGTAAATCTCTAGTAGGCATATATTTTGGTGTATACTGTTAATCTGTTTGTAAATTATTAAATAAATGTAAATCTACAACACAGTCCACTAGAAAAGTAGAATGTAGATCTTAGTTAGTAATAAATATTTAACATGTGAAAGTTTATATGGAAGTGTAGACATAGAAATAGACATACGTTTATTTGACACAGCAACAAACATATATTAAAAAAAAAAGGAGGAAAATATACAAACTTAAACACATAAAACACAGTTAATATACTCATTAGGCATGACTACACATTAATTAAACATGTGTGCATTGCAGTAATCAAATCAAGAATTTCTGAAAGTAATCAAGTGTAGATGTTTATTGCTCCTGCACGCAAAAAGTACTGGATGGATTTTGATGAAAATTTACATTGTTTTAACTGATACACCAGAATTGCACATAGGCTAATTATTTTGCAAACCAAGACAGGGAAAAAGCTACTAAGTAATAAAAACTGTTGTACGAGCTTACCTCGCACAAATCAGCGGAACTCGGCTACATACAAGTGTGTCGCGTGTCAGCTGTTTTAACATTAAAACTATAATTAGCATAAAAATATTATCATTGTCGAGATCGGACAGCCAACGAGAAAGGACCTGTCACAACCTACCAGCAAGATGTAATATATCAAGACAACACAATAAAGCAGTTTACAATATGACGTCGTCTTGTATCTCCACAACATCATCATCTACAAACCATCAGCAGTATACAGTTTTATAATGCGTATTCTCCAGGCATCAAATGCTCCCTCGTTGTCCTGGGAGCAAATAAACAACATTTAATTTGACAGATGCTGCTCCCCGCAGATCAAAATACTTAGCCAATAAAGGTAATAGACGTTATTATAAATTGGCTAGTCATGGATATCTTAATCTAATACTCCTTCTTCCATCTTTAACGTCATTCTGTTAACCGTAACATTTGGTTTTACGACATACGTCTATCCCGTGTTTGGATAAATATAATCAGCCTTTTTTTTAAAGCCTGTTAAATGTCCCACTGCTGGGCAAAGGCCTCCCCTTCTTTTTTCCACTGATCTCTATCTAACGCAGCCTGCTGCCAGTTCACCAAGAACTTTTGGATATCGTCTCGCCATCTCGTTCGCGGTCTACCTCTCCGCCTACGTCCATCAGGGAACCATAGAGTGACTTTCTGGGCCCATCGATCGGACGTCATTCGGCACACATGTCCGGCCAAATCCCACTTGAGTTTGGCCGACTTGACACCCACATCGACAACCCTGGTCTTTGAGCGTAGCTCAGTATTCTTCACCCTGTCTATTCGACGAACGCCGAGTATACTCCGCTCCATCCCCCGCTGACATACCTTGAGTCTGGACTTTTGATTCTCACTCAAAGACCACGTTTGTGCGCCATAGGTGAGAATGGGCAGGATACACATGTCGAGGAGTTTGCGCTTCAGACACAATGGAAGGTCGCCCTTCATTAGCGCCTTCATGGACCAGAAGCTCTTCCAGGCGTTTTCGATAATCAGTCTTATTCATTAAAACCCATCACTATAAATACTATAAAATAGCTATAGGAAGGTATCCAAATAAATTAAGACCTCGGATTACATTTTGACCTCTCAACCACCAAGCGGTCCAATGAGGACGCATAACAATAGAAAATCCATTGTGTCTGCGTTCCTCGCGCTTGAATGGGAATAGACGTATTTTTTTAAAAATGTGACGTGACAACTTGTTTTCTCTTAATACTACAGTGCAGGTATATCAGTAGGAACGACTTTTTTAGCTGTATATGATCTTCTATTCCATGCTGGTCTGGGAGAAAAGAAAAAGCGTAGAATACGTTCTACGCTTTTTAGGGTTTCGTACCCAAAGGGTAAAAATGGGACCCTATTTATATCGCTCCGCTGTCCGTCTGTCTGTCTGTCCGTCTGTTTGTCTGGCTGTCAGTCTGTCCGTCTGTCCGTCTGTCTGTCCGTCTGTCTAACTAAATATCACGGTTATCATGAACCGTGATAGTTAGACAGTTGAAACTTTCACAGATGTTGTATTTCTATTGCCGCTATAACAACAAATAGGGGGCTCCCATAGCATAGACATGTTTTTTTTAGCCGCTTTTAAAGATGACGGTACGGCAACTCTTCGTGTGCTTCTTTTATTTTCTCCTTTCTTTTAGAGAAGCATCTGATACATTCTAAGCTCAACAAATTTACAAATGAGGGAAATGATTATGATATCACGTGCGTCACTTATTTTAATTCCGTGTTCGACCTATACCCCTTACGACATGCTAAAGGTGGCAAAGCTTTCTCTACGCTTTTTATTTTCTCGGAAAGCAGATTCGAAGCGAAACCTTCATTCCCAATCCATTGTTTAATGTCAAGTTTCAACAACTCCGAAGACGCTTTTCCAAAGGATTTTAATAACCTAAGCCGTTATTGGTAGTCGTGTTTCTTGTTCAAACTATAAGTTAATTAAAATAGCGCACTTAAACTTTGCCCCGACATTTACTGAGCATATTACTTGGCTAACTTCGGATAACCACACAGGAGCGCTCTAAAAGATGGCCAGCTAAATTTCAACTGATTAATACAACACGTGTGTAGGATGCCCTAATCCCCACGGAAAATTTTCTATGTACCGTCTAAACTTTCAATAGAGATAACCGAATAATAATCAACTTTACGTGTTTAGATATTAAGCTGAGAATAGGTCAGCTAGGTTCGGTGTTAGCCGGAGCAATGGGCAGAATATATAGGAGCAATTAAGGCATCCACACTTCGTGTACCACCGTCCCGCTGGATGGTATTAATAATGGATCAGATTATGCTGGCCATAGCTTATTATTTGCATGTGGAAGTACGCGAATAGTGTCATGTATGAAAGTGCTATCGGTTCAAATTCCGAGAAAATTATAAGAATGTCATGTCATTTTCGAGCTGCTGGCTCAATAAGACAAGACCAAAATTAAAATTTTATTCATCCCTCGGTCTGAAATGGTGTTGGAATTTTCTTGTCACTCTCTCTTATCTGAGCGTATTCCCGGGTATCCTCAGCTCTTTTGCACCGGGAATCAAACCCAGTGTCGTTCGTGTCGTAGGCTGGTGTGATTAACAAATCACTGCGCCACGGAGGTTTTTATGGATATTTTATGTGTATCTACAATTAATTGTACAAATAAAGAAATACAAATGATTTGAAATAAAAAGCTATGTTTCAGCTTCATATTCAAAAAGATTCCTTTGACCCTGGCTGCTCATCATCAAGTTTCCGCAGACTATAGCGGCTTGTACATATTAATCTTTTGACTCTTTACGTGGTAGGCCAGGTCAGGTCTAGTCTAGGTCTTAAAGATTACTGTTTTGAAACACTAACTCACTCTTGTCTTCTGTGCAACACCCTGGTAGAATCATAATATTTATAGCAACAATTCCAATTAACCACTAATCGGTCCACTAATTACTAGCGAATAAAAATCGCCCATTGAACTCCATAAAACATCACAAAATGTAGAAACTTTCGTACGTTCCGATTACAATTCAGGCCAGAATGACAGTTGCAGCAACCTTTTTACCAATCACGAGGAACCAGGCGTGTTCATTTGGAAACCATAGCGCATGCATGCCAGATATCCACTGATTGAGCTGGGAAATAAAGGATGATATTTCTGTTCTGGAAAAAATTGTAAACGCATGGATACCATTGCGTATTCAAAACGCATGTGCTCGATACTGTTTTGATATTCTACCACGAAGCCATGTCTCACCGTTTTTGAATAGAGCATCCATGTTAAACATGGAGTCAAGGAGGAAATTACACCTAGCCGGACTGATGTTTGGAGTTATGAAATTCCAAAAGCCGGATTATTTATACTCCAAGCTTAGATTTTTTAGATCTTGTCATAGCTCTAGATCCACCCGCCCTATATTATCAGTGCAGGCTCATAGAACTGTAGCGTTTGAGGGGAGTTTCCGCTACCAGGCAACGAAGTGTTGGAACAATATTCGACCGCCGATAAGACTTTTAAATTCAATATTCACATTTAAGAAGCAGCTTAAATCCTTGTTACTTCAACACCAAGTAAACGGCATTCCTAAGCGTTGCCGGTAGGGGTTCTTCTCTTGATCGTTTTGTTTGGCTGGCACTGTGTGTGTAGCGGTTTAAAAATCATTATGCTCATAATACCTAGGTATACTATTGACTGAGTTTTTCCTTATGACTCTTTCCTTTAGGACTAAATTAATTCTTATAATATTGATAATGACTTCAAAATATCTATGCTGTTTCTTTTATAAATTTCACTATTTTTATAAATGTGTACACGTATATAATGCAATGATTTATTTACTTTCTGCGCCCGCACCTACGTTGACGGCGATAATTGAAAATCAGTCTTTTGTACCTCGGTGCAAAAGAATCGCTGAGTTATGGCCTTTTTGCCTTGCTGCAGCACACAAAGACAATATTCGATCGTGTTTAGATATAAGATTGTTGCATTTTAATACTTTGTGTGTTTGTGGCAAACCAAATAAACAAGTTATCTATCTATCTATTAGTTGTATGAATTTAAGCTGCTGAGAGAATAAGAAAATTTTGGATCGTTTGATCGACTATCTTAGAATCATAATATCCTGTCTTATTATCCTATTTTTTTTAATATATACGGACAAATTACACAGATTGAGCTAGCCCCAAAATTAGTTCGAGACTTGTGTTATGGGATACTAACCCAACGATACTATATTTTATAACAAATACATATATAGATACACATCCAACACCCAGGCCAATTTGAAAAAGATCATTTTCCATCTTGACCTGGCCGGGGATCGAACCCGGGCACTCCCGTGTCGCAGGCTGGCGTGTTCACCGCTGCGCCACGGAGCTAGCCAATATATTGATTTTTTATTTTCTTGACTTGAAATAACAACATGTAATAAAATGAGGGAGGGAGGGACAATACTTAATGCATCATGCCCATTTTGAAAGTTGATTAACTTTCCCAGGAGACATACATAGTGGTATGAAAAAAAAAACAAACTTCCGTACTATATGAGCGGTAGTATACTTAGTATCCCGTCTTTTTCCTTGCGGGGTAGACAGAGCCCAGGTCTATAAGACTTTATGGCCACATTTAGCATAGGTGTTGGTGGGCATTAGGTGTAAAATGGAATCTTAATAGTGATAGGTTCCGCCGCCCCGCCGCCGCAGCCGCATCGCCTAATGACAGTTCCTAGCGTCTAGCGCCTAGTGACAATTCCCTCGATCGGCTTTTACGATCTGCGCGGGAAGAGAAGCAGCTGGCACATTCTATGTTTTGTCTTTTCTCCCAGACCAGCATGAAAGTTAAGTGGAAGTAGTATAACACTTTTTAACCCAAAAGCTACTGCATGCTTAAAGGGAACAGAGTCGCGGGATACAACCAGTTTTTTAGAAACAGGCTATTATATAGGTGCAACATGCGCGCGAATAAAATCGAACATAAGCATCGCAAAAATGCAGCGTCGATGTGGAAAATTTTGTGCGTTCTGATTGCAAACCGGAGCAGAATAAAAGTTGCAGCAAACTGTTTATTTTGCTAAAGGATTGCCAACCAACTGCTGCTGTTGCACCTCACCATTTTTCTGTAGGGCAGACCCCTGTGGTACACCACACCTCATGACTCTCTTTTCGCCCAACTATACGGTTCAGGAATGTAAACTTCATGGAATTGGAAGAAACGAGGGGAGGGGCTAGTGTACTGAGATACGGGCTCTGCTTAATTCACACACCAGTCTCTCACGATCTTTTGTTGTTTTGATTTTTGTAATGCCTAATGTGTTCTGTATATCAAGATTGCAGAGAAGAACAAAGAAATTTTGAATTATGTAAATATTTACGTCTTTATGTATCTGGAGCCAAATAATATCTTACTTACTTTCTAAGCGCTAAAACCATTATTGGGTCTTGGTCTCTTTTACGATTTTCTTCCATTGCGCTCTGTCTCTAGCTTCCATTTCCCAGATATTTTCTTGCCTAGTCTTTTCAGGTCCTCCCCCAGAGGATCCTTCCACCGCTTTCTAGGCCTTCCCTGGGGTCTTTTCTATTGTACGGTCCATTTTTAAATATTCTTTTAAATAACTTTCTGTTTTTAAGTAAAGTAATTTTCTATTTTTAAATAAATTGTTTTTAAATAATCTTGTTTTTATATTGTTGTGTAAGATAGAGATAGATACGAGAAGTATTTAGATTTGGCTGGAGTCAACCACAACTCCCTTATTTATTTTTGTGAGTAACACTTTAACGTTTATAATTTATATTTGTTACTAGCGTTCACTCACGGCTTCTCTCGTGTAATGAAAAATCTACATTGTGTAGATTATTCGGCAATATAACTTCTTTTTCGGGATGGCAACTTCTGGCAACGTGTATGAAAACTTGTAAGATGACCGGTTCAGTATGTAAGCCGCGGAGGCACAAAAAAAACAGAAACTAGCATTTACATTCATTTTTGGAAGGACTAGAAAGAATTAGGATTAAACTAGAAAATAGAATAAAAAAAGCACTATTACTGTAAAATATATGACTTATTTCTTTCTATTTTTGGATTTCAAAGTAAATACACGTGCGTTTTTAAGAAAACTAATGCTTTTTTAGCATTTGCACTCAAAATTTCAACTATCCGCTCAAACAGCTTTGTGTCCATTCCATGGGAAATGGAACAAGCGTTTTTGCTTTTTGCTGTACGAAAAATAGATACACATATTTTTACTAACGGCAACTTTTATTTTTCCCCTGACACGTGATTCTAATTCTAGCGCTGTTTCAAAAGCTTTTATATTTTTTCGAATAAGCTCATTCACATTCTAAAAAAGCTTCGCCGGTATTTGTAAATTTCAAAAGTCCTTATATAGTGTACTAGCTTTCGCCTGCGGCTCCGCTCGCGTTAATGTCGATGCCCTCGGGAATAGTACTTTTCCCGGGATAAAAGGTAGCCTATGTCCTTCTCCATACTCCAGAGAACTTGTATGCAAAATTTCATGATGATCGGTTCAGTAGTTACGTGAAAGCGTAACAAACAAACAAACAAACAAACAAACAAAAAAACAAACTCACTTTTGCATTTACAATATTAGTAAGGATGCATGTTTGTCCGTGACGTCGTAACATCCAAAAAGGTGGACGGACTGAATGCGGTTTTCTTTAAGTTAAATTAAGCGAGCAAGGTTTTAAAGGTAACGGAATAAATGTATTTAGGATGCTCCTTGTTAGGATGGATTAGGGATGAGAAAGTAGCAGCTCGTAGGGCAAGTGCATACCCGGATGCCATACCTACAACCACTGGACAGGCAGTTGCAAAAGGCATCTCTGACCAAAGGACCTAACTAGTGTTGTGCCGTGCTCAAAATTTTCGAGAACGGTGAGAATTTTTTTCTGAGAATTTCTTCATTCTCTCAAGTGCGGGAATTATTGAGAAATTTTCGAGTATTATTAGAAATTTCCCACAAATTTTCGTGAGTAGGAATTCATGAGAACAGAGATTTTCTCTCCGGCACATCACTAGATCTACCCGTCCAAGATATTGAGCTTATGTAATTATTAATAGTTGTGTTATGCACAAATAGCCTAATGATGACGATGTTTACCTAATTCTGTGTGCACTAAAACAAATATTACTTGGATGCCATGACCGGGCAATTAGTGTATTTGTTTTATATCATATGTTTGTCCTGTAGCAGTTAACGAGGTTCCCGTTATTAATATTATTTGTTTGTTATTAATTCAAGTGACAAATTAATAAAAATAAATTGTTATTATTACCTGACTAAGTACAGGTTAGCATAGCTTACTCTTATTCTCCAAAGTTTCTCACAATTCCCTTTACTTGTTACTTGCCACTATAGTTTTGGACCAATCTAAGATAGGCATGTCCTCGTCTTTATTGTCACTTACCATCAGGTGAGAGGGAGACAAATGCTTAATTCAACATTTAGTAAATAATAAATGGAAATCATCGGTGTCATCGCAACAACGTCTTTCAGGCTTAAGGTAAACCTGATGTTTTACGGCAGCGGCATGCGTCGATTATCACTATATAGTATAAAACAAAGTCGCTTCCCGCTGTCTGTCCCTATGTTTGCATAGATTTTTAAAACTACGCAACAAATTATGATGCGGATTTTTAAGTAGAAATATTGATTTAAGAAGAAGGTTTATATGCGTTAATTTTGCTAGTTTACTTAGCTAATCTTTCAGAAAGCATTCTATAGATGCAAAAGAATATCAAAAATAATTTTCATGGAATCCTTGTGGATTTTGGTGTGGTGGAGACGTAGGTTTTGTCGTCTCAAGCTCCGTCAAAATGTTGACTAATAATATGCCACCACACTAATAATATGACCAATAATATGGCAATAAACATTTTCAAGACGCAACCGATTAAAATAGGAACATATAAACATACAACTTATACTAATAAAACGAGTCAGCCGTAACATGAAACGCAGAGGACCCATTAAGTAAGTTTCATGCTTCCTTCAAACTTGCCTTACATGTGGTCAGGTTGCTGAACTATAGAATACGGCTATCCACATCTCTTAAAAGAGGAACTTGTCAAATACATAACTGTATGCATACAAAATAAGTGAAGCATAAATGAAACGTCAGGGAATTATAGAAGAGTTTGAAGTTTTCACTTTTTAACCCAAAAGCTACTGCATGCTTAAAGGGAACAGAGTCGCGGGATACAACCAGTTTTTTAGAAACAGGCTATTATATAGGTGCAACATGCGCGCGAATAACGAAAACAAGAATAGCGAAAACAAGCAGCTGGATAGCACGAATGCAATAATCTTAGTTCAATTAGGTATGTTAAAAATCTTTATTGTGAAGATTATAAATCATCATAATCATTTGGTGACACGGTCAATCGACCATGCACACCCTGGTGTCAGAGTTCTTCGAGACTGCCTCTCGGCCTCTGACGTGAGTTTGAAAAGTATCCAATAAGCATCATTCATTATCATTACAGCCGTAAGGAGTCCACTGCTGGACAAAGGCATCTCTCAAAGATTCTTCTTTCCATGGGAGGATATTCTATACTCACCACGCTTGGCAGGCGGGCACAGTTTCTGTGGCTACTCGTGCTTCCGACGCTGCTGTCCAGCAAAAGCCCTTTTTTAGGCTGGAAGGATAGGAATTTGTTCGATTTAGAAAGGGAATGAAGGTCAATACCTTTATTCCCTTTCTAGTCTAGGGTTCTAGTCGCTCGGATGAATGGGGAAAAGCAAGCCGGGAAGGCCGGGCGACGTACCTGATGCAACCACCGGCGAAGCAGTTAAGGATGACGCTCCTGACCTGATGATCCATTTAGTATACAATTTATACATACATAGTATCACGTCTTTTCCCTTGCGGGGTAGACAGAGCCTAGGTCTATAAGACCCGAAGACCACGTTAAGCATTGGCATTGGGTGTAAAACAATACATTTTATAAAAGTAGTAAAGATTATCAATACTTAAACGACTCGGTAAGAGGTTCGATACAATAACATAATTTAAGATTCAAGTCTGTGCTTTATAACGGCTCTCGAGTTTTAACGATAACAATGGAATAAAATAATGATACGTCACAATCGCAATTGCCAATAAAGTAGCCCTCGTTCCGCTCACAATAGAGTTTAAATTGTTTTGATTCGGAACAACCAATTGTTACAAAAGCGAATTTGTAATAATGTAGAACAAAGAGATGTGATGTTAAAATAACTAGCAATTAACTATTTAATATTTGCTACAGACTGCGGTTGTGAATTTACAGGCTTGTAGAATAAAACAATATTTGCATTCAACTAATAAAATTTAGAAGCAACGTACCTATATTTATTATGTGTGTTGTACTCTGGTTCTGTTGTGTTTTGGACGTGACAACGTCTTATAAATCGATGAACGCTGGCTGCACGCACGAAAACGTGTCACGTTCCGGGTGCAAGTGAGAGCGCGGAACAAGCGATAGAGAGGCACGATCGGCCTAAGCGTTTGGCTTGTGACGCGTCTATCTCTCTTCCACTGTTATTACGTAAAATTATCGTTCGTAAAAGATTCAAAGATTTATTGAGAAAATAGGCCTTTTCAGGCACTTTTTCACGTACATTATATTTTTTTTTTAATTAACACTTATTATATTCAAATTATTGAATATAATAAGTCGTGTTCCTGTAGTAGAGACTAAAAAGGACCTGATGATGATGATGATGATATTCAAATTATTGATTATTTTTCAAAAGCTACAAACTACTAACGTTTCGGAACCGATCACTGCAGAGAAGAAGACGCTGAAAGAAACTCTTTTCAACAGTATTGGTCGCCTTCTTGCCGGAAAGGCTTTACATATTTAATTTTTTTATCTTTTAGTTGACGCATGGATCAGCCATCGCAAATCTCAAGCATATTAGAGGGAACTCAATGACCCGACACACAACGCTCCCACCAGTTTGAACATTTTAGTGGGCATGACTTACTCGAACTCGAAAGCACAAAACACAAAAGCTAATTGACGACACTCGTTGACGCAAACATATACATGTTTTACAATTAAAGTTTGATTTTAGGTAATTATACAAAATAAAAAAGCAGCAACAGAAAAGAACACAATTATAAATAAAATTAAAATAAAAGCTTTTAGAGAAGTCCTGCATTTCACACAAGGTCTGGGCTCCAAGCATTCTTATCAACGAAATAATTATTAACACCATAATAAGCTCTTTTCAATAACATGTTTTTTGTAACATCTTTAAACTTCAGAAAGGGCAAAGCTGTAATATTGTCAGGAATTTTATTATACAAACGAATACTGAGCCCTAAGAATGTATTCCTTGTTTTCTGTAGTCTAAAAGTTTCATTAACTAGTTTATTTTTGTTTCTAGTATTGTATGTATGAATATGAGAATTAGAAAATTAACATATTTGTGAATATTTTGATCTACGTGCAGTATATTAGCCAAAATGTGTTGTGACGCAACCGTTAAAATTTCTTTACCAAAACTAAAGTGATGCACGGAAGTGAGACTTGCTCACTAACTAAAAAATATGTCCACTCTGTTGGTGGCTCAAATGGCTATGGAAAGATCAATGCCACGAATGTCGCGCTACAACCACATACGAGATGCATATGGGGAGTAAGTAGTGGACATTGGTGAGAGGATTGCCCACCTTAAGTGGCAATCCTTATGAGATGCAAAGATAAAGATGGAGTCAGTGAATTTCTGCCTGCAGTCCAAATGGAACATAGAGACACGGGAAAACCAAGAACGCGCTGGGAGGATGATATATTAAAGTTATGGAGAAGATACACACGACAAGAAGAGATAGAAGGACCTGAGAGTGGCCACTTTCCAAAATGAGCTACTATAGGCTGACTATAATGAATGATATTATTTAACAACTTTTCTAAGAGGAAACACCACACAAACATCTTGTCACTATTGAAGTAGACAGAGTCAAAGGCCATGTTTAGGGAATAAGGAATAAGGAATTAAATAAGGAATAAGGACTTAAAATAGTAACCTGTCGTTAGCCATATCGCAAAAAAGGATTCAACAGATTCTGATTCACAGACATATAAGCTCTTTTATTTTTAGCATTATGTGTTGTAATGCGCTGAGCTTACACCTTAGAAATTATTAAACAACGAAATAAACAAACACACATTCGTATTTATAATATTGGTCTGGATTGGTCGGAAATTATTATATTTCTTCCTTAAATAATAACACGTGGGTGGCGACTGGCGACCCGTTGTTTGAGAGGCTTGCATGGGGACACAAGTCCAACAAGTAGAGCCTTTGGGGATTTTTGAAGTAATGAGTCTTCCGCCATAAGCCACCAGCTCCCAAAGACATCAATGAGTTGATATTGAGTTTTATAGAGAGTTGAGTTGATATAGAGATTGAATAGCAGGCCCATAAGCAGGTCTCGCCAGGGGGAGGATCTATTGATAATTTATGGGTAAAGAATACTTAAATAAGCTATGGGTGATATTGGATGGCTTGAAAATGGGACTATTGCCCAGGGATCGGACTCCTGCCATAATCACTAGAAAGGATTAAGGTGTGGTGACTCGCCACTCATTAAATCGGCCACCAAATCAGTCACTGTGATTGGTGACAGAAAACTCATTAGTGTGGGTTGCTGAGGCTGCAAAGAGGTGAGTATGCGGAGCGCGAAATCGTGGTGATCCGTTTAAAAGCCCCCGACGTTCTGACATCTTACACTTCCACCCTTTGAGCATGTAACTCTTACGACTCCACTCTTTGGGGCCGAAGAAAGTAAGCCAGAGGTAGGCGTCCTGTTACCTCATTGGTGTTTACTTTGACCTTGGGGAAGGAAGGTCGGAGACGAGAACCAGGCGCTAGAAGCTTGCTGTGGGCTTATTATTATTTATAAGATTTTCACATTTTCGCACATTCCCTCGGTTGGCTTTTATGATCGAGAATTTTTACTTAGATTACGGGAAGAGAAGCAGCTGGTACATTCCACGTTTTTCTTTTCTCCCAGACGATCATAGCAATAATTAATATAACAAGTATTGTACATGCGGAAGTAATTTTCACATTTTGATCACTGAAAATAAAATTTGGCCTGTACCTTAGTATCTATCTCTTTCTCTTGTAACCCTACCAATTTTAATAAAACAGAAACTAAAGATACAGATTCAATTAATTAATATTGGTCAAATACACACATAAAAATAACAATAAATAACATTATGTTAAGATATAAGTCTATAAACTATAAGCACTAAATTATAAATAATTTAGTATTAAAATTTAACTTTTTTAAAACCACTAATATCCGATTTACGAATTATATTAGTTTCTTCTTCAATAAATTATACATTTATTGAATGAATTTTTATGTTTAATATTCTTTGGGGATTGTATTATTAATTTTCGGAGTCATACAAATAACAGTCTTCTCTTTGTTTGATGTAGACAAAGTTTGTCGCCATTTCTTTTGGAACTTGCACTCACTTGCTCGTTTGCCGTCCTTTATCATAAAAAAGTATACTCGTACATACGATACATTTTTAAATAAATGGAGATTATTTTGAAAATACAGCTATTTATTTATTTTGCAGTTTATGTACACTAAAACATATACAGAAAAACCAAGACACAACAAGTACAAAGGTACTGCTTATTTAATTCGAAATCTCTTCCAGCAGACCCTTGAGAGAAGATAATAATATTAGAGGCAGACAGGCATGTTTAAAAAAATATAAATTAAAGGCAGTAATAATGGAGTATACTACATACATAATATTTACATAAATTCACCAATACCTACATGCATACCAATTCATGACGCTAATAAATCTTAAATATAAACAGTGATATAAGTATTAGTATTTCATACATTGACATACAATATGTTAACCAAAGATTTTATATTGTTTAAAATAAGATTGATTCTGCTTTGTAGACCAAATTTCCTTTTTTTCATTTAAATTATTAGTGCTTTGTAGACTAAACATAGAGTAGATGCACCATTTTTGAAGTGTGAAGAATAAATTTTATTCTGTAGAATTTCCCCATAAAATTATACCACATTCCGCGAGACCAAATTTCCAAAAGATCCCATTTGCACACATGTGAGTAAGTACTATAAACTACTGCCGTGTCGCCATCCCTAACACTCGCCCTGATGATGGTCTTGGTAACAGACCGAAAGAAGTTGGCGATTCCTACTGAATGAACGTAAGTGAAACCGTGTTTATAAAATGAACTCACTGTTGTCCGCGACTTCGTCCGCGGCATTTTCTGTTATGATTATTTAGTTTTTTTATTAGTATGGATGAATAATTTTCCCCCGTTTTCAAAACATTTTTCATTGATGCTTCGCTCCTATTGGTCGCAGCGTGATGTTTTATAGCCTAAAGCCTTCCTCAATAAATGGACTATCTAACACATAATTTTCCAATTTGAACCAGTAGTTCCTGAGATTAGCGCGTTCCAACAAACAAACTCTTCAGCTTTATAATATTAAGTATAGACTTATCTCGCGTAAGTTTTAATACTATTATTAATAAACTTATTTATTTCAAACTTAGTTCCTTCCTATTCTTCTCCTTATTGTGTCGACTCGGGCTGTTACCAAACCTCTACCTATTGTCATGTTGGTATTGATACCATTAGCTAGGTAGTCCGAGAAGCTAGCTAGTACAACACAAAGGCGGTGCCAAATTACGGGGGCTTGTGTCTTTTGACATTGTCCTGAGGGCATTGATGCCGGCGACACTGGGTAGCAACGATATATGATGTATCGTGCTGTACAATGTGCGGTGTAGATGCAATATCACATCGCTCACCTAGATACTCGTATGTTTAGAAAATAAAAATCATCTTAAAGAAAGTTTGAACCATGATATCTAAACTAATACTTACGTATTATAAATGCGAAAGTGAATTTCTTTGTTTACTAGTTTGTTTGTTACATAATTTTTTATAAGTGTTTTATTTTTGCACTCACAATACTATTTTAATATACTCTTAATAAATTAAGAAATAAAATATCGTGGTAAAATTTCACGGCGGGACTTGAACCAGCGACCAAGGTTTATGTTGATTCATGCGGTAGCTTAAATGGTAGAGCGTAGGTCGTACATAGAACTAGGTTGCTGGTTAAAGTCCCGCCCGCATGAAATTGTTTGTTACACTTTCACTCCTTAACTACTGAATTGTTTATCACGAAATTTTGCATACGCATTGTCTGGTATGGAAAAGGACAACGGCTTCTTTTAACCGGAAATAGGTATTTTTCCTGAGGGATCAACATCATTGCGAGCGGAGCTGCGGGAATGCTAGTAAATATAGAAAGTTTCTTCTTGTATTCATACAAATCCATACTTAATGTTATAAATGCGGAATGACTCTGTCTGTCTGTTTCTCTGCCAGTCTGTCTTCTTTTCGCGCTTCAACCATTAAGACGAGGCCTCAAATGTTAGGTACCATCGCTCGGCAAAGGCGTACGCAGACTGATCAAGGGCGCGCAAGGGATAGCGCTTGGCGGTTTAGCCCGTGAATGATGAGATAGGAGATAGTCTCGAGTCGCTCAAAGAAAAAAACGTAAGCGCCAAATTCGTTATTTCTATTTTATATAAAATCAGACCGGTTAATTGTATTTTCATATTTACATTTTGATGAATTACTAATAACCTATCTTTTAGTCTAAAAATCATTATTTCATTCGTCGCATTTGAGCTACAATAACAAAAACTCTGCGAACGAAGACCATTTTTCAAAAAATATTTCTATCGAGAAAATTTTATCAAAACGTGTTTTCATCTTACACTTTTGGAGATTAAATAGTCAAAAATCATATTACTTAGATTTGAAACTCCTAATTTAAGTATTTTGCGAGATAAATAAGGTTCAGAACGACCTTATTTACAGTGGTATCGCCTTAAATCAATTTCAATACCATACTTAATATTATTAATGCGAAAGTAACTCTGTCCGTCTGTCTGTCTTATTTTTACACTTCAACCATTGAACTAATTTGCATGAAATTTGGTATGGAGGTAGTTTAAGGCCCGGGGAAGGACATAGGGGACCTTTTATTCCGGGAAATTCTACTGTTCACGAGGGATCGACACTAATGCGGGCGAAGCCGCGGGCATAAGGTAGTTAGTAAGTAATAAACGGATGTAAAAGTTGGAATGTCGAGGAAACTGTACTAGTCTGTCCAGTAAAGCACCGGTTTTTTTACTAAGTATTGAAGTAGGCATTTGTATACAAAGTTTCTTTACCGTATTTCAAAACTGCCATCTATAGTCAGTTTTAGACAAAGGGTTAATCAAAGAAGCAGACTATGCACACCTATACAAAGCCTGTACCTCCTACTTGCACCAAATTACGGAGGCTTGTGTCCCCTGTGTGTGTCTGACATTGTCCTGAGGCCATTGATGCCGGTGACACTGGATAGCAGTGATATAAGGTGAAGTATCGTACTGTACAAATGTAATTTACTAAACTGATAATAATGACGTCAAGCAAAATTAATGAAAGATTCGAGAAATTTTAATGTAATTTGACTTTATATTTTGTCAACAACTACTTACTTTGAACAAGTCGTGTGGTTTCCGGCAGAGTAGAATAGGACCACTCCTAGTCTTTCCATGGATGTTGTAAATACAAGCTAAACAAAGCTCAAAAACATCAATGAGACCTCTCCAACCTGTCTGGCCAGCGAGGAGAGTGTAGGCCAAATCCTCTGTCTGCTCTGGCTAAATATGACTCCAGTAGTACAGAGAGGGTCGAGCTCCTGCAGTGGAGACTAAAAAGACCTGATGATGATGATGATGTACATACATCATCATCATTTAACTATTTTTGTTCGGGTGGAAGCTTGTAAATCAACTTTAAACCAGATATCTTTCACCGATTGCGCTGAAATTTTGTATACTCGTTTAGTTTGGATGACAATGTATGGTTAACTGTGTGACGTCATTCTAAATCCAACATGGTGTAACACCTAAGATGGCGGACTAGCTATTTTTGATGCACCCCAAAAATATGGATATCAAATCAAAGGGTTCGAATTTTTATTTATAGTTTTTTACTATTAAATTATTTGTGCCTAAACTGGCTTCATCGATATTGTATTTGTACAACACAGTTGTTCAGCATTATAAGCTGAATGTAATACGAAATAAAATGAGTTTGAGCTTTAGGCGTGGGACTCGAAATGTTTGTTAGTTGTATAAAATATGGTTAAAAATCAAAAGATATTCAAAAGACTTATATCTATATTATCGTTGTTTTAAGACGGCCGACTTTGTTAGGAGTTCTTGGACTGCAGGAACTAGTTATCAAGTTAGGGCCTTATTGTTTTTACCCGCTATGTGCTGCGAATACTTTGTATAATGAACCTCGTTTTTATGCACTTCATTCAACTCAGCTTTATGAATTAATTTTAAACTCGCGCTTTTACGTTTAGTAACCTCGTTTTGACTTGAATAAAGGGTTCGTGCTAATGCCAGTGTGTGTGATTATCTGTCTACTAGTTGAGAAGTTTGTAAAAATATATTCACTAAAATAATGTTCGTAAATTTGTTTCTAGGAGTGATAACAATATTGTAATAATTGAGGTAGTAGAAATAATTACTTATTTTAGTTTATATATGTAGCGAAGTGAAAAGGGCTGATTTGATTTTTGATTAGCTAAATTCGAAGGTATTTGATTAAACATTAAATCTCGTTTATAAATCACTATGTTTCGCCCGCGGCTTCGCTCGCATTGTCGTACCCCGGTCTCACAGGCGGAGTCATATTTCATTCAGGAATTGTTTTGCTTCTGGACACCAAGGACCTGCGGTCGCAACGGCGACTGGAACCAAGTCGTATCAGTTCGAGTTTGGTTCTGATTAAAAATCTTAGCTAATTGACCCGTAAATTCCGAGTATCGCAGTAATCTTGTCTGTTTCCGATAAATTACCAAATAACCGGAACTAATTGTAAATCCAGATTTATTCGATTCCGTAGCCCAACCAAATTCTTGATTGCACAAATTAAATAAACTATGTATGTGTCACTTAATCTACAACGCGTGCACAAAATTGAAATACATTACTATGACTAAAGCAAAGAGTGTTACAGAAAGACATAATCGATGCTAACAATTTTTTTAAGGATAATATTGATAACGAGAAAAAAATCTTGCGAATCAAGTTGATCGAGTCTCCACATAATTTTTCATTTCCCATTACCTTTGACCAGAGTTCCTGAAGTTTTTTCTTGCTTATACTCCTTAAATCTGTCTCCGAACAATCATTGTTCTTTAGGTATTCACCGTGCGTCACATCTCTTATCTCTCTAATCTGTACTGATTGTTTATTAATTAGTATTTTATTGCCGCGCGGTCGTAATATTGTTTATATTGTGATTAATTACACTTGGAGAACAAGCAGCGTTTCTTTGCTACGACTATAAATTATGTTTTTTGTTAGTAATGAGTTATTGATATTATAGGAGAGGGTTAGTTGAAAATGTTTGCAGGGGGTACTAAATAACATGTTATAATTTGTTTTCTAGTCATCAAGTATTACAAATATTTTATCATTATCTCAGCTGCAAGACGTGCAGGCTGGGTAAGTCCACCAGAATCCCCCAGGCCGTACCCCCAGGCTGTCCCCGTAAACTCAACAGTTCACCAGGAATGCCTGAGTAAAAAAAAAAACGAGTGTAAAGATCATATCACACGTGAGTCAGATAGGTACAGAGGGTCCGTTTTAGAATGTATTCCGGATGGTTTGGATTAAGGATGATTATGGGTTAAAATCATCATCATCATCATTTCGTCTAGGTGTCACGGTAAATCGACCATGGACCCTGTTGTCAGAGTTCTTCGGAATCGCCTCTCGGCCTCTGACGTGGTTCCTTTAACGACTACCAGATGGCAGCCGGGACCAACGGCTTAACGTGCCTTCCGAAGCACGGAATCATCTTTATTATCAGGCAATCAGGTGATTCAAGCCTGCAATATCCTAACCAAACTGGAAGCAAAGCAACTAAACAAAGTATGCTTCCCGTGGGAATCGAACCCACGAATGGGTTAAAATGAAGGGGTGTTTGAGATATTTTGGGATGTAAGGGATTCTGGACAGGCCTCCCCCAAAGATTTCCAATACGACCGGTTGAAAACGGTCTGCATCGAGCGCCTTCCTGCGACTTTGATCAGGTCGTCCGACAACTTTATTGGTTGATGTTCAGCGCTGTGCTTTGAGCAACAAAGATCCTATATAATGACTCTATATCATAACATACAACTAACTCGTATAAAGGGGAGAGGTGGGCGCGTTACGTTTAGTATCTTATAATACAACAAAAATTAACAAGTTGTTCATGGATATTTATCTAGGACTAAAATATTGTGCAAAAGGCCGCCTTATCGCAATACTCTTGTGTATATTTGCGTATCTTTCAAAAGTTTTTTGGAAACTAGCCTTTATGTAAGTCCAGAAAAGTAAGGAAAATGAGAATGTTTTTGAAAGTTACATAAGTGTGAAGTAATCATACTTTGTATGTGCATATATATGTACGTACTTAACCAGACGAATGCCGATGCGCAGTGCACAAAAATGCATTGTCTCCCATATATTGTGACTGGTATTCAAGAGGTTAAAATAAAAAGAAGTTGAAGTTATGAAATATATATTTTTATTCAAATGCAATGAGTATTGGAAAACTGATCTAAATAGAATGGGATATACAAGATTCAGTTAGTTTTTAGGGTTCTGTACCCGAAGGGTAAAGACCCTATTAATTTCGCTCCGCTGTCCGTCTGTCTGTCTGTCAGTCTGTCACCAGGCTGTATCTTATGAACCGTGATAGTTAGACGGTTGAAATTTTCACAAATGATGTATTTCTGTTGCCGCTATAACAACAAATACTAAAAAATAGAATTAAATACATATTTAAGGGGGCTCCCATACAGTAAACGTGATTTCTTTACTTGTTTTTGCTCGATATTGATAACGGCAACAGGTAGACGCTTGAAATATTTACAGAATATTTAGTTATATATTAACTTTAAAAATAAATTATTAAATAAAATTAATATGAAAGGGGGGCTCCCATACAACGGACATGATTTTTTTGCTGTTTTTATAGATAACGGTACGAAACCCTTCGTGCGCGAGTCCGACTCGCACTTGGCCGGTTGTTTATTCAAATGCAACGAGTATCGGGAAAACTAATCTAAATAGAATGGGATATACGAAATTCAGTTGGTTTTTTTGACCAATATATTTTTCGACGAATTTTGCGTATCTTAAAATCCATTTTAATTTGTAGTTCTGAATTTTCCTTCACAACACAATGTGAAAATCTTAAAATTTGCGAGGCGGAATAACAGATGAATCCGAAATGCTGGCCATGAAGTAATGAAGTAAAATTAGGCGCCACTCGCTCCACTTTGGAATTACTGTTTTACGCCCCCGCAAGCTGCGGTTCATATTTTTATTTGTTATTTAATAATAGAATAAATTGCAACTTGTATTTTGAAGCTCTTAATTAGACGAAGAGTTAAAAATCAAAGGAGAATTACTTTTTCCAAAATAGAAAGTTGGCCGATTGTAGATACATCTACGTGTGTACCTTATTACAATAAAAAAACGCAACGTTGCGAAAAGTTAAGATGTGGCAAAGAGATCGATGTGGCAAAACGGCGGAAGAGATCGGCTCAAAAGATTTAATATTTCTTTTTATTAAAAATTGGATACACGTATCTCTTTTTGAATGACACATTTTTATTTATTTTATATTATTTAATATATGCAATATCGAAATACTACTAGCGCTTCGGAACGACCAATAATGGTGAGAAAAATACGCCGAAAGAAACTCAATCCAGACTTGGTCCCTACGTGCCTGAAGGGCTCTGAATACATTGTTAACATTAGACACAATTTTTCATACAATTAATTAATTTTATATTGATTATTGTTGTTTTAAGATTGAAGTGTAATCGATAATAATCGATTATAGCAAAAACAAATGTTCTCGAAGAAAGCTTCAAAGTATAATTAGATTGTTTATTAGCGTGTACAATTTAAAAAGAATTACGTCATGTTTGTTAAACATAAAATTTACATTAATATTATGAGTGATTTTTTATATAATAATAAATAAAAAATGTCCTACTGATCATTGTCACGCGGAAATGTACCCGGAAGACTGACAGCATGGCAATCCGATAGCTCAACTGGCTTTTCGCTTTAACTTAAACAATTAATGTGCCGACGGGCCTCACGGACCCAGTATCTCTACCCCAAAGGGCTCAGGTATTTAGTCGCTGCTGATACAGGCATTATTGCGGCGTTTGAGGGAGATGGCGATATATTCATTGAATAAGTTGAAAAAAATTAAATGGAAGACTTATTTTAGCCAATATACGAGTAAGTCATTGTGTGCATTAATACCGAGATACAAGGATCTACCTAAATCGACGAGCCTTATTAGCGCCTAGTGAGCATTATAAGCGCTTACGCATGTTAAGCAACCTCGGGCGCGGTCCCCACTTGGATGGGTGACCGCAAGTGGAATAAAATATCTCGAGCTCCTCCGTGCTTCTGAAGGCACGTTAAACCGTTGGTCCCGGCTGTCATCACTGATGGCAGTCGTTAAGATAATGATGATGCTTTTAGGCATTAAAAAAAATTACACCCCTGACACCAGTATTGGCCACTTGCGCAAACGAAAAGCAAAAAAATAATAAACAATCCTAAATCGAGCGTTACCAGTACTATATTTCGTTTTAGTGACACTACTGATCACACAGTCTCTTATTTATATCTCTACATACATATATTTCCATATAGATGTGGTTCCCAGTAAACAAGTCGCTTGTTATTGTCAGCGTAATACTCATTGGCTATAATCGTAGACCTCCGAATTTATTAAAACGACCACAGTGCGAGGGGAGGGCATAAAAAGTTTTTGAGTGTTCCCTCAGGTCGCGTAGTGATTCCCGGATTCTTTTAGATTAATACTTGATAGATACAAGTTTTGTCTAGAAATATCTCGGAATATAAAGAATTACATTGTTAATCCTGACGTGGTAAACATGTTGATAAGACAAATTATACATGATGTGATTTTTTTACTTTGCAACAACTTCAACAACGAATGATAAGTAAACGATTTCTAGTAACTCGAACTTTCAAATGACAAATGAGATATATATAGGAACTAAAGACAAATATACATCATCAATACTCAATACTAATAATATATCTGTAAGGGTTGGTCATGGAGTAAGTTACTTTGTTTTCAGAGATAACGTGTATAAAAGCTCTATACATAATAATGAAAGTAAATGGAGGATTTTTATATTTTTTTGTATGTATATATGTATGTTCCTCCATAACTCTTAAACGAACTAACTAATTTTATGAAACTTGGTACATTTAGGCGTACAGGACACAGGATAGGCTACTTATTTTTTTTCTCCTGTCATGATAAGACGTGGTCCCCATACAAACATTACATAAAATGTACGCGAACGTAGTCGCGGGCACCGCTAGTTTTTTTGTATTTATTTGACTTGGGTTCATCTAAAAATGTGGAAGAAATCACACAGATAATGTTAGTACACAGTAAGTTGTGGTTTTGTGTCATGGGATTCAGTAATCGATATATTTAGACAAACATCTAAGACCTAGTTTATTCTGAAAGATATCGATTTCCATCTTACAAGTCCCGGGCCCTGCGTCTGCTTTGAATTGCAGGGAAATCTTGAGCCACAGAGGTTATTATCACAATTAATAACTTTTAGTTTTTATCATCATCAGGTCTTTTAGTGTCCACTGCAGAAGCATCACCCTCTCTGTACTACCGGAGCCATTACTTGGCCAGAGCAGACAGAGGATTTGGCCTACACTCCTCGCTGGCCAGACGGGTTGAAGAGGTCTCATTGATGTTTATAAGCTTTGTTTAGCTTATATTTCCTTAGTCGCCATTTACGACATCCCTGGGAAGACTAAGAGTGGTCCTATTCTACTCTGCCGAAAACCACACGGCGAAGTTTTTATGTTAGGTTTCTATTAGATAATACTAATTTACTACAGTATTCTATCGTTAATAATGTTTGTGTGCCTACGTCGTACGGTTGTTATCCCACGGCCGAGCAATGCCTGCGTTCAATTAAGATAAGTAATTAAACGAAAACCGTGGTCTCCGACCTTTAATTATTATGAAATAAGGCGGCCCAGCAATAGCCTTGTTTTGCAAGGCTTGGAATACTGTGCTGTGTATTTTTAACACCTAGTAATTTTATGATTGCATTTTGTAAAAAGGTAACGTCAAATTTTATGCAATCATTAATCTGCTTTTTCTCTATTGTATCTGTATAATTTATACTTTATGTACTTTTATGATGAACATCAGGATTTTTTGTATGAATGCTTACCAATATGCTAAACATAAGCCACGTTCGGGTTTAGGGACGTAAAGAACTGTCTATCCCGCAAGGGAAAAAACGTGATAGTATGTAAATTTTGTTACGCCACAATCACAGATTAGAGAATTACACATTAAATACACAAATGGCTTATAAACCATTTTTCTAAATATAATGGTAAATCTACCATAACGTTTAGTTGAAAAAAAAAAGTAGTGAATTAACATTTAAGCCTACACTATTAAGTATTGTTATATATGTATATAATTTTCCTCTTATTATGCTTATCATAGATTTTTCTGTCCTTTGGTCTTTTTTTTCTATCTTTAGGAATATCCGATTTATGATGGCCAAAAATATATGGTGAAATACCGAGGAAACGACTACAGAATCTACAAAATACTTTAAATTTTTTTTTTGTCGGTTTTTGAGTTACGAGTTGTGAGAATGTTTGTTACATTTAAACAAGAACAGAATTGAAAACTTCTTACATTTTTTGAAGTAAGTTCAAAAAGTCTAATGACAAAAAAGTGAAATAAATCTTAATTTTAAGTTAAAACATAGAATATAAAAGTATAAAGGAGTAAATATACCTTATCTTAGTTCATGACAAAGTGCAAACCAATATTAGCGTAAAACGTCGTAGCTTCAACATGCACACTCGTAGCTTTTTATCGTAGGTCGTGGTCTACGTGTCGTAGACCTGCTACGAAATTATTGTGACGCAAATATTTCAGCTTGTAGCCGTATTGTAGCCTTTATCGGTGTAACGTAGCTGTCCAATCAAGTTATTTATGTTTCGCCATCTCTATGCGAGTTATGTATTGGTGGGCGTTTCGGTGGAATCAAAAGCTGGGTCGTTCACCTTTCGCCATGATTCCTTAGATTCACTTATGTTTTCCTGAAGAAAAATCTTTCTTACCGGCGTTGTGCACTTTTTGGGATTCTTTCCACTCCCAGAGTTTTTTAGGGTTCCGTACCCAAAGGGTAAAAACGGGACCCTTTTAATTTCGCTCCGCTATCCATCTGTCTGTCTGACCGTCTGTCACCAGGCTGTATCTCATGGACCGTGATAGATAGGCAGTTGAAATTTTCACAGATGATGTATTTCTGTTGCCTCTATATAAACAAATACAAAAAAATAGAATAAAATAAATATTTAAGGGGGCTCCAATACTAGAAGCGTGATTTTTTGCTTGTTTTTGCTCTATATTGATAACGGCAATATGTAACTAAATATTCATTTAAAAATGTATAATTAAATAAAAATAGAATAAATATTAAAGGGGGCTCCCATACAACAGACATGATTTTTTGCCGTTTTTATAGATAACGGTACGGAACCCTTCGTGCGCGAGTCCGACTCGCACTTGGCCGGTTTTTTTATTATTATTGTTGATTAGAGCCCTATCTTGCCTGATCCCTATCTTACGAGATAAGAAACATTAATTAGATCTATAGTGGTACATGCAAACGCAAATAATGCCTATTTACTCTTGTCTTCAAAATCCCTAAATTGCACGTGTTGGGAAACAGCGGGATGGGTGTTCTATTTCTCAGCAGTTTGCATAATGAACGAGAAGGCGAATCTAAAGGTACGATGGACGAATATCGACCACATATGGATGGAATCCCCGCCTATGCCGCGTCGTTCCGTCGAAGCTCCTTTGAAGCCATCCGGCCATGAGCGACTCCTCAACAATTAGTCTTTTGGCATGTCTTCGGATAGCTTCCAAGGCTTATATCTCATAGTGAACGGATCTATCCTACCGGATCTATTCTACCGGATCTATTCTACCGGATCTACCCTACCGGATCTATTCTACCGGATCTATCCTACCGGATCTATCCTACCGGATCTATCCTACCGGATCTATCCTACCGGATCTATCCTACCGGATCTATCCTACCGGATCTATCCTACCGGATCTATCCTACCGGATCTATCCTACCGGATCTATCCTACCGGATCTATCCTACCGGATCTATCCTACGGGATCTATCCTACCGGATCTATCCTACCGGATCTATCCTACCGGATCTATGCTACCGGATCTATCCTACAAAATCTATCCTACAGATGGCAATATATCTTATACTTAGCCTATTTTCTCAGCCAGAAGCCACCTTCTAAGGTGTAACATTCAGACACAATTAGATGAACCTATATATCACACAGTAGTACCAGCATAAAATACCATTAAAATAAATATATAGGGACATAATTCATAATTCATTTATTTACTTAAACTCGTAAATGTTACATGCATTTCACATATATTATTACGAATTCTACGCATTCAAGGTATTGTGATTTTTTACGATAACTTATATCGAAGTACACTAGATTAGTCTCATATCACACAAACTGAGCTAGCCCCACTGTAAGTAGTGAACTTAAATTATAAATAAATATAAATATATACGGACAAATCACACAGATTGAGGTAGGCCCAAATTAAGTTTGAGACTTGTGTTATGGGATACTAACTGAACGATACTATATTTTATAACATAATAAATACAAGACTCAGGCCAATCTAAAAAGATCATTTTCCATCTTGACCTGGTCGGGGATCGAACCCGGGCACTCTCGTGTCGCAGGCTGGCGTGTTGACCGCTGCGCCACAGAGCTAGCCATAACTTGTGTCATAGGATAGTATCTTACGACTATATAACTGTAACTTAACGATATCATATTTTATAATAGATACTTACATAGATAAACATCCAAGACCCAGGTCAATCTAAAAAATATCGTTTTCCATCATGACCTGAGCGGGGATCGAACCCGGGAACCGACGTGTCGCCTCGTATCGCAGGCTTGCATGTTAACCACTGTCCCACGGAGCCTCGAAATCGATTTAACATCCCACTGGGAATCGAATCCATAACCGAATGAAAATACAACCATCTGAATACTTCTCAGCATGACTGTTAAAACTATTTTTATCGCTCACTGAATTAACAACATACTATACCAGGTTGAACGAATTGCGTCCCGCTAGGAATGACATTATTTGCGTCTAAAAATAACCGGAAGCGACCTCGATGCGGTGCGGCCGAGATAACCCGGGAGGTCAATGCCGATCGAACTAAAGCTGAGCACATACCAAACTAGGATTTGACATGTGTGGAGTCATTGCAATTCCACAGAAATGTAATTTAACCGCCGTTTTTAGGGTTTCGTACCCAAAGGGTAAAAACGGAACCCTATTAATTTCGCTCCGCTGTCTGTCTGTCTATCTGTCTGTCTGTCTGTCTGTCTGTCTGTCTGTCTGTTTGTCTGTCTGTCTGTCTGGCTGTCTGTCCTGTCTGACGTCCTGTAGAATATAGTAAAAAGTCTTAGGATATAGTAGAAAGTGTTTTTTGTGTACACAGGATGTTTTTCGTCCGATTTTCAAAATATTTAAGTCAAGATATCTCGAAAACTAGCGTGTCGATTTTTTTAATTTTCTTCTAAAGTTTTTTGTAGCTTCTTATTTCCGCTTCATTTAAATGGAACTTATATGTATTTTTAACTGACTTCAAAATATGCGGTTATTTTTTTTATAATTGTATATTAATTAACCGATCATCATCATTTTGAGTAGGTGTCACGGTCAATCGACCATGCACACCCTGGTGTCAGAGTTCTTCGGAAACGCCTCTCGGCCTCTGACGTGGTTCCTTTAACCGATGTCAACTAAGGAGGTGGTCTCAATAACACTAAGTTAGGATTTGATTGAGGAATCCCATGGAAATCGATCTCATTTTTCAAGCAATTACAATTATAGACGCTACTAGCTTTCGCCCGCGGCTCCGCCCGCGTCAATGTCGATCCCTCGGGAATAGTATCGGTTCATTAGTTACGGCGTAAAAGCGTAACAAACAAACAAACAAACTCACTTTCGCATTTATAATATTAGTAAGGATAAGGATAAGGATTTGTAAGAAGACGGATATTTGTAACAGGTCTACTGTTGGATAAAAGTAGTCCCAGCTGTGATGGTAACAAGATACACAAGTACATGATATTGTCAATAGTAACAGCAAAATTGGTGCACTCTGAGGACTATTATATTATTTTTATTATAATTATTTGATTTTATAAGCCAAAATGTAATTGTAACATTAAATTAAGTAATTTTTTTTATTTTTATATTTGACGCGTCTAATTCTTAACTTCAATTAAACTAATATTTACACGCCGTTATGTTTGGTTAAATATGCATGGTTGTAAAAATTAACATCTTATCTACGCATATTTAAGTAAATAAATATTATTCTATTCTGGATCCTGTTGTAGGTAAAGCCTGTATCACAGTGATCCAAAGCTCTCACATCTGGATGTTATAGGACAAACATTGGAGTTTTGAAATAAATTAGGAGCTACTATCTTAATATTAGGTGTAGTACATATTTTATTACACTTAAACTCCTTGCGAGCTCCGTGGCGCAGTGGTTAACACGCCAGCCGGCGACCCGAGATTGCCCGGGTTCGATCCCCGGTCAGGTCAAGATGGAAAATGATCTTTTTCAAATTGGCATGGGTCTTGGATGATTATCTTTATATGTATTTGTTATAAAATATAGTATCGTTGAGTTAGTATCCCATAACACAAGTCTCGAACTTACTTTGGGGCTGGCTCAATGTGTGTGATTTGTCCGTAATATATTTATATTTATTTATAAACTTACTTAACACTCAAATTTTAAACCCAACTTGTCAGTCATTGAAAAATTTATTCCCTTTTTAAAAAAAAATACCATAACTTGAATCGTGATATTGTCAAGTTAGAAAATTGGAGAGATGTATTATTAACTAAGTATTGAAATACCGACATTTAAAAAAGTCTATGATGATCACTGTCCAAGTATCATCATAATCATCATTTCGTGTAGGTGACACGGTCAATCGACATTGCACACCCTGGTGTCAGAGTTATTCGAAAGCGCCTAACTTGTATATAAAATTTCATGATGATCGGTTCATTAGTTACGGCGTAAAAGCGTAACAAACAAACAAACAAACTCACTTTCGCATTTATAATATTAGTAAGGATAAGGATTTGTAAGAAGACGGATATTTGTAACAGGACTACTGTTGGATAAAAGTAGTCCCAGCTGTGATGGTAACAAGATACACAAGTACATGATATTGTCAATAGTAACAGCAAAATTGGTGCACTCTGAGGACTAAATATAGCCGGCATTGGCCGCGATCTCGAATGGGATTTATTCTCACGCGATGTGGAAATAGCGCGCCTGTTGCTTTCAAAATATAAACGTATTTGTATCTTTGCATCCGGATAAAATTTTCTATTTCTAGCCTATACTGCCCACTGCAGGGCAAACGCCTCCCTTTCATCACTCCAACTATTTCGGTCGAGGGCTACTGAAGTCCAGTCTTTCCGATAGGATTGCAGTTCGTCTTCCCATCTCTTTCTGGGCCTTCCACGCTTTCGATTACGATTTTGGGGGATCCATATTGTAGTCGCTTTGGCCCACAACTCATCAGGCATGCGGTAGATATGCCTGCCCAGTTCCACTTAAGACTAGCGGCCTTTTGTCCAGCGTCTATGATCTGAGTTTTGGAGCGCAGTATTGTAATTTTAATGCGGTCAGAAAGTTTGACTCCCAACATACTACGCTCCATGGCTTATTGACAAACCTGGAGAATGGACTTTTGCTCAACAGTCAATGATCAATAGTTAATAATATTTGGCTTCGAAAAAGGTATATATATAAATGTAATAATATATTGACTGATGGTAATTAAATGGTCAAAGAGCGCGGTATCTAACCAAAAGGCACCGGATTTAACCGCACGACAGATATACTTCTAACGATGACAAAAACTTCATAAAAAAGCCTCATCATCATCATTTCATGATTTCAGTTTGAAGAAGGCTACGGATAGGCCTCTTCTAAGGATTCTTCGTTCCATGGAAGGATATTGCCATACTCACTACGCTTGATAGTCGAATTCGTGATTGCAGTTTCTTTTGTTATTTGTGCTTCCGACGCTGCTTCCTATTGAAAATATCCACGTCAGAGGCCGAAAGGCGGTCCCGAAGAACTCTGACACCAGGGTGTGCATGGTCGATTGCCCGTATCACCTACTCGAAATGATGATTGAAAATACTTTTAAGGATTGGGGAAGGGAAGAATAGTTATTCTTACCTACTGCAAACTGCTTGGGCAGTGGTTTCAAATACTGCAACCACTGCCCAAGCAGATAAGGATGACAGCCCTGACCTGACTACTTGGCGGTGCTAAAATCTGCAGCTCTTTCCAGAAAGTGATATTGACTAACTTCTTTGGAAGGGGAAGTGAAAGACAAATCTGGAGATATACATGGCTTTAGCCGTGTGGTTTCCGGCAGAGTAGAATAGGAACACCCAAAGCCTCCCCATGAAGATCGCAAGAGGCGACGCGACTTAGGAAATACATGCTAAACAAAGCTCATAAACATCAATGAGACCTCTCCAACCCGTCTGGCCAGCGAGGAGAGTGTAGGCCAAATCCTTTGTCTGCTCTGGCCAAGTATGGCTCCGGTAGTACAGAGAGGGTCATGCTCCTGCAGTGGAGTCTTAAAATACCTGATGATGATGATATAGCTTTATGATATGTTGATTGTAAATACAGACTAAAAATTAAAAGACATTTTGAAGATAAAGGAGCACCAAATAGTATATCACGTAGCGCAGCTACGGCGTAGAAGTGCTCCGTATAACGTGGCGTCGTAGCATGCTACGAGTTTCTATTGTAGATAATGAGACGTTTATGAAAACGTCATGCTATTACATACGAGTAATAAAATGTTTTTATTGATTTAACGGTGAATAAGTTTTTGTATACTGGGTATTGTTGCAGAAGAGAAGCTTTATTTTAACTGATAATTTACACTCGGTAATATAACTATAATCCTAATATACTTAATTTAATAATGATAATTTTACTTAATACTGACGGTTTCGCAGTGTTTGTAAAGAAAATTTCTGCGATAAGTGGTAATAATTTGACAATACCCATGATATTAACTAGTATTACTAGTGATTGAAACTTTACCCAACACACATCTAACTTCAAGGTAGTGAGATGTTCGGTCGTTAAGTGAGTGATCACAATTCGTCACGGCAGTCAATCAATTTCCGGATTGCCACTCACAACACCAAGGTGCGTATTTTTCACTTTTTACATGATGGATTAAAAACAGTATCTACTAATTATATATTCAATATAAAACATTACTAATTTAGGATTCCATCACATTCACATTTTTGCATCCTTTTGCATGAGTGAATTTAAAACAAATGGTTCCAAACCTGCATCTTGTGCACTCATTCTTAAACAAACGACTTAGACAGAACATTAGTGAGAGACCACTGATTAAGTGAGACGCAGCAAGTGATTAAAAATGCCTGAAATTGATTAATTTATCTTACAACAGTAAAGACGGTTGATTTTATTAAGCTTTAGTACGTATTCTGTCGTCTCTATTCTAGTTGTGGTAGAGCCATGCTATCGAAAAACACATTTTTGCTAATAACATGAATGGGCCGGCTCGTCCGGGGAAGTACCACACTCTCACAGAAAATCGACGTTTGAGTAGAAGCTCTACCGCTTCTATGCTTTGTTCGGTGAGTTAGAGAGCCAGAGGCCCATCCCCATTCCCTTATATCCTCACCCAATGTCCTCCACCAACTCCTTGAAAGGCCAACAACGCTTCTGTCACACCCTGGTGTTGCAGTTGTTAATGGGCAGTGTTGATCGCTTACCATCAGTTGACTCGCTTGCTCGTATGCCGTCCAGCATAAAATATTCATCCTAGAACAAATAGGAATAAAGACCAGACTCTACAACATCTATGCTGGTTACTTGAGTTTTTCAGACATATTTCCAGGAAACGTCAAAATGATCTAGAGAAACTCCTGTTACCAGGCAAAGTAGAAAGAAAGAGATCCAGAGAACACAGCGCTGGTTCGTTGCGCCCATGCGTTGGTACCAGATCCGACACTATATACTCGAGACACCAAAGTCAATGACGCTGTCCGAGCTGCAGAGCACAGGAGTGAATGGAATGACATAGTACACAGGAAGGTGTTCCATGGAGATCACGACCCTCAACAATGAGGATTACGAAACAAGGAGAGACGTGTTCTATTTATCTTTTAGTCAAAACGCTACTATTGGTATTGAGGTAGTTTATACAAACATAAATTGGACGGATCTAGACCCGTTCAACGTCCACGGCCACGTAGGACTAGTCCTAAGGCCAATTTACCTCAATCATGTCGTGACAGAAAGGTACTGTCAAGATATTTGTGGCAGGCTCCGTGGCGCAGTGTCCAATACGTCAGCCTGTGACACGAGGGTGCCTGAGTTCGAGCTCCGGACAGGTCATGATGAAAAACGATATTTCTCAGATTGACCGGGACCTGAGATTTATCTATATATCTAGTATCTATATAGTATAGTATCTATTATAAAATATAGTATCGTTGAGTTAGTTTCCTACAACACAAGCTCACAACTTATTGTGGGGCTAGCTTAATTTGTGTGATATGTCCCTATATATATATATATTTATTTACAGAGAGATGCCTACGGATTATATTAAGTTCAGGCTCTGTCAGCTTGAATCAGAATCAGAATCAGAAATCATTTATTGTTAAACTGGTTATTAAGATGTAACATTCGTGTGTGTATCACAGTTTTTACCTTATAAATCAGGCATACAATATTTAGTAAAAATTACAATCACAAATAATCAGAAAATTATATAATATTAGCAAGACGTTAATTCAATAAACAATCTTAGTTGTTTTAGTATAGAATTCATCTAAATTGTAAAATACATTTTAAATTAACCATTTTTTTAAAGCTCGCTTAAAGAGTGTATTATAATTTTTTTTTATGTATTTGTAGCCGATAAAGACGTGTCTTTAGTTTCAGTGAGATCCAACTAGCCTTGCTTAGGAATAACTTTAATTGCATTTACCGGCTGCAGTCAGCTTGACGCGGCAATTAATTCTAGCCGCCGTCTTAGGAACTTAGTTGTGGTCGGGAGGAAGAAATCACTACACAAAGGCAGATAATATTGTATTACAATATTTCGAAATGAGGTGTTTTGTATGGTCGTTGGGAGTCATATGAAGTTAACATCCAGTTAGAAAAATTCAGAAATCTTCAACTAATTCTTTGGAAACCTATATTAAGTACGAATATTTCACAGAAAGGATTTAATACCAGTATTCCGCTGAAATTGTCTTATCTATCTGCCTTCGGGGTAGGCAAAACTGTTCATAGTATTCATAAATTGCTGCTTTACTTTTACCTCACGCTAATTCGATTATTGCAACTGCAAGAAGTCCGTTAGCACAATCAAGGAATTAAATCTATAGCCTTTGTTACTCGGGATGGTGTAAGGAATCGTTCAATACCCCATATGTCCAACTCCGTTGGGGCATCCTTACTAATATTATAAATGCGAAAGTGAGTTTGTTTGTTTGTTTGTTACGCTTTCACGCCGTAACTACTGAACCGATCATCATGAAATTTTGCATACAAGTTCTCTAGAGTACAGAGAAGGACATAGGCTACCTTTTATTCCGGGTAAAAGTACTATTTCCGAGGGATCGACATTAACGCGGGCGGAGCCGCGGGCGAAAGATAGTTTAGAATAAATGGTGGAAAAAACTCATATTAAAATACATAAAGTTATTAAAAAAAAACAATACACTTCTTTTTAGGCAGTTGTGAAATATCGCGTACTTTCCGCAAACCTTGTTCTTCTAATTACTTGGTAGTTAGTTAGGTGTCCCAAACTTCAAACATGGTTGCCGTTAGAAAGCTCTATTTTTTTTTGCCTCCAGCCATTTGTTTTACACAACAAAATAATTTACCGTTAACTATGGTACATTTATTTTATATTGTATATAGTATATTATATACCAGGTTACTTGTGCAGGAATCAAATGTGAACGAATCAATTGTTACAGTATTGTGTATTTTTTAGTAAGGGTCAATCAATAAGCTATCTCAGTATTTATTCAATTTATTGCACATCAAATCAAATGATATTGTTTTTGTAGAAAAGACTTAATGCATTGTCTACCAGTTTTAGCTTCGATAATAAAGATTATCTAATTAGATTAATGTTCTATTTACACTCTCTCTCTCTCGGCTCTTGTCGATTGTGCAGTCACGAATCCTTAAATTTTTCGGCCACGTCACCCGCAAAGGAAACTATAGAGCGTTTGGTGATTCAGGGCCGCATTGAAGGCAAGCGTTCACGCGGTGACGACGGTCGGTCTCCAACGAGGTGGCTAGATGTTGTCAAAGCTGTAGCACAGTGCCAGCAACAGAATGCTCCAAAAAAGCCGCAGACAGAGATATATGGAGAAGGATCGCAACAGCAGCAGCCAGAGACGAGCAACCCAATCCGTAATCACGACCAGTCTGTTAAGAGTGTACGACTAAAAAGAACTATTTACACATAGGTTCTTTTTTTTGAGTTACGATGGAAGGTTATATTTATTTCATGTTCATATCGTTCCACATAGATAGGTGTCTATTATTTATATGTGTAATTCACATATAAATTACTCACGTATGAAAGCAGCTACAGGCCGACATGTTTTAACCTCATCCGGAGGTCTTCCTCAGGGCATGCGTGGGCGGCGTGGGCGGTCCGCGGCTCGCTGTGCTCTCTGTGACAGTGCTGGGGTTGATATATAGTGTCTATTATCAACCCCAGCACTATATGAATAGGTGTCTATTACTTGTTTGTGGAAGTGTTGTTAGTTCCATCGTACCCAATTTCTTAGTCACGAAATAAAGAATAGTCACGTGATTTTTAGCAGGAATGGTTCCTGTATGTATAACCTGCATACCGTATTTTTCATATGTAACAGAAGTAGTTATTAGCTGTATATTAAAAAGTAGAAAGCACTTCGTTATCAAATTAAAAACTTTGTGTTCAAACCTCATCTTCAAATACGAAGATTACGAGTCTCCAACCATCCATTCGAGCCTTTGAGGTAGAATCATTTAAAACTGAGACAAGCGTTTTATTGAACCGACACGCGGCAACAGACGTCAGGTTTAACGTGGTACAAGCCTTGTATTTGGCTAAATTTGGAACAAGTGAAGAAGATTTATTTCTGTACTAGCTTTCACCCACGGATCTGGTCGCATTATAGGTAACACTACGTTTTTGGATAAAGAGAAATTTAAAGGTGCTACAATATCGCAGTACGGGCAATGGAGCAAAGACAATAATTTATTACTCTAAAACAAAAAAGGTAATTTTCTGTTCTGGAATGGTTAGTCTCTCAATAAAAGAATATATATATCTATAATATACATACGTAGTTGTTTATAATACAAATGAGTATATAGGGAAAATCACGCAAACTTAGATAGACCCACAATAATTTGTGAATTTGTGTCACGCCGGGATACCAACCCAACCATAAGTATGACGTTTCACCATTTTTTTTAAATCTTTGAACTGAACGATACTACATCTTTTATTATATATATCAATACTTATAAATAGATTTGTTCTAAAGCAAAAGGAGGATTAATTCCAGCAATGCATTTGACCTTTACAGGTAGAATCAGTTCTATCTGAGAAACGCGACTCATTGAACCGAGTCGGAGCAGGTGAAGCAAAACTAACTGGTGCGTTTAACTTTAGTTCTAGACTTGTAGTTGTAGCAAAGAAGACTTATTTCTTAATATAAACATTAGTATGTAAAGTCTCTAATAAACTATCTCATTTTACAAACAATTCTGTCAATTATACCATATAATCTTCGTCTTCTTCAGGCCTTATTCCATGTCAATTCCGGTCGGCTTTCCTAATCGCCCTTGTAGTGTAAAATAAACACCAAAATTTACTTGAAGGAACTCAGGCCGTTCAAATGAACAATTTTTCCTACGGGACCAACGCATGACTAAAAAAAAAAACGATATATTTATCCAAATGGCTGGGCCGATTGAATACTTTTGAATGGAAATGTAAATTTTTGTTCCAATAAAAAAAGTTGTTCTTTAAAAGGCCTTAGTCACCCCTTTAAGAGGATATAGGACATAGGGGCGTATTTCCATACAAGCGTAGTCCCCTGATTCCTCACCGGATAGTACCAGTAGAACAACGATATTTTGGACATAGTAGCATGTCTCTATGTTAAAATTTTTGTCATAATTGAATTATTTAAGGAAATATGAACCTTCAGAACCTGAAAAATTGTTTAGAATTTCTGTTGTGTTCAAACATCAAGAAAACAAATTCGACGCGATTACATAAGAAAAAGAAAACTCAGACACTTATTTGAAATTTTTAATCATCATCATCATTTCGAGTAGGTAAACTAAATCGATTTAATTTCTTTTTCTATTAAAAAAATTGTGTGTGTATGAGTTCGAGTAGGTGTCACGGTCAAATTGACCGTGACACCTACTCGAACTCATACACACACAATTTTTTTAATAAAAAAAGAAATTAAATCGATTAAGTTTTGGAGAAGAAATCAGGGGACGAAGCGTTAATTTCGTGTAATTTTCGGTCAGAGCTGCAGTTGTCTCTATCGTACTCTGCGGGGGTTGTTTGAGCACAGCGCAACAGCAATAGATTTTACAAATACCTATTTTTCAATTCTCTCCAGCGCAGTGTTTTCTCTTAAGAGCCCGACATATGCCAGGCGGCGTGGCGATACAAACGCGGATGGTCTAAACGCGTTGGCTACTTTGGATATTTTCGTTTTTTAGGAATATTCAAGGGTTATTCGAAAAAGCAAAACATATGATGGCTGCCTTATCTGTAATGCAATAATAATCAAAAGTTTCAAGTTTAATTTTAATGTATTTGGTGAATAATGCTATATACCGAGTAAATTAGACGTGATTTAAAGGTAACTTTGCAATTTTTTTCTATCGAGAAAATTTAACGCAATCGTGTTTTTGAGTCATATAGTTACCAGAGTTAGTCCTGAACTTTGCTGCATTTTTATTTCAACTTGAGTATTTAATTATTATTGATATAACAGTCAATCATGCAAAGCAGTGTGAGGTAGTATGGGCCCTTAAGGGAATGTCAGAGTTTAATACGCTGTACATCGACAAGACATTTGTGTCCCTAATCCATGAATGTTTTCACATTTTGCTTGCTTGACGTCGTCAATTTTATAATCATTCAAAATTTAGTATATGCGCCCCACACGCTTATTTTCTAGACTTAACCTTGAGCATCACAGTTTATTTTCAAATACGTACTTGTCACCATATTGAATAGGTCTCTTCGTTCTTAAATGTGTAAAGGAAAATTAATTGCACCAATTTCATTCGTACTGTGTCAAAGAAACGTTCCCCGTCATCACGTGACCGACAAAGCGGACCGCCTAAAACCGCGAGCACTAAAAACGGAATAACAACCCCATATACAGCGTGTTATCCTTGACATTATCTTAAAGGGCGACTCACTTTTGGAGCCTTTTCAATGCAAACAAACAAACAGTCAAATATTTCCACTGTATATTATTAGTGTAGATAATTAATTTATCAAGTTTGTTTCAATGACATATTTAAAATATCTTTTCAATCTTTGGTTCTAAAAAGTTATACAAAATTGCGTCATAACATCTTAATCTCTAGTAAGACAGACAGATCCAAGGCCGTTACAACTAAAAAACAAAAGTGGATATGGGAATTAAATACTGATGGATTGCTAGCCGCAACTAACGTCTATGACATGATTTTTCTGAAATTTGCCCATTCTTTTGGCCGGATTGTGTCACATGCGCGGAAAAAGAAGCAACTGGTATATTTATTGTCTTTTTTTTTCAAAATCATCATTTACGCTGTGCAAAACATTGTTTATCTACATTACATAACATAATTTTTAGTTGTGGTAGAGCAACGCTGCCGGCAAACTTAATTTTGCTAGTAGCATGAATGGGCCGGCTCGTCTGGGTAAGTACCACAGTCACACCCTGGTATTGCAGTTGTCCATGGGCAGCGTTGATCGCTTACCATCAGATGATCCGCAAACGGACGCACAAATTTAAAACGGGTTAAATTGGACCAAGTTACAGACACCCCAATCCTGAAACTTGGTTCGATCGACACTCGAAAACACCAGCCCGAGAAATACTGGCTTGACCAGTGTAAAAACTGTCCACCGTGCTATCATTCGCATAGCAATGAATGCCGCTATATTGCAGCATAACATTGATATGCAAAAGTAAAAGCGTAAGAGACAGAACACAGCCCTGCGGGACACCAGCGTTAACGGGCTTATAGCCTGAGCATGAACCGTCAACAACGACTTTGATCAGCATCAAAGTCATTGTTGACGGTTCATGCTCTTTTATCAGGAAACTGATAACCGATTGGCCAATTTTTCGGGCAACCCGTAGGAAGGAAGCTTCGATAGAAAACCTTGTACCAATTCCGATCCTGCCGGTTGTAAGCGGCCTACCTACATCCAGCATCTTCCTGCTGCCTTGTTCAGATCGTCTGACCAACCGGTGGGTGTCCGACGCTGCTTGCGCCTGTACATACGCTTTTTTGCATTTTTTTGTATATATAGAATATTTTTTTTACTAATTATTGAAGTAGGCATTTGTCTTCCATCTCACGTGATGGTAATTGACGACGAAGACGAGGATATTACATACCTATCCAAGAGATACCTATTTATTCTACTTTTAAATGTTTCGGGACTGTACTTGTCTGGGAATATAATCGCAGGCAATTCATTCCACACCTTAGCTACTCGAACCAAAAAGGAACGGTCAAAGCGTTTAGTTCAGCTCTATGGTATTCCAACGATAAAAAGGTGAAATTTCTGTCTGCGTCTCGTAGTCCGATCGAGGAATGGTAAGGGTTCAACTAGCTCAAAGAGCGCTTTTGCACACTCTCCAAAATGGATCCTATAAAAAACCGATAGGCAGTCGACTTTACGGCGATGCTCCAGGGATTGCAATTTATGATTCGAGACCACGTCGTTGTTTATAAACCTGCCGGTTCTTTGGTATGTATTTACCTTACCGACAAACCGGAAAAAATCGCTATAACAGCCTCATGTATAAACATGACCTAACATACTAAGTCCGCCCCGCGGCGCTCGCCGCATTTGAATAAAACTCCCGCAGAATCCGCGTCCGTCCACTTTTCATACTTTCCGACTTAGAGATAATAAATTTACTTTTTATCTTTTACATATTAATGACTTCGGTTTTTTCTTCGCGGCTTCGTTTACATAACAATGAGTGTATGTTTCGCGGTCCGATGATAAATGCAAATTGTTGGTGAATTTATCTTAACATAACTTAAACGGAATAAACATAACCTGACATCAGTTTAAAATCTAACTATATACTTATATTAGAAAGACGAAAGATATGATTGTTTATTGTAGGTAATGAATAAACGTTATAACGATTGAAACAAATTAAATACCTTACACATATAAATAAATACGTAGAGATAACTCACACAGATTGAACTGGCTCCAAAAAGAGTTACGAACTTGTGTCGTGGGATGCTAATTCAACGATTCAAAAATTGTATAATAGATCCTTATCCTTACTAATATTATAAATGCGAAAGTGAGTTTGTTTGTTTGTTTGTTTGTTTGTTACGCTTTCACGCCGTAACTACTGAACCGATCATCATGAAATTTTGCATACAAGTTCTCTGGAGTACGGAGAAGGACATAGGCTACCTTTTATCCCGGGAAAAAGTACTTTTCCCGAGGGATCGACATTGACGCGGGCGGAGCCGCGGGCGAAAGCTAGTACTTATATAAATGATCATCCAAGAATATAGAAAGCTATGCATATTGCTTCTTTATCTGCGGGTAAAATGGTCTTAAATTTTCGTGTACAAAGTCTCGGGAAATCTGCTATCTTTATATTATAGATGTCAAATGTAGTTGTATATAAATTAATCGTTTAAGTTGTCACGATTTGAATACTGAACCGATCATGATGAAATTTTGCAAACCAATTGTTAAAGCTACTGAAAATAGCATAAGCTACATTTTCATTCGGTAAAATTCTGTTCCCGATATTTCTACAATAATTTGAGTGGATCCACGGTTGATAATAAGTCGATAAGTCGTATGGCTAGCTCCGTGGCGCAGTGGTCAACACGCCAGCCTGCACACGAGGGTTCGATACCCGGCCAGGTCAAGATGGAAAATGATCTTTTTCAGATTGGCCTGGATCTTGGATGTTTATCTATATATGTATTTGTTATAAAATATAGTATCGTTGAGTAAGTATCCCATAATACTATTCTCGAACTTACTTTGGGGCTAGCTGAATCTGTGTGATTTGTTCGTATATATTTAATTATATATAAGAACATTCATAAAACATTCAGATGATAGTAGATCCCTTACAATACATTTTTTGAGATTTTTTAACATCGTTCCTGACATTGGCATCGCAATCCAGCCTTCTCCGCTTTCCCCAAAGCTCGTCCGCTGCAGCAAATAAGCTTTCTTTGCCATTGCGCCGCTAATTGGCAAACAGCCCAGTTTTTTTGCTGAATCGTGGCTTTTGGTACTCTATGTTTTCCTTCGATATAAAAGAGCGTATGAGACTTACCTGTTTGTTTATCTGTGCTGTGTCTATGCGTCTATGGCATTGAATGCAATATTTAGGGTTCCCTACCTAAGGAGTAACAACGGGACTATTAGATAGACATATAACTATTAGTAGCCGTGTGGTATCCGGCAGAGTATAGTAGGACCGCTCCAAGTCTTCCCATGGATGTCGTAGAAGGCGACTTAGGAAATACAAGCTAAACAAAGCTTATAAACATCAAGGAAACCTCTCCAACCCGTCTGGCCAGTGTGGAGAGTGTAGGCCAACTCCTCTGACTGTTCTGGCCAAGTATGGCTCTAGTAGTACAGAGAGGGTCGTGGTCCTGTAGTGGAGACTAAAAAGGACCTGATGATGATGATGATGATAACTATTAGTAAGCCACCGCTGTCCGTTCGTCCGTCTTTCATAGGGTTGTAACTGTAAAAAATAAACCGTCATAAGTAGATACTTGACATTTTTGCAGAATGTGTATATCTGTTACACATTCAATGTCAACCGTTATAGACATGCTACTTTTTTCCCATATAAATTGGACAAATTATTTGTATAATAATCGCAAGATCACATCCATAGTGTTAGCACAGTGTAAATAAAACAGGTAGCAGAGAAATTTCACAAGAGCCCATAGAGAGTGAAGCCCTAAACGCCTAAACACAAGCAGCAAATGTGACAAGTGACAAAGTCAATGATATGCCGTTCATTTCAACGGTTTTCAAATAATAATAATATAAGCTGGCCTGCAGAAAGAGTTCCTCCGTACTCAAATTAAGCTATCGAGGGATGAAGGAATTACTTGTATTGTTTTTTCCGAAATGAGGAGGTGCAACGAGTCGTTTGGTCGTGAGAGATGGAAAGGCCTTCGTTTTGATGCTTTTAAGAAAACTGGTGACAACAATGCAGGTATAGGTGTAATAAACGATAAACGCCTTCTTCCAGATAGAAGGGAATACACCAGTCATTAAGGACGTTTTGAAAATAATTGTATAAATTTCTCTTATCTTTAATATTAATTAATATGACTGACTTAAATTACGCCACTTGTCCTCTTTGCCCTGGTACCTCTCGACAGTTTGTTGTTCCTAGGGGGTTAGCTGTGCATATGAGCCGAATGCATAGACATGAGGGGTCTGATGTTGCTAGCACCATAGCCCCGCCAGTGGACACTCAGGAGATTGAACCAAGAGATCAATTATCGGCTTTATCAACTTTGAAAACGAAAGTTCTAGTTTTGAAGCATATACCAAAGGGGGCGAGACACTTTGCTGCAGGTAAGCTGACATCTATTATTGAGAACTGCTTACGAGAGAATAGTGTTGAAGTGTTGTTTTCTCTTCTTTCTTTTTCCTTTACTGCGCTAAGGGTGCCTTCTCGTGAAGGAAGTGCTTCACTAACATCTAAGGTAAAAGAAAACATTGATAGTCTAACCAATATTGATGACAGTGGCAGCTATTGTAATAATAAGAAAACATTCTCGCTCCACAGGTCTATTGAGACAAAAGTGTATGACGGTGATCTTAGGGGTGCGGTGCGTATTTTGCTGTCGGATTGTTCACAGGCGCCGAATAATACGGATACACTAAATGCTTTGTTGTTAAAGCATCCGTCGCCTTCCCGTCCTCTGTCTTTGCCGGAGGAGCCTGGTCGCACTAATCAATTTCTCACAGTAACATCGGAAGAGGTTCGAAAGGCCCTGATGTCATTTAAACCGGGCTCAGCATCTGGTTTAGATGGTTTGCGTCCGGATCATCTCAAAGAACTTACATCGGGTTCAGCTGGTGACAACGGAACGCGTCTTTTAGAATCTCTCACCAGTTTATGCAACTTTCTTTTAAAGGGTCTGCTACATCCCCAGGTGTGTCCATATTTATACGGCGCATCTTTATGTGCATTAAAGAAGAAAGAGGGCGGAATACGGCCGATTGCCATAGGTAGTTCCTTACGACGTTTAGTTTCCAAGCTCGCGTGTGGCACAGTGAGACAGCGCACATCACTTTACTTACAGCCACATCAGTTGGGTTTTGGAACGAAAAGAGGTTGTGAAGCTGCGATTAGTGCAACTAGGTATTTCGCCTCTGTGAACAAGGATTCGAGCAACGTTATTTTAAAGGTTGACTTGGAAAACGCATTCAACAGTGTAGAACGAGATACTATTTTGAATGAAGTTCTTGAGCATACTCCAGAGTTATATCCGTATCTTTTTCAATGTTATGCATTTCCAAGCCACCTTTTATTTAACGGGGCTTTGATTGAGTCACAGGTCGGGGCGCAACAAGGAGACCCTTTAGGTCCCCTCATATTTAGCCTGGCTATCCAGAAGGTTATTAGTACCCTGAAATCACCACTAAACGTGTGGTACTTAGATGATGGAACTATGGGCGGTCCACCGGATATTGTGGCAGCGGATTTACGGGTTTTAGGTGAGAAATTTGATTCGCTCGGTTTGCGCTTGGGTGGTAGCAAATGTGAGTTGTACTTATGTGGTAGTGAAGTGCACTCATCAATCCCTCGTTTTGTGACTTTAATTCCAGGTCTGAAGGTTATCAACGAGACTAATTTTACTCTCTTAGGTGCCCCCATTTTTATAGAATCGATCCCCAATACTCTTTTACACAAAATGTCTGCTTTGGTGGCCGCACACGAGCGTTTAAGAGGCCTTTCATCACACATTGCCCTAGTGCTTCTTCGGCATTCTCTGGGAATACCTCGGATGAATTACATCATTAGAACCAGTCCATCTTGGCTATGTCCTGAAGAGGTTGGTCAGTTTGACGATACCATGCGGTCAATTCTGGAAGAAATACTGAACGTCAAACTGAATGAGGTCCAGTGGAATCAGGCCTCTTTACCAGTGAGATATGGGGGCCTTGGTATTCGGCGCCTGTCAGACATTTCGCTTCCGGCCTTTTTGGCGTCCTCACATGGAGTGGTCAGTTTAGTCGCTAAAATTCTCAATATTAATGGTGACGGATTGATCTTGCCACATGTGGGCGACGCCTTGAGGGTTTGGTCGGCGAAGTTTCCGGGTGCATCTGTACCTGAAAGACCAGAGGTGCAAAGACTTTGGGATGAGCAAGGAATCCAAATAGTTTTTAGGGAGCTAGAGGGGCAGTCCAACGGTGCGGACGTGGCACGCATTAAGGCTTCAGCTCAGCCAGAGTCTGGAGCTTGGCTTCACGCTTTGCCATCGCCTCATATAGGAACATTGTTAGACAATGATACGCTGAGGGTGGCAGTGGCTTTAAGGTTGGGCTGTGTCGTCTGTGAGCCGCATCGTTGTGTGTGTGGTGTTATGGTGGAGGCAAACGGGCACCATGGCCTTAGCTGTATTAGGTGTGCAGGTAGGTTATCTCGCCACCAAGCCATGAATGATATAATTCGTAGGGCTTTGGTGACGGCTAACATACCCTGTCAATTAGAGCCAGCTGGTCTCTCACGCACGGAAGGAAAGCGGCCGGACGGGATCACTCTTATAACTTGTGTCAGTACCTACGCGGCGTCCTATCTCACCAATACCATACGATCAGCCGGAGCAGCTGCTAAAACGGCGGCTGGACATAAAGGACAATGCCGATTCGACTATGGGAAGTGGCGTCTTTTTTTTTTCGCGCGGCCACTGACCTAACCTTGTTTTTATTATAGATAATAGCATAATAAACAAAACGTAATATGAAACATATACCTCTAAACTCAGTCCGAGCTGAGTTATTTGAGTTTGAAATCAGTAAAAATCATATATTTAAGAAGGCAATTTTCGTCAAAAAAGTGGCAGGTTAATTGAAATATGCAATGAGACATTATCTTGGGACTTTTTTATTATCACTTTACCCATTTGCGGCCTTCCCCACCAACAGCAAACGTGGTTCGGCGAGTTTAGTGGTACTGATGAGTCAACGGTCATTATGCGAACAAAGCAGATCTATCCGTGGGTACACATGTAGCTAGTGTATTTTTTTTTTTTTTTATTTAAAAAACTATTACAAAATGTAATTGGCGGACTTAAAGCCAAAGGCTTTATCTACCAGTCAACCAACAGGTGATGCCGAGAATAAAATGTAGTAGAAGTAAGTGCAGAATATTATTATATTAATTAAAAGCCATACAATTATGTGTTTGTCTATACTAAATAATAAATAAAATATAAACTTACATACCAAAATACATAAATTAAAAATACAGTGATACATATATGTATATACAACATAAATATTTCATACTCATTTAAAATGGTGAGAGAAATATGCGCGTACTGAGTTTTTAAATGCTAGACGAGACTAGAGTGTTCTTGCGCTAATCCCTTCTCCCACCTGCTTTCACAGGTGCAATCTCAGATTTGATTGTCTCTTTCTTCGTGAAAGCAAGCGTTTGGAAAGATTCAATTTCACTCACCGTTCTGTCTTCGTGTCGTATAAGTATGTAATTCCAGTTTTTATATAGGAGTGATCAAACGACGACTTGGCCTGTTTAATTGACTCCGACATTGATATCTTACCTTTGTGGATTGGCTTGTTATATGGACCTTACTGATATTCCCCCTGTGTAATGAATCGACTTGTGTATTACGGACTCTGATTGCCAATATTGTATGTGCGTTTGTACAAAGATGGATCGTAGACAGTGCATTGCTTGTCTTCGAAGTATAAGTAGAAGTAATAACAGTACAAGAAGATTTGACTGCGCAGTGCTTCCAACAACATCCATTCCTGATAGATTTTTTGGGAAGAAGTTATAAATATTACAGTATTATATGCCTTCGGGCGTCCTCTGACTGATCATAGATTGGTTGAAGCAATATTATTAGCAATAGAAGCGACCGCAGAAACTGAGAAGTATCTAGGCGATTATATCATTAATAAAAATATAAACGCAAGAAGAGCAGTGTTCCTGACGAATACAGCAGAGGATCTTAATCACATAGTCCATGACTTTCCTGTTATTAGTATGGACGAGTTAATTATTTATGCCTTGGGAACTTATCAAATCAAACAAGCTCGTAGTTATTACGGAGAATAGAAGTATGTAGAGATATGGACTGAGAAAGTCTCGAAGAACATAATATTACAGTCACAAATCCATGGTTGCTAAGGGCGCGAATACAATCAAGGTATAGACAATCTCGAATTTATTATACGTATATTTTAATAGAAGGTGGTATGGGAGGCAGGCAAGCTATATGCGCCCATTACTGCAGCTGCATTATCGGCAAACGAACGCTTGGCTGCTGTTCCCACGTCATGTCAGTATTATAGTACTTAGCATGGGGGAGATACTTATTTCCCTGTTCACATCTTCTTTTGTGCTGTATGTCACCACACCTATATTATTGTTACAATAACCTTATTATGTAGGTAAACCTGATGTTTTACAAACAAATGTACCTACTCGATCAATGTATGCATATGTTTTTTACCTGTAGTTTTTGTGTCATGACTAAAATCAAACAAATATTATTATAGGTAAAACGAATCTATTGTTAACCTCTTTTATGCTATTCATACTATAACAACCAAAAAATATAAAAAAAATTGGTTGCGAGTTATACCATATACTGTAATAGTTATAAGAGTTGGGAATTATTAAATAAATACACTTAAAAATTAACTGGCAATTTATTTTTGAATGTATTGTGAAAAGAGAGAATGGGCAGTACATACCTGCACTGTAGTGCGCAGGGTTGGCAGAGAGGAGGCGGGGAAAGGGTAGGGATAGTATATATCTGTGTATAGTAGGCTTTTATCTGCTTTGTTCGCAAAATGAAAGATGACTCACCAATACAACTAAACTCAAACAAGGTGTGCAGATGGTGGGGGCCGGCCTCAAAGGAGTAAAGTAATAATAAAAATGTTCAAAGATAATTGTTTTATTGCATATTTTCATTTAAACTCGCGATTATGATAAAAATTGCCAAATAAAATACATGATTATTTATGAATTTTAAACCCAAATAACTCAGTTCGGACTGAGTTTAGAGGTATATATGTCATAATAAGTTTTGTTTAGTATGCTATTGTCTACAAGAAAAACAAGGTTTGGTTAGTGGCCGCGCGAAAAAAAAAAGACGCCAATAACCGGCATTGCCCTTTACGAAATACTCAATTTTGTCTACGCAATACCAGTTCGTTGCAGTCGCCGTCGAAACAGCAGGGCCTTGGTGTCTTGAAGCCAAGGCTTTCATTGGTGAGATAGGATGTCGCTTGAGGGAAAGAGGTTATGACCACCGCTCCGGATGGTACCTGGTTCAAAGGTTATCCATAGCCATTCAGAGAGGCAATGCAGCTAGCATAATGGGTACCTTTGTGCCTGGAACGATCCGGGGTGGCATTTTTGATTGACTTTAATTAGGATTTATTTTATTTTATTTTAATTTTCAATTTTTATTTTCGCTTTAATTTAGGTTTAATTTTTAATTATAGGTTTCTAAGAAGTACTACGTATATCTGTTGCCACTTTAACATACATACATACATACTATCACGACTGTTTCCCATGGGGGTAGGCAGAGACTAGGGACCTCCACTTTAAGGATGAAGAGAGTGATGGATGTAGACGAAGCGAGAGAGGTTTGTAAAGATTTTAGAAATTTCTTCAATTCTAAAAATTCGTTATAACGAACATATCAACGCGTTTAAAAATAATCACCCCGATCGATCACATTTTGCAGAACATCTATTGGAAAATAATCACACATTATTAAATAATCACAAATACAAAATATTACATACAGCGGAGAAGGGAATAAAAATGAGTATATGGGAGCAATTAGAAATAAATAAACATAAAAGATCAAATATTACTTTGATAAATAAACAAATAGATTTGAATAATTCCCCATTATTAAATATATTTTCAATACAAAACCAAAATAACGATAAATCCCCTCCCCCTCCCAAATAGTATAAAAGGCGGCAATACGGCGTAATTTTTGTCATGCGTTGCTTGTCATTCGAACGATCAACATCTAGGTTTCACTGCCTGAAGATGCCTCGTGTAGAGGCGAAACACGTGTCGCGAGCACGACGGCCGACATTGCTGCAGCCTCAGCGGATGAGGTAGTATCGACCAGGGTTGCATGCATCAACTATTGGTGGCGGGTATGAAGGGACTAATAGTAGTGGGTGGGCGCTGGCCAGCAATAGTTTGCATGAACTAACTGGTGACGGAAGCACGCAAAGTAAATTGTCTCAAAGTAAATTCTAACAATTGCTAAGTAATTTATTTTACAACGTCAAATCACGGATTTTTACTGTGGATTTTTCTTAACAAGATGTCCGTGCAAGAAAGAGTTGAATCAAGTCGTCGCATGAAAGAGCTTTCATACGTAATTATACATCATGGTCCCCGACAAGAAATGGTGATACAGTCTCCGTGGTGCTGTGATTAACACGCTGGTCGGTTAACGAAAGGCCCTAGATCAGGGCTTGTTACCGGTACCAAATTCCCATTATAAGTACCGGTATTACTATTCTGTTAAAATTTTAACGGTAATATGAGGTACCGGTAATCTAGTATTTAACGGTAATAATATTGTTAACAGTTAACGGTAATTTTACCGCTACTTGTTACCGGTACCAAATTCACATTATAAGTACCGGTACCTCTATTCTGTCAAATTTTAACGGTATTAAAATTGCGTTAATTTTACCGGTACCTACGCATTGTTGCCGTCTACCGCATGGGACTCGCTCGACTGTAAAAGTGCCGCCCTATTGTGGGCCCCCGCCTCACGCCGCACATGCACAACACGGCAACGACACACATTAACGAAATGATAATTCCCAATACGAGTACCAGTACTAAGTACCGGTACTGTTTACCGGTATTTGGTACAGGTACTTCTTTCAATTACCGGTACCGTCGTTTTATTGAGGTACCGGTACCAATCCAATTACCGGTACCGTTGTATTATAGAGGTACCGGTACTTGATTTTTACCGTTACCAAATGTACCGGTACCAAACGAATTACCGGTACTGTCGTTTCATAGAGGTACCGGTAATGGATTTTTACCGGTATTCCAACCCCTGCCCTAGATCCGATTCCAGATCCAGATTCCAGAGCATAATCCAGCCTTCGTCGCTTTCTTCAAAGCTCATCTGATACAGCACAAAGAAGCTTTCTTTGCCTTTGTGCCGCTAATTGGCAAACAGTCGAGCTTTTTGCCAAATTGACGATGTTACAGTAGTAACGAATTTTCGAATAACTTCTGTTATTCGAAAGCACCAGAGCATATTTTTTAGAATAATAATATTGCTCATTTTGTGTGTAGATTTACGATTTTTATGTGTTATTATCATCTGATAATGATAATGATGATGACAATGATCTCAAAGAGTCCACAACTGGATCGGCTATATTAGAAATCCTTGTGAAGCCTATGCCACAAGGATTTCCAATATGGCCAATGAGAAGCGATCAATTTCTGGCGTCTTCCTGTAAAATTCGTCATTACTTGACCGAGCGAGCAGGAAGCGCGCCCCCATGTCCGTTTGAATTTCTCAACCAATTCTCATGTAGTTTTGTGAAAAGTTTTGATAGTTACATATACACAAGTTATTTGTTTTTGTTTGGTTTTTGTTTGGGGTCTATGACTCTTATGACCATTATAAGTTCGCTATGAGATGACTCGCAAGATGTTACCTCGCAGAGTCACTAGTTTTATATCTATCTCTCAGAATCAACGCTGTTTCCGATGCCATAATTGTTGCAATAAAATGTCCGCGACATGCACTTTACAGCGTCACTTTATTGTTTACATGGCGCAATTTCTCGATGGCTCTTGTTACGAGTTGTATATTTGAATTTCAGCTGTATTGTATGACACTATTTCTCTGTGTATTATAAATTATAACTGATCATATATTAACGAGTACATATATTGGGAGGGAATTTGCGAATATATTTATTTTCTTCTTAATAGACTAAAAGGGTATATATGATACATATGTATATATAAATATACGTAGATGTAGAAAAGATATATACAGAATGCATGATGGAGACATTAGAGATTAACTATATTTGTAATCTAATCATGTGTTAGACTGCCGAATCACTTTATATCTTTTAAAACTAAAATAAAATGTTGATTTTTTAAGTTAAAACTTCGTTTTGGGATGGATAAAAAATATTTAACTCGCATCAGGACACAAACACGACTAAAATTCGTAAGACGGACACGTGACTTGAGACCGCCAACCGTTGCGGCGTAGTAGAGGAAGTAAATATCCCCCTCTCTTTTTACCGCGCGGAGTTTTCACTTCTGAAAGGTTTCTAAGGATCGTAGTAAGAGGAGGTCCATGGTTTCTGGCTATCCCCTTAGGAAAGAGGCGAGATATGTGAAAGAATTTTAAAATGGTTAACAAACGTTCAATTGCCTCTCGCAAGTTAAGCTTCAGTGTTAATAAAACTGAAAGCACAAATTGTCGGCTCAGGTTATCGTTAACTAAATTTTTACGCGCTATGTAACTGCAATGAAATAGATAGCACTCGTAAACTTACATATACACCGATCACGTCTGCTACCCTTACTGGATATAAAGAACCAAGGTTAATCATATGGTGGGCTATAGTTGTAAATGAGAGCCAAGAACAGTGATGAGTTAGCCGAATTGAAGTCATGATTCGTCCAATTTTCACCTTTTCCCATGACTTGCGTAAGAAAAGAAAAAAGCAGCTGGTGCTATACTTTTACTCTTGTTCCAAACCAGCATAGAATTTAATAAAATTAACTCCCAATCTAACAATTATAACAAATATATTTTTTATTCACTTCTAATCGATACATATAAAATGTGTGATATAGACATTATTAAAATATGTAACAACGGGTTACTCACGTATGAAGTCCGCTATTGGCCGACATGTTTCGACCTTATTCGGGGTCTTCCTCAGGGCGAATGCAGATCGAGACTCGCGTCCGATGTCCCGATCTGCGCTGATACTAGCAATTGGAAGCGTGGGCAGTGCGGGCAGCGCGGGTCGCCCTCTGTGCTTGCTATGACAAGGCGAAGGTTGGTGGCACAATTAAAATTTTTATCGCGATGTAGGTTGGAGCTTGAGCAGGAGATGGACAGTAGAGGCCATGTTCAGCCAACAGAGCTACACACAGTGAGCTCTTTTCACATACGGACATCATCACCAGTAACCGTAGACGATGTTCAGAATACAATGGTTCCTAGTACATCCAATGACTCAAGCTGAAAATCAGCAACCCCCACCAACCTCCGCACTGTCACAGCGAGCGCAGCGGGTGACCGCTCGCGCTGCCCGCGCCGCCCACGCTTCCGATTGCTAGTATCAGTGCGGATCGGGACATCAGACGCGCGTCTCGATCTACATTCGCCCTGTGAAAGACCTCCGGGTGAGGTCAAATCATGTCGATCAGTGGCTGACTTCGTACGTGAGCAACCCGTTGTTACATATTTTAATAACATATAAAATGCTTTGTTTTGTTTGATTGACTGACGGATCAACGCACAGCCTAAACCGCTGATCATAGAGACCTAAAACTTGGAGGGTGTGTTTTTTTTATGACGTAGGCACCCGATCAGAAAGAAAGAATCCGAAAGATAGGGATTTTGACGAAATTTAATGCCTGGGGGTGAAAAAAGGTATATTTGTATAGGACAACGCGATTCCTTGGTTCAATCTACTCTTATTGAAACTATTTTCGTCTTCAACGCCGGCAAAGGGGAGGGCCAAATAGGTGACGTTCTCCTGGTAAAGGTCCCTTCTGGAGGTTGGCGCTTAAGACGTTTAGATAAACAATTCATACAATTTTACTTAGCTTAAATAAACACTTGCTACCATGCTGGTCTGGGAGATGCTTCCATGCTGGTCTGGAAGAAAAAAAAAAAACGTAAAATAAACCAGCTGCTTCTCTTCCCGCGCAGACCGTAGAAGCTGGTCAAGGTATTGGGCGAAAATCTAATGAATCATAACAATAGGCGATGCGCTTAGCAACCCATCAATATTTTGATTCCGTTTTCCACCTTTACGCCCACCATCACGCTTAACGTGGCCTTCCGGCCTTATAGCCTTAGGCTCTGTCTACCCCATAAGGGATATAGACGTGGTAATATGAATGTATGTAAATAATTACAATGTCGTAAGCGCCAACCTCCATAAGGTACCTGTACCTGTGGAACGACACATATAGTGTTACAATGAAAATTGCACAAAACGCTGGCTCGGATGTCGTAAACTAATTTTTTACGCGCGACGATACGACAATAAAATGGATAGCACTCGTTAACACGCCGTTAACTAAGTATTCCTTTTTATTAATATCCTACTAGCCTATCGAACTTACTACTAATATTATAAATGTTAAAAGTTACAATAACTAAGACGATGTTTGCTACTTATTTGCCGAAAGACTACTTGATTTTGATGACGTTTTACATATACTAAGCTATTTGAACTTCCAGCTTATATACTACTGGCTAGCTAACAGCTTTTCCAGCTTCTTAGTGGCTTAATATATCCTTAGAAGGCGATAGTGCGGCCGACGTGTCATTACTTACTCGAACACGGCATGAGATACGTACTATTTGGTTCTCGCCCCTGTATGTCTACAGTATTTGCTTCTTGCTCTCTACTTACTTTACCCTACAGGGTTAGCACCTACTTCTTCTATCGAGTCGTAAAATGGCTATACATACATTTTAAATAAATTTTGATCAGTGTTTTGCTACCATAATTGTCCGTTCGTTTGCCTTATTCAGATCCTGCTGGGAGCAAGAAGCTGGACTTTCTGGGCACACAAAGAGGTGATCCATAGATTGAATAGCACCGCAGTCGCACTCACTATTTTTGGAGAAACCCCACCTGACTCTTTCGTGGCATCTGCCAACACCAGCCCGCAGTCTATTTAAAGACTTCCAGACTGGCCAGGGCAAATTGCCACCCGAAGGTAATTTCTCAGCAGGCGGTGTTTGGTTTGATGATGCCGGATATTTATTTAGCCATTGCTCTAATCTGGCCTTAGGAGCATCTGTAGCGCTTGTATTAGATTGCCTCAAAAAACTATTGCAACTCTTGAGTCGTGAGGGTGCAGGGATTTGCCCATAAAGTGGATGGCGTTTATCTTGCTCCTGAAGGCACGTACTGAAGGCTTACAACATCCATAGTAATGAACCGAGTTAAGTATATAGAGCCACGCTACCATCAAAATTTATTTTTGCTAGAAGCATGAATAAGCCGGCTCGTCTGTGGAAGTACCACACTCTCACAGAAAATCAACGTTTGAGTAGAAGCCTCACGGCTTCTATGCTTCGTTCGGTGAGTGAGAGAGTATCTTTAGAAAGCGATAATGCGGCCGACGTGTCATTACTTACTCGAACATGGCATGAGATACGTACCCACTTTACCCCACAAGGTTGCCACCTACTAAAGGTATACAAAAGAACTGAGTGGTCCATTTCTAGGCCAAAGACCACAGAGAGCTATATAAACTTGTTGCTTATTTATTTATTTATTTATTTATTTATTTATTTATTTATTTATTTATTTATTTATTTATTTATTTATTTATTTATTTATTTATTTATTTATTTATTTATTTATTTATTTATTTATTTATTTATTTATTTATTTATTTATTTATTTATTTATTTATTTATTTATTTATTTATTTATTTATTTATTTATTTATTTATTTATTTATTTATTTATTTATTTATTTATTTATTTATTTATTTATTTATTTATTTATTTATTTATTTATTTATTTATTTATTTATTTATTTATTTATTTATTTATTTATTTATTTATTTATTTATTTATTTATTTATTTATTTATTTATTTATTTATTTATTTATTTATTTATTTATTTATTTATTTATTTATTTATTTATTTATTTATTTATTTATTTATTTATTTATTTATTTATTTATTTATTTATTTATTTATTTATTTATTTATTTATTTATTTATTTATTTATTTATTTATTTATTTATTTACTTCTTACAGCTATCATTACAGGATTTGGTACCTTATGGATGCTTAACAACCTTTTTATTCTTTTTAGTGGTTTCACATATAAACGAGAATCTTTATAAAGCGATAGTGCGGCCGACGTGTCATTACTTACTCGAACACGGCACGAAATACATACTCTTGTGGTTCTCGCTCCTGTATGACTACAGTATGTGCTTCTTGCTCTTAATATTTACCCATACCCACTTTACCCATAAGGTTGGCACATACTGAAGGCTTACAACATCCATAAGTTTAAGTAAATCTTTATTTTGACGAGGCTTTATTGGTATAAGCCAATAATTGTGACAAATACTTAAGTGTTGCTGTTAGAGGAGCTCTATGCCCCAATGGGCGTAAGCACTATTAGCGCTTACGTATGTGAAATATCCTTGGGCACGGTCCCTTCTGTTGATAGGTGACCAGAAGTGGCATAAAAATTTCTCGAGCTCCTCCGCGCTTCAGAAGGCACGTTTAGCCGTTGGTCCTGGCTGTCATCATTGATGGCAATCGTTAAGCTATGTCATGTGCCTTTGGACAGCTTGAAAAATCTGACAACAGTGTTTTTCCTTTACACACACGAAAAACAAAAACAAAATACTTAAATGTGATAGAGTAATAAAGAATGTAGCTTAATCGTGGCATTTTCTGTTATAAGTTAAGAAACTCAGGGTTGATACGTAAAAGGCGCAAGGGTGCGAGGCCCTAGTGCGGCGGACACGCGTGGGAGAGTAATAAATTATAGCTATTGGTTGTGCTAGGGAACCTTTTAGTATCGTCATAATATCGTAATATATTAACATCATCATTATGTTATACCTTTTCTTGTCGCCAAATATCCATGTTCACGGATATGGGGTATTTATGTATCATGGCTTCTTTGCGATGGCCATATAAGTATCTGTAGGTAATAAACAGGATAATAGTTACCACAATTATCGTTTTGTTTCGAAACTTTACATCGTATTTTGTTGCTTGTATGCTTTCATTACATGAGGAAATAAGATACGTTGAGGATTTGCACTATATCTAATTTGGATAAATGGTTTGTGTAATGGATGTTTCGTTGACTATTTGCCAATGGAATATCTTACTTTGATAAAATATTCGTGTATCTGGAGCAGGGAATAGCAGGTGATTTGCTTTAACTATCGGAGGTTTGGTGTTTCTAGTAATCCTTACTAATATTATAAATGCGAAAGTGAAATTGTTTGTTTATTTGTTTGTTTGTTACGCTTTCACGCCGTAACTACTGAACCGATCATCATGAAATTTTATATACAAGTTAGGCGCTTCCGAATAACTCTGACACCAGGGTGTGCAATGTCGATTGACCGTGTCACCTACACGAAATGATGATTATGATGATACTTGGACAGTGATCATCATAGACTTTTTTAAATGTCGGTATTTCAATACTTAGTTAATAATACATCTCTCCAATTTTCTAACTTGACAATATCACGATTCAAGTTATGGTATTTTTTTTTAAAAAGGGAATAAATTTTTCAATGACTGACAAGTTGGGTTTAAAATTTGAGTGTTAAGTAAGTTTATAAATAAATATAAATATATTACGGACAAATCACACACATTGAGCTAGCCCCAAAGTAAGTTCGAGACTTGTGTTATGGGATACTAACTCAACGATACTATATTTTATAACAAATACATATAAAGATAATCATCCAAGACCCATGCCAATTTGAAAAAGATCATTTTCCATCTTGACCTGACCGGGGATCGAACCCGGGCAATCTCGGGTCGCCGGCTGGCGTGTTAACCACTGCGCCACGGAGCTCGCAAGGAGTTTAAGTGTAATAAAATATGTACTACACCTAATATTAAGATAGTAGCTCCTAATTTATTTCAAAACTCCAATGTTAGTCCTATAACATCCAGATGTGAGAGCTTTGGATCACTGTGATACAGGCTTTACCTACAACAGGATCCAGAATAGAATAATCTTTATTTACTTAAATATGCGTAGATAAGATGTTAATTTCTTTTTACAACCATGCATATTTAACCAAACATAACGGCGTGTAAATATTAGTTTAATTGAAGTTAAGAATTAGACGCGTCAAATATAAAAATAATAAAAATCACTTAATTTAATGTTACAATTACATTTTGGCTTATAAAATCAAATAATTATAATAAAAATAATATAATAAGAGTTCAAATTAGCAATATTAAATTAAATCCATTATTATAACATATAGTCATGTGCGATTATGTAAGTGTTTAGTTATGTCAAGTCCTTACCGTTTAAATATTCATTGTGTAGTATCCTTTGTTAGATAGCGTGTTAAAAAGTTATTTCTTAAACATACGCAGACTGACTTTATTAAATCTACCAGGCAGTTTATTATATACTGGCTGTAGCCCGCGGCTCCGCCCGCATTAGTGTCGTCATTAATTTGTAATCGAGAACTTACATACCTATTTATTTTCATACTTCATAGACCAGAAATGAGAAAATGGCCACGGCAATGGCAATTTCCATACAAACTTTACCCCCCTCCCATTTTGCCATTTAAGGGGGAATTATTCCATTTCACAAATCTTTTTTAGTTGTAATCAAGAACTTTTATACCTATTTTTATACTTCTATATAAGTGTGGAAATGTGAAAATTTCCATACAAACCTTATACCCCTATTTCGCTCGTTCCGGGGAGAATTTTGTCTAGTTCACCTACACAGATTTTTTTTAATTTTACTTGAAAACTTATGTACCTACTTTCAGACTTCTAAGTCCAGAAATGAGAAAATTTCCACACAAAGTTTATACCACCCACCCTACCCCATTTTATTACCCCTTAAGGGAGGAATTTGCAAATTTCATCTAAACCCATCTTTTTTAATTTTAATCGATAACTTATATACCTACTCTCATACTTCTAAGTCCAGAAATGAGAAAATTCCATATTAATTTAACCTCTTTAGAAGTTAAATTTCTAAAAATCCTTTCTTAGCGCTCACTCACATCATTAAAACAACCCCTGTACCAGTTTCTAGGCGCAGCAGTTTCAGTTGCATTGATATATAAGTCAGGTTTGCCGTTTGCCCGCGGCTACGCCGCCGCCGATAGTGTCCATCCCTCAGGAACAGTAGAATTTCCCGAAATAAAAGGTACCCTATACCTTGCCCTATGTACCCGGGTCTCAAACTACCTCCATACCAAATTTCATTACTAAGTATTTATATAATGCTATATATTTGCAGGCAAACTCATGCCTTGAGTTCATTCAAACGACGATAACTTTTTTTTAATGAACCGTTTTTGATGAAACAAACTTTAAATGTTTTGCTGGGTTAAAATAAAGCAATTGGTGAAAGTTTGAAGTAAATCGGTTTAGTATTTTCGAAAATAATCGTGATCATACATACAGTCAGACAGACAGACAAAAAATTCGAAAAAAAAAATTTTTCTTTCTATTATTCTTTTTAAGTGCCCCTCTATCCATTTCAGTCAAAAAAAAATAATGTACAGATAAAATATTTTTACTGTTTTATTATATGTATAAATTTTAATAGCCATGATGAAGGCATTATTTTGATATATACTCAATCTTTGCGGGGGCATAAATAGTTTATCTCTCTTTCTTGTTCTGCTACCGGGTATATCTCGATTTTTCTTAAATAAATATGGGTATTTTACAACAAATATACACATTTCGTAAATATAAAGACATAGGAGTGGTAAAATTTTTAAGTTTTTAAACATAGGTTTACAGGAATAAGTAAAATGTGCTCCGCAAATCTCCATCAGTCTAGGATAGACACTACTTAACTTGTGTGTACTTTGCATTGTTTTATTTTTGTACTTACGGAGATAATATTACGTTTTTCATATTCATACTGACATATAAATTTTTGTTGCAGGATTTTTTTACAATAATGCGGCAGTCTTACGGGATCTAGCTTGGGCAAAACGAACGCGGGTAAGTTTACAAAGATTTATTAGAAAGACTTTGATGGAAGAAGATGAATGAGTGCTTATAGAACATAAAATATAAAGCACGCAAAATAAGTTACACGTTTAAGGGATGAAATTAGGGTAGTTGTTGCTTTTTGAAAACAACTCTGTGTATCCGCCGTGTCCTCGCTGTCGAAGTACTAGTATCCTTACTTCCTTACTAATATTATAAATGCTAAAGTGAGTTTGTTTGTTTCTTTGTTTGTTACGCTTACACGCCGTAACTACTGAACTGATCATCATAAAATTTTGCATACAAGTTCTCTGGTGTACGGAAAAGGACATAGGCTACCTTTTATCCCGTGAAAAAGTACTGTTCTCGAGGGATCGACATTGACGCGGGCGGAGCCGCGGGCGTAAGCTAGTATTTCGTTTATAGATAAGAATGTCATTCTAGTTGTAAAATCATTTTAACTACTTGTCCGGCGGTTGGCATCGGGTACTCGCGCATCCCTAGCTGCTAGTTGCTTTTCTCTCATTCATACCGTTAATGTCGATCCCTCGGGAACAGTATCTTTTCCCGGGATAAAAGGTAGCCTATGTCCTTTGTATGCAAAATTTCATGATGATCGGTTCAAAAGTTACAACGTGAAAGCGTAGCAAACAAACAAACAAAAAAACTTTCGCATTTATAATATTAGTTAGGATAGGATATTGAGACGCATTTTTTTTTATCTATGAAAATATTAAATACATTTTTTCTTACTCAGAAACTTACGACAATGTACTGATTTGAAATGTCTTATGACATCACATTTCTGAACATTTGGCGTACAAAGGCTTGACGTGTGAGCCCCCACACACTTTAGTGCGCTGTATCAAATTTCCTTTTAGTTTTTCGATGAAGCGAAAACACAAGTCTGATATTTTTTTTATATCTTACTGATGAATCAAATACATTTTTCCTATTTATACTTTGTCATCATCCAAATTACTATTATTAGAATTTATTGAATCTTTCGAAGACAAGGAGATGGTAAATCTTGGCAGACTCGCGTGAACGTCGCAGCTGTATCGTGACATTATTAGTTTTGGCACAGATTATAACACTACGCTGGATTATGCCAAATCACTGTGTTTACGAATAATTTTTATTAAAGTTTGCTTCATTTCATACGACTTGTTCCATTGAAATTTAATTGCCTTGTTTTCCATAGAAGTATAAGCAAGCTGGGTAATTTGAGTTAGATGTCCAATTTATTTATTCTTTATTCGATGAATCAAAAAATTATAAGGATAAAAAATTATAAGCCCTTTAAATATCCAACAGTTAGCTAGGTATACTTTTTAGCAAACTGTGACATCAGCGAGGTTTCATCTTTATAATTTATTGTTTATTTGATAAAAGAAAAGTAAGTATCCAATATCTTTTTGATTATCTATCTATAATTTAAGAACTCTGTTCTTGTCGGTGGAGTACTTTCCATGTCTCTCGGTTCTCAGCCATTCTCTTTACCTCTCCATATAACACAACTGTTATCTATTATCTAGTTGTGGGATTTATTGTTATATTATTATTTTGATCCAGGAAAAATTAATACTAGTTTTAAGTCTTCCTCGCCTTTTCCCTATTTGGGGTCGGCTCTTAAGTCTTGCTTTTAACTATTAAACAGAATTTTATTTCATTAGACCCAGTGAAACCCCGAGAAAACGAAAACTTAGTAAAAAAAACAGGTTTGGGCGTATCCAATACAGAGTCTCTAATTGAAAATCCTTTACAAACTCAGACACGAGGACAATGACTTAGCAGAGACTACAATATATTAGGTTTCAATCTGTTCCAATATTCATACAATGTTGGTGACAACAATATCAATGATCTAATGCCACGTCACATACACTCGTATTACATCTGGAATCTATGCATATTAATATCCTTGTCGACAACAATATTACATGCGAAGCCAAACGTATTATAGATTACAGTTTCCGTAGATCCACGTCTTTGTGACTTTGATAGTATATTGCTTGTCACGCTTGTTAGACAGAGTAATTCCTACATACATTTCTATACTAATTAGTTACTAATGTGGTCAGCGACCGTCATGTAGCAACTGCCTCCGTGGTCCAGTGGATAAGGCGTTTGCCTGTAGACCCGGAGGTCGTGGTTCGATTCCCACGGGAAGCATACTTTATTTAGTTGCTTCCAGTTTGGTTAGGACATTGCAGGCTTGAATGACCTGATTGGCTGATAATTAAGATGATTCCGTGCTTCGGAAGGCACATTAAGCCGTTGGTCCTGGCTGCCATCTGGTAGTCGTTAAAGGAACCAGGTCAGAGGCCGAGAGGCGGTTCCGAACAACTCTGACACCAAGGTGTGCATGGTCGATTGACCGTGTCACCTACACGAAATGATGATGATGCTACGAGAAGTAATCCTCTGAGGACTTACATGCGTGATTTTTCTGTTTGGGTTCATTGAAATTGGCCTTGTGCTACCGCAACAGCTGGTGACTGCAAACGCTTGAATCACCACTTGCTCAGACAATTAGTTCCTGCCTTTCACGCTGTCTTCAGCCTAGAAAACGACCTTCTCTGGCGCCATTTACTACGTCCAACGAGTCGCTTGGCCGCATGCTCATTCTTCGTCGCATTTCGCCTGTGTGAAATAGTCTAGGTTTAGGAAAATATTGTGTATATGTTAAAACACTAGTATTAGCCACTAACACGCTCTAATGGTACCTTTAAATAAAGCCACATAACACACTGTACTTCATCTGTAATCTATGCATATATAATAATATCTTATTATAAAATAATATCTTTGTTGACAACAATTTTACATGCAAAGTCAAAGTGTATTATAATAACTTACACAGTTGCAATACATTCATGTCTTTGATTGAACATCTGCCTAAAAAGGTGTGTTATGTTTGAAGACTTCATGTATATGAGTACTTAAGTACATACTTATGCAATAAAGTCACATATATAATGTGAGTTTTTTTTTATCTTAATTGAGTTTTTTAACATTTTCGTAGTGGTGGCTTGCAATAGGAATGTAGAATGTGAAATGTTTTAATTTCTGCTCATTCTGGACTTCATTTTTAGTAAGCGATGACTGTTTGGATATCTGTTTTTCTTTGGAATTAATGAAACGTTTATTCGAAAATACACAAATACAAATAAATTAAAAAAGAAAATGTGATCAGCATGGTGTCCGGTTTCAAATAGGTCTCTACTTAGCATGTGTTGGCTATAAAACCGGCGTTGGGTCCTAGGTTCATATCACTGGTGTGCAAATAAAAAAAAAATAACGAAAAATTACTTCCTTCTACACATAATACAAAATGAGAATTAAAAAGAATAGTTAAAATAAAAAAAAAAACAAAAAACACGCTTTTATTATCAATGGAACTAAAAAGTAAAAATAATTTTTAATATAGGCAGAAAAGATAATCAGCAAAAATTACTAGTATTATTTTGAAAAGCGTGGGGCGCTTTGTGCCATATTTTTCGCATATCAAGCGCCTCGTGAATAATTGTGACACAATACACCCACATTCTTATAACATATTTTGAAATTTTCCATAAATTCTTCTCGTATACGCCTCCAAACCGGGTGTAAGAAATTGAATATTTGTGTTCACTAATGAAGTGCCATCCATATATATAAAGCGTGTAAATGTACCCTCGTTCCCTTAAAAGGGGTGACTCAGGCCATCAAAATGAACTTTTCCAACGGTAATGGGAACTCAAAAAAAATCGGCATTTCCATACAAGAGTTCTGCCGCCCGGCCAGTTTGAGTAGGAATGTCGATTTTTTTTTATTTCCCATTTATTTTTTCATAAGAAACGTTGTTTTTATTGATGGGCTGAGTCACCCCGTTAAGGGAACGTCCAGGTTCAATTTACACGCATTTATTATATAAATAGTCTAATAGCCGTAACTACTGAACCGATCATCATGAAATTTTGCATACAAGTTCTCTGGAGTACGGAGAAGGACATAGGCTACCTTTTATCCCAGGAAAAAGTACTATTCCCGAGGGATCGACATTGACGCGGGCGGAGCCGCGGGCGAAAGCTAGTAATATTATAAATGCAAAAGTGAGTTTGTTTGTTTGTTTGTTACGCTTTCACGCTGTAACTACTGAACCGATCATCATGAAATTTTGCATACAAGTTCTCTGCAGTACGGAGAAGGACATAGGCTACATTTTATCCCGGGAAAAAGTACTATTCCCGAGAATCGACATTGACGCGGGCGGAGCCGCGGGCGAATGCTAGTTATCTTATACATCAGAAAATCGCGTTGGGACGGTCTAGTTGTAGCGAGAAAGACTTTTACCAAGAACCTTAATCATATTTTATAATTACAACAAAAAGAAAATCAGTTTAAGAAATATCTGCTTAAGTCGTAAATCTTCCCAAGTTAACTAAACTAGGTAGCATATTATTCAAGAAAAATTGCTTTCTCTTAAAGAGATAATAATAGCTGTTTGAAACCTCGGCGTGTGTGATTTATGAGGACAACGCCGCAGGCGTTCGCTAGTAATAAAATTACCGCACAAATTGCAAAATTTATGAATGAACCCACTGAACAAATTTATTTACCTAAAAGTTATTAACTAGTGCAAAATATGTTGAGACAAACCCGACTGTAATGATAAACAAGGACTAAAGTTTGAGGTAGAAATAGCGGGACTACGTAGACCAGTGAACTAACAATGGCTAACTTTTTTGCGAGTACTTTTATGGGGCCTAAGTGGCGGGAAACGACCACGGGGAAAACCTAGAACAAGATGGAAAAATAATGATAGAGGTAGCAAAGGACAGATCAAATTGGATACAGAAAAGAGGCGTTTGTCCAACAGAGGGTACCTCTGTTGACAAACGCCTCAGCAGAAACTAAACAATATTAAATTTCCTATTATTTTTTTATTTTTAGGGTTCCGTACCTCAAAAGGAAAAAACGGAACCCTTATAGGATCACTTGGTTGTCCGTCTGTCCCTTTTTCTCAGGAACGCGTGGAAGTATCAAGCTCAAATTCATATCAATCTCAGGTCTACTGTCCCTTGCAGCTGAAAAAATGAAACTTCTAAGCCAATGAAATCAAAAGATACAGCTAGTTAAGCAGCCAATTTTCGTGTTTTTTTGACATTCGTAAGGGAATCAAAACCTACAAGATACATCCCAGGATCTCAGAATCTTGAAATTTGGTACGAAGCAATATCGTGGCAGGTAGAAAACGGAATCAAATTAGTGATGGGTTGCTAGCCACATCGCATGTATGTGAAAAATATGAAGATAAATTACAATTAGTGAAAATATGTTGTTTACATTCCCGTCTTTTTTTCTTCGTGGCCAGTATTTTTTTTTAGGTCAAGCAATCCCTCAGAGCAATCCACACGTCACTTCACAGACAGGCTACTCCATACGGCCGTGAGATTGGCCAACCTTTTTTGTGACATGTGAGAATTATGGCCACGCGATTAAAAAAAAACTCAACAATGCAATAAAGGATTCCAATACATTTTTTCTGCTCCAGAACAGCAAAGTTCCGCTTTGTGCTGGATATATAGTGCAGGTATGATAGAATTGCAGCGTAGTTGGAAGAAAAAAAATATATCTCCATTTATTTTAAAGCAAAATGTATATCGTTGACAACTTGCATTAGCATAGAGTAAAACTGACATCGCGCCGGAAGAATTGGCTCGGTGCCAAAATAGCTACTATCTGACGAACGCACTTTACGATCAGGCCTCTTGGATGTATATCTGATCGTTGAAGTAGGGAAACAGTAAAAGCCTATTCGGGCCTTTTCTCGGGTGCATTTCAGTTTGGATTTGCTTGAAATAAAACCCTCCCAAACTGTAAAAAGGGGAACGGGTCACTGCAGTAGCTTTCTTTCGCACAAACTGGAAAAGACATTTTTGTGAGACTCTTTTCCAAGTCGATTCCCTCGATCATGTTTTCCATGTTGGTCTGGTAGAAAAGAAAAAAAAACCGGTAAGTGCGAGTCGGACTCGCGCATTATTTTACAATTTTTTCGGCATGATTAATATACATATCCTTTCCAAATTTCAGCTCTCTAGTACTTATAGTCTCTGAGTAAAACCGCGGACGGACATACGGACAGACATGGCGAAACTATAAGGGTTCCTTGTTCGGAACCCTAAAAACGTAAAAAATAACCAGCTCCCTTCCCTTCATTGAAGCTTTCATAACAAAATTTTGTATCTGTAAAGTCGGTTTACGGATGATAATTTTACGTGATAACGCTGGAAAAATAAAATAAAATAAATATATACGGACAAATCACACAGATTGAGCTAGCCCCAAAGTAAGTTCGAGACTTGTGTTATGGGATACTAACTCAACGATACTATATTTTATAACAAATACATATATAGATACACATCGAAGACCCAGGCCAATCTGAAAAAGATCATTTTCCATCTTGACCTGGCCGGGGATCGAACCCGGTCACTCCGTGTCGCAGGCTGGCGTGTTAACCGCTGCGCCACGGAGCTAGATAGGAAGAGTGATAGATGCGTCACAAGTCGAACGTTAAGGCCGAGCATGCCTCTCTATCGCTTGTTCCGCGCTCTCGGTTGCATATGGAACGTGACACTTTTTCATGCGTGCAGCTGGCGCACATTGATTTATAAGACGTTATGAGGCCAAAAATAAGCCTTATTTTATATTGTTACTTTTAATTTGCAAATGCAGTTGTCACCGCTTTGTTAATTTCATGCCAATTAATACAATGAAATGGCAAGCAGTGTTAATTATTTATGGTTAATTTATTCACTGCTAATTGAAAGAATATATGTAACAGCAGTAGTTTATCGCTGCGCATTTTAGAGTCTCGTGCCCAAACGGTGCCACCGGGACTTTATTACTAAGCCTCTGCTGTCCCACACATCTACACATTTATGACACCAAATTCCCCACCGATTTCACACTATAAAGTCCACTAGAAACAATTAGGAAAACAATCTAAAACAAAAACCGTGCAGTCCGCCGAAATTCCCTTCAAGAACTCTCAGGTTATGTTTTTTTTCTTATCTTCTATTTGGCCCTCAAACTTCATTCAGAAGCTTATTTTAGCCAGTATCTAGTTATTTTTCGAGTTACACCGAGCTGTATATTTTGAACCGAAATAGGTATACACTTGATTTTTTCAGTATTTGATCTCTTGTTTTCACTTCGGAATACTTATTATTTTGTTAATTTAGTTCATCAATAATTTAGTTCAGTTAATTTTGTTTTTAGTGAAATTAGTATAACAAATAAGCGTTGTCTTTAAAATCTATATAAGCCCGCCAAAATTAAATTTTCTTATGGGACTTTATGCTGGAAACATAAAAAAAGGCTATAAGCGAGTTGATGTTATAGCGGCAACAGAAAAACATTATCTGTGAAAATTTTAACTGTCTAACTTCGTGAGATACAGCCTGGTGACAGATGGACGGACAGACAGATAGACAGGCAGACAGATAGACAGACAGACGGACAGCGATATATGAATAGTGTCCCGTTGTTACCTTTTGAGGACGTAACCCTAAAATTGACGTCTACATACAGAAGTGTACCGTGCCCGGGAATTTGTACGAATCTTCCCGGCACTGGTACCATAGGAAAAGTTGATAATTTTAACGGATCGATTTGATGGTTTCAGGGACAACGGCGCTTACCACAGAAATATATCTAGATAGAACGGCCAAGTGGGTGGTACCCCCGTGTCTCAATCTTGCTCGATAGTGCAAGATTCGTTAAACGTTCATCAGTCAGCACGCACGTCCCGACATAAACACATGCTTTGTTCTGCGGTTTTTAATTGTAAAAACGGTTTATAGATATATATTTCTGTGCATGGCACATTACTATTTTGCTAGTAATGACGTCGAATTGGGGGCGCGGCTTATGCAAAAACTGACACGCGTGTTTCCTTGAAAAAATACTGGCATCCCTGTTCTATCTTGATATATTTCTGTGGTGCTTACCCTAACTAAGATTATATTAATTTATGGTCTCTCCATAAAACAACGAACGGGACCGGTTTTAGTATGTAAAATAAGCATAGCATATGGGCTTTTATAAACGCAAACGAGTCGAGCAAACGTAGTCGAGGAAATAGCTTGTTAGTAAATAAATAAATAATTATATATAATAAGTCACAGTCCTTACTCTGCGCATTTAAGTCATGGATCTATGACTTATCAGGATAGGCTCCTAAAGAACGTAACAGTAACGCAAATAATAATTCATGCAAACGTGTCGCGACACAAGCTAACGCACACATCGACAGTAAATAAGGATGCAATTTTCCTCCAATCGAAAATCAAATTCAAACAAATGTTAAATAGGCTGCACACATGTAACGTAAAAAGTTGGCGTCACTTGAATCGTTCTCCGTGCCCGGATCTCGGTCCATAATATCCCTAGGTCCATGATTCAAGTTCAGTCGCAGGAAGGCGGATCTTGTGGAGAGTACATTAATCACCGGGAGACAAAGGGTATATTGTTACGTCTTGCTGTATACACATACGCGTTGTAAGCACCGTGACACCAATCCATGGCGTACGGCCATTTTTTAACCCTTGACGCAAAAGAGGTGTGTTATTAAGTTTGATGTGTCTGTTTGTATGTGTTTATGAGATTGTTTCGCACTGTAACTCCTAAACGGCTGAACTTATTTTGATGCAGCTTTTTTAAAGGTTATTAAAGCGCGAGTGTTTGTGTGTCTTTTTAGATTTATTTAATTGAGATAGGTCAGTCGTTTACTAGTCTTTTGTTTTGTAGGAAGCGAAACAGCTATGTTGATGGTTTCTCTACCGATGATGATCTTCATAACAGACAGACGAAATTCGAAGATCTCTATACTATCAAATGTTTGTTTTGTGTGTTAGTAGCCAACACTGGTATCCTATTTTCAAGCTTCCTGAAGGCATCCGACATAGCTTAACGACCGCCACAAATGATGACAGTCAAGTCCAACGGTTTAACGTGCCTTCCGAAGCACGGAGGAGCTCAAAATATTTTTACGTCACATGCGGTCATCCATCCCAATGGGGTCCGTGCCCGGGGTTGCTTAACATGCGTAAGCGTTAATAATTATTACATCCACTGGTCCATCGGTTGTTTATCAATAAGCAAGATAAAGCGTTTGTACTTGTAAACCGGTTTAGTACAAGGGCCTTGCTAACGGCGGAATAATCCTCTCCTGATTGATTGAGAGCCGCGTGGAGCCGGCAGCGAGCTGATATTTCATAGTGAGAAAACGCTTACATGCGTCATTCATATCAATTTATATTTATCAACTTACATCTGTATCCTATCCACAATTGGCGTAAGATGTTTCTAGCTCCTTCGTGCTTCAGATAGCACATTAACATTGTTGGTTCTGGCTGTTCTTACTAGACATTATGCTTTGTCAAATGCCTACAAGCTTAAAAAACATGACATTCGTGTTGGCCACTTACACATAAGAAGAACAAAGAAACAGCAGAATAATCTCTCTTGATTGATTAAGAGCCGCGTGGAGCCGGCTGCGAGCTGATATTTCTTAGTGAGGAAATGCTTAGAGATGTCATTCATTTCAATTTATATTTATCTACTTACGAGTACATCTATCTATCCTAACCACAAGTGGCATAAGATATCTTTAGTTCCTTCATGTTCCAGATAGCGCATTAAATCGTTGGTGCTGGCTGTTCTAGTTAGATGATTGTCATTCAATCGATGGCATTAAAGTTGCAAACAACAATGTTTTTAGGCAAGTGATGGGTCTTAAGCTTTATTGTAGCACTTCTGAAATGTAAATAGAGCCCGGGTTGACTTATTTAATGCCATCCAAAGAAAATATATAATAATAATAGCATCGTTGTTCAGAGTTGACAGGAGTTAAAAATACAATGATCAGTAATCTCTCTATTTGTCTTTCTATCTCTCATATTTTATTTCCCACTTTACCACTTTTTTTTTCTGTGTTTATCCTCGAGGTTGACTGGGAGAGAATGCTTTTAGCATTAAGTCCACATATTGTAGCTCTATAGGCTCGAAAAGTTTTTTAAATAAATAAATAAATAATCTAGCAGAAAGTCTGGCTGGTAATGGCCAAAACATATGCTTGTTGGGTAAAGCTCATACGCGTTTAAGCTAGGTTAGTATAAAGCTCAGAATGTATATTATTATTTTTTTACTCTATTTGAGTCTTTATTTTATTTTATTTTGTCTATCGCTTAGTTAATTATAACTTTGTTACTTGGATCTTGTGTCTGCGATAAAGAAATATTATTACTTTTCTTTTCTTTCTCTCAGCTGGATTTTTTAAATGTTTACGGGTCACAACCAATTAAATATTAAGAGGATGATTAGGTTGAATTAGTTGGATTGCAGGCGGAAGATAATTTTAAGCTTTAAGAAACATGATATACGTGTAGGCGACTTAAAGACACGAAGAACAAAGAAATGTTGGAATAATCCTCTACTGACTGATTGAGAGCCACCAGGAGTCGGCACGAGTTGATATTTCATAGCGAGGTAACGCTTAGGGTCGCCGTATATATCAATCTTGATGTAGCTATTCTTGGTTCTATATCTATCTTTCTTTATAAAAATGTTGATGGATACATTGTTAAGGCTTACGCATATTATGGAACTCCGGGCGTGGTTACTACTTAGATTGGTGACCAGATATATAAATAAATATACGGTCAAATCATACAGATTGAGCTTAGCCCTAAAGTAAGTGCGAGAATTGTATCATGGGATACTAACGCAATGATATAGTTTATAACAAATACAAATTTAGATAAACTCCCCAGACCGAACCCGGGACCTTCTATGTGACAGAGGTCATCGTCACATGTGATTTAGAATATGTCCCAAAGTTAAAACTAAATTATAGACACCTGAAAATCTTCAGTGTTGGCCACTTACACTCAAGAAAATCAATCAATCGTTGGAATAATCCTCTCGTGATTGATTGAGAGCCGCCTCGAGCCGGCACGAGCTGATCTTTCATAGGTAGAGCTAAGGGATGCCATTTATATCAATTTGTTATCTATTTTTTTATGTATATAAAAAATCACTTGCCAATATATCCGTCCACGTCGAACTTTAATACTACTTATCTTGATTAAACTAAGCACAGTTGAGGATCAAATTGTTTTTATATAGCACTAGCTGTGCCCGCGGCTCCGTTCGCGTATTTGTATGGGGGCCTCGGCTTATCATAACTGGAGAAAAAATGTAAGAAGCCTACCTGTGTTCTGTACGTCTAAATGTTAACCTACCAAGTTTCATAAAATTCAGTTAATTCGTTCAAAAGTTATTGAGGAACACAAATACATACAGAAAAAATACAAAAAATTCTCAATTAAGTTTTAGTATCATGTATAAAGATTATAAACACGATGTCTCTGAAAACAAAGTAACTTACTCCATGACCAACCCTTACAGATTTATTAGTAGTATTGATTATAATGCTGGGTATATTTTTCAAATTGAAAATAGGTTTATTGATAAGTAGTTTAAGATTATTTGTTTGGAGATAATAAAAATAAATAAATTACTTTCATCAAACATAAATTTACAGAATTGAAAATTGTAATGATGTATTATATACGCCCGGAGTTCCTTAATATGTGTAAGCCTTAATAATGCATCCATCAATTTTTTTGGAATGAAAGATAGATGTAGAACCAAGGACAGCTAAATCAAGATTGATATTTACGGCGTCGCTAAGCGTTACCTCGCTATGACATTTCAACTCGTTGCCGGCTGCAGGCGGCTCTCAACCAATCAGGAGAGATTATTCCACCATTCCTTTGTTCTTCTTATGTGCAAGTGACCAACACGAATGTCATATTTTAAAGCTTGTCACATGGACAAAGCATAATGACAGTCATCTAGTAAGAACAGCGAAGAGATACACGATATACAAATTGGAATAAAAAAAAACAGCCAACACCGACGATTTTAATGCGCTATTTGGAGCGGGAAGAAGGAAGCTAGATAAAGAAAGAAAATATTTGATGAAAAAGAACTCGCCACAGGTCACGACGTAGTGATTTGCAATCACGGTGGTACAGTGGTTGCACACTTAAGGAGTAAACCTGAGGGACGTGGGTTCAAATCCTACCTGTGGTGAGTTCCTTTTATCACATATTTTAAATTTTAACAATTGAGGATCGTTTTAATGCAGATAATTTTGTTTTATCTGAGCCATAGATGACATTTAATATTAATCTATATTCATAATTCACATTTAATTCAAAATCTACTTCTGATTATTATCGAAATTGTGTGTAAAGGGTCTCATTGCTAATTACAATATTTTTATATCGAGTAATAAATTAACCTCAGTACAAATTCATGGAAATAACTTGTGCCACAGTAATGAGTGGTCAGGTCTACAAGTTTAATCATATTATAGAATAATGCTTACTTTTTCAAGCTGCTTATTGCATCTGACATAGGCCGGGACAGCAAGCACAAGCATGGAGGAGTTCGAGATATTTTATGCCACTTGCTTGGGTTACTCATCACAGAGACTGTTGGCAACACCAACAGATCGTTATTTTTATAGCCTAGCAACATTTTTTCCTCTTCTTAACTAACTGCGATACATTGTAGTGCAATTCTTAATGCTATTCTTATTTAATTTCTTCTATATAATATGGTGAAAAAATTCCATGATTCCACACACAGAGATTTTCGACGCAGAGGTTTGAAGCGCAGTAGTTCGAATGGCAGAGCATAGGTTATACAGAGTCCTAAGGTTGCAGGTTCAATCAAACCCTGCCCGCGTGGAATTTTATAATCAAATTTTATTTCTAAGAGAGTATATATCAGATAAGCATTGTAAACGCAAAAAAATCTTAATGCTCTTGTTGAATATCTTCAATATAAGTTTGTTCAGTCAACTTGCAGTGTTCTGCAAGCCATCAAGCTTCCTAGTTATATAGTATATTCATACATACATATTATCACGCCTCTTTCCCATAGGGGTAGGCAGAGACTAGAGACCTCCACTTGATACGATCCTTACAAACTCTTTCGCTTCATCTACATCCATCACTCTCTTCATGCATGCTCATCGGTTTCGGGTACTCCTAAATTGCCCTTTGAAAAGAACGACCGCAAACTGGTCACGGCATGTGCGTCGAGGCTGGCCCTGACCAACTTCCAGTCATATCTTAAGCATAAAATTTCTTTGTAAGTTTCATCCATCCTTTATAAATGTCCAACCTTAACATTCCTTTTTCAATTTTGTCCCTTCTTTGTATAGTAAATATAATTTTAGAATACAATGGAAAACATTGTAGTTTTATGTAACTAGTGTCAGTAAAAAGTTGTTTAACTAAATAAATAATGGAAGCTGATAGTTTCCAAGTCGTAAATTCCAGTGAACAGACGCAAAGGTATTTATCAGACAAATGCATTGTTGAGGAGCTTTTCAAAGCAGCTCGCACGTGTTACAGAGAAAATAAACTGTATTTATGTAGTTCCACGGACGTATCTAAAGCTTTCACGTAGGGGTGTTGGTTTTAATGAAAATATATAATAGATCAACTAGTTTTTTCCACTTAAAAGAAATCTGAATTTTTGAAACCAATGTATAAACCAGCTACATAGAAATTATATAAACATCAAAATAAAAAGTACTAAAGGGACTCATAGACTGATTTTGAACCTCCCAGAAATATCTAAGAATCCTATAAAGAATACAGAATCGCTAAAAGGTATATAAAGTGGGAGAGGGTGTCCGGAACCTCAAATCCCCCTTAGATATGGCTAGCTCCGTGGCGCAGCGGTTAACACTCCAGTCTGCGACACGAGAGTGCCCGGTTTCGATCCCCGGCCAGGTCAAGATGGAAAATGATCTTTTTCAGATTGGCCTGGGTCTTGGATGTACATCTATATATGTATTTGTTATAAAATATAGTATCGTTGAGTTAGCATCCAATAACACAAGTCTCGAACTTACTTTGGGGCTAGCTCAATCCGTGTGATTTGTCTGTATGTATAAAAAAAAAATATACGCTTCTAAGTAGTTCTTTTAAGCATTATGTACTCGTACGCATTACAATGACAAAAGAATAAGAGAATAAACAGAAACGCAGAATTACTTACGAGCGTTGCCGTGCCAAAAAATGGAAGCGACACGGTTGTTACCAGCGGTGGTATTTTAACAATTTTAGGTTATTTGGATCATTTCGCTTGTTTGGCTTGTTTTGCATTTGTTTGTTAATAGACTCAGGTGTTACTTTGCGGAAGTCAAAGCTACATTTACTTTGAGACAATTTACTTTGCGTGCTTCCGCCACCAGTTAGTTCATGCAAACTATTGCTGGCCAGCGCCCACCCACTACTGTTAGTCCCTTCATACCCGCCACCAATAGTTGATGCATGCAACCCTGGTCGATACTGCTGCATCCGATGAGGCTGCAGCAATATCGGCCGTCGTGCTCGCGACACGTGTTTCACCTCTACACGAGGCATCTTCAGGCAGTGAACCCTAGATGTTGATCGTTCGAATGACAAGCAACGAATGACATTCGAACGATTTGCTAACTCGTGTACAACCTTTTGATAGGCACTTCGAAATATATTGCGGCATTCGTATGATTGACTATTTTAATTAAGATATACTTATAAAACGTAATGTATTTTGAAGTGACATCAAGATATTGTTCACTAAGTTAGCAAATAGGCCGACTGGAAAACTGTAATTAGGCAACAATATATCAGTAGTTGCTGTTTGTCAAATATATAAATAGCAGCGGCTCATCGGGTCCTACGATTAATTGCTACCTTCCGGTGGTGAGCATTTCAGAAAACCCTTTAATAAATAAGAAGATAGAAAGATTTTTTTTAGAAATTCACACTTAGTTTCATAAGTGTGGATTTCTAAAAAAAAATCTAAGAGAATGGAAGATGGATAATAAATAAAAATAACCCAAAGTGCTAAGAAGGTTAAATTTTTAATAAGGTTAATGAAATGTAAAAATGTATTAAAGTTATGTTTAGTAAGTTTTAATAAAAAAATATAGAAAATATTTTAATTAAATGATGTAACTAAAATTTATGCTTTTCGCAATTTTTACTTTATCTGTGCCATAAGACATTGCTTCGTACCTCCTACCAAATTTCAAGATTCTGAGTTCACAGGTTGTGATTACCTTGCGAATGTCGAAAATTGGTGGTTTTATCTTTTCATTGCGTTGGCTTAGAAGTTAGATTTTTCCACAGCTCCAAGGGACAGTAGGCTTGAGTATTTGATATGAATTTCAGCTTGATACCTCCACGCGTTCCGGAGAAAAAGGTTCTTGAAAGACAGACAGACGGACAACAAAGTGATCCTATAAGGGTTCCGTATTTTCATTTTAGGTACGGAACCCTAAAAATAAACTTTATCCTTCTTCTGTTGCATTCGGATAAAAATGAGATACGACCATGAAGCTCGTATGATGATGATCGATGACTCCCATTCGTTATGTTGCTGAACTATGACGTCATTACACATTATGCCGTCTCATTTGACTAACATATACGCAGAGAGAGCAAAAGTTGCAAATAACGCGGCCATTAGCTTTATTTATATTGAAATGGGCTTGCTTGGTTAATATTTATGTGGCTCTTAACACATTCACTGCGGAAGTATTGTAATGGACACCATTGTTTTATTTTTTTAAAATTGATACTGACACTATTATCATCATCAGCCTCACCTTATCCCATTACCTGGGGTCGGCGCAATATGTCTTTTCTTTCCAAATAATTCTATTCTGCGTCATTCCAGCATCCACCCACAGCCCCTTCATATCTTTATTTACGCAATCCATCCATCTCTGTTTGGGTCTACTCTTCCTTTATATCCATCTATCTGCATATCAAGCGCTCTTCTAGCTAGATGTTGCTCCTCTCTTCTCATCACGTGACCGAACCAGGCCAATCTGTTGCTTTTCACTTTTTCTGTTACCGGTGCCACCTTGATACTTCCTCTATCATACACATTTCGCACTTTGTCCATTCGTGTCACACCACATATCCACCTAAGCATCCGCATTTCAGCACAGTGGAGCCTCTTTTCATCTTGGGCTTTCGTTGGCCAACACTCCGAGCCATACAGCACTGATGATACTGACACTGTATGATGGTTTATTTCTAAACGTAACATTCCTTTCTAAATTACAAGCGTATCTTAATTCCAAGCTATCGCATCCACCGCAAATATCGCGTCACAGCCAAAGGCGACAACATTCAGCGCTTCTGCAAAATATATAAAAAATAGAAGTGTTTCTCGAAACCAGATGTAGCAGTATCCCCTAACCCACTTATTCATAAAAAATTGTATATCATTTTATGCTTTTTGTTTTTATTAATGTTTTTTATGTGTGCAATAAAGTGTTAAATAAATAAATTAACAAAGATTATTAAACCTATTTTAGTTGAAATATGTTTTGTCCTTATCCCTCTCTCCAATGTTTGAAATTGAAAGACCGAGACAAAACACATTTTAACTACAATGTAACTATAAAATAACCATTTTTATGAATACAGGGGTTAACATATAGAGAAGAACACGTTCTTACCTCTGATATTAAATAAATATATACAGACAAATCACACAGATTGAGCTAGCCACAAAGTAAGTTCGAGACTTGTGTTATGGGATACTAACTCAACGATACTACATTTTATAACAAATACATATATAGATACACATCCAAGACCCAGGCCAATCTGAAAAAGATCATTTCCCATCTTGACCTGGCCGGGGATCGAACCCGGGCACTCTCATGTCGCAGGCTGGCGTGTTGACCGCTGCGCCACGGAGCTAGCCAAAATATAAAATTAGTTTTTGCTATGTAAAATGAAACGTAAGCAACGAATATTTTTGCCAAAAACATCATACCAGCCGCAAGTAGTCCACTGCTGGACATAGGCCTCCCCCAAAAAATAATAATAAAGGTATATAATTTTTATCACGTTGGACAATAGGCTAGTTTCCTAAAAAAAAATAATTAGTCCGTCAGTTAGATATTCAAAAAATATTGGACACGTATTTTTTCTTTTGTCGATTAAACAAAGAATGATAAAGATATAGCCCTTTGAAGTTCCGTGTGACGTCATAGTTTGCTACAATTTTTAGCAAACTTTGACGTCACGAGCCCCCACTCCTGAACTTTGACGCGCTTTATCTTTATTATTTATTGTTTATTTGACAAAAGAAAAAATATGTGTCCAATATTTTTTGATTATCTAACTGACGGACTAATTGTTATGGTATTATTACGACCCAGGAAACTAGCCTATTCTCTAGGTCGGACAAAAGTCGTACAGCTCAATTCACTATTTGCGGTGTTTAAAGTTTCTCCAAAATTCCAACTTTATTCCTTTATGCCAGCCTTAATTACAGGCGTTAATACCGCGTTTACCACAAATATTGCGTCAAAGCCAAAGGTGGCAAAGTTCAGCGCTTTCAATTTCAAACAATCCGCGATGTATATAGAGAATAGAAGTATAATATTAGCGAAACTAGATGTGGCATTGTTTATGTTTGGCAAACTTCGTGGCGCTGTGGTTAACTCGCCAGCTTTGATATGAGGATTCCCGGGTTCGAACCCCGGCTAGATCAAGATGGAAACCGAACTTTTTCAGGGTTTAACTGGGTTTTGGATGTTTATCTATATGTATAAGTATGTATTATAAAATATAGTATCGTTGAGTTAGTATCCTACGACACAAGTTCACAACTTACTGTGAAGCTAGCTCAATTTGTGTGATATGTCCCTATATATTTATTATTTATTTATGTTAAACGTTTTAAGATTTATACAAATGGCGTACAAATTACATGAGTCAACGATAATCACTGTTAGAAAAAGTCTTAGGATATGCATAGCATCAAACATTATTAAATTAACTCCTACATTGAAACAGTATTCCTTTCTTTCAGTCTTATACAGGTGTTAATATCGACTCAAACTGCCTCCGTGGTCCAGTGGTTAAGGCGTTTGCCTGTAGACCCCGAGGTCGTGGGTTCAATTCCCACGGGAAGCATACTTTGTTAAGTTGTTTCCAGTTTGGTTAGGAAATTGCAGGCTTGCATCACCTGATTGTCTGATAAGTATTAGTCGTGTGGTTTCTGGCAGAGTAGAATAGGACCACTCCAAGTCTTCCCGTGGATGTCGTAGAAGGCGACTTAGGAAATACAAGCTAAACAAAGCTTATAAACATCTAAGACACCTCTCCAACCCGTCTGGCCAGTGTGGAGAGTGTAGGCCAATTCCTCTGTCTGCTCTGGCCAAGCATGGCCCTAGTAGTACAGAGAGGGTCGTGCTCCTGTAGTGGAGACTAAAAAGGACCTGATGATGATTGTCTGACAATAAAGATGATTCTGTGCTTCGGAAGGCACGATAAACCGTTGGTCCCGGCTGCCATCTGGTAATCCGAAGAACTCTGACACCAGGGTGTGCATGGTCAATTGATCGTATCGTCTACGAGTACACGAAATGATGATGATGAATATCGACTCAAAGCAAAAATGTGGCAAAATTCAGCGCCTTAAATTTTATACATTCTGCACAGTATAAAGATGGTAGAACGGTTACACCTTTACTATTCTTAACTTTTTAGTATAATTTAGTATTATAGTCACATACATTTTATATATATAACTCACTGATTCTCTTAGCGATCGCTTTCTATTCGGACTCTTTCTGACTTGTAAATATTTAGTAATATGTCATGTATATATTTTTGGCACTCTAGGTTTATTTTTTTTGTAACTTATTTAAGTATTATACTATTTAAGTACACGGCTGTATGTTGACAGAATAAATAAAAAATATATTAATTGTTGTTAAGTGGTACAAAATGCAGGCAATGACAAATTTGAATTTCAAACAGTCGTCGACGTCGAAATATACAGGTAGGCAACAAAAAGACATGCAAACGACAACAAGTTTTTTTTTCATCAGCAATAAGCAGCGGTCGATGGTAGCTTCTAGAACAGTGCGGAGATTATACCTAGAACCTTGCCAAGTACTATCTGACTGTTTAGTCACCATCGCCTTTGCAAATTATAACCTGTCAGTTCCAAATACGACCTACAAGCCCAAAGTCAAAGGTTTCAAAGTTCAACGCTTTAAATATCGAGCTAATGGCGTACTGTCTACAAAATATAGTCTGAAGAGAAGGATAACCTGTCTACTATACTACGCGGTGTCTTATTTCTAAAACTGCATTCGTGAGCCGGGGGAGTCCGCGCGGGCAGCGGCTGGCCAAATATGCTTAAAGTTCTCAATTTTGAGCAATAACTATGACTTTGTTTCAGTCGCTGTGGAGACAGCGGGCCCGTGGTGCCCCGAAGCAAAAAGCTTCATTAGCGAGATAGGACGTCGTTTAAGGGACATAGGCTATGACCACCGCTCCGGATGGTATCTGGTTCAAAGGATTTCCGTTGCCATTCAAACAGGTAATGCCGCCAGTGTCATGGGGATCTTTGAGCCAGGTACGGTCCGGGGTGATATATTTGACTAATTAAGTACGTAGCTTAAGTTTTTATTAGTGTACATTAATTAATTATCTCATGTATGCATAATGTCTTTGTAATTAATTTGACTACTATTTGATTCAATAAAAATATTTACCTAGACCTGTCTACTTAAATCTGTATATTCAAAGGTTCCAGACTTAAAACTACAACACATTACAATCTTCTTACCTACGTCAAATGTAAATAATCCTGTACGTTAACCATAACATCCTTTAAAAGAAAATAATCCAATATATAAGGAACACTTATAGCTTTCGCTTGCGGCTCCGCCCACGTCAATGTCGATCCCTCGGGAATAGTATTTTTTCCCGGGATAAAAGGTAGCTTAAATCCTTCTCCGTACTCCAGAAAACTTCTATGCAAAATTTCAGTTTCATTCGTCAAATTGTTTATTGTGATAAAAACGACTTAAATCTATTACATTTATTACACAGGTAATTAATTGTCAATATTACATTACAAAAAATAAAAAATGATAAATTAAGACAATACTAAATGATTTAAAATACAATTTGTCATGGTATAAAAATAAAATAAAAACAAATTAAAAACAAATAAAAAAATGCAATATTTTGTGATGTTATTATTCACTATCGTCAAAACGGTTTTGCTTGTTGAACCACTGGTCATTTTGGTTTTTTACAATATATAAATAATGCCTTAGTAATAGCTGACCAGTTGTCAAAAAAATAATCCAATTCGGTGTTGACGCTTCAAAGATCAGTTCAGTAGTTACGACATGAAATCGTAACAATCAAACTCATTTTTGCATTTATAATATTAGTAAGAATGAACGAACTAGTCAGCTGCTACTTCTTCTATCAGTCGTAAAATGGTTCTGCGTTCACATTAAATATGTTTCGACCAGTGCATTGCTAGCGTAATTTCCCGTTCATTTGCCTCATTCAGATCTTCTCAGGAGCAAGAAGTTGGGCTTTCTGGGCACATCAAGAGGTGACCATAGATTGAAAAGCTGCTAACGGTGAACAATTCACTCTATATAGAAAGAACACACGGATACGGGCAGATGCTTACGGTAAAGCGACTCCAGAGCCTCGAACACCGCCGATTAGTAACTAGTCTGTGTGCCTTTTACAGACTGCATTTCGGTGAGTGCGCACAGGAACTGCACTATCTAATTTCCCCTGCACCATTCCATCTTCGGACGACACTGCGTGGGCAGGGATCCATATGTGGTCCATATTCCTGCTCATCGCACCTCTAGATTCACCTCCTTCTCATTATGCGAACCGCGAAGGAATGGAACTCCCTCCCCGCGTCATTGTTTCCCGACTCGTACAATTAAGGGATTTTTAAGGCAAGAGTGAATAGGCATTATTTGACTTTGCGTGTACCACCCTAGACGTCATCGTTGCTACCCATCAGGCGAGATGGAGGTCAAACGCACTCAAATTTACGATAAAAAAAAGTTACTAACGTGGCTTTGTTATTCACTGTCCACAAATGAAAACCCAAATTGAATAAATAAGAAAGGGAAAACAATGAGCTCGGTAAGCGAATTCCCGAACCACTAAAACGTTAACATACGAGAACTCAGACCCAAAGGTGGTAAAGTTCAGCGCTTTGAATTTCAAACAAACGGTGTGAAATCCACTGAACATAGGAAAGCAGAAGGATCACTTCGGGAAATTCAGCCATAAATATCGCCATAAAAATAATAACGGCGACAGATTAGTGGTCTATTAAAAAAAGCGTAGATATTTATTTTAGTTTTTATTTTAAAATTTATTGAGCCTTAAAAGCTACTATAGGTAGACTTAATGCTATCAACCGTTGGGAAATGACAAACATATAAAATAGATAGGCGCACAAAAAAGATATATAGGATGAGAGTAAGAAAAGTTTATGAATATACTACACACACGAATAACATATACATAAATAAATATATATGTAACACATACAGTTATGAAAAATGATGAATCTGCATGTAGATTGTTCTAAAGGAAAAAAAATATTTTTTTCTTATAACTTGCAAAGTGAAAGAATTGGACATGAAACCAGAACAAAATAGACGAGTGCAAAGCTTAGGTTAGGAGTATTAGAAGAGCAAACTTGACGTTCATGAGTGCTCGCGAGATATTGAAATTTACATTTCAAGTACTCGGGATAGTGAGGACTTCATTAAAAGGGTGTAGAAAATGCCAAGACTGGCTTCAAAGATCATCAGTTGGCTATGGTTAATTAATTAACATGCTAAAAATGGCTTGAAAGTAATAGTAAAGAACTAAATCTTTATTTGAAAGTCATCAACTTTTTTAAAAACTTAAGTAAATAGGTAGACTAATAAATAGTTTTGTCGGAGGCCAAGATCCACTTCGGGTCGCTGAGCCAGCGAAGTAAGTAAGTAAGTAAGTAAGTTATAAATAGTTTAGTGTGAAACTCTATCTTTTTTTATAATTTTTTAGTAAGTCTTAAGAGGGTGAGGTATGTATATATGTAAATAAAAAAATAAAACAATGAACTAGCAATGGACACAGAGGCACAGAACGATTTGTAAATATATTTAGGTACGTTATTTCATTTTTAGATAGGTATATATATTTTTTTAAGTTATTGTTATTAGTTAGTAACTAGAATGTTAAATTATTCTTTTTAAATCGTTATTGATGATTTGTATTCAAAGTCGAAAGCTAGAGCAGACGAGACTGTTACCGCGAGAAATATATACTTATCATCATCAGGTTTTTTTAGTCTCCACTGCAGGAGTATGACCCTCTCTGTAATATCGGATATACCATATATGCTTAGATAGGTCAGTGCAGACAGAGGATTTGGCCTACACTCTCCTCGCTGGCCAGACGGGTTGGAGAGGTCTCACTTATGTTTATGAGCTTTGTTTAGCTTGTTTTTCATAAGTCGTCTATTATGACCTCCATGGGAAGACTAGGAGTGGTCCTATTCTAGTCTGCCGGAAACCACATTGCTAGTTTATCTAAGTAGTATATGAAGTTTCAGTTCTGTCTTCCCTTTATTTGGACACAATCGTCGCGGGTCGTATGTTAACTTGTTTTAACCGCCGGAATGAGGTGTTAAACACCGCCCCGGGCCGCCCGCCGCCGGCTCGAACCGGATGGAACCAGATAAAACCAGATGCCATGAACTGCCCGCTGTAAACATGTATCCGGGAAAAATGCACCTCTAAAATGTAGATACGTTTTCAAACTAAATTATTTTTGTACATCGGTTCGTTAATTTTGCGTTGAGTTTCGGTCTGATTTTTATATTTTATTGTTTTTTGTAGTCACTAACGCGATATTTAATATATGTGATTAATCTTGCAGATATAAAGCTACTTAAAACAAACAGATTAAATGATTTTGTTAAAATTTTAATGGGTTCATTTCGAAAATATACCCTGTCAAAAAAATACATTCAGTATCAATCATGGGCTTATTAGGTCAAATAAATAAAAATAACAAATAATTCTAAAGACGAATTGAAAACTTCTCCTTTTTCGAAGTCGGTTAAAAAAGAATAACTAAGTAGTGAAAATACAAATGTGCGCATTACTAAAACTTTTTTAATATTACGATATTGCTTTGAAAACATTTTTGCAACTAAACGCGTCAGTCATGTTGCCTGCATTATCTCTTATTCAGTTTTCAATTTGAAGCAAATTGATATACGTCAAAATAGCGATATCAAATAGCAAATTCACATTTTACTGTTAGAAAAATGCATATTCCTATCAATAAATTATAAAATGTTTAAATTAACATTGTTTTTGTGATTCAGATACTGAAATATACCTAAAATTTCTATTTTTGTAAAAGAATAACTAACTTTAAAATTCTCTTTTTTTTAAGCCTGTCGATGTTGTTTCGCCCTGTTGAGTCAAAACCTCTTCCTGGGTTCCCCACTCATCTGTATCCTTCGATAAAAACAACAGTAAAACATAGTATCACGTATTTTTCCCTTGCGGGGAAGACAGAGCCTAGGTCTACGAGTATAAGACTTTATGACCACATTTAGCATTTTGGTGGGCGTGTAGATGGAAAACGGAATCAAAATAGTGATGGGTTGCTAGCCGCATCGCCTATTGACATGGTTCTGTACATTTTAGCCCATTCCCTCGATATCATTTTACGATCTTGCGCGGAAAGAGAGAGCAGCTGGCACATTCTACGTTTTTACGTTTTTTCTTTCCAGGCCAGCATAGGAGATATCATCATCATCATCATCATCAGGTCCTTTTTAGTCTCCACTACAGAAGCACGACCCTCTCTGTACTACTAGGGCCATACTTGGCCAGAGCAGCCAGAGGACATAGGAGATATGTAAAAGGTAAAATTGTCTAAAAATTATGAATAACTACATAATTTATTGAATATATTATATTAGTCAACGGAGATGCAGACTAAAACTAGATAGTAAATAAATAAATATATACGGACAAATCACACAGATTGAGCTAGCCCCAAAGTAACTTCGAGACTTGTGTTATGGGATACTAACTCAACGATACTATATTTTATAACAAATACATATATAGATACACATGCAATATTTTGTTTATCTTCGCAACAGGACAAAATCGCACAGCAGTCGCCGGGCGCAGTTTCCTAAAACTTAGATTAGCAAGGATCCACTCCATCTAAACTAGTACGGATATGATCAATTGAACTACGGTCAGGGGACAGGGCTGTCCGCACCAGAACTATATATTAGTTTCCGAAGATCTGTAGGATATAGATAGTAAAATGTATATATTTTACCAATAAGGTTGAGCTTTTAAAGTCTTATTATTTATAAAACCTTATTTTTGATAGCATCAAATTATACGATTTTTTGTCTAAGTTATTATGATCCGCTCTATCTAAGCGAGCTCCGTGGCGCAGTGGTTAACACGCCAGCCTGTGACACGAGGGTGCCCGGGTTCGATCCCCGGTCAGTTCAAGGTGGAAAATCATCTTTTTAGATTGGCCTGGGTCTTGGATGTAATTTTTTATCTATAAATTATATATTTGTTATAAATATAGTATCGCTGAATTAGTATACCATAACACAAGTCTCGAATTTACTTTGGGGCTAGCTCAATCTGTGTGATTTGTCCGTGTATATATTATATTTAGTATCTAAACTAGTATGATAAATCAAATTAGACTGTCAGTGATTGACTAATAAAATACTTAAATCATTCAAATTAAAAGAAACATTGTAGCTGACGTTATGGTTCTTACGTATTTATATATTAGTTTCCAACAGAATTAAGAAATTTCCAGATATTGGAAGAAGATGATTCTCAATATTATTGAAATAAAACTAAGGTGAAAAATTTAAAAATAATTAGTCAGTCTTAAATAATATCAAAAAAATTACATACGTATTTTTTCTTTTTGCAATGAAACAAAAAATGATAAAGATAAAGCGCATCAAAGTTGAGGAGTGGGAGCTCATGACGCAACAGGCCGGTAAATGTGTACGAGTCAGTGACGACACGCGAAATTTTAACGGGCTATATCTTTACCAATTTTTGTTTGATAGACGATATAAAAAATACGTGTCTAATATTTTTCTATCTACCAGACGGATTAATTATTTTGAAAAGTATTTTTTAATGTATTATTCTGACTATGGTGAGTTGGCTCAAAATGCAAAATGGAAAAATTAATGATAATGTTTCGAAGTTTATCAAACTAGTATAGTCTTTTAACTAGCAAGTGTTTATATCACCCATGATCAGCTAATTTGAACTCAACACACAGAGTCAACAGCGATCTCAAAGTTGTAAAAGTGATTTATCTTAGGATAAGTGATTAATCAAAGATATATATCTATATATGGGCTGCTGTAGAATTTAAAACATAGATAATGAATTATTATTTATCGATGCTGCCAGGCTTTTCGGCACGATACCGAGGCATCTAGAGGGACAGTACGATTTGTAAATATATTTAGGTACGTTATTTCATTTTTAGATAGGTTTATATATTTTTTTAAGTTATTGTTATTAGTTAGTAACTATAATGTTAAATTATTCTTTTTAAATCGTTATTGATGATTTGTATTCAAAATCGAAAGCTAGAGCAGACGAGGCTGTTACCGCGAGAAATATATACTTATCATCATCAGGTTTTTTTAGTCTCCACTGCAGGAGTATGACCCTCTCTGTAATATCGGATATACCATATATGCCTAGATAGGTAAGTGCAGACAGAGGATTTGGCCTACACTCTCCTCGCTGGCCAGACGGGTTGGAGAGGTCTCACTTATGTTTATGAGCTTTGTTTAGCTTGTATTTCCTAAGTCGCCTCCTACGACCTCCATGGGAAGACTAGGAGTGGTCTATATATGTAACTTATAACTATATATGTATATACATACAACGTGATTTTGAACCCCCTAGCTTTATTGAAATCTGGGAATCAGAATCCCTAATGGAATACAGAATTGTAAGAAAAAAAGGTAAAAAACGAAAAAGAAAATTAGGTTTCCCATACAAAGTCGCCGACCAGCTGGACGAATTTCTATGAAAGGTTAAAATTTTTTTTTAGTTTTTTACCATTTTTCTTACAATTCTGTATCCCATTAGGGATTCTGATTCCCAGATTTCAATATAGCTAGGGGGTTCAAAATCACGCTGTATAAGTTTCCGTAAAATTGATACATACCTAGATGATATCTTTTTAGTATTTTAAGTTATTGAAATATTAAGCTTATCAAGAATGGAATAAGTTAATCGACATTCATATAGTGGTATTGGGCTGGACATATCTGCCGCATGCCCGAAGAAGCGTAGCGGAAAAATAAATCCTGGCAAGCCCAAAATGAGATCGCGGGTTTACCTTGATTGTTCAAAGATTGAGCTTCTAAAGCCCTCGATCGCGAGGATTGGAAGGAAGGGAGGTCTTTGTCCTACAGTGGGACAGTATAGGCTAAAAATAGAATAGAAAAGACATTATTCCCACCCACTTTAAGTATGGTCTAAAACCCAGGGTAGGTCACTAATCAGGCTTCATCGTTAGAAAAATATATTAGTTTTCTTAGAAATATTTTATACCCACCTTAAATTCTCTGTATAAAAAATACAAAAATACATAACCCAAAGGTTGACTGTCATAAGTCCACCTATTGTGCATGTACATTGTATTTGTACAATAAAGTTAAATAAATAAATCATCATCATTTCGAGTAGGTGTCACGGTCAATCGACCATGCACACCCTGGTGTCAGAGTTCTTCGGAACCGCCTCTCGGCCTCTGACGTGGTTCCTTTAACGACTACCAGATGGCAGCCGGGACCACCGGCTTAACGTGCCTTCCGAAGCACGGAATCATCTTTATTATCAGACAATCAGGTGATTCAAGCCTGCAATGTCCTAACCAAACTGGAAACAACTAAACAAAGTATGCTTCTGATGGGAATCGAACCCACGACCTCCAGGTCAACAGGCAAACGCCTTAACCACTGGACCACGGAGGCTGTTAAATAAATAAATAATTTCAGTAAATGTATTTATTTTTATAAATTGGAAGATATTTCTAATATTATGTTATAAAAGTAATTTTTACGCCGAGAATTTCAATGATAAATAATAATTTACAATTTCAAAGTCCAAATCACAAGTGGAGAATAAACGGCAAAAACTAATATATCGATGACACATTCTCACGACAGCACTTTCAAGTAGATCACTCTCATAAAAAGAAACAAATTGATGTTGTAGAGAGCCCTAAATCTAGATAGTCGGGGAGGGGGGCTGAGGTGGAGTGAGGCAAGGTTTAAGACTTGGAGAATCGTCGGCCGGCATCCGCTTCGTGTACTGTCAATAATTGATAATGGATGACGTCATTATGTCAGCGGTGATTGATTGGTAGTTCCGATGGCGCTTCGAGCTCCCGCCAATATTATAAGGACGGTTTACATCCAAACTGAGACAGGTTTCGTTTTATTTTATGTTGATATAGATATGTATGAATATTTTATCGTTTTGGACCCTTAAAGGGTCACCCCTTTAAGGGTCCAAAACGATAAAATATTCATACATATCTATATCATAACTTGAGTCACCTCAACCATCAACCAATGCTGGGAACTCAAAAAAAAATCGACATTCCCATTCAAACTAGCCGGGCGGTGGAACTCTTTTGTATGGAAATGACGATTTTTTTTTAAGTTCCCAGCATTGGTCCCATAGAAAAGGTTGTTCATATTGATGGTCTGAGTCACCCCTTTAAGGGTCTAAAACGACAAAAATTTTACCATGTATAGGCGTACCACTATCATGTCGTACAGCAAATGTTTTAGGAAGTTTCTTAAGAGGCTTTTGACCGGCTTTTGACACTTGGTTGGCTGTCTCGCTTGCACAATTAAACATTTTTAAAGATTATTTAAAAATGTGTCTCATTTTTACAATAGTGTGTCATTATTATCCTAGATAACTATATCGTGGATCTTTTAGACATGTTTTTATACTGATTAGTCATTGACTCACTCGTAAATTTGTTAATCAAAACTTTTAAAATTTTGATTAACTAATTTACGATGTAGTCATGTTTACGCAATACAAAAACATGTCTTAAATATCTACGATATAATTATCTGAGATAATAATGAAACACTTTTGTAAAAATGACATACGTTTTTTAATAAACTTCAAAAATGTTTGATTGTGCGAGCAAGACAACCAACAAGTGTCAAAGGCCTCTTAAGGAGTTGTTACTCTAAAGTAATGTCAGTGCGAGAGTGAAAAAGAATAGCGACTACGCAATCCAGAAGAATAATTTCACAGTCCTTGATAACGACATGATACTCGGTTGGGCGAATACCTTCTGTCTAGGTTGAGAGTAAAATTTCCATATAACTACTTGTAGTTTTGATTTATTTTTGTTTCACCTTGCATTTTTTAATTCATTCTCAAGTTAGTTAAAAGAATCGGCAGATGTAAGGAAAATCTATCCTGGTGGGGATTTACAACTAACTCCGACCAATTGTGCGAATGTGGATTTCCCCAAACAATGTCTCATTTGTTATTTTTGACGGCAAGCGAGCAGGCGAGCCACCTGATGGAAAGTGGTCACCGTCGCCCATGGACATCTGCAACACTAGAAGAGGTGCTGATGCGTTGCCGTCTCTTAAGATACCTGTAAATACGCCTTTTAAAGGACCCTAAGTCATAGCACACAGGGAAAAACTGTTATGATGTCAAAATTTGATGTTATAGACAGCCCTAAATCTAGACAGTAGGGGAGGGAGACATGAGGTGGAGTGGGGCATGGCATAAAACTTGGAAAATCGTCGGCCGGCATCCGATCCGTGTACTGTCAATAATTGATAATGGATGACGTTATTATGTCAGCGGTGATTGATTGGTAGTTCCGATGGCGCTTCGAGCTCCCGCCAATATTATAAGGTAAGGTTTACATCTACAATGAGACAAAAAGAAATAAAAATAAAACTGTCTTCTTTTCTATATATTCTGCTTTCGTTTTCATTTTTAAAAGAGTTTTACTCAAATTCCTAATCATTACTTGAAACTACACTATAAGCCTTTAAATTGACATCTTGGTATACAATTGACTGAGATTGACAGTTGACATCTTGGTATACAATTGACTGAGATTGACAGAGACAGTATGTGACAAACATTCTGTTTATAAATGTGTGTGATTAAAAGATACTACACGAAATTGTGGAAATTGACTTATTATTAAATCACTAGTACAATTCCCTGGATTAATCAAAATTATTTGTATTATTTGCATTATTCAGGATCCTTGCATGAGATCACCGCCTTGTTGGAATTTGTTCGGAGAAACTTGTGTTCAGAGACTATAACATACGGTTGTGCACTTAATTGGTGAACTGTGTAAATATCAGTTTCTGTTTTTATTGAAGATGATTGTGTAAAAATACTTTATTAGCACGATCGGCAGTGTGTTCAGACTAGTTTACACAATTTCAGTCATGGTTTTAAACTACATTTGCCGAAACTTGTTCAATCGAACAAAAATATAATAAAATGGATTTGATATCGTGAGAATAAATTCAGGAGTTCGGACACCTTTCATTCACTCATTAAAATCATTTCTTACTAATTTTTTCAAGTTTTTAGAGTAATTGAAGTGTGGCAGCGAGACCAAGTGCCTCCTGAATCTGTCACTGAAATTGGTCAAAAATACTCAGAACAATATACTGATCGTGCTTGTAAAATTTTAACACTGCCAATCCTTAACAAGTTTGTAATAAATTTTGAAATTTTCAAACTGCCACACTAAACGCGCCCTAACTGGATGAACGAAATTGAATATATATGTTCACCAATGAAGTGCGTACCTAAGTATTATAGTCTCCAAACCTTCTATCAAATATAATGGTAGATACAGGATTCGCGCTCGAAAAGTGGCACCGGCAAAACAGCGCACTAATCGAGTTTTGGAGCTGTTTTGTCCACACTTTCAATAAACCGCGCTAGCACTCACACGTCTCGCGATGACGAAGGTATATAGAAAAGAGGCAAAAACTACGCATCAAAAGGGAAAAAAAAATATGAAGTTATACTTTCAGTAAGTACCGTTTTTGTCGTTGTTTGTAAGTATGCACGATGTTTTGACTCGGAGACATTATTAAGGCTTCATTTTGTATGAGGCTGTGTATCTACCATTATATTTGATCGAACCTCCAAACACTATCTTATTAAACATTAAAACGCGTTGGGACTTAAATATACAAATGATGACGCTAAAATATACAAATCACGACACCGTATTTATTATGAAGCGTTACTTAAATCCCGCCTGCTATTTCTAGCCCAACAATGATTTAATAAAACTTAATGCTCCATTTCCCCCTCAGAAGACGTTTCAAAAGTTAAAGTTAAGTTAAATGGTTCGGTGATTAAGTGATTGATTATCTCGTTGAGAGCGATGCGCCGCCGATATCCAGAGGGCGCTGTTATCTTTTAAAATACATTTTGTTAAGCAGAAAGAGCACAGTGGAGCTATTTGGAATGGACGACCGACCGAAAACGTATGCTTTTTGAACGAAAAAACGTTCTTGTGATTTAAAAATACACATTTAAAAATAGTACCTATTCTACGCGTGCTCTTTTTACACCAATGGCAAAAAAGAGTATTTTCCGGGTTTATGTATATAATCGTAGATATGTGAGTATATAAATATGTATATATGTAAGTTTTATAAGTTTCACGTAGTCACATAAGTAGGACACATATTTTAATGCAGAAGTGAATAATATTGTATAGTGAAAACATAGTTTAAATATAACTGTATAGGGACATATCACACGAATTGAAAACGTTAAGAACCAGTACGAGTAGAATTATAGAAAAAAAAATTTTTTTTGGTGGCTTTCTGCCGCTATTATATTTTTTACTTATGACACTGGCGAAGAATACGATTCTCTTAGACACCTCACATTTAGTAGTGGTCCAACCAGTGGTATATATACCTACATAGAGGCTGATGCGCTCGATGGTGCAGTCGGCGCGGGCGTGAGCATTATTTACCCTTAAGCACGTTAAGTAACCCTGGGCGCAGGCCCCACTCGGATGGGTGACCGCATGTGGCATATATTATAAAATATAGTACCGTTGAGTTAGTATCCCATAACACAAGTCTCGAACTTACCTTGGGGCTAGCTCAATCTGTGTGATTTGTCCGTATATATTTATTTATGTGGCATAAAAGTCACTAAGCTATATCAGACGCCTTTAGGTAGCTTGACAAATGTGACACCAGTGTTCACCACACCACAAAACCCTCGAATACATTATCCTACTTCTGTTTCTGTGAGTCGGCTAGAAATATATCAAGACTATACGTGAAACTCACGCAAGAAATGAAGCCATAGCCTTGAAAGCATATCTATAGTCATATACACGAGTGTCGATCCATCACCGTCGCGCCTTTGTGCCCTGATTTACTACGACCTACGGCAAAAACCCAAGAGCGAGAAAATATATATGACTGACCAAATATAAGCGAGCGGTTCGTTTGTTTTTCCTGTGTGTGAGTAGCCAACACTGAACTCAGATATTCAGGTAAGCCTGACTTAGCTTGACGTCTGCTATATCTCGTTAACTAATGGTTTCTGATATTTTCGCGATTGTTACACATTTAAATAAAATCACTTTAATACGGTATTATCGCATATATTACATTATTTTTACATCTAACGTTTCGAAAACTTAACAGTTTTCATGGTCGCAGGTAGACTGTCTACATATGTGTATAGTCTACCTGCGACCATGAAAACTGTAAAGTTCTCCAAACATTAGGTGTAATAATAATGTAATATACGCGATAATACCGTATTATAGTGATTTTATTTAAATCTCGTTAACTGCTTAGCGTGCTTTTCAAAGCATGCTTGTGGCTATCAAAGCTATTACAATTGTTGAGAATGAGAAATATTTATTTTATTTCTATTATAGGTAATTGAAATATTTATTTAGTTAGACTGAGTATCTTTATTATTTATAATATTTGTTTTATTAATTCTTCTGGAAAAAGCGATTAGGGGCAAATAAAAACATACAAGTGACAGAAAAATGATGATTGGTTCCATTTAATTTTAAACTGCTTTTAATAATCAATCAAACCATATATGCTGCGTTTAGGAAATAGTACAGTCATTTGGTAGTTTTACTTAGAAAGTTTTCCGGGAGTGTTGAAAATGGGTATTTTTATTTCAACTTTGCTACCTCGTATTATTGCCGCTCGCGCCGCCATTTCGGATACTGGCGTCTTTTTTTATGTTATAGGACGGCAAACGAGCAAGAGAGTCACCTGATTGTAAGTGACCACCGCCGCCCATGGACAACTGCAACACCAAAGTGTGGCAGGTGCGTTGTCGGCCTTTCAAGGAGTTGGGGGAAGGAAGTGGGGAGGAGAGGGGAAAGGATGGGCCTTAGGCTCTCTTACTTACCGAACGAAGCATAGAAGCGGTAAAGCTTCTACTCAGACGTCGATTTTCTGTGAGAGTGTGGTACTTCCCCGGACGAGCCGGCCCATTCATGCTACCAGCAATTCATTTTGCCGGTAACGTGGCTCTACCACGACTAAAACGTCTTTTAGCAGTTTTTTGACCATATTTCCTTTCTAACTCATTCTACGATAAAAATATCTGTAAACAAAATAAATAAGAGAAAATTTCCCACAATTTGTGTTTGGTGCGCGCGGCAAAAATATAAGGTAGCAAATTTGAAATTCAAAAAGAGCATACCAAAATCTATAATAATACCTTGGACGAATTAACCACTGGACGCGAAATTATGACATTTGACTCCTTACCCCTCTATCACGGTACTATGAAATATTTCTATGTTAAACAACAGGCTACGTCAGTGTGATTTCAGAGACTCAAGGCAAAACATTGCGTAAAAAATGGTGAAGTGTGCGGTATTGCAATGTAAAAATTACAGTAGTCGCACAAACAACATTTCTTTTCACCAGTAAGCACATTTTGTCCAATATTACTTAGTATTTTCTAGTGAATTTAATTAAATGCGTAATCATCAGACCGAATAATACGTCCACTTAAAAAATCCTTGGTTTAAACTGGAAGTCAACCAGAATGTTGTCATACTCTAACGAGTCGGATTAATTCTGTCATTGTTACATTCGTTCACTAATTCTTTAGTTCATTCCATTCATTTAGAGCTTGCACCTATCGATGAACGTGTCGATGAATGATATCGATAGGAATGCAATCTTATTACGGGCGGCGGATAAATAGCCAATTTAAGTAAATACTCAAAATGTATAAATATCCATAAATAACCAGTTTCACTTTTCTCATTATTTGTAATTATATTTGTTAAAGAGGTGATTTTGTCTCTTTACTTACTGAAACTAACAACCAACTTAGTTTCAGTAAGTAAAGAGACAGAATCACCTCTTTATTATTTACGGAGTAGACAAGACCTAGCTTTACGATATTAAAAAGCCACGTTTTTATGTTTTTCTCATTAAGTATATAAATTTATTTCTATGATGGTTTCTGATTATTTCTATGATCTCGGAATCGGCTCTAACGATTTCGCTGAAATTGGGTATATGAGGGTTTTCGGGGGTAAACAATCGATCTTTATTAGTCTTATGTTTGGGAAAATGCGTGATTTCGATTTTTCATGCGTTTTCCATTTTACGCAGAATATGGTCGCTAATTTCGTCTTGCCTGCCACTCTCCATCTGGTCCAGCGGCTTAAGGCGTGGACGGCAAGAAACGAGTTACGGGTTCGAATCCCGCTCCGCGACTTACTTATTTTTTGTATTTTAAATTTTATTTATAATTTTTTAATTTTTATTGTTTTTGGACAAGTATAAAAAAAATGTAGTTAATGTTTGAGATAACAATATATATTTATCATAAATATAGATTCACCTTAACACCACCATATTACAACAAATAGTAATAACCGAGCAAAGTTCGGTCGCCCAGGTACTAGTTCTCTAAGGGCAAATAAATACACATGAAGGTTCATGTATTTATCCATAACAGTGGAGATAAAGCCTGCAAATTCATATCTGATCAAAAGGCCCTATTTATTAACTTTCCATGTTCAAATACATTTAATTACCATCCGATTGTTTTTCCTATAGTCCGAGGTCAGCTTATATGTAAGATACATAGTTTGGGACGTCGATCACACGAATCTCGAGAAAGTAATCGAGAAACATCCAAAACGTTAATATCCGTTCGTTTTATTATAGGTTCTGTTCACATAATACTATTTGCACAAAGAGAGTTTTCTATCGTAGTTTATAATAAATATTTATTTTAAAACGATTATTTATCAGTATGTACTACATTTTTAGTGTTTAACTCCGTTTTAACCTACTTCTTATTCGAGTTCCATAATAAAAATCGTAAATTTCAGATTTCCTACTGATCCATCAAGAAAAAGAAAGTGGGTTGCAGCTGTTAATTGACACAGTGACTATTTTGACCAGAAAATAATGGAGTGGTTTGCCTTCTCCATTTTACATGGGTACTAGCAAAAAATCCACTAGTGTTCATGGTGCCTCACGATGTTTTCCTTCATCAAAAGCAAGTATTGGTCCATGAAAATGGCCGTACTTGACTCAGATTTTACTAAAAACTCAGAGATACAGTTCGGGCCGGGCGGGGTTTGAACCCGGGACCTTTCGGTTTTATTTGTTATGGTTCGAATTTTAAGACAACTGAACCATTAGCGCTTCTACTAGTCCTTAATATGTAATATAATTTTTAACTTGAAACCTAGTGTTCTGTAGATTGTGTGTGTGATTTAAAAGGAGATACATTCTGAAGGCCGGAATCCTAAAAACAGTAGGTGGTTGAAATACGAAAATGAAAGTGACTATTGTCATTAAATGTGTCATTGTCAAATTCGTTTTATTTTTCAAATAAAATTTTGATTTGAAACAATCGCCGTATTACGTAAAATGCCCGTTGTAGGGCAAGATATCTTAAAAATCATAATGGTTGTTTTGAGTACCTAAAAAACATTATTTCTTTTAATAAACAGCATAGGTAACTGAGCTGACCATGTTTATAAAAATTGAGCAAGGCTCGTTACATATTTTTGCGATACTTTAAACCGATCATTCATTCAATTTGTCGACTATCGACTTTGTAACAACACTGTCTATGACATCTGACATAACACGAATAAATTTAAAATTTTAAATATAGGAGCATGTCGCATGAGGTAATTATGTTTCATATTTGTTCGGTTCTATGTTGTCATTACCTCCCGTCCCCCCAGTATTGGTTGAACAAGTTTTCATACATTTTTCTTTAATTTCGCGTCCAGTGGTTAATTCGTCCAAGAATAATACCAATTTTCAAAACTCCCAACACTTTAACAGATAACCCCCTTTTATTCGACCAAATTACTGTACTAAAAAGATAAGAGATATACATATAGGTGTGAAATCATATCTATAGAACGCACACGAGTGTCGATCCATCACCGTCGCCTTTGTGCGTTGATTTACTGCAATCCACGGCAAAAACCCACCGGATTGCAGGAGCGAGGGAAACATTATATGACTTACCGAAAATAAGCGAGAGAATATTGGTTTTTATTACAAGCTTTTATGTAACTTGCAGTGTATGTATGTAACTATGTGTTTATAAGGCGAGTTCCGTGGCGCCGTGGTTAATACGCGACCTGCGACACGAAGGTTCCCGGGTTCGATCTCTGGCCAGGTCATTATGGAAAACGATATTTTTCAGATTGTCTAAGACCTAGGATGTTTATCTGTACTTATATATCTATTATAAATATAGTATCGTTGTGTCTAGTATCCTACGACACAAGTTCACAACTTATTGTGGCTAGCTCAATTTGTGTCATATGTCCCTATATATTTATACTTAAACTATGTTTGTTCAGGTGGTATCTTGCAACTTAATTTTGAAGCATATATCTTCCACCGATTGAGCTGAAATTTTGTATATTCGTTTAGTTTAGATGACAATGCATGGTTACAACATACACCCAAGATGGCGGCGTAGGTACTTTTATACACTCCGACAATAAGGATATCTTATTAAAATACTCGCTGAAAATAACTCGAATAATAAAGTGATGTACAGTCAGGGGCAGATAAAACTGACCCCTCTAAACATTGATTTTAAATTCCAGAGGGGTCACATTTATCTGCCCGACTGCACATAAAAGCTTGTATTTAAAAAGTTTTTTACTTTAAATTTATACCTACTTGTTATGGCATATATATATGTCGCAGGCAAATTATATGAATCCGCGTTTTATAAACGGCGTCGACTGTTTATAAACGCTCGCTCTTTTGATAATGGCCGCATCACAGCCTGTAATATATTTGCTGTAAGTAAGCTTACATGTCACAGCTTTATGTCTATCTAGCTAGATAGACATCTAGACTCCTTTAAGTCAAAGAATTAATAATATTAAGTCATTCGTTCAGAGAATAAATAAATAAAATATACTGGGTGGCGCAAAAGTAAAGACCCTATTTGGTTCAGCTATAACATTTTTTCTAAATTAGAAAACTAGATTTAGGTTTTTTTAAATGTATATTTGTGCCATTAAATTTCGTACCATTAGGATTTAAAGATGATGTCTTTTAAATGGTGACCTCCAGAGTTGATACACATTTGAGCCCTATTTATGACATTTTGCATAACTTGCCGTAACACTTCCTGCGATATGTTCGTTATTTCTTGACGAATGTTTTCTTTTAGAGCTGCGAGAGTCTGTGGCTTGTTCACATACACCCGAGATTTCAAAAAACCCCAAAGAAAGAAGTCTGGACTGGTCAGATCGGGTGATCTTGCAGGCCAAGGCAAATCGCCAAAACGAGAGATAACTCGGCCTGGAAAAGCGTCCCTCACACAATTATTCCACGTTCTTGGGGAGTAAAACGGTCCATGTTTATTTTCAGTGTATTTTACATTTGTTCACTACACAATTTTCAAAAACAGAATGACAGAAAATGTCATATAAAAAAAATAAAAGTATTTTCTTTAGTGCCAGTACTTTTGCGCCACCCAGTATAAGGACAACAAAATATACAATCACACAGATTGAGGCCCAAAGTAAGTTCGGGACTTGTGTTATGGGATACTAACTCAACGATACTATATTTTATAAAAAAAAACATATATAGATATACATCCAAGACCCAGGCCAATCTGAAAAAGATCATTTTCCATCTTGACCTGGCCGGGGATCAAACCCGGTCACTCCGTGTCGCAGGCTAGCGAGTTGACCGCTGCGCCACGAAGCTAGCCAAAAAAAAGTAGAAGAACTGTCAGTATTCATCTCATCATCTTACTTTTATTTTTAAATTTATTTTTTTAACTTTGTATATAATGTTGTTTTTCTTTTGTAATTTTTTATTTTGTAAGTTTATGTCTAGCAATTAAAGCCTGAAACACAGGGTGTTTTACACCTTAGCTCAGGCAAAACTTTGTTTGTACCTTTTAATGTATGTTTATATTGTGATATGTTACCACCTAAGAAATTTAATTAAGATTTATTATTATATCTTTAATCGAGAAACATCCAAAACGTTAATATCCGTTCGTTTTATTATAGGTTCTGTTCACATAATACTATTTGCACAAAGAGAGTTTTCTATCGTAGTTTATAATAAATATTTATTTTAAAACGATTATTTATCAGTATGTACTACATTTTTAGTGTTTAACTCCGTTTTAACCTACTTCTTATTCGAGTTCCATAATAAAAATCGTAAATTTCAGATTTCCTACTGATCCATCAAGAAAAAGAAAGTGGGTTGCAGCTGTTAATTGACACAGTGACTATTTTGACCAGAAAATAATGGAGTGGTTTGCCTTCTCCATTTTACATGGGTACTAGCAAAAAATCCACTAGTGTTCATGGTGCCTCACGATGTTTTCCTTCATCAAAAGCAAGTATTGGTCCATGAAAATGGCCGTACTTGACTCAGATTTTACTAAAAACTCAGAGATACAGTTCGGGCCGGGCGGGGTTTGAACCCGGGACCTTTCGGTTTTATTTGTTATGGTTCGAATTTTAAGACAACTGAACCATTAGCGCTTCTACTAGTCCTTAATATGTAATATAATTTTTAACTTGAAACCTAGTGTTCTGTAGATTGTGTGTGTGATTTAAAAGGAGATACATTCTGAAGGCCGGAATCCTAAAAACAGTAGGTGGTTGAAATACGAAAATGAAAGTGACTATTGTCATTAAATGTGTCATTGTCAAATTCGTTTTATTTTTCAAATAAAATTTTGATTTGAAACAATCGCCGTATTACGTAAAATGCCCGTTGTAGGGCAAGATATCTTAAAAATCATAATGGTTGTTTTGAGTACCTAAAAAACATTATTTCTTTTAATAAACAGCATAGGTAACTGAGCTGACCATGTTTATAAAAATTGAGCAAGGCTCGTTACATATTTTTGCGATACTTTAAACCGATCATTCATTCAATTTGTCGACTATCGACTTTGTAACAACACTGTCTATGACATCTGACATAACACGAATAAATTTAAAATTTTAAATATAGGAGCATGTCGCATGAGGTAATTATGTTTCATATTTGTTCGGTTCTATGTTGTCATTACCTCCCGTCCCCCCAGTATTGGTTGAACAAGTTTTCATACATTTTTCTTTAATTTCGCGTCCAGTGGTTAATTCGTCCAAGAATAATACCAATTTTCAAAACTCCCAACACTTTAACAGATAACCCCCTTTTATTCGACCAAATTACTGTACTAAAAAGATAAGAGATATACATATAGGTGTGAAATCATATCTATAGAACGCACACGAGTGTCGATCCATCACCGTCGCCTTTGTGCGTTGATTTACTGCAATCCACGGCAAAAACCCACCGGATTGCAGGAGCGAGGGAAACATTATATGACTTACCGAAAATAAGCGAGAGAATATTGGTTTTTATTACAAGCTTTTATGTAACTTGCAGTGTATGTATGTAACTATGTGTTTATAAGGCGAGTTCCGTGGCGCCGTGGTTAATACGCGACCTGCGACACGAAGGTTCCCGGGTTCGATCTCTGGCCAGGTCATTATGGAAAACGATATTTTTCAGATTGTCTAAGACCTAGGATGTTTATCTGTACTTATATATCTATTATAAATATAGTATCGTTGTGTCTAGTATCCTACGACACAAGTTCACAACTTATTGTGGCTAGCTCAATTTGTGTCATATGTCCCTATATATTTATACTTAAACTATGTTTGTTCAGGTGGTATCTTGCAACTTAATTTTGAAGCATATATCTTCCACCGATTGAGCTGAAATTTTGTATATTCGTTTAGTTTAGATGACAATGCATGGTTACAACATACACCCAAGATGGCGGCGTAGGTACTTTTATACACTCCGACAATAAGGATATCTTATTAAAATACTCGCTGAAAATAACTCGAATAATAAAGTGATGTACAGTCAGGGGCAGATAAAACTGACCCCTCTAAACATTGATTTTAAATTCCAGAGGGGTCACATTTATCTGCCCGACTGCACATAAAAGCTTGTATTTAAAAAGTTTTTTACTTTAAATTTATACCTACTTGTTATGGCATATATATATGTCGCAGGCAAATTATATGAATCCGCGTTTTATAAACGGCGTCGACTGTTTATAAACGCTCGCTCTTTTGATAATGGCCGCATCACAGCCTGTAATATATTTGCTGTAAGTAAGCTTACATGTCACAGCTTTATGTCTATCTAGCTAGATAGACATCTAGACTCCTTTAAGTCAAAGAATTAATAATATTAAGTCATTCGTTCAGAGAATAAATAAATAAAATATACTGGGTGGCGCAAAAGTAAAGACCCTATTTGGTTCAGCTATAACATTTTTTCTAAATTAGAAAACTAGATTTAGGTTTTTTTAAATGTATATTTGTGCCATTAAATTTCGTACCATTAGGATTTAAAGATGATGTCTTTTAAATGGTGACCTCCAGAGTTGATACACATTTGAGCCCTATTTATGACATTTTGCATAACTTGCCGTAACACTTCCTGCGATATGTTCGTTATTTCTTGACGAATGTTTTCTTTTAGAGCTGCGAGAGTCTGTGGCTTGTTCACATACACCCGAGATTTCAAAAAACCCCAAAGAAAGAAGTCTGGACTGGTCAGATCGGGTGATCTTGCAGGCCAAGGCAAATCGCCAAAACGAGAGATAACTCGGCCTGGAAAAGCGTCCCTCACACAATTATTCCACGTTCTTGGGGAGTAAAACGGTCCATGTTTATTTTCAGTGTATTTTACATTTGTTCACTACACAATTTTCAAAAACAGAATGACAGAAAATGTCATATAAAAAAAATAAAAGTATTTTCTTTAGTGCCAGTACTTTTGCGCCACCCAGTATAAGGACAACAAAATATACAATCACACAGATTGAGGCCCAAAGTAAGTTCGGGACTTGTGTTATGGGATACTAACTCAACGATACTATATTTTATAAAAAAAAACATATATAGATATACATCCAAGACCCAGGCCAATCTGAAAAAGATCATTTTCCATCTTGACCTGGCCGGGGATCAAACCCGGTCACTCCGTGTCGCAGGCTAGCGAGTTGACCGCTGCGCCACGAAGCTAGCCAAAAAAAAGTAGAAGAACTGTCAGTATTCATCTCATCATCTTACTTTTATTTTTAAATTTATTTTTTTAACTTTGTATATAATGTTGTTTTTCTTTTGTAATTTTTTATTTTGTAAGTTTATGTCTAGCAATTAAAGCCTGAAACACAGGGTGTTTTACACCTTAGCTCAGGCAAAACTTTGTTTGTACCTTTTAATGTATGTTTATATTGTGATATGTTACCACCTAAGAAATTTAATTAAGATTTATTATTATATCTTTATTTAATTTATTTCTTAGATTATTATTATTATTATTATATTCATAAACTTATTAAGAACATCTCTCCACCTCCTTATTGGTCTACCTCTCTTATGTCTTATAGATAAGGTGAGAAACACCGAACTATCCTCCTTTACTCAGGTCGAAGATGTAGGTGTAAAAACTGCCAGTCTTAAGTGGAACTGGGCGGGACATAGAAAGGTGGGCTAGTTAGGCTACCTTTTGGATGCCAGGATGTCGCCGAGTTCTTTTGTTAGTAATGTTAATTAAAGTAACCAAAACTGGGACTTACTACTTTTATGACGGTAATCCAGAGTGGGGCAGAAGCATCCGAGTGAGAGGAAGCCAAAGATTCTCATAAGTGAGGCCAAAGACAATATAATACCAACGTAGTGCGGCTGAGGACAGACCTCACCGGTAATTTGTTACCTAGTCCAGGCCATAAGTATATAAAATGCATTTTTTTTGTAATGTTACTAAAACTTATGTCTTTTGTGGTTTTCGACAGAGGAAGTGTTGTTGTATCTATTGATAGTACGATATACGAACATACGGCTGATACCAAGCTTTTGAAGTGTCCGGAATATGACTGACAATTCCATATCCACTTTGTGCAGATATTAACCGCAATCCTATTTTATTTACCACATATTGTAGTTTGATAATGAACACGAATATGTGAAATGGCGCGAAATCTAAAGAACTTTTTAAAATAATAAACGCGTTCTAAATTTAAAATAATAAGTTAGAAAAAAAAGGTTAGAAAAAAGAAATGTTTTTGTGTAACAGTATTTGTGGCCAGACTAGTAATATCGTAGAGAGACACTCGGGGCATAGATTAAAAAAAAAAATGCGATGCTCGGGGGATATCAGTGGCAAATATTCCGGCGAATGTACTGCTTTTTGTTTTAAGTTGAAATGTAGTAATCTTTTTTATGCCTCAATGTGTATAAATCGACCTGTGGCATCGGTAAACGGATCGGATAGAAAGGACGGAGGGGAGCATATTACGGACACAATTAATTTATACTAGTGCGCAGAAGACAATAGACGGATTAGTCTGGACAGCCTGGACATGCAGTGCGCGATAAAACTGGACAGAATGGGTGCCTGCTGAATTGTCACTTCATTTCAGAGAGTGAGGGAGAGGGAGATAAAAAGAGGGAGTAGTTAAAAGATTTTATTCATATTACCAAAATTGTATTCAAATCAATCCATATGTTTGGTGGCTTGTGTACATGTATGTGCCACATAAATTAACACTCCGTGCGCGCGTCTCGGTTCACATTCGCCCTGAGGAAGACCTCCGGATGAGATTGAAACATGTCGACCTGTAGCTGACTTCGTACGTGAGTAACCCGTAATTCATATATAAATAAATTAACACATTTGAATACATAAACACACAAACATCATATACACGGTGATATTTGTATCGTTTTGGACCCTTAACTGGGTGATTCAGCCCGTCAATATGAACAACTTTTACTATGGGAACAATTTTGGGAACGCAAAATAAATTAGCCATTCCCATACAAACTGGCCAGGCGGCGGAACTCTTTTGTATGGAAATGATGATTTTTTTTTGAGTTCCCAGCATTGTTCCCATAGAAAAGGTTGTTTATATTGACGGGCTGAATCACCCCTTTAAGGGTCCATAACGATAAAAATTTCACCATGTATTTCTTTGATTAACAAGTGAAGTTTATAATACTCCACTTTTTGACAGAGGTAAATACAGCGTGATTTTAAACCCCCTAGCTATATTGAAATCTGGGAATCAGAATCCCTAATGGAACACAGAATTGCAAGAAAGAGGTAAAAAACGAAAAAAATAATTTCACCTTTCATAGAAATTCGTCCAACTGTTCGGTGATTTTGTATGGGATACCTAATTGTCTTTTTCGTTTTTTACCTTTTTTTCTTGCAATTCTGTGTTCCATTAGGGATTCTGATTCCCAGATTTCAATATAGCTAGGGGGTTCAAAATCACGTTGTATATTCTGTAACACCGTCATTGAAAACATGAGAGCGACATAAGCACGTCTAATAATAGCTCTCTGGTTATTACAAACAGCTTACGAGTACATATGTTACAAATGTACCAAGCACATGTTGCCTGCGAGGTGGCAATTTTGATATAATAGTTTGTACAGGGAAAGTTAACACATATTTACCTTACGTGGGTATTTTAACGGCGGGTAGTTTTCCATTCTCAAATTCTTAAATAGATATTTAGGAATTTGAGAATAAAATAAAGTGATCTTTATCCCTCTTATATCTGGGGACATGTCATCGTTCGCAAAAAGTCAGCCTCGATGGTGCGAAGGATGAGACGGTGGAGCTCCCTCTTCCACACTCTCCACTCCACAGAGTTCTGCGGCTCATAGATGAAAGGATGGATGTCAACGTTTATAAGAGGCATACAGACCTCCACATAAATCCTCCAATGAATAATAGGCTAGTTTCCTAAAAAAATATAATTAGTCCGTCAGTTAGATATTCAAAAAATAATGGACACGTATTTTTTCTTTTGCCGATTAAACAAAAAATGATAAAGATATAGCCCTTTGAAGTTCCGTGTGACGTCATAGTTTGCTACAATTTTTAGCAAATTTTGACGTCACGAGCCCCCACTCCTGAACTTTGACGCGCTTTATCTTTATTATTTATTGTTTATTTGACAAAAGAAAAAATACTGAAATAAAATGTCTTCTGTTGCTGCCATTACAACAAATCGTAAAAACAAAATGAAATAAATATTAAAATTTAAATACAGTACCTGTATTTCTTCACTTACCTAAACATTACTGAGTACTTATCTTGTCAGCTTATTGGCCTAAATAAAGGCAGTACAAAATCACAATTACTTTTAATATGTTCTTTGATCTCGCCTTTGAAGGATGTCAGCCGCTCGTAACAAAGCCTTTATTGCCTTAAAATTAATTCACGTTTATAGAGTGACGTCGCACGGAACGAGTTCATCCACTTGGATACGAAAGCGTACAAAAGTGATGTTATAGAAGTTACACATTCACTTTTGTATTAATTTTAGTATCAAAATTTGCTTTTATAGGGTAACATCGCACGGAGCGTGTTCATCCACTTGGATACGAAAGCGAACACAAGTGATGTTACAGAAGTTACACATTTACTTTTTGTATTAATATTGTAGATAGTGTCAAAATTTGCGTTTATAAGGTAACATCGCACGGAGCGTGTTCATCCACTTGGATACGAAAGCGTACAAAAGTGATGTAACAGAAGTTACACATTCACTTTTTGTATTAATATTGTAGGTAGTGTCAAAATTTGCGTTTATAAGGTAACATCGCACGGAGCGTGTTCATCCACTTGGATTCGAAAGCGTACAAAAGTGATGTAACAGAAGTTACACATTCACTTTTTGTATTAATATTGTAGGTAGTGTCAAAATTTGCGTTTATAAGGTAACATCGCACGGAGCGTGTTCATCCACTTGGATACGAAAGCGTACAAAAGTGATGTAACAGAAGTTACACATCCACTTTTTGTATTAATATTGGTGTAAAAATTTTCATTTAGAGGGTAACATCTCACGGAGCGTGTTTATCCAATTGGATACGAGAGTATAAAATAGTTATTGAATTAGAAAAAAACTATAGAAGCTTAACTCTCATACAACTAACGATTCAATATCAGTCCCATTTACGCAAACAAACTTAATTCAAATCACAATGAAAAACTTACGCACTCATAGTCGAGCAAGACTGCGATTGGCTGCGTCAAGGTCACGGGGCGGTGTCAATATTATCTAATGAACGCTATGGTATCAACATAGTGGAGGTTGGCTACAGTTTGCCTCGCTCGCTATGATACTTACTCCAGTGTCACTTTTCCGCCTTTCCTTGCGTTTCTTGCACCACTTAACTACACAAGAAGTATTTTTTTTCTTAGTGTGTTAAGATTTTACCGATGTTCACAAAAAATATGTCGTTAAATGGTTTTATCGACGCGTCTTTCCGTCACGGAGCGCGCGGCAGACTAGTTCGCGAAAAGATATACTTTTGAAGCTCTGCCTGCTTTGATCTACTTTGCGTGGTGTCAGTTTTTGAGCGCAGTGCTGCTTCCATAGTTTTTCTAATTCAATGCCAATAGTGATGTTATAGAACTTTTACTTTAATTTTTTGTATTAATATTGATAAAATTTGCATTTATAGGGTAATATTGCACAGAGCGTGTTCAACCACTTGGATACAAGAGCGTACAAAAGTGATGTTACAGAAGTTACGCACACATTCACTTTTTTATTAATATTGGATTTAAATACGCGTTTGTGAATGTGAGTGACATTGCACTGAGCGATTTCATCCATTTCGTTATGTAAGCATTAAAACGACGAAGTTCCTATTATGTTACCTTTCTACTGCATACCTGCACCCTTTTCTCTGCTTTTGATATTCCCACAGAATATAATATGATGGTCTTTATGAATATTTTAATACCTATACTCGTTGTTATACATCTGCATTTATACGGCTATATACTATTTGCAACAATAAATGATGAATACAACTTTACAAGTGATAGTTTCTAGACACAGTGGGAAAAAATCGTTGTTCTTATCTGAGAATCAGACGGTTGTCATCATAAGTGAAAAAAATATAAGTTTTACTTGTATTTTGTTAGTACCATGAATCACGATAGCATCTAAGTCACCCATGAACACCTGCAATAACAGAACATATAACTTTTGCTAGTGTTTTCTTTTACTTGCTTCCATACCTATCTTTATTTTATGTCAAGAACATTTTAAATCACCTGTATTTTGTACGATGTTACACGTAGCAAGTATATTAAAGGGGAATTACAGGTACTTAGGTGCTTCTGTACAATGTCGATGGGTGAGTTAAGTGTCACACTTTCAACCCCATGGTTGAAAGTGTGACACTTAACACCCATCGACATTGTACATTAATTTATGGCTCATGAGGGAAAATATTGATACCGCGCGTTTGGTAATCGTCATTATTGTCAATGTTACGGTTAGAGTGATTAATTAAAAATTATTAATAATTGTCTATCATTATTAATAATTACCGAAAGTACAGGTAAAAGTGAGAAATTAATCACATTTGTCGGTGATTATTAATAATGTAACCTTAGTACCGATAAATGTAATAACTATCGATAAAAATAAATGTACACTGGCGATTTTTTTCTCGATCGGGCAACAGATTTGCGGGCAGGGGTGGTGAGGCGGCATGCGGGATGTGCGAGAGGCCACGCGAAGATTTGCCTTCTTGGATACTAAAACTGATGTAATTTTCCAAAACTACACCGAAAAAAACCTAGAAATTGACACTCACGTCGATTTATAATGAAAAGTCACGTCCGACATCTTAGATTATATAACTGACGTCATTTTCGAGATATGCACCTCTACACCCCAAGAACCTAGAAAACGACACTCATGTTGGTTTATCATGAAAAGTCGCGCCCGCCATCTTGGATTACATAACTAAGGTAAAAACCCAAAAAACGACCCCTTTGCAGGTTGCAGGTTTTTAATGAAAAGTCGCGTCCGCCATCTTGGATTCCAAAAATTACATCATTTTCAAGATCTCTACCCTAAAATAGTCACTTACATATTTTCATTACTGTTCCCATGGTTGTAATCTCGAGGCCTTTTTAATCAAAGTATTAAAAAGGCCTCATCACAAGAGGCCTTCTTGATGGTGATGACGATTCTATAATTTTGCCATTTTATAATAATAGCAGGTGTCCAATCCAGGCAAACCTAGCACAAGTCCAGCTACATTTCAATCCCATAAATTTGTCTTTCATAATGCAATAGTTTCTGCTCCAGCCTAAACCTGTTCAAGGACATATCATACATTGGTATTTCCAGAAACAAGTTCTGGCTGGAGACCAACTTTACATCAACTTCTCCAAAGGGCCTCTTCATGTTGGATATATATCTCCACGCAAGCCTCCAAAGGACCGGGGTAACACCCGTGAAACCAAAGTAGATACAAATAATAATACTAATAACGTTTTATTTTAGAAATACATTTCTATTACATAGGTTAGTACCAAAAATAAGCTTATTAACTAGGGTTAGTAAAGTGAGCCAAATAAAAATAATAAAAACTAAAGTTATTTTACATTGACACGAGCAAGTCTCGAGTCAACGTGGACTCTGTTCCAGTAGCTCAAGATAGGGCAGCAATAGCGACTCCCTTTCGCTGCCGAGAGGCTGTTCTCTCACTCTTTTAACTTTGTTTATTAAGAGTACAGATTAAGAGGTGATTATTGTTGTCAGTTTTTTTAAAACAAGTACTTACCCTTGTTTGTGTGATCTGAGACAAGCACTGTTATATGTGTCATATCTTACGAATAAGTAGTATCTTCGTCATATCATATTCTTAATAAATACCTGCTGGACTAATAACTTTGGGTTTTTTTATAACTTTTACCAATGTGTGTAGTGAATTATTAATAATAACTACCAAAAGTAATTAATTTCAGTTTTTTATTCACATTTACCAAAACACGAGGTTATTATTAATAATGTTATAAAATTATTAATAATTTTCGATTAATCAAATTTACCGTAACATCAATACGGGAATTCATCATCCTCATTACCTTATCCTATTATCTCGGGCGCAGTATGTCTTTTCCTTCCACAACTCCTTGTTCCCCGTCATGCCCATATCCACTCCCACCGCCCTCAAGTCTTTATTTTTTTTTCTGGATGATCCCCCGATTGACCACGATCTAACCTGATGTTAAGTGAAGATGTGGTCTATGGTGCAGCTCGCTGGCTCATTAAAAACCTATTCACTCTAGCCTTAAAGATACCCAAATTACATGTGTCAGGAAAAACCTCCTGTGGCAAGAGGTTTCATTCGTTAGCCGTACGCAAGATGAACGAAGACGAAAAGCGCTTTGTAAATCGTTTTCCCTGTGTTCTATGACTTAGGATCCTTTAAAAGGCGTGCTTACAGGTATCTTAATGGTCGGCAACGCATCAGCAGCTCCTCTGGTGTTGCAGATGTACATGTGCGTCGGTCAGCACTTTCCATCAGGTGGCTCTACTGCTCGTTAGCCGTCAAATATACATAAAAAGACGGTGAAAATACGGACTTATAACTTAAAACCGGCCAAATGCGAGTCGGACTCACGCACGAAGGGTTCCGTACCGTTATCTATAAAAACGGTAAAAAAAACATGTCTGTTGTATGGGAGCCCCTTTAATATTAATTTTGTTTTTATTTGATTATTTATTTTTAAAGTGAATATATAACTAAATATTCTCTGAATGTTTCAAGCGTCTACCTGTTTTCGTTATCAATATCGAGCAAAAACAAGCATAAAAATCACGTTTGTTGTATGGGAGACCCCTTAAATATATCTTTAATTCTATTTTTTGTATTTGTTGTTATAGCGGCAACAGAAATACATCATCCGTGAAAATGTCAACTATCTCATTATCACAGTTTATGAGATACAGCCTGGTGAAAGACGGACAGCGGAGCGATATTAATAGGGTCCCGTTTTTACCCTTTGGTACGGAACCCTAAAAATGATATGTCCCTCTAAATTGTAAGTCGCTACTTGAGTTATTCAATGAATTTTTATGTCGGTCCGATATTGCTGTAAAATTTGACCTTTGAAGCCGGGGTGCATTTGATTTGACATTAAAAACTTGTTCCACGGCCGGCAGGCCGCCGGGGCTAGGTGTCTGCCGTAACTGGCATAATCCGGCAACCGTCACTCAATCATCCGGCTTCTGGACGGCAGTTGTTTATTTTGTTCCTTCTGTTTTGGTTCTGATAAATAATATTTCATTAACGACTTAAAAAGAGGAGTGTAATGTTTGTCTGTTTGCGTGTCTATCTGTGGCACTGTACCACTTAAACAGCTGAACCGATTTTGATGCATATACAATAATATTCACTTCTAAAATATAAAGTCTAAAACAACTTCTCAAACATCACTTTTTTACACTTGTTGAACTGATTCTAATGCAGTTCTTTTTTGTTTGAAAGGTTTTTCTAAACGAGAGTGTTCTATATATTTCATCAAAATCAGTTTAGCTATCTAATTTTTAGAGGAGTTTATGTGTAGGAATGACTTAACTTTTTAAATTTAATATCTTCACGTTGCTTTCAAAGTAAAATAATAACATGAATACCTTGTAAAAAATAAAGCCTATATCAGCCGGAAGGGTTAAAGGATTCCAACATCATCATCATCATCATCAGGTCCTTTTGAGTCTACATTATAGGAGCACGACCCTCTCTGTACTACTAGGGCCATACTTGGCCAGAGCAGCCTGAGGACTTGGCCTACACTCCAACAAGTGTATGTCCAAAACCGTTGAGACATTTAGAAGTTATGATCGAATTGGGTTATGTTGTCTGTGGATGGAATAAAGAAACTCACATACATACGTACTATTTGCTCACTTACATTATTACACACATAAATTTGTAAAACAAAATACTCGTTTTTTCGGCAGTCGTGTTTAGAAATATTTTTTTCATTGTACAAGTTAAATAAAAACCGCAAGCATTATTAAGCTGAGGAAGCATAGGTCCTTTTTCATTTGCCAGATAACGTGTAATTTTGTGATGATCGGTTTATTACCTAGAATGTGTGAAAGTATCGTTTTTGCATTCATAATATTAGTTTACAGTGAAAGCGACATTAGAAAAGCATTGTATTTTCGAAAAAAATGGCTTTATATAAGTTTTTCTGATGCATTATGTGTTTCACTTGCATCCAGTGATTTTAGCGTGGCTCTGCCACGAGCCACGATACCGGCACTATCGTTAGTTTTTTTAGGTTATAGGACGGCAAACGAGCAAACGAGTCACCTGATAGTAAGCGATCAGTGCTGCCCATGGACAACTGCAATACCAGGGTGTAACAGGAGCGTTGCCAGCCTTTCAAGGAGTTGGGGGGGAGGACATTGGAAGTAGGGAAAAATGGTCCCCCATTTTTCCCTACTTGGGGGGAAGAGACATGGGGGAAGGGGTAGAAGGATGGGCCTCCGGCTCTCTCACTCATCGAACGAAGCATAGAAGTGGTAAAGGTGGTAAAGGTCTACTCAATCGTCGATTTTCTATGAGAGTGTGGTACTTTATCGGACGAGCCGGCCCATTCATGCTACTAGCGAAAATGAATTACGTTCGGGGAAGTACCACATTCTCACAGAAAATCGACGTTTGAGTAGAAGCTTTATCGCTTCTATGCTTCGGTAGGTGAGTGAGAGAGCCGGAGGCCCATCCTCCCCTCCCTCTCCCCATTTCCTCCCCCATATATTCCTCCAACTTCTTTGAATTGAATTGAATTAAAAAGGCCGTCAATGCTCCTGTCATACCCGGGTGTTGCAGTTGTCATGGGCAGCGGTGATTACTTACCATCGGGTGACTCGCTTGCTCGTTTGCCATCCTATATTATAAAAAACAAGTCACCTCGGAGGCAAAACTTTGTCTTTGTACAGAACTAAATTAATAATTTATCAAGATCCTATGTATCCGCGAGAGCAGTCTGTAATTGTTTCAGTTCTTTTGTCTTTAGAAATAGTAGAGATGCTGCTATTTCTGCGAAGCGTTTGCTGTAGTTGGTCGTTATCAAGAATTGTCTGCTTTGAAGTCGGAGAGTTTATATTTTATCTCGGCGTGTATTGAGGTAAGAACATTTTTAAAGAACAATTGAATCTTAAAGGTAAATATTTTTAGATTTTGTGTATGTATAAGCCTCCTTGGAGAGTTCCTTAAGTAATATAAAAATTATAATTATTTCTAATCTCAAAAGAGCGGTATATTATTTCCCCCCTTTTGCGTCGGAGGTTAGAAAGGTCCTTTACGTGTTGTACCACTTTGAAATAGCCCAACTTTTACGGCCTTTTACTTTTACATGGTGAAATTTTGATTGTTTTGGACCCTTAAAGGGGTGACTCAGACCATCAATCTTTTTCTATGGGACCAATGCTGGGAACTCAAAAAAAAATCGCATTTCCATACAAAACAGTCTCGCCGCCCGGCCAGTTAGTATGGGAATGTCGAATTTTTTTGAGTTCCCAGCATTGTTATAGACCAAAACTTAGGTTTCGATAAAAAAATGTCTTTATTTATGAAAAATATATATAAATAATTAAGTTTTTTTTAAATATTTCGTGATACAATATCAAGAGATAGAAATTAGTTTTTCGTGTATATTATTAATAGTATACAAAAAAATCTTTGGCTTTATTTTAGTTATTATATTGCATTATGTAGTTTACATCTAAAAATAATAGTAGAAAACTATATACTATAAAACTAAATTAATCTTTAATCAAGATCCAATGTATCCGCTAGTGAAGTCTGTAATTGTTTCAGTTCTTTTGTCTGCGTACTATTGTCTTTAGAAATAGTACAGTTGTTGCTATTTCTGAAAGGCGTTTGTTGTAGATGGTCGTTATTAAGGATTGTCTGCTTTGAAGTTCGGGGAATTTATACTTTATCTCGGCGTCTTTTGATTTTAAGACATTTTAAAACAACAATTTAGATATAAGTGTGAGACCTCGACCGTCCCGGCGCTCTAGTCGAGTTCCCACATAGATAGGAAGTAGGGAAAACAGAGACTCGACACCCAACACACACAGAGATTAATTTTATTTGTCACAGTTTAACTTCTATAAATATAATAATGTATTACAGATCAGAGACCGTAGACTCAAGAAATGAGTGATGAGAGAGAGAGAGAAAATGATCTAAAAATGGAATGGAATGAAATTTGAAATAAAATGAGGAATGAAACATGGACAGGATGAGAAAGAAATGAGGTTGGACGAGATGCAGCACGCAGGTGGCATGCTGCAACGTTACATAAGTATGTATACAGATAAGTAGGTAAGTATATACTGTAGGAAAATATGTATATATGTTCTTCTTAAAAAAAATTGTGAGTTTATAATTATAATATATTATAATAGATATAAAAAAGTGAGTTTATTTGTTTGTCTGTAACGCTTTCACGCCTTAATTGCTAAATCGATCTTTATGAAATTTTGCATACATGATGTCTGGGATACGGAGAAAGACTTAAGATACTTATCAACCCGGTAAAAACATATTTTACCCGCGGGATATACTTTAATGCGGGTGGAGCCGCGGGCAAAAGATTTAATTGTGTGTTTGTTGTGATGGATAAAATCAAAAACGACTAAACCTATTTAAAATTCCTTCATCACCTACAGTAGTTTATAAGCTATTAATAGAATATAAAATTTATATATTTTTCGATTATAAGTGACGTGGTATCCCACGTCACTTATAATCTATAATATAATAAAATATATAAATTTTATAGAATTAATATAATGTGTAACAACAGGTTACTCAAGTACGAATTCAGCTATTGGCCGACATGTTTCGACCTCTGGATGAGGTCGAAACATGTCGGCCAGTAGTTGAATCCGTACTTGAGTGGGCGAATGTAGATCGAGACGCGCGTCCGATCCACATTCGAGTGCGGACTTCGTACGTGAGTAACCCGTTGTTACATCTAAACTAATATTATAAAGCTGAAGAGTTTGTTTGTTTGAACGCGCTAATCTCAGGAGCTACTGGTTCAAATTGGAAAATTCTTTTTGTTGGATAGTCCATTTATTGAGGACGGCTTTAGGTCTTATTTATTTTAGGCCCTATTTTTTTTTATAAAACATCACGCTGCGACCAATAGGAGCGAAGCATCAATAAAAAATGTTTTGAAATCGGGGAAAATTATTCATCTATACTAATTAATCATAATAACAGAAATTACCGCGGACGAAGTCTCGGGCATCAGCTAGTATGTTAATAAAATTTATGCAGCGAGTACATAACCAACGACGTTCCCGTAAAGGGTTGACTCTTTCCGTCAAAATAAACATCTTTTCTTATGGGAACAAACCCGGGAACTCAAAAAGCAATTTACATTTTCATACAAAAGTGTTCGCGCCGGACCGGAAATTAGTAGGAAAATGTAAAAAGAAAATAAAGTTCCCAGCATTGATCCCCCCATAGGAAAAGTTGTTCTTTTTGACGGGCTGAGTCGCCCCACCAACTTTTCCTATGTGACCAATGCTTGGAAGTCAAAATTGTTTTTGACATTCCCATACAAAAGTTTTCAGCTGAAAGAGATATTTTTATGAAAATATCGTCTTTTTTTAAGCTCTTAGCATTGGATCCATGAGAAAAATTGATCTGATTATCGAGCTGAGTCCACTTTTGCAGGGAAAATCGGTGGTAAATATACTCCAGTACACTTGCACATAGGCCTCCTAAAGATTTTCCAAATGACCGGTTGGAAGCGGCTTGCATACAGAACCTTCATGTAACCTTGGTCAGGTCATCTGACCACCTGGTCGGTATGTGGTCGCCATTGGAGAACCTTTTTGTCACATCGGCAGTCGGTTCTACGCTGTGCTCCGCCCACTGCCACTTCAAAGAGCTAATCCGCTTAGCTATGTCGGTTACTTTTGTTCTTCTATGGATCTCCTCAATCAAATGATAAATATATCTGAAAACGAAATACAAGACCGTGCTGAGAATCAAACCCGGACCTCCGATATGATTTTACACGTAAGAGATTATCATCAATACTAATAATAAATCTGTAAGGGTTGGTCATGGAGTAAGTCACTTTGTTTTCAGAGATATCGTGTTTATAAGCTCTATACATGATACTGAAACTAAATTAGGATTTTTATAATTTTTTTCTTTATGTATGTTCCTCCATAACTTTTAAACGAATTAACTAAATTTGATTAAACTTGGTAGGTTGATTTGGTGAAACTAGATATACATTTAGGCGTACAGGACACAGGATAGGCTAATATTTTTTTCTCTTGTCCCCCATACAAAAATACCATAAAATGTATGCGAACAAAGTCGTGGGCACTATTAGTACCTTATATATCCATATTTACTTCCACGCTGGTCTGGGAGAAAAGAAAAAACGTCGAATGTGCCAGTTGCTTCTCTTCCCGCACAGACTGTAGAAGCCAGTCAAGGGAATGGGTCAGAATAATGACAATAGGCGATGCGGCTAGCAACCCATCAGTATTTTGATTCCGTTTTCCACATTTACGCCTACCAACACGCCAAACGGGGCATTCAGAAGTAGAATAAATGGGTATCTCTTGGATAGGCATATAACATCCTCGTCTTCATCGTCACTTAGCATCAGGTGAGATGGGAGACAAATGCCTACTTCAATACTTAGTAAAAACGAAAACGTGGCCTTTCGGTCTTATGACCTAAGGTCCTGTCTACACCGTAAGAAATAAAAAAAACGTGATAATATGTTATGAGATTATCGTGCAACAACGAGCGCCTAGTGAATAAAAGAGAACGGTTCCCAGGCGTGAGTGCGACCGAAAATAAACATTTGTTTATGGGTGCAGCATGCAATGTGTTAAATAATGCAGCTAGCTGTGTAGTTTCCTTTGGCTATATAGTTTTCTGACATTGGGCTGGAGCTAACCTGAACTCCAGTGTATCTTTTAGCACACAAAGCTGGCATTTTGCTTTTCTTTTTGCCACACTAACTTCTGAAAATCTTACTATAAAAAAATGGGACTTCCCTAACTGTAGGATATTGCGGGTAGTAGCGAAGGGGCTTACCGTACGCAAAATGTTAGTAAATATTTTTCATCAGTATAGAAGCTTATAAATAAAATAAATAAAAATAAAAACGTCTTCATTTGACCATACTAAATTTTTCATCTTATTTTCTTAATTTTCTAGTTACTTACTGATTGCTAGAAATAGATACTAAAATTTCTATTTCTTTTAATGTTAAATGACTTATACTAAATGTCTTATTTCTAGTTATCCTATAAATATGCATTATGCAGCTAGGTCCCCAGGTTGGGTAAATGCCTCCTCCAAAGATGCCCACGCATCTCTATCCTGCGCTATTTGCCACCAGTTTGAGCCAGCGACTTTTCTGATATCATCATCCCATCGAGGGTCTTCCTCTCCTTCGTTTTCCTTGAGGTCCTCTCCATATGGTGGTATTGAAGGTCCATCTGTTGTCTTTTAGCATCGCTATGTGACCGGCCCACCTCCATTTTACGTAGCTCAAAGCGTCAGTGACTTTTGTTATTGCTCTTATTTTTGTGTGACGTATCTTATCTAGTTTCTTTACCTTAAGTATGCTTCTCTCCATTGCTCGCTGACAGGTCGTGATTTTTTGCATGGCTTTAGATGTAAATCTTCATGTTTGGCACCCATATGTTAAGCATGGTAGGATGCTAGAGTTCATTGGCCTAGATTTAACGGTTTTTAGATTTAACGGCATGTTTCTTTTGAAATTTTATTTATAACTAGCTTTAATGTCGATCCCTCGGGAATAGTACTTTTTCCCGGGATAAAAGGTAGCCTATGTCCTTCTCCGTACTCCAGAGAACTTGTATGCAAAGTTCATAATGATCGGTTCAGTAGTTACGGCGTGAAAGCGAAACAAACAAACAAACAAACAAACAAATAAACAAACAAACTCACTTTCGCGTTTATAATATTAGTAAAGTAATAATAATAATTTTATAAATTTATTAATTCCAGTAGGTATTTGTTCCGACTTAGTTATATTTTCGGAGTCAATCTCACAACTGCAACTCATGATTGAAGATCTACAAACAGCCAGCACCAATGCAGCACTTGAAATCAATTTCACTGAGACCATGGCAATGACTAACAGTCACAAAATACAGGTTAAAGTAAATGGAAATCCATTGGAATACATTTATTTAGGAAAAACCATAGATTTAAAAAAAAAATTGCGGGAAAAATAATCAGCTTTGAAAAAGAAAACAACGAGCTAGAGATTGAAAGAAGAGTCCAGCGAACGTGAAACGTAGAAGCAGTTATAACATAATAAATTATAACAATTGTTAACATTTGTTAGTAAATGTTTTAGTGTTATAAAATGTTTGTAAACTTTTTATAACGGCTCTCCCACACACCATTATATTTAGACTGCTGCTATGTATGTAACTTTACGCCGGTATTATTTATTCAGCATCGAGCACACAACAACTCCATTACTGCACTGCATGTCCCATTTGGCATCTGCCAGAGCTGATCATTGGCGAAACGGAATAAACACCTATTTTATTCATAGCTCACTTTAAAATGAACGAGGTTACCATTTCTTTTTTTGTTTGTTACAACTCCTTCAGTTAACAATCAAATGCGAAATTTAATAAAATTAGCATTTGCTTTAAAATCTAGACCTAAGTAGATAATCTTTCATATAAAAAAACGACTTCAATAAAACTGCTAAACCGAATGTGATGAAATTTAAATGGGACAACTTACCGCGCCGGCGATCTCAGTTCACGTGTCAGTCTTACGAATTTTCGATCTGGTCACGTGTCCTGAGTCCTGACGCGAGTTTAACATTTTTACCCATCCCAAAAAGTAAACAACGCCGCTAAACGCAAAAAATTTAGAGAGTATTTGGTCAACGACACAAAATAGTTTCGGGATCTCGCTGGAGAGCTCGCTGCTAAAGAATATGTACCTCGCTGTACAAGGTACATGTCTCGGTGTGTTCCGAATACGGGTTAACTTTATCCAAGTGCATTTTTAACACTACGTATGCATTGCAAGACGCTGCTCGCAGTGTCGTAAACAATTTGTTGTTTTTCGCTGCGCCTCCGCTGTTCTGTCGTACAATGATATCATTGTTTAAAAATATATCGCTATGGAAATTAAACACGTGTGGTACTCTGTTGGGTTATTTGGTTTCAGATAAAAAAGAATAGTGCTACAAGGAGGAAATGGACGCCAGTTGGCATCTTGTAAAAGGACAAATTAATCGTTACTGACCTCATGACGTACCTCATTGTCCCTCAACCTGCGCGATCGAAGATCTTAATAAGGCCAACGACAAAACCACCTACTGGGCAAAAACAGTATAAAAGAAAGCTGAAATAACTATTTTGACTCGAAAAGAAGAAGTAGTCGTTTCTAAGTTTTGTTTGTCGACTGGGAACTATTGTACCCATGGGATTTCTGTGCTAGAGAATTGTTAGTTCTTAAGACCTGTCCCCTGTAAATGTCTTTCTTGTGTACTTCGAATCTTAACTTTATCCAAGTGCATTTTTAACACTACGTATGCATTGCAAGATGCTGCACGCGGTGTCTTAAATAATTTGTTATTTTTCGCTGCGCCTCCGCTGTTCTTGTAGTACAATGATATCATTGTTTTAAAATATATCACTATGGAAATTAAGCACGTACGGTACTCTGTTGGGTTATTTGTTTTCATTTAAAGAAGAATAGTGCTACAAGGATGAAATGGAAGCCAGTCGGCATCTTGTAAAATTACAAATTAGTCGTTAGTCGATCGAGTTAGACGATCGATGATCATAAAAAGGCAAACGATGAAGGAGTTGCTGTGGCCACCTACTGGTCAAAAACTGTATAAATATATGCTATCACGTATTTTTCTCTTGCGGGGTAGACGGAGCCTAGGTCTATAAGACTTGAAGGTCACGTTTAACATAGAGGTGGGCATAAGGTGGAATACGGAATCAAATAGTGATGGGTTACTAGCGGAACCCCCATATTTCTTCTCAGATTTTCGTCCATTCGTTTGATGGGCTTTTACGATCTGCTCGGGAACAGAAGCAGCTGGTGCATTCTACGTTTTTAGGATTCCGTACCTCAAATGGAATAAACGGAACCCTTATAGGATCACTTGGTTGTCCGTCTGTCTGTCGGTCCGTCAAGACCCTTTTTCTCAGGAACGCGTAGAGGTATCAGGCTGAAATTGATATCATATACTCAAGTTTACTGTCCCTTAGAGCTGTGAAAAAATCAAACTTATAAGCCAACGCAATTAAAAGTTACAGCTGGTTATGCCGCAAATTTTCGTATTTTTTCGACATTGGCAAGGGAATCAAAACCTACAGGGTACATCCCGTGAACTTAGAATCTTGAATATTTGGTACGAAGCAACGTCTTATAGCACAGATCAAGGAAAAATTGCGAAAAGCATTAATTTTGAGTTACATCATATAATAAAAATATTTTTAATAATTTCAAACTAATTATATATAATGTACGAACTCCCTTCGTGCGCAAGTCCGACTTGGCTGGTTTTTCTTTTCTCCCAGACCAGCATGAAAGAGACTGGCTGTAATTTTTCTAAATTATATAAACAGTATGAATTTTACGCATTATAGCTGAAGATGCCTACAGACAACCGGGTAAACATGGGATCTGTTTTTAAGGCTGAACGACTTTTCCCATACAAATTTCGGGGGGGCTGTACTCCATTGTTTGACATTGTACATCCAAAGTTTAACATGATATAGTTTTGTCTCATTATTCATTTTGTCTGTACGGTAACAGATTAGTAAAATAAAAAGCCATTAAGAAATTATAAGCCAACAAACTTTAGCCTTTCTTACTAATTTTAACACAACTTTGGGCGTGAATAAGTAATAAAAGAAGTATAATATATCGAAAATAAAGACCGTACCGACAAAGTTCAATTATCGAAGATTTCAATTAACTTTATTTATAATTGATTGATGCAGTAGTTTTTTCATAAAACCCCATTTTCCAAAGGACGTTTTGCAATTTTTCAAGCGCTCGGTAGTGTTTGTGTGCGTGCGACTCGGCGTATGCGTGTAGATATAGCGTCTAACTGCTCATCCATATTTCTGTGTGCTTATCACTGATACTATCTCTGTCGGACACAATGCTAGGTGAAGCAACTTGCTTTTTGGGCTCGCCCGCCAGTGAGTTCGAGCTCGCGACTTGTTCGTTCTTAAGTAATCAATTCATCATACACAACGAAGTTTGAACGGATATCCTATCAAAAAGATTCCGAATGAAGCACGGAGTGCAGCGAACGGTTAACGAGTGCATGCACAACTTTTAACAAGCTTCCTTGTCAACTATTTGTGCACGAGCCCACCTAACAAGATCATGCAAAAGGAGAAGAAAAATAAAAGAAAGCTTAGAAACCTAAATCTATTTTTAGGGTTCCGTACTCAAAGGGTAAAAACGGGACCCTATTAATATGGCTCCGCTGGCCGTCTGTCTGTATGTCTGTCTGTTTGTCTGTCTGTCTCCCTCTCTTTCTGTCTGTCCGATGATGATAATGACCAGGCTGTATTTCATGAACCGTGACAGTAAGACATTTTAAATTTTTATAGATGATGTATTTCTGTTGCCGCTATAACAGATTTTTTGTATTTGTTATACTAAAAATCAGTATAAAATAAATATTTAAGGGGGCTCCCATACAAAAGACCTGTTTCTTATCGCTAATTTTTGCTCGATATTGATAAAGGCAGGTAGACGCTTGAAATATTCATAAAATATTTAGCTATATATTTACATTCAAAATAAATAATTCAATAAAAATAAAATTAATATTAAAGGGGGGGTGGGGGGGGGGGGTCCCATACAACAGTCATGATTTTTAGCCGTTTTTATAGATTGACGCACTTGGCAAGTTTTTTTTTATTTCCGCGCGTGCGTATTTTTTTTAATGATTTTACCTCAGAACTCCGTCATTTTATTTAAAAGTGTATTATAATTCCATAAATGATTAGTGTAATTTACGTATATATATTTTTAAACTAATATTAATGAAACTTCTATACTAAACATAATGTTTAACTTTCAAATATAAATAAAAAAACCTCTTCGCAAAAATTACAAAATCTTCGAAACTAAACATAAAAATACTCCTTGTTTTTAGTCACTTGAAAATAAAACACATCGCGTGGATTGAACTTAGCAAACTAAACATGGCCAGGAAATCTGTGCAACGCTGCAGTCGACAATCTGCAAACTTTTTGTTGAGGACGTCGCAAACTTACAGCGGACTACTTGCACACTTTATTTGTCAATTAGGGGGAGTGCACAAAGGGCAGATTTAGTACTGAATTGAAAATGCAAAACCATTACACGAAAGCATCTTATTACACCTTTATGGACATTCAGAGAATATGTATATGAACGGGACTTAGAACCTTTTTATTATTTGTTTACTGCCATCTGGTAGTCGTTAAAGGAACCACGTCAGAGGCCGAGAGGCGGTTCAGAAGAACTCTGACACCAGGGTGTGATCTACTTGAAATGATGATGATGATTATTTGTTTTCGTTGTCGTTTACGAAAACATAGAGAAATGTTCATGCTAATAAGGGTTCGTGCTTATCCACTTTAGTTAAGATTCAAATGTATGGGATTTGGAACAGAGTCCGCGACTAAGTCTTGAAAAATAAACACGTGATTAAACCATCTACTAGTTGGTTTGTTCACGATGTTTTTCTTTAAGGATAATATAATCATCGGCATCATCATTTCGTGTAGGTGTCACGGTCAATCGACCATGCACATGCTGGTGTCAAGGTTCTTCGGAACCGCTCCTTTAACGACTACCACAGATCAACGGCTTAACATGGCTTCTAAAGGAATCATCTTTATTATCAGAAAATTAGGTGTGAATAACCTGATTGTCTGATAATGTGAAATGATTCTATGACTGCAATGTCCTAACCAAACTGGAAACAACTAAAAAAAGTATGTTTTTTTTATTTTAAATAGGCTTACTCTTGACCTTAGGCTAACCCAGTGGGTAAAGACAAGATTTACGACGGAGCTTGCTTAGAAGATGCCTGTTCACTTTAGTCTTAAAGGCTGTCGGGTTATATGTACTCGGAAAAACTGACGCGGGCAATGAATCGGCACGGGCTTTCCGTGTGAATCGAACCCAGGACCCCGAGTCTACAAGCAAACGCTGAGGCAGTTTATGCGGAGGCAAGAAAATAAAATATGAAACCGTTATAGCACAGTCTGCACGCGCCTTTAGCATGTTACGCGAGTGCATGTTAAACTAAGTGTGAAAGGTGAGCTTGCAAAGATTTAAACGCTGTAATGAGATTTGGAATAGTCTCCGGAACCAGGCCCCAAAAAACAACACGTCCCTGAATAAATAATGTGCTAGTAGACCGTTTAGTGTGCCGCAGCGGTCAACACGCCAGCCTGCGACACGGAGTGACCGGGTTCGATCCCCGGCCAGGTCAAAATGTAAAATGATCTTTTTCAGATTGGCCTGGGTCTTGGATGTGTATCTATATATGTATTTGTTATAAAATATAGTATCGTTGAGTTAGTATCCCATAACACAAGTCTCGAACTTACTTTGGGGCTAGCTCAATCTGTGTGATTTGTCCGTATATATTTATTTACGTATATATTTATGAGTACTTCAAACATTATTAAGACATCATCATCATATGGTCTATATCCTATAGCCGTGTGGTATCCGGCAAAATAGAATAGGACCACTCCAAGTCTTCCCGTGGATGTCGTAGAAGGCGACTTAGGAAATACAAGCTAAACAAAGCTTATAAACATCTAAGACACCTCTCCAACCCGTCTGGCCAGCGTGGAGAGTGTAGGCCAAGTCCTCTGGCTGCTCTGGCCAAATATGGACCTAGTAGTACAGAGAGGGTCGTGCTCCTGTAGTGGAGACTAAAAAGGACCTGATGATGATGATGATGATGATGATCATATGGTCAGAGTTATCATCCTCAACTGCCTGTCCGGTGGTGGTTGAAGGCATGGCATCGGGTACACGCGCCCGGCGTCCCGAGCTGCTACTTGCTTTGTCCCCATTCATCCGAGTAAGTACTATCCCAATACATATATTTGTACGAGCATAAATAATCATCCGTATGTATGTAAAGAAAATATAATATTAAAAGAAATTGCTACTTCTAAAATATTATTACCTGTTGACCCGGGGGTCGTGAATTCGATTCCCACCGGAAGCATACTTTGTTTAGTTGTTTCCAGTTCGGTTAGGACATTGCAGGCTTGAATCACCTGATTGTCTGATAATAAAGATGATTCCGTGCTTCGGAAGGCACGTTTAGCCGGTGGTCCCGGCTGCCATCTGGTAGTCGTTAAAGGAACCACGTCAGTGGCCGAGAGGCGGTTACGAAGAACTCTGACACCAGGGTGTGCGTGGTCGATTGACCGTGTCACCTACTCGAAATGATGATGATTAGCTAAGATAATTACAAGGAACCTTAAACTCAAGTTCAAATTCCACTTATATTTGAGTTTAGATAATAGTACTTTTTCTCAGAAGCTATTTTTCTATTTTTATCTATTTCTATCCTATTATGCTGTCCCACCAGACAAACACCTACACAAGGAATAATATGTACGATCCAGTTAATATCCGGCTCAAAGGACCATGAACGAAACTGTATTAGAATATATAAAGAGCTGATAAAATTAAAGGTGCGAGAGAAATTTTATAACGTGTATTCTGTCATAAGTGCACAAGAGAAAACACAAAACAATATCGTTTTACAAAGACAAGTTAAAAGAAAATAAATCAGAAAGATTTAAATGTTGAGGTTTATCAACTATTAAAGTAATATAGTTTGTGGTAGAGCCCCGCTACTGGCAAAATTCATTTTTACTAGTAGCATGAATGGGTTGGCTCGTGCAGGGACCACACTCACTGAAGATCAACGTTTGAGTAGAAGCTTTACCGCTTCTATGCTTTGTTTTGTTCGGTAAGTGAGAGAGCCGGAGGCATATTCTTCGCACATTTCCTTCCCACATTTCCTCCCCCATGTCCTTCCCCCAACTCCTGGAAAGGCCGGTACTCCTGTTACACCTAGTGTTGCAGTTGTCCATGGGCAGCGCTTATTACTTACCATCAGGTGACTCGCTTGCTCGTTTGCCGTCCTATACCATAAACAAAAAAAATAACACTTTCTTGTTTAAATGATGAAATTTCTATGGAATAAAACAGGCGCCGCGTCGTCGCCATTTTGTAAAAAAACAAAACTCACAAGACACCATGACAACACGACTCTGTAAAAGGTTGCAACATAAAATCATATTTAATCTGACAAACGCCCAAATCGGTAAATAGAAATCATATCGTTTTGTAGCACATGTGAAAAATGGCAGCGTCTTGCTCATATAGAATGCATCAGTCTGCCGGCCAAGCCGCCCTCTTGAGACGCGGTAAACCAAGTGCACTCAATGCAAATAATATGAACGGAAGGCCGATACTGGCGAATTATTTACACACTGCAAAGTTTATAAGGGGACTTGAAAACTATAGGGCATCTTCAACTTTTTTTTTATTAGCCATTTGTGTTCTACTGCTAGGCAAAGGCCTTCCCTCTTTCCTTCCATTTATCTCTATCCTTGGTCTTTTCCAGCCAATGCTTATCAAATGCACGCAAGTCATCTGCCCATTCTCGGTCTTCCTCTTTTTCTGTAACCATCCCTTGGAACCCGCTCGGTTGATATGCGAGTCTATCTTTCAGAGTGCATGCGGCAGACGTGACGTGACCCGCCCAATCCCACTTTAATTTGGCCGCTTTCTTCTCTACATCCATAACCTTCGTGATCGAGTGTAGTGTTTCTAACCCTATCATTCAGTTTAACACTCAAAGTACTGCGCTCCATAGCTCTCTGGCAAACCTTCAATCTGAACCTCTGCTGTTTAGTAAGTGACCAAGTTTGAGCACCATAGGTTAGGACGGGCAGGATACACATATCAACGAGTCTTTTCTTTTGGCATATATCCATCTTCAACTACGCGAATATATATTACTACAGCTTTTCACCGCCGCTCTCGCGGCTCCGTGTGAATGCGTGATTGTAGGTCCCCACGGAAGCAGTATTTTTTCCGGTAAAAGGTATCGTATGTCCTTCTCCGGGCCTCAAGCTATCTCCTTACAAAATTTCATTGATACACTCAATAAAGACTTGACAAGCTAATGCAAATAATATGAACGGGAGGCTGATACTGGCAATTTATTAATGCCTTAAGAACTTTATAAGGGGCCTTCAGAACTATAAGGCATGTGTAACTAGGCAAAATTATATTACTGTGGGTATTCCCTATAATAGTCTTCGGCTAACTTAACACGTCAAAAATGGCCGCATCTCGCTCATACAGAATGCATGAGTCAGCCGACCACGCCGCTCTCTAAATACTTGACAACCTAATGCAAATAATATGAACGGGAACTTTATCAGGGAACTCCAGGACTATAAGCCATGTGTAACTAGGCAAAATTATAGTACTGTGGGTATTCCCTTAAATAGTCGTGCCTCGCTCGTATTGAATGCATTTGTCAGCCGACCACGGCACTCTTTAAAGACTTGGCAAGCCAATGAAAATAATATGAGGCTGATTCTGGCAAATTATTTACGTACTGAGAAGTTTATAAGGGGAAATCAGAACTATAAGACATGAGCAACTAGGCAAAATTAAATTACTGTGGGTATTCCTTAAAACTGTCGCGTCTCGCTCATACTGAATACATTTGTCAGCCGACCACGGCACTCTTTAAAGACTTGGCAAGCCAATGCAAATAATGTGAGGCTGATTCTGGCAAATTATTTACGCACTGAGATGTTTATAAGGGGACATCAGAACAAGATGCAACTAGGCAAAATTAAATTACTGTGGGTATTCCTTAAAACTGTCGCGTCTCGCTCATACTGAATGCATTAGTTAGCCGACCACGGCACTCTTTATAGACTTGGCAAGCCAATGCAAATAATATGAGGCTGATTCTGGAAAATTATTTACGCACTGAGAAGTTTATAAGGGAACATCAGAACTATAAGGCATGTGCAATAAGCCAATTTATATTATATTATAGAATGCTGGCTAGATGCACCCAATGCAAATAATATAAACGGTAGATCGATACGGGCGTATTATTTACACAGTGATAAGTTTATAGGGGACTTCAGAACTAAAGGGCTTGTTCAAATAGGCGAAATTATATATTTATAGGTATTCCCTATCGCGTCTCACTCATATAAAATGTATCAGTAGCCGACCACGGCGCTCTCTAGAGACACTGCATGCCAGATGCACTCATTACAGATTATAAGAATGGGAGGCCGATACTAGCGTATTATTTACACAGTGACAAGTTTATAGGGTATAATAATAGAATTTCCTTAGGGATGAGTTAAGAATAAGGAATTAAAATATGGGATGAGTGAAGATTTTTAAACACGTGGGATAAGAATACATAGGACGAGTACGGAATGACCCGACTTCAGAGTTAAAGGACTTGTTCAACTAGGCAATATTATATTACTGTGGGTATGCTCTTTAATAGTGTTCGGCTAACTTAAAACGTTTAAAATGGCCGCCTCTTGCTCATACAAAATGAATCAATAGCCGACCACGTTGCTCTCTAGGGACGTGGCATGCCAGATGCACTCAATACAAATAATATGAACGGGAGGCCGATACTGGCGTATAATTTTCTGACTTCAGAACTAAAGGGCTTGTTCAACTAGGGGAAATTATATATATATCTCATCTATAAGACAACTTTCTATTTTTTTTCTAGTACAAATACATTATCTTATCTTTTAGAATGACAGTGATTAAAACTAACTATATACAATATACACATGAAGTGAAAAAAAAGAGCACTAGAAAAAGTTATCTTCAAAATCTTGCCCGTGTGGCATGGTGGCAAGAATTCCCCCGTTGGATAGCTATGCTAATCCGTTGGGCGAAAAAGCAGCCAGCCCTCTTATCACAAGCAGCCGACATGAGCCGTGGGGCAATCTCTTTAAAGAAATCCCTCGCGTTGGGTCCACAAGGTCCTAACGTCTCTACGCCAAACGGCACAAATATATAATAATAAATAAATATATACGGACAAATCACACAGATTGAGCTAGCCCCAAAGTAAGTTCGACACTTGTGTTATGAGATACTAACTCAACGATGCTATATTTTATAACAAATGCATATATAGATACACATCCAAGACCCAGGCCAATCTGAAAAAGATCTTTTTCTATCTTGACCTGGCCGGGGATCAAACCCGGGCACTCTCGTGTCGCAGGCTGGCATGTTGACCGCTGCGCCACGGAGCTAGCCATCGATATAATCCTCAGCTAACGTTGCGGTTGTTGTTGTTAATCTATAAGTAGATATTGTTTATTGTAGTTTTCGGCTAACTTAACACGTTTAAAATGGCCGCGTCTTGCTCATACAAAATGCATCAGTAGCCGACCACGTTGCTCTCTAGAGACGCGGCATGCCAGATGCACTCAATGCAAATAATATGAACTAAAGGCCGTTACTGGCGTATCATTTACATTTGGAGAAGCGAAAAGAGATTTGTCAAATAAATTATATTAACAAAGGGTCGCTCACATGCTATTTATTATTATTACTAAGTATTTTTATTCATGACAGTCAAATGACAAATTCTTTTGTGAAATGGAATTCAGACTCTACCCAACCCAAGTCTCTACTCAGAGGAATAACAAGTCTGTTCGATATCGCGAAAGCGATAGCCGATAGCAATCGATCGGCTATACTGACACGTAGTTAGACGAACTGTTATCTTCAACTTCTAAATAGAAAAACTTACGTCGTTAGTGTAACCGCTGCTTTATGTATATCCATCTCGCTCCCACGCGGGCGGTGCTAGAGAGATAGAAGATATTTGTTATAGTGCCGTCCTGGGTGACTGTCAATATTTTTCTTTTCTTTCGGATATGGTTCAGTGGAGTCATTGTGCTGGGCTTTTCCGGAAGTTGATCTATCTATCTATTTATAATTTAAGAACTGTGTTCTTGTCGGTGAAGTACTCGCCATGTCTCTCGGTTCTCAGCCATTCTCTTCACCTCTCTCTAAGACACAACTCCTTTATCGATATTTTTTGCAACTTTCGGTCACCCATCCCAGTGGGGACTACGCCCACGTTTGCTTAACATGCGTAAGTGCTAGTTGTGCTGACGCCGCCTAAGCTGTCGGTTTTCTCGTTTTCCTATGAAACCATTAGTTATATCTGATAAGATATCGCCAACAAACAAGGGAGACGAGATCTATGACGCGATATGATAAGCGCTATCCATGACTGTGGATTAGAATAAACGGTTAGTTATTCACTATAATATCTATAATATTTTATACAAAATATGATTTTATCCTTATCCCTCCTTACTTTATAATATATAATGTAAGTGAAAGTGGGGGAAATAATATTGCACTTATTAGATTTTGAAAATAACATCCCTATTGTGGTGAAATAGGGGTTGTAAGTTCGTATGAATCTTCGACATTTTTGATGCGAGACACAAGATATTTTTGAATTAGTGGATTGTAAAATCCATTAATTGGATTTTAAAAAGGGTTGCAAATTTATATTATCACTAGCTTTCGCCCGCGGCTCCGCCCGCGTCAATGTCGATCGCTCGGGAATAGTACTTTTCCCGGGATGAAGGTTAGCCTATGTTTGTAAAATTTCATGATGATCAGTTTAGTAGTAACGGCATGAAAGCGTAACAAATAAACAAACTCACTTTCGCATTTATAATATTGAGTAACGATAAGATTTCGTCATTTTTGAGTAAGAGACAAAAGAATTGAGATAAACCTTACCGTTTTGGTTCACTCTGGATAAGTTCGAAACAGGTCGACTTTGTAAGTAAGCAACGCTACTTAAATCCATACTAATAATTATAAATTCGAAAGGAACGCGGGCGGAGCCACGGGCAATAGCTAGTTACTAATTAATATCTTTCATTATAAATGATAAATAAATAAATAAATATATACGGACAAATCACACAGATTGAGCTAGCCCTAAAGTAAGTTCGAGACTTGTGTTATGGGATACTAACTCAACGATACTATATTTTATAACAAATACATATATAGATACACATCCAAGACCCAGGCCAATCTGAAAAAGATCATTTTCCATCTTGACCTGGCCGGGGATCGAACCCGGTCACTCCGTGTCGTAGGCAGGCGTGTTGACCGCTGCGCCACGGAGCTAGTCAAATTTTATTGATCCCAAACACAATATTTTTATTTAACTTAGCGACTTTATGTACCCCAGACGACGCCATTTTGCATTTGGTGATGCCACGTAGCCTACAACCAGCGGAAGTCAAGTCAAGTTCCATCTAACGATATGTCATAGATCAAGTTACGTTGGGCAGTTTAGAAAGTACAAGGGAACAAAAGAACATACATTTATACATACATAGCAGGCAAAATGATAGATAACCCTTCTTTTGCCTTAGCCGTAGTAGGGTAAAGATAGAGAAATAGTCTAAGCTGTTAATGATATTGGTCACAATAAATAAAAATGAATTATTGTTTTTTTTACTTTCATTATTTTATGTTTTAGTGGCATCTATCTATTTAAAGCAAGTAAGAAGTGTTGAAAATAACGATTGGGTCACCTGAACAACCTTGTAAGGGCTCGACCGTCCCGACGCTCTTAGTCGAGTTCCCACATATAAGGAATGGAGAACAGACACTCGACACAACAGACAAGAAGATTCATTTATTGAACACAATTTCACAACTTATAATTATTGACTTCAATATAACATTTTATGTAATAATTAATATCAGAGAACGTTACAATCTGAAAGATGATGGTAGACTGAGTCATAACGAAGAGAAATGATCTGAAAATGGAATGAAATTAAATTTGAAATAAAATGAGGAATGAAAGTGGACAGATTAGAAAGAAATGAGGTTGGACGAAATGCAGCATGCAGGTGGCATGCTGCAACGTTACAACCTAACACCATGTTTGCTTATTCTCTTAACCTAACACCTATATTCGAAAGGGAAAAAAGCTGAGGCATAAATCTTGAATATTATAATAGGAATAGAATGGTGCTAGTTGTAAACAATTTAGCAACACAGGCGGCACAAAAGGCTGTAATGAGACGTCAGCGGCAGCGCCAACAATTTAGCGACGCGGTGCAGCTCACTATAATGCATTGCTCACATTAAATTTAAATTACTCGTAAAAGATGGCTTAAGAAGGGCTAGTACCACTGGGTTTATATTGTAACTAGCTTTCAACCGCGGCTCCACCCGCGTCAATGTCGATCCCTTGTGAATAGTAACGGGATAAAATCTACACTATATCCATCTCCGTACCCCAGGCAAAAGGTATGCAAAATTTGATGACGATCGGTTCAGTAGATAGGGCGTAAAGTCGTAACAAACAAACAAACTCAATTTTGCGTGCTTCAAACAACCACCTCAGAGTGCGATAGAGACGATAGCAGCTCGGACCGAAAATACCTATGAAGTACACAGAACGACCGCTACGTAGTCTCCTGAATACTTCTCCAAAACTTAACCGATGTAATTTATTTTACATTCATCATCATCATTTCGTGTAGGTGACACAGTCAATCGACCATGCACACCCTGGTGTCAGAGTTCTTCGGAACCGCCTCTCGGCGTCTGGCGTAGTTCCTTTGACGACTACCAGATGGAAGCTGGGACCAATGGCTTAACGTGCCTTCCGAAGCACGGGATCATCTTTATTATCAGACAATCAGGTGATTCAAGCCTGCAATGTCCTAACCAAACTGGAAACAACTAAACAGAGTATGCTTCCCGTGGGAATCGAACCCAATTTTACATTAACAAAAATAAAATAAGCTTTGGCTGTGTTTCTGTTTTCTTTTTCTAATATAATCGCGTCAAGTTTGTGTTTTTGATGTTTGAACACAACGGAAATATCCAATTTTACAGGTTATTGAAGGTTCATACTAATGTACATACATACATACATAGTATCACGTCTTTTTCCCTCATGGGGTAGACAGAGCCTAGATCTATAAGACCTGAAAGCCACGTTTAGCATGTTGGTGGGCATAAGGTGGAAAACAGAATCAAAATAGTGATGGGTTGCTAGCCGCATCGCCTATTAACACGATTCCTCAGATTTTACCCATTCCCTCGATCGGCTTTTACGATCTGCGCGGAAGAGAAGCAGCTGGTACATTCTACGTTTTTTCTTTTCTCCCAGACCAGCATGGAAGAGTAATGTATCCGTGCGAAAAGCTGTGTCCGCCTCTACCACCGACGTGGATGCCTCAACGTGACCACGACCGCTCTGACAAGAGCGAAACGACAAAGAAGAAAGACAAAGAATTTATCCATAGATTATTTCGGTAAAAAATCATTGGTCTACTGGAACTTTCCGGCGAGGAATCAGGAGAGTATGGAAATACCCCTATTTGCTCTTAAGTGTACTTTTTAACCATTTATTGTTGTTTTTTTTTTAACTTATACAAAAGTGTTTTAGTGAATTCTATAACTGTATAATGTACCAATTAACATTTTTTCTTTCTTTTCTTTATGGTTAAAACAAAAATAAGTTTCTATCTATACCCCCTAACAGAAGTCTCGCTCGAACTTGCCTTGAGGCTGAGCATCGCTGCGATGATGTCAATAAGGATTTTAACTATCTTACTTCATACATCCTAATATACTTAGGGATTCAGACGTGACAGTGAAGTAAAAAAATCCATCAGGCTTAATATTCGGAAGGACAAATAAGTTCATGTGTACCTAATATTTTTTATTTGCGCTAACCCCAAATCTACATGAACCTTAAAAACACTTAAATTGAACAGCCGTGTAATAAAAATTCATAGTTCAACGCATTGAGCGTCAAGACGAATAAACACTGGATTAGTTTTACGCCACTGGCAGTACATAAAATCAGTCAAAGTCCCGGTTATCCGGAGATCCCGACGGGCGCTCAGATGAATCGTAAAATCACTTTTACAACCTGCAAATGTGGTAGGTGTCAATTTTTTATGGGTTTATTGATTCGCATTTTTATCCATTTTATGTAAAACTCAGAAAGCTTATTTAAATATATTTATTTTGTCTTTTATTTATGATGCTGTTGCCCGCGGCTCCGCCCGCGTGAATGTCGATCCCTCGGGATCTATGTCCTTTTCCGGGCCTCAAACTACCTCCATACCTAATTTCATCTAAATTGGTTTAATGGTTGAAGAGTAAAAAGAAGGCAGAGTTACTTTTACGACATTTTTATGTGAATAAAAAAAACAGTCGAGGACTCCGCATTAGCCATAGGCAAAAAATATTAAGATATTTCTGTTTGCCAGGCCCCTAAATATAAATTTGTCTACATTTTTTGTACAACCGGTATATTTCAAGTTATAATATGGAACAGATAGATATCAGTTTTCTATTTTATAAGACGAAAAGTGCCTAACACTTATTTTCGACTAAAATAATAGAAAAATGTTTTCCATTTTCTAAGACGAAATTTATTTAGTCTTTTCTATTGCTACATCACAAAAATATTTTTTGGTACTATCTTGTCACTCTATCATGTACAGATTAGATACATACAGATACTAAGATAGATTATAGTTACATACTCACCGATCGTGTACCCTACCTCTAATTAATACAATCAATATACTAAAGATACTTTTATTAAATTATCCTTACTTTGTTTGTTTTGTTTGTTTGTTTATTCGTTTGTTTGTTACGCTTTCACACCGTAACTACTAAACCGATCATCATGAAATTTTGCATACAAGTTCTCTGGAATACTATTCCCGAGGGATCAGCATGCGAAAGCTAGTAAGAAATAAAGAAAGACAGGTTGTGAAGAACGCTAGCTCAATTAGCACAGCGTAGGTCCTACATAGACCTAAGGTCGTTGGTTCAAACCCCGCCAGCGTGAATTTTTTTTTACCATATTTCATTGGGTGCGTATTGATTGATATAATAACAAATATATTTTCATTTCAATAAAGTTCAAAAGATATAATGTTAACTTGACATAATCATTACTGATTATATTCTTAAAAGCTATAACATTTATAATATTTTTAATACGAAAAGCATAAACTGATTTTTTATAACGTTTATGAATACTAAATATCACCTGTTATACAACTTGTGCAGTATACCTGCCAAAATGTATACCATTCAAAAACTATAATATTTAAAATAAATATGAATCAAAATCTATAAAATGCATACGTATTAAAAATATATAGCAGAGAAAATATACCAGCTAATTAGTATAGACCCATGTCTATCTTGCGAATTTGAGACAAAGTATGAAATACTTAAAAAAATTGTGATACATACAAAATGCGCGCGCATTTTGTATGTATCACATTTTTTTTATTTATATTATACTTTGCTAATATTTACATACAATAAAATATTGTAAAAGTAATTTTTTTATTTATATTATACTTTGTCCTAATATTTACATTCAATAAAATATTGTAAAAGTTATTTTTTTTTATCACAAGTTTTTTAAGAATTTTTTAGTATACCTATTTTTTTTTTATACTTATATTAGAGAAGAAATTCACACTCGTAATATTCAGATTTTCGTTTATATATATGAACCACACATAAGTAACCAGATACAACATGTGAGATTCATGGCATGCCAGAAACGCACAACTCCCAAATTTTCGTTTATTTTCATTGTCAAAGTTGTAATCCATTAGCTATGGTTTTTAGTTAGTTTAGCTTTCATTGTTAGTTTTTTGAAAGTATGTCTTGGTATTATTGAAATCCCTAAGAACTGAACCCGGCCCTTCTTTCGAAACGCAGTACATGAAATGTCAAGTCTCGATTAAGTGGATACAAATAACGAAAAACTCTTTTCTTTCCTACAATCCAAGGTTTTGTAGGTATTCAAAATACAAACCTGTAAATTAATTAAACAAAAACTAGAATTACGCTTTATTTCAAACAAAATAAAATTTAAATAAAAAAAATTTATGCCGCAATATTAGCAAAGTATTATATAAATAAAAAAAATGTGATACATACAAAATGCGCGCGCATTTTGTATGTATCACATTTTTTTTATTTATATTATACTTTGCTAATATTTACATACAATAAAATATTGTAAAAGTAATTTTTTTATTTATATTATACTTTGTCCTAATATTTACATACAATAAAATATTGTAAAAGTTATTTTTTTTTGTCACAATTTTTTTAAGAATTTTTTAGTATACCTATTTTTTTTTATACTTATATTAGAGAAGAAATTCACACTCGTAATATTCAGATTTTCGTTTATATATAATGTTATCTTATCTTGTTTTATTCGTCAGGTTCCTATTAATTTTCGCCTAGGCGTTCTATAAAAATAAATAAGATAATTTATTAAACGGCTTCAAAAAGGAGGAGTTTATCAATTTGACTGTATGTTTCTTTTTTATGTATGTTTGTTACACGATATCTTCGCCAATTGTAAAGCGATTTTGATATTTCTTTTTTTTTCAAAAGCCTTTACTACCTATTAATATTGGTCCCATTTTAATTTGTTGAAGATATAATGGAGAACTTTGGAGATATGGAAGAAACTCGTAAAATAAAATTGTTTGAGATGCTAGGTTTTTTTTTAAATTTAATTATTAGGTTTATTGAGAATCTTCTACCAATTAATTCGTATAACCAATGATTATTATCCGTACTAATATGTATATATAAAGTTTATTATACATAACAACTAATCGATGTTTTAAAGTTTATAATAATAAAACGGTATAATAAAGGTTTGATATGTTGAATGATTGTTATAATTAAAGATTTTAGTTTTTTTAAAGTTATTTCTTTCGATTTTTATCTTACTTGATAATTATACTAACCAAAATTATATGTTTCGTTGATATTTATCTTAAATGATATATATTTTGTGTTTATATGTTATATTACTTACCCTATTTCATTTCTTATTTTAATAAGAGTATATCAAAATTGCATTGTGAACTCATACAAAAATATTGCATGGCTTTCTACATATCAGTTGATTTTCAAAATTGTAAAATGAGATGATCAAATACCGCACTTGTAAAAGTGGGGTAGTTGTGTTAGGTGACGCAAGCCTTAGTTTGTATAAGGGGAATGGGATATGGTTAGACGCCGGGGTGTAAAGCTCAATCGCAAAAGCGTAGGTGGTAAATATACCTAAGGTCGCTGATATTTCTGAATTTAAAAAGAGTTTAACAAAATAGCATTGTGAATATAAAATAAACTGTTACAAAAAAATATACTTAAGGCTTAGTATCTAAACTAATCTACTTTGTACTGCCACGGTATTTTCGCTTTGTTCTCGTGTGTACAATGCAACACGACACCGCCGCGCTGGTTTCGGGTTCGATTCCGAGTAGCCCAAGGGACGGTGTCTGTTTCAGTTTATGTAAATGTTTTAGCGGAACACGGAATGTGTGTTTGTCATCTGAATGTTTGCTGTATATTTAGGTATTCGTGTATGTTGGTTATAGTAGACGATATTAGAAAACCGGTCAAGTGCGAGTCGGACTCGCGCACGAAGGGTTCCGTACCTTTATCTATAAAAACGGCAAAAATATCATGTCTGTTGTATAGGAGCCACCAATTAATATTAATTTTATTTTTATTTAATTATTAATTTTTAAAGTAAATATATACCTATCTAAATGTTTTGTGAATGTTTCAAGCGTCTACCTATTGCCGTTGTCAATATCGAGCAAAAACAAGCAAAAAAATCACGTTTGGTTGTATGGGAGCCCCTTAAATACTTATTTTATTCTATTTTATAGTATTTAGTGATATAACGGTTCATGAGATACAGCCTGGCGACAGACTGATAGACAGACAGACAGACAGATAGACAGACGGACAGCGGAGCGATATTAATAGGGCCCCGTTTTTACCCTTTGGGTACGGAACCCTAAAAATCGGAACGGAAATGGGTCGGAACTGGATTTGTAAGGCACATGACCCAGGTAGATGGCATGCATTGAAAGAGGCCTATACCCAGCAGTGGGATTTACAAGGCTGTCGATGATGCTGATGAAATCTTGGTTAGAGGATACATTAGCTTTGTAGCTATTGAAAGGTTCAGTATTCTAGTTCTTCTTCTTCTATACTTATCTCCCCACATGTAGTACTGCTCTCATATGGTCTGGTCTGGTGCACCTCAATACCAACTCCTTCCTCTTGATTCCATCCAACGCCGGGCAATTCGTATTTATCGGCGATCTCACACTCACAGACGATTTATACACCTTCAGTCTACGGAGAGACGTTTTTCGCTTTGTGTGTGTATTTTACCGTCTATACTATGGAGAGTGTTCTGAAGAACTTTTTGAATTGGTGCCACGTCACCTTTCTACCACCGCACTGCTCGCTACAGGAGTAAAGTCCATCCCCACATCCTTGACACTTGGAAGTCCAAAAACGTGTTTTTTTTCCGAGTACAGAAGCATCGTTGAACGGACTCTCTCCCGAGGTTCATCATCCCAAGTCAGAGCACACAGGGAACTGTGTGCTCTGACTTGGGATGATGATGAATGGGATCCTTCAAAAGGCGTGTTTACAGGTATTTAAAGAGTCGGCAACGCATCAGGACCTCCTCTGGTGTTGCAGATGTCCATGGGCGACGGTGACCATGGACCACTTCCCATCAGGTGGCTTGTCTGCTCGTTTGCCGTCAAATATACATTAAAAAAATCTCACTTCACACATCTCACAATGTGGGGTTATAAATGCGAAAGTGACTTTGTATGATTGGTACGCTTTCACGCCCTATCTACTGAACCAATCGTCACGAAATTTTGCATACACATTTTCTGGGGTACAAAGAAGGACATAGTGTGCATTTTATCCCGGGGAGAAGTACTGCTCCCAAGGGATCGACATTGACGCGGGCGGAACCGCGGGTAAAAACTAAAATAAAAGAATGAATTGAATGTATTTTTAAAGTGAGTTCTGTCATTAAAGTTTTTTTTACTTAAAACAGTTACCATACACATTTTTTTATTACTATTATTTCATCAAATTGAATTTTATGATATGACAATGTAAGCTCAAATCCACACATTAAGATGTCGTAGATTGTAAGTTGACGTCATATGGAGAAAATTTGCTGTGGGGTTTGTTTTCGCTTCTTCTGCACTCCGGCTTGGAAGTGACGTAAACTTAGCTGTAAGTTAGTTATTGACGTCAACAATAATAATATTGTAAATAATAATGTGTAATATAACTCAACGTTCACCAAATGATATTTAAAATATCTTACGACTAAAAAATTATTTGGCTATTGACTATCGACCAATTATTTTCATATAAACTAAAGTTTTCCTTTTACAGTGACAAAGTTGTTTTTGTTATGTTGCATAGCGCGCAATTCCTGTCGCAAAATAAATATTATATGTTCCATGTTATTTTTGTTGTCTTTAGTATCTACAAGACAAACGATTACAAAATGGGGAAATATAGTGCCCCGGGCTACCGCAGCTCGCAACGCAGGGAAGAGCCGGGAATATCATAAGTAGTCGAAATATTGCGGCATAATTTTTTTTTATTTAAATTTTATTTTGTTTGAAATAAAGCGTAATTCTAGTTTTTGTTTAATTTATTTACAGGTTTGTATTTTGAATACCTACAAAACCTTGGATTGTAGGAAAGAAAAGAGTTTTTCGTTATTTGTATCCACTTAATCGAGACTTGACATTTCATGTACTGCGTTTCGAAAGAAGGGCCGGGTTCAGTTCTTAGGGATTTCAATAATACCAAGACATACTTTCAAAAAACTAACAATAAAAGCTAAACTAACTAAAAACCATAGCTAATGGATTACAACTTTGACAATGAAAATAAACGAAAATTTGGGAGTTGTGCGTTTCTGGCATGCCATGAATCTCACATGTTGTATCTGGTTACTTATGTGTGGTTCATGGCACATAGTATATTTTTTACTCTCTCCATGGTAATATGATCAGCTGATTGTCTCCACAGAATAGAAAGTCCAATTTTCATATTACAACATTTTGAATTGTATTACTATGACGGCCTCCTTGGCGCAGTGGTTAAGATTCCACCGGTTTGATTCTTACGGCGGACTTTTATTTTATTTGCCTGCGATTTTGTCGCTACCCGAAGAGGGTTGGCGTCAGGCAGGCATTCGGCCGTAATTTCTTTCCCCAAATCATAAAAAGCATTAATGCTGTTATCATAACGGAGTCTGAGCTTAAATAAATAAAAGTTTAAATACTTAAATAAAAGCTTTTATGTACATCACTTTATTTTTCGAGTTATTTTCAGCGAGCCCTATAATTAGATATCCATATTGTCGGAGTTTAACAAACATAGCTAGTTCGCCATCTTGGGGGTTCCGCCATGTTCGATTTAGAATAATATCACACAGCTTACCATTGTTATCCAAACTAAACGAGTATATAAAATTTCAACTGAATCGGCGGAAGATATCTGATCCGAAATTGAGTGGCAAGATTTCACCCGAACAAATAATATATACATATGTTGCAAGTTAATTATCAGCTTCTAAAAATCCCTACATTCTTGTGCCACCGGAATACAGAAAAAGCCATAATTTGTACTTTCTCATTTATAATTCAAAACTGTTGAGTACGTAACCACTAACACCACATCTTCCATAAATATATTCAACACTACATATACACATCTTCATTATTTTTTTTGTTCCATAGATTCCATTTAAAACACGTCTAGACTAGAAAATTTTATATTTATTCATAATATCTTCAAACAATAACATAATCCGATATTTCACTCACTAATTTATATTCAGAATTACTTGAATAATTTATCGTTAATTTTATTATCAGCATTAAACTCTTTTCATTGGGCGCAGCCGTCCATAATAAATAAATTGCGAAGTAACCTCTCACTAAGCCTCGTATTATACAGTCGTCACCTCTACAAATGGGTCACAATTCCACTCAATGACCGAGTAATTGCTCCAAACGAAATTGCCTTTTATAGACAGGGGCGCTTCTAATGCTAAATATAAAATTGCCTTGGCGCCTTCTTCGAAGACCTTAGATGTTCTTCTGTCCTCTCGACTTGACAAGTTACCGGGGTTCACACAATTTATAACAACGTTTCTTTCTGACCATTCTCTGTGTTGGAGGAAGGTGACAGCGTTTAAAGCCACTTTGCTCACTGCATGTACATTTTTCCCCCAGCCCATAGTTCTTTCAATACCTTTTCTAACTGCCTCTTCGTATTCTTGGAACAATGCTACTAGCTGATCTTCGTTTAAACTTGTATCATTAATTTTGTTTCTAATTTCTTCACTCTCTATAGTTGCTAGAAGACCAGCTGGTCCGGAGACATTTATCACTCTTGCGTTTTCGTTCAGTAGTGGATAAACTAGTTTACCGAAGTTTATGTAACCGTAAAAGTTCACGCTCATGATTCTTCTAACTTTTTCTGCGTGTGATATTTTTTTCATCGGTACGTAATCTGAATGATTTATCAGCAGATTTATCCTTTCATCTTGGTCTTGTATGTGATGTCTTAGCTTTATGATGCTCTTCGTATATGTTATGTCCATAGGGATGTAGTTTATATCAAGGCCATCTCGTTTGAAGCTCTTGAGGATGCTGTAGCCTATTTCTTCGTCTTCTGTGGTGAAGTAGATCTTGCCCTGGTAGGTGTCAGTGAGTTTCTTGAGGACCTGGTAACCGAGGTTGCTGGAGGCGCCAACTACTAGCGCGACGCCCGCCATAGCTCGAACACTACTGGATATTTTTATCTTCTTATCGCAAAACGATAGAGTTGCGTAAACGAGATAAGACGGTGATAAAATTCGCACTAGATGAGATCTGATAATGGATGCTGTGTTCTGAAAATTATGAAATTCTATTTCTGTTTTGCCTTAAAACTTTGGTACTGATATATATTAAAATAGGAAATTAAACAATATATTTGTGTAATTTCGCAAAAAAAAATTATGCTTATAAAAAACACATAGTGGCATACCGTCTAATTTAGGGGTACACTAAAATTAATGCACACATCATAGACTAATTGCAGTAATAGACTTAATTAGTCGCATCTTAGTCTGCCAGTAACTTAGACACATTAACAGTTCAGACTACTTGCAATTGCAACTTAGACGAGTTGATATTTATAGTGAGTTCCTTCTTATAGTCTACGAGAAACGAAAGGAAAACCGGCCAAGTGCGAGTCGCAAACATTAAGAGTTCCATTAAATATTTGCCTAAAAACACTCTTCTTTTATATAGTCTCAGGTTCTTAAGAAGGATACATGTGTTAAATAATAATTAAATTAAGAATGGATATATGACAATGGTATTAACGTATATTTTTATTTCCTTGTATGATAGTAATAAATGATATTATTTAAATAGATGAAATGATAGAAGTTATATTTATAAATGTATTAACTATTCTGCATACAATACTTAAATTCATCAAGTTATATTTGCATGCTGTTGACAATGGCTGAATAGGAGCTATTATAATCGTTTTCCAACTTTGTACACCCTATTCAAACGCAAATAAAATATCTTTCTTTCTACTTTTAACCTCTTACACGGGACCTTTATTGTACGGTTAAACAAACTCTTCTGGCGTTTCACTTGGATCCTATATTTGGATCGAGAGAACTCACTATTCCTTTCGGCTCTCCTATTCATACTATCAGTGATAGACACCTTAGTTGTTTGTTTTTCTTGTGTGAAAGTGGCCAATACAAGTGTCTGATTTTTTAAACTGCCTAAGCCGTGTGCCTAAGTCATGGCATACATAGCTTCACGACTGCTACCAATGATAACTGCCGGTACCAACAGCTTAACATACCTTCCGAAGCATGGTCCTCCATGCATAAATATTTTAATGCTACTTGAGGTCACCCATCCCAATGGGGACCGCGCCCAGGGTTGCTTAACATACCTAAGCGCTAATAATGCTTAGATTTACTGGACACCTTAGTTAAAAGGTATCTATGACCATGAGATTGCGTATTCCGGATTCCTAACACTTTATCAAATATTTTGTTTACATGTTTATCTAAAAAGTGTGTCACAATCTTATCTTGAGATTAAAATAACTGTATTTTATTGTCGGTGTTTCTATTTGCTGATAAAATGTAACTGTTTGATTTATATTTCATACCAGTATATATTTTATAGTCAGTTTTTATTTTATTCTGACTACAACGAAGATGATGTCCTCATAGCTGATATATAAAAAATAATTTGAAAAAAAAAAACTTTTTACTCGGACTCGGAAGTCTTTTGATTTGGTCCTATTTAAATTTCATCAAAATCGGTTTAGTAAACTGGTTGAGTTCAGTTTTTATCTAAAATGTTATTAATTATTTACAGCTTTGTTACAATCATTAGGAAGTATAATTTTGTCAGGTGCAATTTTTATAGCTTTTTATGGTGGCCCAATGTCAAAAATTAATTTGAAAAACTAGCCATTCGGATTTAGATTTGTCTATATTAAGCAGGCCAAATCCTCTGTCTGCTCTGGCTAAGTATGGCTCCGGTAGTACAGAGAGGTGTATGCTCCTGCAGTAGAGACTAAGAAGACCTGATGATGATGATATATTTGACGGCAAACGAGCAGACGAGCCACCTGATGGTAAGTGGTCACCGTCGCCCATGGGCATCTGCAATATCAGAGGAGGTGCAGATGCCGACTCTTAAAATACTTGTAAACACGCCTTTTGAAGGACCCGCCTTTTGATTTTAGTATTAGTATGGATATGAATATAGCCTTTGGTTTATCTGTGCTGTCCTAACTGTGCAATACTAATCACTGTCTAGCGGAGAGAATAACAATCAATTTCACTCGGTGTTGCCATGAGACCTATAACCGAGCAGCACATCGGTCAGCCGGTGCTAAAATACCGCACGCGTGCGATAAAGCATTTTCCGAATACATCACTGTGCTTTCGTTTTGGGAAATTCGGGGTATGGTATTTTTTTATTTTTTTTTTATTTTATAGGACGGCAAACGAGCATGCGGGTCACCTGATGGTAAGTGACCACTACCGCCGCCCATGCACAACTGTAACACCAGGGTGTGGCAGTTGCGTTGTTGGCCTTTCAAGGAGTTGGGGGAAGGAAATGGGGAGGGAAGTGGGAAGGATGGGCCTCCGGTTCTCTCACTTACCGATCGAAGCATAGAAGCGGTAAAGCTTCTACTCAGACGTCGATTTTCTGTGAGAGTGTGGACGAGCCGGCCCATTCAAGCTACCAGCAATTCATTTTGCTGGTAACGTAGCTCTACCACGACTAAAATATATGGGAATAAAATTTGAAAAAAATTGGCCACTTACGTCTCGTTTCGTCATAAATCGTTACGTCTTTTTGCTGGTGCGATAAACTTTAAAATAATGGTAAAAGTGTGCATACTGTACTTTCTTTTTATATTTTTACAAACTCATAAATATAATAATACAATCAGCAATAAGAAAGATTTTAGTTTTCTATTATTTGTGTATTTTATCGACCTCAAAAAAGGAGAAAATTATCAATTTTTTTAAATGTTTTTACCTATGTTACAATTACTCATTTTTTTATGAAACAATTTATTTTTTTATTGGAAATGGTTTGTTTTTTAATCCGTCCTTTAAATATCATCAGAATCGGTTTTCCTCCAACATTTTATGCAAATTTTATAAACATTAAATTTGCAAAAGCCGAATTGCAAATTTAATAAAAATTAAATTTGTATTTAAGTAATAAATATAATACCCACGAGCATTTGTACCAACATTTCATCACAATTTTGTAGTAATGGAATTTCAGTAAATGGTAAACGTTTACTGAAATTTAAGCAATTTGGTAGATTGCAATATTATTTTCTCTCGTGATAATAAATAAATAAATAAATATATACGGACAAATCACACAGATTGAGCTAGCCCCAAAGTAAGTTCGAGACTTGTGTTATGGGATACTAACTCAACGATACTATATTTTATAACAAATACATATATAGATACACATCCAAGACCCAGGCCAATCTGAAAAAGATCATTTTCCATCTTGACCTGGCCGGGGATCGAACCCGGGCACACCGTGTCGCAGGCTGGCGTGTTAACCACCATCAGTAAAAAAAACGGGCCAAGTGCTATTCGTACACAGTAAATCGAAACTTTTTACTTTATTTTAGGAAATACAAGCTATACAAAGCTCATAAACATCAATGAGACCTCTCCAATCCGTCTGACCAGCGAGGAGAGTGTAAGCCAAATCATCTGTCTGCTGTGGCCAAGTATGGCTGCGGTAGTACAGATAAAGTCATGCTACAAAGTCACACTAAAAAGAAAGACCTGATGATGAAATCCAAATTTCTTGTATGTGTACTCCGATGTGTAAGTGCGCATAAAACCTCTTCCCTAATTTTCTTAATTATTAGTGTGACGTCTTAGTAATAACTGAGTAGAAACTTTGACTGTATCGAGAAATGATAAAGAAAAGTTTCTTGTTTTTACTTATCCCTCCTTAGTTTTAATTTCGAGTATTTGTTAGTATAGCGCTAAAGAACTCGTTTGTATGTACACATTTAAAATTCAATACACACACAGTGAACATTTTAAGTTTCTACCTAATACGGTTCAATACGGACGGACGGATATCGGAAGCTTAGTAATAAGGTCCAGTTTTTACCCTTTCGGAACGGAACCCTAACATTAATCTATTGATACAAAACTTTTAAATATTTACCTAATTTTCTTTCTCAAAACGCTCTCTAATAAAAGTAGATACGGTATGATGTTACAATGTGCTAATATTGTACACATTGCGAAAAAATTTGTTGGCAGCAAAAAAGTGCTGTCCTTTGTTGTATGCTATCCTTATATATCTTCTACCTTTAAACGAGCAATTCTTGTATATTTATTTATTTATATGTATGTATATAAATTTATTTTTATGATCTCGGAAACGGCTCTAACGATTTCGCTGAAATTTGGTATATGGGAGTTTTGGGGGTAAACAATCGATCTATATTAGTCTTATGTTTGGGAAAACGCGTGTTTTCGAGTTTTCATTCGTTTTTCTTTCCACGTCGAATATGGTCGCTAATTTCGTCCTGCCGGCCCAGTCGAAAACAAGACAAGTTTAAAAAATGTAGTTAATGTTTGAGATAACAATATATATATTTTTAAGATATTATTTTAATATAAAGTAATATATTTCTTATTATTTACTGGTACTTGTTATTATTTACACATTTAGACGTTTTGAAATTGAATTGCCCATACAATTTTGAATAATAACAAATCAAACACAGAGTGTTGATATTAAACTAAAAGTGAATTTAAAATGGTTTATATATACATACATATTATGTAAGACCTCGAGAGCAGAACCTGTGTCCTATAACTACTATACCGAAACCTTTGTTCTCTCGACGAGCCCTCGCTCGGCCGATATTGTTTTGTCTGGTCACAGTGGCCGCCGACTAATTGAATTCCAGCACGCACTTCGACGTGTCATTGGCCAGCATTTTAGTCCGATAGAATCGGCACGAAAAGTCCGGTCTATGTGCCGATTCAATCTTATGATCCTACTCCAAGCGAGCCTTAAAGTTAAATTTTAGTGACACTCAGAGTGGTAGCCGCCGGCAGCCTCCATAGCGCAGTGCTAAATACTTTAGTAATCAGGCTAACTTGTTGGGAATCGAAACCCGACCCTCTTTTGCAGCAAACAATATGGATTTTATTATTTTACGGAACATTTTGTTCTCTCTCACCGAGCCCTCGCTCGGTCCATTTTGTTTTGTCATCGGACAGGATCTTAGTCGGGCAGAATCGGTAAAAAGAGTCTTACATTGCACCGATTCAGTCTGCCAAATCCACATAGCTGCTCTAGACAAACGTGAAAGTTTCATTTTATTCACATTCAGAGCGGTCTTGCGACCGCATCGGCAGCCGCCATAGCGCAGTACTAAATATACAGCGCAGTACTATATATCATTTTTTTTACACATCACACAGATTAATCTAGCCCCAAAGTAAGTTCGCGACTTGTGTTATGGGATACTGACTCAAAGATACTATATTTTATAACAAATACATATATAGATAAACATCCAAGACCCAGGTCAATCTGAAAAAGATCATTTTCCATCTTGACCTGACCGGGGATCGAATGAACCCGGGGCCCTCGTATCGCAAGCTGGCGTGTTAACCACTGCGCCACCGCGCTTGCCTTTAATACGCAAGTACTTTAGTCATCAGACTAATTTACAGTGAATCTAAACCTAAACCCCTTGTGAAGTTGCACGAAACCAATATTATACAGAACCTTTTGTTGCCTCATCGAGTCCTTGCTCGGCCGATTTGGTTTTGTTGACTGACCACAGTGGCCTCTAACTAATTGAATACCAGCACAATTTTGACGTGTCATCGGCCAGCATTTTAGACCGATAGAATCGGCACATAGAGTCCGGTCTTTGTTCCGATTCTGTGTAACAATCTCACATAGCTGCTCTAGGCAAGCGTGAAAGTCACATATTAATTCGATTCAGAGCGGTAGTCTTATCATCGCATGGGCAACCTCCATCGCAGTGCTAAATACTTTAGTTAGCAGACTAACATAAAGAGAATCTAAACCTAAGCCCCTTGTGAAGTTCCATGATTATACAGAACCTTTTGTTGTCTTGTCGAGTTCTCACACGACCGATTTTGTTTTGTCGACTGGTCACAGTAGCCGCTAATTAATTTAATTCTAGCACGCACTTTGACGTGTCATCGGCCAGCATTTTAGTCCGATAAAATCGGCACAAAGACGGACTCTTTGTGCTGATTCTATTTAATTCTGTTTAACGATCCCACGTGATATCGTTTGCAATATTATTTTCTTGCCTAGAGCAGCTGCTCTAGGCAAGCGTGAAAGGTCATTTTATTCACATTTAGAGCGGTCTTGTGACCGCATCGGCAGCCTTTGTAGTACAGTGATTAATACGTTAATCAGCAGGTTAACGGTGTGCATGGTCGATTGACCGTGACACCTACTCGAAATGATGATGATGATGAGCAGGTTAACTTGTTGGGAATCTAAGCCTGAGCAAGTAGCATAGAAGCGATTATTTTATAGATTTTTTTTATTTTACAGTTCTTGTTTGTTGTTTCGTCGAGTCCTCACACTTATTTTGACGACTGGTCATAGTGGCCGCCAATTAATTCAATTCCAGCACGAATTTTGACGTGTCATCGGAGAACATTTTAGTCCGGCATTCTGTCCGGCGGAACCCCCGAAAACTTTAGGAACGGTTACCGCCTGACTTGACCTATACACTTCTCAGTTTGTACAGTTATTTCACTCATGTATCGACTCTCACTCTTTCATCGTCCATTTTAATGGTCCCGTTCCGAAAAGTAATTTTTGCTGTGTAAATAAAATAAACGTATGTATTATTTATTCGAAAATACAAAACACAGCTGTTACCAACTGTTACCGGCGTCCTATTTAAAAAGGGAAATAATAAATCAAGCCACAAAACTATTTACTGGCCACGTTAGCAAGCTTCTAATTTCATAACTAAGCAACGGGAAAATGACCTAGCCTCTAATAAACTAATTCGTCTTTTTTACACCGCCAACTAAATATTCTATAGAAAGCGTCAAATAAAGATCATCAATTATTATGACTTGTCCTTCTTATTTATACGTTGCCACCTAATTTACTAACTCGGCCACGGATTTTATATTTCGTCACCATTTTCCTTTTTACAGCATCAAAACTATGTCCTCAAAAAAATATAATTCAAGCTCCTACAGTCAGCATCATTTATTATAACTTAGCATGTAAAATAATACTTCATATTCTTTTATCGTAAAAATAGCCACTACATGATATGGCGTGATTCATGTATCGATAGGCAGGAGAGCTGGTACCAATTTTTAGGAAGGTATATATTTGAAGCAAGTTGAAAAATTGTCACATACCTCTACCTCAACACGGAACTACAGACCTGCCTGGTGAGTAGCGGGTCTAAATCAACCCCTATTTTTTTTTATATTCTTTTTTCATTACCAAAAATATAGATATTTGTGGCAATATGCAATTTTTTATGTTTTATGTATAAAAATATAAGCCAGACGATTTAGTCGGGGTTTTAAAATTAGCAGATGCGTGCAAAAAAATTTTGCAATAAAGTATAAAAAATCAATTTGAGGCTGGTTGAAATTTTAATAGGGTACTATTTTGGTGGGACTTTCTACCTGCCACGCTGCCAAAAAATTAGGGGTTGATTTAGCCCAGCTATATACCACTAACCAGTCAGGTCTGCAGTTCCGTGTTGGGGTATAATAGGAGAGGTATGTGACAAGTTTTCAGCTTGCTTCAAATACTTGCCCAAAAATTTGTACCAGCTCTCCTACTATTACTATTAGTAAAATTATGGTAAATTAATAAACCTTTTTTTTTTCAAAAATAATGTCTTATTTTGTCTCTCCTCAATAGTTACTGGTAATATTAGTGTCCATTATATACTATTTGATGACAATTTTAGCTAAATATTGACGATCAATTATTTTCGGGTAAGTTACATTTTAAACATGCTAAGTTAAAAAAATAGAAGCTAAATAAATATATTTTTTGATGTCAAATATTAGTATTTTTTGAAGTTTACTGTTAGAATGCAAGTTACAAATTTAGATGCTAAATAATAACCATCATGCTGAGTTGTATTTAGAGTGGCTTACATAGAAGATAACTAGTGGCTTAGATGGTATTATTTAGATGCTCGTTAATTGTGGCTGACTAAGTAATTTAGAAGGCAACATACATTTTTAGAGGCGGATAATGCTATTAAAAAGAATCCTGTTTAATTAGCACCCATTTAAAAATAGAACAATATACTTTCGTCCTGCTCTCGACACTAGTAAACATTACTGCAGTAAAGAAATCGTATTATTTATTCACAAGTAACAATATACCTATACGAGGGACGTTCGCAACCTCGTATACCTAGTTACGCTGCGTCCGAAATAAAGGACAAAGGTAACGAGTTTCTTTGACATAAAACAAAGCAATATCCCGCAGATCAGTAGTCTGAATACGAACGTGCCATTGACTGGGTATCTAAATAGACTATGCATATTCCTAAAATAAAAATAATAGTAAAAGTAATATTAATCATCCTTATCCTTACTCCTTACTAATATTATAAATGCGAAAGTGAGTTTGTTTGTTTGTTACGCTTTCATGCCGTAAATAAAAATGTAAAATTTTGCATACAAGTTCTCTGGAGTACGGAGAAGGCTACCTTTTATCCCGGGAAAAAGTACTATACCCGAGGGATCGACATTGACGCGGGCGGAGCCGCGGGCGAAAGCTAGTCATACATAAATGTTATATTGTTGATTTAGAATAAAAAGTCACAAGTTACTCTAGGGTCTCGAAAGTACGCTGAGATCCCGCGAAAGTAACGAAAGTTCAAGACCGTCACGTTACGCGGGGGCGAGTGAACTCTAAACAGTGAACACGCGCCAGTTCAAAGTACGCGAGACCGAAGGCGTAAAACTCGCGAAAGGTCCCGCTAACCGTTAGCTCGAAGGACCACTATGTATGGGTTAACCACACATAAAGCTAAGATAATTAAGTCAGTTGAGTTGAGCTGGAAGGAATGCTAGCTAGGCGGGAGGAACTCCGGAGAGAATATAACCAAACCCGTCGAGTGATTTCTTTACACTAAATTTATTGATTTCACCTAAACGCTAAGACCAGTCGATTGACGTAATGACAAATATATGTTGCTTAATGGTAAGGCTGCTTATTCAGTAGTTTAAATGTAGGTTAAAATATTACTGCGTATGTAGGTATTGACTGTTAGCTAAACTGTATGAGATGATAGCTCATACAGCCCGTGTGATTGTCGCTTAATTGTCGCCATTATACATCTGAAAGCGCTTACAAACGTCGTAATTTGCAGTAATATTAGAGCAACATTCATATATAAGGTAAAGTTAGGTTATCTTGTATATAAATAGAAGTTGATTTTGCTCTATTGTAACTGCAATTCGCATATTGTATAGAAGTTTATTTCACACTATTTTATTTTTGATTTAGCTATGAAAATTGTGAAAAGTCAAAAAATACTTTAAGTTTAAGTGAATAAAATTGTTGAAAATGTACGATATAATTTTATAACCAAAAGCTATCCCTAATTTCTTCTAAATCCTATTTTAGAAGCTTAAAATATATTTCAGAAATTATACATTTAGCTGCGACACGAAAAACCAATTGTTCCAGTATTTATATTTTTTTACTCTGCAGTCTAAATTGAATCTGATCGATTTTAACAATATTAGAACAAGGTGTTGTCGGGTCTCTTTTAGATTGTGTGAGTGACGCACTTTTTCATATTTTTCAAGCACTATTCATTTGTACCCTATAAGTAAATATTTTTTTACTTTTTTGCTCTTGTAAGCCTTCCAAAGAGTTACTAATTTCACTCAGTTCGCAGCTTGCGTAATCCATTTCTATCTTTACCAATGTTACGCAATAAAAAGTTATGGCACACACAATACAAGTATGCTAAGAGCACTTGTCTCCGATTCGCGACAGACGTTACAAAAAATTGAAGATGAAGTTTTATTGCCAGACGTTTTAGCTCAGTCGCTGGATAAGTTGTTTTCTCAAGATAACAGTTTGCAAATGGATATTGACATGTACGCTGGGATAATCGATGCTGCTTTTATTGTAAGTGCATTATGTTTTTATATGAAAATGTTAAGATCGTTCAACTTAATAATGTGAATTCCATAGAATGATTTTATATGTGCTGATATTAAAATACATAGAATAATTTTATATGTGCTGAATTGAAATTACTATGTTAATGCTCAAACCGTGTGGTTAGCCGTGTGGTATCCGGCAGAGTAGAATAGGACCACTCCAAGTCTTCCCGTGGATGTCGGAGAAGGCGACTTAAGAAATACAAGCTAAACAAAGCTTATAAACACCTAAGAGACCTCTCCAACCCGTCTGGTCAGCGTGGAGAGTGTAGGCCAAGTCCTCTGGCTGCTCTGGCCAAGTATGACCCTAGTAGTACAGAGAGGGTCGTGCTCCTGTAGAGGAGACTCAAAAGGACCTGATGATGTTGATGATGATGATAAAAGCTGAAACTTAAATGCGTGATAATATCTTCGTAAAGTGTACCACAAAAATGCATAGAATCTGGGATAATGTTAGGATTCGTATCGTTCGCCATGTATATAATTATTTGGATGCGTACGGTAACGCACATTCGAATTAGTCCGTAAACTAAAAAAAATATGTGAGTTGTCAGATTTTTTAGCTGCTTATAAGCACCTGACATGACTTAGCGACTCTCGTCAAATATGACAGTCGGGACCACGGAGGTCGGGACCAATGGCTTAAAGTGCCTTCCTTACCACGGAACTCGAGATATTTTTTATGTCACTTGTTTTGTTATTGTCCAATCCCAGTGGGTATCCCGCCCGGAGTTGCCTTACATGTGTTGGCGCCATTGAATTAGAAAAATTATGGAAGCAGCATTGCGGTCAAAAACTGACACTACGCAAAGTAGATCAAAGTGGGCGGGACTTAAAAAGTATATTTTTTCGCGAAGTAGTCTGTCGTGCGCTCCGTGACGGAAGGACGCGTCGATGAAAGCAGTCACCGACATATTTTTTATGAACATAGGCGAAATCTAAACGAATTAAGAAAAAAAATAAAATACATCTCATATAGTAAAGTGGTGCAGGACGACAGTGCCTGCGTCACGAGAGTGATTCGATCCCCGGCCAGGTCAAGATGGGAAATGATCTTTTCAGATTGGCCTGGGTCTTGGATGTACATCTATATATGCATTTGTTATAAAACATAGTATCGTTGAGTTAGTATCCCATAACACACGTCTCGAACATACTTTGGGGCTAGCTCAATCTGTATGAATTGTCCGTATATATTTATTTATTTAAATCAATATTCTTATAGTATTCTGTATATTCTGTATTCCAATATGGATCTTTGTGTCTAACTTTATTGATTTTCACATTTTTGTTTGCTCGGTATTGAGTAATTAATATGCAAAACCGTGCCCCATGTCGCACAAAACCGTTCAAACACGGTGCCTCGACATTAAGAGATTAAAAACCAATCGCATCCAAATATTAATCTGATTAAAACAAACATGTGTAACCAGAGGTGCTGCGTAACAAAGCTACCTATGAATTTGGCAGCTATGTGTGTGTATTTATTTATATGCTAGTCATACTTAAATAATATTTTTGTCATAATTTTACAAAGAGCATGACTTCAGGAGTGGTTTATAGATACAATAATAAAGATTAATATGCACAAGCACAGAACATAGAGAAAGAAAAGAGAACTAAGATAGGTAGATATTAAATTAACATTTTCGCTGACACTGAACCAGAAACAAAAGAAATAACAATAGAATTAGGTCTACAGGCGGGCAGTATTAGCGAAAGTGTTAAGCAAGGGTTTGAGCTCGCCGGATAGAAAGACCTCCCCAATAATATATTTATTAATTTTCTTTTCAAGGTATTGGGGTCCAATCCTATTTTTATCATATAATCTATTCTTTCTCAGCTGCTATTATATGAGTTTTTGTGCGACTTTAAAACTGCCTCTGATGTGATAATTACGCGCTTTGGGAAGACTAGTTACCCCTGCAGCCCACCTCAGCACCTTCATCTCGTCGGCATGTACTTTCTATTCGTGAACTTCTGCTCAACACTCAGGACTGTACGTTAATTCTATTTAAAAAAAACTGTTCAAGTTTGTGTTCGAATGGCTGGTCGAGGTATCGAATGACCAGGCTATCTTGCCTAAAGGTACTTGCGTGACATTTTTTTATTTATAGGTTGGATTTTATTTATAAGTAGTTTTATTTTAGGATTAATTGTATGATTTAGGCCTAATTGTTATTTATTATTGACCTAGATTTAAAAATAACTAATCAAATTCATTGTTACGGTTAAAACAAGCAAGAAATCGCAGAGAGTTTTCGCCAAAGCCGGGAAGCGCATTTCATTGGGAATCCTATTATCGTTGCGGTGGAATACAAATTAAGCTATCATTGTATTTTTTAAACTCTTCGTTTTAATTTAATACGGGCATAGGTTATGGGTTTAGGCATCTTTGGGAGAAACAAATTACAAGATATTAGTTTTATATCCCGATTTATTACCATCGACAAAGTTTTGCAAGGCGAATAGAAGTGAAAAAAATTATTTCTATTTCACGTAAAAACTAGGTATTAAATGGATTTTAGTGAAATTTTACTTTTTTTAATTTGTGTCTCGGGTTAGTCTGCTTAATTTATATTTATTATTAATTATGCGAACGAAGACGTGGAAAAGAACTATTTAAATATATTGATGAACATTTTTATTTAAACGTTTTATCTTGTTTCAGGTACGTCCGGAACAATTCTGTCAAGATTTTTTATCATCAATACTAATAATAAATCTGTAAGGGTTGGTCATGGAGTAAGTTACTTTATTTTCAGAGATAACGTGTTTATAAGCTCTATACATGATACTGAAACTAAATTTAGGATTTTTAGATTTTTGTATGTATACCTATATGTATGTTTATATGGCGTACAGGACACACGATAGGCTTCTTTTCTTATCAATGATACATAATCTTGTGAAAAAATCAGATTATTTTTAAACAAAAAGAAAAGCCGTCTTCAACTCAAACTACTCGTAACTGGAACTAAAGGGTAGATAATGATAATGTATTTACTTGAAAGCAAATAGCATTAAACACAATTAGTGAAATTATCCTTTCCTTACTTCCTTACTAATATTATAAATGCGAAAGTAAGTTTGTTTGTTTATTTGTTTGTTTGTTTGTTACGCTTTCACGCCGTAACTACTGATCCGATCATCATGAAATTTTGCATACAAGTTCTCTGTAGTACGGAGAAGGAAATAGGCTACCTTTCATCCCGGGAAAAAGTACTATTCCCGAGGGATCGACAGTGACGCGGGCGGAGCCGCGGGCGAAAGGTAGTTGATACATATATCCTTCTCTTCCAGTTGTGTGTTCACTGCTGAGCGTCGTGATGGCACCGACCTAACTTCACGATCTCTTTCAATATCGCAATCTTTGGCCTCTTGTAGAGCATAAGACATCTAGGTGTTAACATGGTCTTTAATTTGGTCGGTCCATCGTTTATGATACTCACATAGCTACTTACTATTATAATCAGTTTTTGGAGATATGCCAGTTAAAGTAAAATGTCCTTCCTCAACTCCTTGAACGGCTGGCAACGCTCCTGGCACACCCTGGTGTTGCAGTTGTATATGGGCAGCGATGATCGCATACCATCAGGTGACTCGCTTGCTCGTTTGCCGTCCTATATTTAAAAAAAAACTTTAAATCTTCCATGCTGCTCTGGAAGAAAAGAAAAAACGTAGAATGTGTCAGCTGCTTTTCTTCCCGCGCAGATCGTAAAAGCCGATCGAGGGATTGGGCTAAAATCTGCGAGATCATGTCAACAGGTGATGTGGCTAGCAACCCATCACTATTTGGATTCCATTTTCCATCTACACGCCCTCCAACATGCTAAATGTGGCCATGAGGTATTAGAGACTTAGGTTCTATCTACCCCGCAAGGGAAAAGTAAGTGATACTATGTATGTATGTTAAATCTGTAGTATGTTGTTGTGGAGGCACGATTTAACATTTTTGTTTCCTATACTTGCACCTGACAGATATACAAAAACAAATAGTCGATTTGAAAACCTTCTCCTTTTTCGAAGTCAGTTAAAAACGTTATTAAGTTCTTACTTCATGAGTGGTGAGAGTTTATCTTCCAAAATAATAATTTGAATATTCCGGAATTTAGCATTTCAGTTATTAAATTAACAGAGATTCAGTGCCAAAATACCTTATCAAATCAAATATGGCGTCGCGCTAATAAGCGCAAATTATTTCGGACAAGTCGACATTATAAACAACTTTGTGTAAATGCTAAATTAAGTTGGAATTCTTTCTTAATTCGCCAAACTTCGCACATCCCACGGCGAACTTTCTCTACCTTTTTCAAGATGTAAAACTCATTTTCTTAAGTGTCGTAGGTAGCTATTCTATTTAGAAGAACTTATTAAGCGTGACAAGATTTTTTTTCTTAAGCTTGTTGATTATATGACGAGCTTTTGTAAAATTTTGTTTTATTCGTTTTAAAATGTTTGCACTAACTTAGACAGTAGCTACGCCAGTCTACTTCGAACTGTCATATTTCACACAGCTGGAGAAAGGCCTCCCTCCACTTCTTCCATTCTATTTAATTATCTTTTATTTTTATATTTATTTATGGATACTCTATATAATTGCAATTACATAGGTCAATTACTTTATAAAAATGTTTGTAAATACTAGTTAAACACGAAATTAGAAAAAAAAAACATTTTTTTTACACCTAAGGTCGCTGGTCCTATCCCCACGCGTGGAATGTTTTCATCATATTTTATTTCTTAATTGAATAAGAGTATATCAGAATAGCATAGCGAATGCAAAAAAACAACTTATAAAAATATTTCATACAGAATTCAATCTAGGGAATATATTTGTGCTCTTCGCTGTGAAGACTTTAGAGCCTTGGGGTGCGGAGACACAAAAAAATTGAAAGAGATCTCCGCACGCCTAATTGAAGTTTTTGGTGACCTAAGGGCAGGCGCGCATTTTGGTCAAAGATTGAGCCTGGCCATCCAGTGAGGAAATGCCGGCAGCCTTTTAGGCACCCTGCCAGCTGACCACAGCGATTTGGCATCCATATTTTATTTAATTTGATGCATTCATTTTATTTTTAATTTATTAAGTTTTTAGTACTTTGTTGAATATATCTAGAGTATAGAAATTGTATTTAGGGTATAGAAGTACGCCAATACTAATAATTATAACAGCGAACATCTGCGAGGCAGCCCCGACGTGTGGTCGATAGTTTAATTGCACTTTCTGCAATCAACGACAGGTGCTCCAGACGCAGCAAACTTACTCAATTTTCAAAGATCTTAGACGTCAGTAGTTGCTACAACGATTGGGCCCGAGAGCTTGGTCTTAAGGGGAATTTTCATAATCATTGTTAAAAATAAATTACTTATTTAAATTATCACGGCGATATAGTATAATCATCATCATTTTCAGCCCACATCAGCCCACTGCTGGGCATAGGCCTCCCTTTTTTTACGCTATTCTCTACGGTCCTGCCCTAGTCTCATCCACTGTTTTCCACTCAGCCGAACAATGTCATCTGACCAGCGGGCTGGTGGTTTACCGACTGGTCTTCTCCCCGCTCTCGGCCACCACTCCGTCACTGTTTTGGTTCAACGACTGTATCTTCTTCTGGCCAAGTATCTCACCCATTCCCACTTCAATATATAATATAACTAGCTTTCGCCCGCGGCTCCGCCCGCGTCAATGTCGATCCCTCGGGAATAGTATTTTTTCCCGGGATTAAAGGTAGCCTATGTCCTTCTCCGTACTCCAAAGAACTTGTATGCAAAATTTCATCATAATTGGTTCAGTAGTTACGGCGTGAAAGCGTAACAAATAAACAAACAAACTCACTTTCGCATTTATAATATTAGTTAGGATTAGGATATAGTAGTATTATTTAAAGATGTTATTTAGTTTCTGATGTGATAACGTCTTATAATTCAATGAACGCCGGCTGCACGCACGAAACATGTCACGTTCCGTATGCAAGAGAGAGCGCGGAACAAGCGATAGAGAGGCACGACTGGCCTTTCATTCGGCTTGTGACGTATCTATCTCTCTTACACCGTTATCAAGTAAAATTATCGTCCGTAAACCGACTTTACAGACAACCATTTTTATATTTATCTATACTATAATATACTATAATCTATACTAATATTATAAAGCTGAAGAGTTTGTTTGTTTGAACGCGCTAATCTCAGGAACTACTGGTTCAAATTGGAAAATTATTTTTGTGTTGGATAGTCCATTTAGCAAAGCATCATTAAAAAATGTTTTGAAAACGGGGGAAAATTATTCATTAATCGTAATAACAGAAATTGCCGCGGACGAAGTCGCGGGCAAAAGCTAGTGCTTATATATACTTGATTAAATAAGTTTATAAAATATAATTTTAAAATGGGAGGGTTAGCTGTCTAACTTTAGTAATCGTTTTTTACCAAAAGTGGTAGTTTTTGACTAAACGGAACGCTTAGTAAAGCTTTACGTTCTTATTTTAAACTGTAAATTAGCAGTTCATTCATCATCATCATGATGAGCAGTTCATTAAACAGTTTAAAGGGTTAGAAAGGGCAAAAAAAAATGCATGAAAAAAAAAAAAAACTGTTATTCTTTAGCACTGGACATCGAAAAACAAATAAAAAAATCAAAACCCCTTAAATAGGTATTAGTTTAAATCTGTAATTTTATGTTTTTCTTGTATTTACACATACAAACATCCGTATAACGACTGAACTTAGGGTCATAAGACTTCAAGGGCAAGTTTAGCGTTATGGTAGGCGTGGAGGTGGAAAAGGGTATCAAAATGCTTTTTTTAATAACCATTACTCATTTTTTCTTTGATATTTATGAGCTAAGCTCTGGATGATGTCTTTGTAGTAGAAAAAGTGGGGGTTTAGGGTGCATGAAAGGGGCCTCCCCGTGTGATGTTCGAATTCCTCATTTACGTCCGGCGCACCCTGGGCAACAATCTGCGAGGACAGTCTAGTCGGTAACGCAGATTGGCTGATCCTTTCGACACGAAATTTCGATTCTAAAAGAAAAAGTAGAAAGAGCACAATTATTGTTTTAGCAAAGACAAGAGTGATTCACCATCGCTTTATTGTATTGCTTATCAAAAACTCTATGTTGACTCTTACAGAGGTTCATTCGGGGCTTCAACTCTGAATTATACTAGATTTAGTCGTAATGGTCACTTTGCCTTAGAATCTAGAAGGTCACGTTTGCACTATGAGATCAATTTTGTACACGTGCTCAAGTTGCAGACGATTCCTGCATTGCTATCTCGGGAGACTACAATCCTGATATAACGACTATAAGCGGTAACAATTTTCTATCAGGCCGAACGTGCACAGATATACTTACTCAGTTTTTAAAACTTTAGCATTTAAAAAAAAATATTTGTTAAATAATATTAAATACATACATAGCATCACGTCCATTTCCCTCGCGGGGTAGTCAGGGCCTATAGGTCTATAAGACCTTATGGCATGTTTGAGGGCGTGCAGGAGGAAAAGGAAATCAAAATAGTGATGAGTTGCTAGCCGCATCGCCTATTGACATGATTTCCGCACATTCCCTCGATCGGCTTACGATAAGCGCGGGAAGAGAAGCAGCTGGTACGTTTTTCCTTTTCTCCCAGACCAGCATGGAAGAAAATAATACTAAGAAGTAAATTACATTGCTACTACTATTACTAGCTTGCACCCGCGGCTCCGCCCACGTCAATGTTGATCTCTCGGGAACAGTACAATATTCCCAGAATAAAATTAACACTAAGTCTTTCTTCGTACCCCAGATAACGGGTATGCAAAATTTTGTGACGATCAGATTCAATAGATAGTAAAGACGTAGCCAACAAACTCACTTTCGCATTTATAATATTAGTTAGGAATAAGGATTGTACACCCTGCCGGGAGCTGGGAATAAAATGCTGTGATGCTATGCTGCATCATTTACTCAGGGACCAACATACACTACAGGAGGAAAAATAGCATGTTGTGTCAAATAAGAAAAATAATAACAAACTTCGTTTTGCGGGAAAAATGGGAAAAGCTATTTTTGAAAAATTTAAAGCAGCTGAAAGAAGAATTCCCATCTTTATTTCGAATATCCACAAAGATACGAGTGAGAGTGATATAATTGATTACATAAGAACCAAAACAGACGTTACTGTATCGCTAGAGAAAATAAACGTGAGAAAACAAAAATATCATAAAGCATACAAGTTTTTCGTACCGTGTTCTAAGGAACAGTTATTCTTAGATGAAGATCTATGGCCAGAAGGTATCATTTACAGGCGCTTCGTGCACTTTAGGGCTAAAAATACAAAGCCTTCTGAAACGGCAATCGATGACATCAGTTAATGGATATAAGGTCTCTCAAGATGGCAAGCTTTAATTGTAAAAACGTTAAACGTTCAATAGAAGATGTAAGGGAATTATGTAAGGAATGTGCTATTGTAGCGTTACAGGAAACATGGTTGATACCCGATGATTTGCCACTTTTAAGTACAATAGACAAAGACTTCAGTAGCACAGGAACATCAGCAGTGGACACCTCATCAGCAATCCTACGAGGGAGGCCCTATGGTGGCGTCGCTCTCCTGTGGAAAAGTGCGTTGTTTAGTGATGTGAGTGTGGTTCAGTGTAATAACCCTCGTGTATGTGCCCTTAATATGGTAGCAGGTGATCGACCAATTCTAGTTGCTAGTATTTATGTGCCAACTGACTGTGACGTGAACATGGCGGAATTCACAGACTGCCTTGGAACTGTAAGTGCTATTGTTGAGGATTGCAATATAGAATCTGTATACCTACGAGGAGACTAAAATGCACATCCTCATGAACCTTTCTTTAACGAACTTATAGATTTTTGTAGTGAGCAATCCTTAGTTTGTGTGGACATAAATAAGTTAGGTGTGGAATCTAACACTTACACATATGTGAGTGATATAAATGGCTCTAGGCGCTGGTTGGATCACTGTGTTGTTAGCCAATCAACAGAAAACTCAGTGGTAAATGTGCATGTGAAATATAATACATGGTGGTCTGACCATTTTCCCCTTTTAGTAGAGTGTAACTTACATCTTTTGCCACAAAAGGCAATGATCACAGTGGATTATGTCAACAATGTGTTGTGGGGAGATAGGAAAAATGAACAAATTGAATTATATAATGAAGTTTGTAACAAAAAGCTAAGCTGTATTGACTTCCCAGCAGACTTGAGAGAGTGTGCTGATAATTATTGTAGTGATCATAGTCATAGGGAAGTACTGATCTCTTTATATAAAGACATTGTATCTGGTTTAAGTGATGCCGCAAGGGCAGGTACAGTTACTAAAAGAAAAAGAAAACATAAACCTAAATGTAAAGTTGGGTGGAATAAACATGTAAAAGATGCTCATATTGCAGCGATACAAAAATTCTTATTGTGGGTGTCGCATGGTAAACCTACCTATGGTTGCTTATATGACGAAATGTATGAAAGTCGAAAAATATATAAGTCCAAGCTGAAGTGGTGTCAAGATCATCAACATCAAATACAGATGGATATATTAGCTTCATTGCATACCAAAAAAGATTTTAGTACTTTCTGGAAGGCAACGAAAAAACATAATGTCTGTCCAGCATTACCTGTTAGTGTGAATGGGCTTTCTGACAAGGGTGATATTGCCAATCTATTTCGTGACCATTTTTATGTTAAATCACCTCTTGGGCCATCGCAGTGGGTGAGCAATTCAGAGCTACCGAGTGGTCAGGTAGGCACAAGATTTACCTCAAAAGAAGTGAGGGATGCAATTCAGTCAATTTCAAGAGGAAAGTCTCCTGGCCTAGACGGGCTTAGTGTTGAGCACTTATTGCATGCTGGCCCACATATTTCTAGAGTGTTGGCAATGTTTTATAACTTGTGTATAAGCCACGCCTTCATGCCTGATGATTTAATGAAAACTGTAGTAGTACCTATCATTAAAAACAAAACAGGAGACTTAGGTGATAAAAATAATTACAGGCCCATCTCTTTGGCTACAATTGTTGCTAAAGTGTTTGATAGTATGCTTAATACACAGTTAAATAAATATATAACTCCTCATGACAATCAATTTGGTTTTCGGCCTGGTTTGTCGACAGAAAATGCTATACTGTGTCTTAAGCATACTATCCGATACTACCTACATAGAAATACGCCTGTCTATGCTGCTTTTCTTGACTTATCCAAGGCATTTGACCTTGTGTCCTATAATGTCTTATGGAAAAAGCTAGAGTCACTAAATATACCTAAAGATGTTATAAATATCCTAAAATACTGGTATAGAGGACAGTTAAATAGTGTTAAGTGGGCAGGTGCTATGTCTGAATCGTACAGGTTGGAGTGTGGAGTGACGCAGGGTGGACTTACCTCTCCTACACTATTAAACCTGTATATTAATGACCTTATTGTCAAGCTTAGTAGTATGCGTATAGGATGTCATGTGAATGGCATAAATATTAATAATATTAGCTATGCTGTGGTCTAAAGACGTTACTCCAAGTGTGTGAAAAATATGCAATAGAGCATGGATTGGTGTATAATGTCACTAAAAGTCAGTCTGTGGTCTTTGGTCTTAATACTAAAAATGGATGGGAGATACCACCAATTAAATTATGTGGTCAACCGATAAGTGTTGTGGAGCGTTTTAAGTACTTGGGCCATTGGATCACACAAGATATGAAAGATGACATTGACATTGAGAGGGAACGGAGGGCCCTGTGTGTAAGAGCAAATATGATTGCCCGTCGATTTTCAAAGTGCTCATTAGAAACAAAATGTACTTTATTTAGAGCATACTGCTCTTCATTTTACACATGTACTCTGTGGGCGAAATACACTAAAAAAGCATACAGGACCCTTCGAATCCAGTATAATAATGCTTTTAGGATGTTGATGGGGCTGCCAAGATTCTGCAGTGCTTCTGGCATGTTTGCGGAAATAGGAATAGATTGTTTCCATACTATTATGCGCAAGCGTGCCACCTCCATGGTAGCCAGGGTAAGTGGCAGTGCCAACAGCATCCTAAGATTAATAAGTACAAGATTGGACTGTCCTTACATGTCTCACTGCCGGAGCTTGCATGCACCGTGCAGAGTTTTTATATACTAACATTAGTTCTTAAGATAATTTACTAACAATATATGAGTCTGTGTAACTTGAAATAAAAATATTATTATTATTATTATTACTGTTCAGAAAATAGTTAAGAAGTAAGAAAATAAGTTCTTGCTATTAAGCGGGTGTCGCGCGAACGATAAACGACGCTACTGCGCAAGCCATTAGGCTGCGCATAACCATTAGGAAAAAAGATGAAAAGTCTTAATATTTTCATATTTATATTTTTAGAAAACAAATGAGATGTAGGTAAATATAAATATTGTCATGTGAGAATTATTAATTTAGGCGCAAAAATTACAAAGCTTTCGAGGAAAACTGTTTCAAACAAGGGGGCGATCTTGTTCAAGGATCGACCTAAATTATACGAATATTTTTGAAGTATTTAATTAATTCAGCGCATAGTACTAGTGATTTGAAAACACGTAAATTTTCACAATTGCGTGCAGTACCGTCTTAAAACAGTAGAGACGTGGGTCTCAGTCAAAGATTGTCAGAGAAGAGGCTCTCTTTTGTGTTGCTGTCTCGCTTTACCTCAAGGATAAACGCTTAAATCAAGGACGATATTTTTATGTTATAATCACATATTATTTATTATATTACGGGGTAGACCCAATATCATAAGAACCAAAGACTACGTTCTCAAGTTGCTTGCAAGAATCGTGTATTCTTGCAAGCTGTCGAGAGACTTGAATACTGATATTACGGTCATAAGCGGTTACCGTTTAATATCGAACGTGTTCATATTAACTTGCAAAGTTTTATTCAATCTTAACTATTTTATTAACTCATTAATCGCAAGAAATGATTGATTATCAATTGTTATGTTTCCCGATTGGCGCGTTTGGTAGTTGATCGGTTAAGGGTATATAATAGTCAAGTCATCATCGGACGTACGACGCAATATCACCAGTACAGTGGAGAAATACAATCAGAAGCACGATAAACGTCATTCACTTGATGGGCTAATTCTTCCACTCTCATGACTCAAGAGTCGCAATAGTTTCTTGAAGCAATATAATACAATCGTGCAACAAGATTCTAAGGCCAGAGTGGAACAATAAAACAAATATCCACCTTCATCAAACCAGGTACCGTCTGCTGAGAAATAACATGGCTATCTGCTTGCTCTAGCCAGCCGGGAAGGAGTTCTTAGCGGGAATTTCGTCCGACTGCACGGTTTTTGTTTTGGAATGTTTTGCAAATTGCTTCTAGTGGACTTTATAACGTGAAATCGGTGTTATAATTGCCCATGTTTATGAACAATGTGTGGAATAACTAAAATAAAGTGTCATGGTGCGGCTGTAGTGAGATTTACATAGCGGGCTGGTGGTTGATCGCTTTACTGCGTCGTCTATGATCAAACCAGTGGATTCGTGGGAATTGTCGCCAGGGGCTCCGTTGAATCAACGAAATGAATTACACCATCATTTCGTTAATAATACGTAGAAAAATATGAAGGGCTAAAAGGCATAGAAAGCGAAATCCCGTAAAACAAATATGAAAAAAATAGCCAGCCAGGATGTTCTTGAATTGACTGCGGGCCGGTGTTGGCAAATGCAAAGAAAATGAAGTCAGATGGGGTTTCTCCAACATTAGTGAGTGTGACTGTGGTGCTTTCCAAAATGGGTCACGGTTTAGTGTGACCAGAAAGCCCAACTTCATGCTCACAACAAGATCTTAATGGTGCAAACGAACAGGTTATCACAATAGCAAGGTACTGGTCGAAAATAAACATATACACGGTGAAATTTTGATCGTTCTGGACCCTTAAAGGGATGATTCAGCCCGTTGATATAAACAACTTTTCCTATGGGACCAATGCTGGGAGCTCAAAAATGTTTTTGACGTTCCATACAAATTGCCCGGGCGCCCAAAATTTTTTGTATGGAACTGCCCACTTTTTTTTGAGTTCTTAGCATTGGTCCCATATGAAACGTTGTTCATATGGATGGGCTATATCATCCCTTTAAGCGTCCAGAACAATCAAAATTTCACCGTGTATAATATGTATGTATAGTCATTTTACGACTCTATAGAAAAAGAATAAGAGAATATAAATTCATAAAGAGTTATATGTCCTTCTCGAAACAAAAAATCATATCGAAACAAATAAAACATTGTAGGGTTCTATGGGACTGGTGCCATTGCAATATACATAGAAATTTATTTTTGTATTTTTACTAGACTAGACCATAATGGCTGCCTTACATTAAAATAGAGTCTAAATGGTCACGTATGCACTTCGAGAACAATTTCCCACTCGTACTCAAGTTGCAGACGATTCCTGCATCGCTGACCCGGGAGACTACAATCCTGATATTACGTCATAAACGATAACCGTTTTCCATCAGGTGGAACGTGTACCGTTTACTTATAAAGTTTTAAACTCGTAAGCCGAAAAGGTTCATGACTTAACAAAATGAAGAACTCTTATTAAATTATGAAATAAGATGTAGTCATCATCATTTCGTGTAGGTGTCACGGTCAATCGACCATGCACACCCTGGTGTCAGAGTTCTTCGGAACCGCCTCTCGGCCTCTGACGTGATTCCTTTAACGACTACCAGATGGCAGCCGGGACCACCGGCTTAACGTGCCTTCCGAAGCACGGAATCATCTTTATTATCAGACAATCAGGTGATTCAAGCCTGCAATGTCCTAACCAAACTGGAAACAACTAAACAAAGTATGCTTCCGGTGGGAATCGAACCCAACACCCCCGGGTCAACAGGCAAACGCTTTAACCACTGGACCATGAAGGCTGTTATATAATAAGATGTAGTGAAAAATTCAACGTGGGCAGGGTATGAACCAGCTACTAAAATATGTAGCTAGCTGCATATTTGGGGTGGATTACGACATGGATGCGATGCTACACATGGGTCGTCTGTACTCGTCGAGTAGGTGTCACGGTCAATCGACCATGCACACCCTGGTGTCAGAGTTCTTCGGAACCGCCTCTCGGCCTCTAACGTGATTCCTTTAACGACTACCAGATGGCAGCAGGGACCACCGTCTGTACTCAGACGCCGGTGTGATGGGATGATTTGACCCTCGAAACGTTTAACGTAGAACGTACCAGCTGCTTCTGTTCCCGCGCAGGCCGTAGAAACCGGCCGGGCGCAAACCTAAGGATATATGTAAATAGGCGGTGCGGCTAGCAACCTATCACTATTTTGATTCCGTATGCCATCTTTACGCTCAACATGCTAAACCTGGCCTTTCGGTCTTATGGCCTTAGGCTTTGTCTACCCCGTAAGGAAAAAAGACGTGATACTATGTATGTATGTTATTTAGTCATTCCTGGTCGGCGTTGATCTGGCCAGGTTTGATGAGAGGCTGCTGGTGATGATCCTGCGACAACGAGAAAACAGCGGATGAATTGGCTTGCCGAACACAAAATATAACAATTCCTACAACACGATTCATGAGTTCAAGACGATATTGTAACAACGAATATTTGAAAATCACTAAGAGGTCTATGTACGATCTACGCTATACCAATTGAGCTATCGCGCTTCAAGCCTGAAAATCTCAACCACATCCAATTTACCTTATACGCAGTAAGGCTGCGTCTCTAACACAACTACCCCATTATTACATGTGAGGTTATATTTCACTCATTTTACAATGAAGTTTAGCCGTGTGGTATCCGGCAGAGTAGAATAGGACCACTCCAAGTCTTCCCGTGGATGTCGTAGAAGGCGACTTAGGAAATACAAGCTAAACAAAGCTTATAAACATCTAAGACACCTCTCCAACCCGTCTGGCCAGCGTGGAGAGTGTAGGCCAAGTCCTCTGGCTGCTCTGGCCAAGTATGGCTCCGGTAGTACAGAGAGGGTCATGCTCCTGTAGTGGAGACTAAAAAGGACCTGATGATGATGATGATGATGACAATGAAGTTGAAATCAACTTATATGTTCCTACATATAAGTTGATTTCAATATATGTAGGAACTTATATACATATGGCCTCCCGGACATACAATATTTTTTTGGATTTTATTCTAATATTATCTAATTAAGAAATAAGCTGCGGTGAAAAAAAAACCACGTGCGCAGCATTTGAACCTTCGACTTTAGGTCTATACATTAGTATATGTATATCAGAATAGCACTGGCAATAAATCCATAAAAATGAACAAGCACCTACTTATTTTTGACCAATTGAGTGATATCGGACTATCGACAATGTAGTAAAACAAAGTCAGCCATTAATTTCATGCTGTGGTTTATTTAATTTTGCAGATTGTTACTCCTATGGGCGAGTAGAGATATTGTTTGGTTGTAGAAAAGCCTGTTAATCTTTCTCTTCATCATCATCATCATTACAGCCACTATAAGTCCACTGCTGCACAAAGACCTCTCCCAAGGATTCTTCGTTCCATGGGAGGATATTGCTATACTCACCACGCTTGGCAGGTTGGCGAGCGCAGTTTCTTTTGCTTCTTATGCTTTCGACGCTGATGCCCATCAACTTCGGGAAGGATAGGAATTTGTTTGATTTGGGGAGGGGGTAATAGGTATTGGGATATTACTCACTTGGATGAATGAGGGAAAACAAGTAGCAGCTCGTGAGGTCAGGCATGCGTCCCCGATGAAATACCAGCAACTACCGGACAGGCAGCTGAGGATGACATCCCTGACATTTATCTTGTCTCTTGTTAGTATTTCAAAAAAATATGAAAATGATTGAAACTAAAAGATCCATATGAATGCATCATATTTACATTATTCTTACGTAAGTTCCAACTTTCTCACTGAATTTTGTATTAAGGCGCTGTATCCCTTAACCGTTTGTAGCGGTTGAAAGTGGCGATACCTGTTGGCCTGTTCTTAGTCTCATTTCAAACCCGTGTCTGCCATTTACGTGTTAATTTTCACTTTTAATTTAATAATTCAATAATATAACCAAATATTGTATTTTATTTGGGTTTCCATCTGGCTCATTAAGTTATACTTTTTATAGACGTAAAAAAGTTGGTAGTTGTCGCTGAAAATATCAAGAAATTTGCGACGAAACTTTTTCTGGATATAGCTTTTATGCTATTTTATTTTGCTAGGTTTTAAATATTTTTTTGAAAATATTTTGATGTAACCATTTATTTTGATCTTTGAACTGAACTTCATATTTTTTTTATGCTCGTATTCCATGAAGAACTAGGCTAACTGCGCGACGAAAAAATAGTTGTTTTACGGTATTCTTCTGATGCACAGTGCCTTAAAATTGCAGAAAAATTTCTCCCTACATATGCGTCGCGCCACAGAAGGAAGCTATAGTTAATAAAAATATGGGAAGATACTTTTTCTCGCGACATTTGCGACTAACGGCTGAGACGTGCCGCCCCCGAATATATGTTACACAAACATGAAATACATATAAACCTTGCGTAGGTACTTTTGCTAAGTACATTATTATAGTCATGTTTTTAAAATTATGCTGGTGTGTCGAAAAGCCTTTAGAATTTCATTTATTTTGGCACGAACAGTCATATCAAAAAACAATTAAAAAAAAAATACAGTTTTACTTTTTTACTTAAATATACAAAATAGTGCCGAAAATGAGTATGTAAAGTAAATTTATACAGGTACGCTATAATTGAGTTGACCAACGTTATAACAGCCTTAATGTATCTCTATATAAATAAAAATCAATTATAAAAATTGATGTCACTTATGGGGGTGTCATGATTTTTTAAAATAATTAAATATATTTTTATTTTCTGGCAACACCTGTAATATTTTTTCTTTAAAAACGAATTAATTTTGATATTTTATTTTCTGGCAACACCGGTATCGTGGCCTCTACCATCTCTCATTGGAGAGTGGGGGTGATGACATAGCAAAGTAAGGAGCACAAGCTCATTCGTTACTCAGCAATTGCAAGCGTCGGTCGCATTATCTAAAGTATAGAAAAGTGAACCTAAATTATATATTTTTGATATTGATTTAAGTTCTGTGTACAATTGAATTGTGAATAATAACTAAGTGTACTTCAATTATTAAAGTTATTATCGTATATATTGGCGTTTTATATTATTTCAGAAGTGGAAACAACTCACTAAGGTATGTTAAAATATTACATTTTCTATGGTGGTTTAAAAAAATCTTCCTTTTAAAGTTTGTCTTACTTAATACATACAATGAAGTAGTGCTTCAATAATTATACATATTTTACAAAAACTTTAACAATTACAATGAAGTATAGCATACGATCAGGTTTTAGGTATCAATAGTTTTATAATCTATCAAAGCTGATTATGTGAATTAGTTGAAGCATTTGGCCGGGGTACTCCCCGGTAATGCTGTCGACGGGCCGCATAATTATGCATAGTTGTTGTCATTGAATGTATGATCGGGTTAACCCTCCGATTGCATTCCACGTAGATGTTATTTAAATTTTTATGAAATTATAGCTCACTATTGTTTTAAATACGTAACGGTAGGACAGATTTGAAAGGAAGACTTTTACAGTTGTAATGAAATTATCTAATGCTAGGTTAAGTGTGCCTATATAAATGTAGTGCAGGTTAAGTGCGCCTGTTGAAATTAAGTACAGATTAAGTGCGTCTGTTTAAATGCAGTGCAGGTTAAGTGCGCCTGTTGAAATAAAGTGCAGATTAAGTGAGTCTGTTTAAATGCAGTGCAGATTAAGTGTGTCTGTTTAAATGCAGTGCAGGTTAAGTATGTCAGTTTAAATGCAGTGCAGATTAAGTGCACCTGTTCAAATGCAGTGAAGGTTAAGTATGCCTGGTAAAATAAATTGATGATAAAACAGTTAAGGCTATGTTTTCATAGTGGGATAGTTTATAAGCTGTTTAGCTGCCTAGTAAATATTCTAAAATAAAAGTTAGTTTTGAAAATATCTTATTTTTATTTTTACGTGGCAATTTTATTCCTTTTTCTTTCACAAAGCAAACTCGAATATTGTTTATTTTTGAAACTACACACATTAACATTATTATTTAGCTCTTGAAGAACTTTAATCAAATTAAATGAAATGAATTAAATGAGATGAATTGTAATTGGATTTCGTTTGTTCATTCTTCTTTCAATTTCAGAAAATATTAAGATCATGAGACCTATGAGAAATGGCACTACTTCACCTGGCACTTCACCTGGTACGCCACCTAGAAAGAAACGAAGCAAAAGGAAATCCCGACGTCGCAGTTCAACCTCTTCAACTTCTAGTGACGAAGAGCCACCTAGAAAAACACGCAAAACTGCAAGTCGTCTTAGTGCAAAGGAGGTATTGGATCTGCTGTTAACCTTAAAGGGAGAAACAAGTAAGGACACAAGATTAAGTAATAATAATTAAAATAATGTTGTTCCCGAATTCGATCCTGCGAAAGGTACTCAAACCATTGAGAGTTGGTTGCGTAAGGTCAATGAATGCTCAACCATTTATGGTTGGAATGAAAAACAGATAATCCATTTTTCATTGCAAAAACTCACTGGTCTCGCAAAGAAATGGTTTGAAGCCCTTCCGACAGTTGTTTATTCCTGGGAGGAGTGGCAGACAAAACTAAGGAAAGCTTTCCCAAGTGGTGAAAATTATGGCCGTCTTTTAGAAGAAATGCTTGGCCGCACCTCCCGCAACGATGAAAATTTACGCGAATACTTTTATGAAAAATTAACACTACTGACTAGATGTGAGATCGAAGGCAAGAAGGCAGTAGAGTGTATCGTGTATGGTATTAGCGATAGGTCTATAAGAAATGGTGCTCAAGCGCTAAATTGTTCAGAGCCGGAGGACCTGTTAAATTTTCTATGTTCACAAAAACCACAACAGTCTTTTACAAGTCATTACAAATCTCGGGATCGCGTACATAAATCTAATTTAACCGATGGTCCCGGATCCAGTTCAAGCTCTAACAGTTCAGTACTTTGTTATAATTGCCGTAGTAGAGGGCACCCGTTTTATAGATGTCCGAAACCTTTGGTCAGGTGTAAGAAATGTAATAGGGTCGGACATGATAACGATTCTTGTAAACTAGAACCAATACGCGCTGCTTCATCTTATAATGTCAATCGTTCTGATAATTCTTTGGAAAAGAAGACTCTAAAGATAGACTCTTCCAGCGATGGTAACAACAAATTCCATAAAGTTGTCATGGTTAACGGAAATCAATTTTCGGCATTTATTGATTTTGGCAGCGAATGTACGCTTCTCCGGAAAAAAGAAGCGGAGCTGCTTGGTCTTGAAAAATGCTTTGACAATGTGCCCATTATCAAGGGATTTGGAGAATCATCTGTGGTACCAATTTATAAGTCTTATGTAAACATTAAAGTTGATGAGGTTGAGTCTAAAGTTGATATACTAGTTGTTGATAATAGATTTATGCAGAGTGCATTAATTCTTGGTCAAAACTTTACAGAATTACCTTTTGTTACCGTTTTAAAGGATAATAAACGATTGACGTTTTTTAAGAGTCCGAATGATGATATTTTCGATGACAGATGCCGTAAATTGAAACTATTCGTATCCGAACCTACTATTGTATCTGATACTACCGTGGTACCTGTAAATGCACAATCTAATTTTACTGGTGATATTATTGTAGACGGTTACACGGCTACCGACCCAGGGAATGAGTATAGCGTACTCCAAGGTGCTTATCACTTGTCTGAAGGCAAGGGTCAAGTTGTGATATGTAATCTAGCACCCGCTATGGTTAAATTTGATAAGGGCCTATTGATAGCACGATCTATGCCCTTTGTGGAAAATAAGACTTGTCACGTAAATAAAATAGCAGAGGGAGTCACTCAGTTGAAATCTCTCAACAAAGACGACATCACAGTAGGACCTGGCTTAGATAATTCTCAATTAAATCGCCTCTATTCACTTCTACAAAACTATCGTGATTGTTTTGCAACAAATCTAGGTGAGGTGGGTTGTGCAGTCGATATGGAGATGAAAATTGAATTATTAGACAATAAACCGATTGTTTATCGGCCGTACCGTCTGTCACACTTGGAACGCGAGCAAGTTCGGGAGGCTATTGATGAATTGTTACGCCACGATATAATTCAAGAGTCCAGCTCTGATTATGCCAGTCCTATTTTGATGGTCAAAAAGAAAACTGGAGAACGAAGGCTTTGTGTTGATTTTAGGGCCCTTAACAACAAAACCATTAAAGATCTTTTTCCACTCCCTGTTATCGATGACCAAGTATCTAACCTTAGCGGGAATAGCCTTTTTACAACTCTCGACTTAGCTTCTGGATACTACCAGGTACCTATGGCTGTAGATTGTAGACACCTTACCGGCTTCGTGACACCTGACGGCCATTTTGAGTTCAAGCGCATGCCTTTCGGTCTAGCAAACGCGCCGGCCGTGTTCCAACGCATGATTAATAAAATTTTAGGCAACAGACGCTTTGAATACGCTCTAGCATATTTAGATGACGTGCTTATACCATCGAAAGATGTTGAACAGATGTTTGAACGACTGGAAGATATTCTGAAATTATTTAGGCAAAACGGATTGACTTTAAAACTGTCTAAATGTCGTTTTTTCGATACTAGCGTTAATTAATTAGGATACGAGGTCTCCTCACAGGGAGTTCAGCCTGGAGAAGCGAAGATTATGGCAGTCAAAGAGTTTCCAAGGCCCAACAATATCCATGAAATACGTCAGTTTCTTGGACTGACAGGATATTTCCGGAAATTTGTAAGGGGGTATGGGGAGATTGCACAACCTCTTACGTCTTTGCTTAAAAAGGATGCTAAATGGCAGTGGTCCGAGAAACAAGACTCTTCATTTATTACATTAAAAGAACAGCTTATTAATCGTCCCGTGTTGGCGTTATATGATCCCAAATTAGAAACGGAAGTCCACACCGATGCCAGTTCCTTGGGCATCGGTGGTATTCTCATGCAATGGCAAAGAGACACTCGTGTTCTAAAACCAGTAGCATTCTTTAGCCGTCAGACTACACCTGAAGAGAAACACCTCCATTCTTACGAGTTGGAAACATTAGCGGTCGTATGTAGTTTAAAGAAATTTAGGGTGTATCTTTTAGGGATTCACTTTAAGGTATACACAGACTGTGCAGCACTTAGAACTACCTTAACCAAGCGGGATCTGATTCCGCGGATAGCAAGGTGGTGGCTCCAAATAAGCGAATTCACATTTGACATTGAATATAGAGCAGGATTAAACATGCGTCACGTCGACGCTTTGAGTCGGAACACCACGCTGTCTGCGGATTCAGATGAAAATCTCTTGGTTAACGTGTACTCTATAGAAAAGGAAAATTGGTTGCTAACACTGCAACTGGCAGATCCTGATATTGCTAGAATTCTTAAGATCCTTAAACCAGAGGATGACGAAGAATGTAAGGACATCCGTAAGAATTACACTGTGAAAAATCATACAGTGTATAGGAAAGTGGGTGACGAGTTTAGACTAGTTGTACCGCGGTGCGCAAGGTGGCAAATCTGCCGCGCCAACCATGACGATATCGGTCATCCAGGTTATGCCAAAACACTCGAGAAAATAAAGTCACAGTATTGGTTTTCAAAACAAAGGAAATTTATAAAAAAATATGTTGCCGCGTGCATTGAATGTGCTTATAACAAAGATACTGCGGCTAAACAGAAGTCTGGTTATCTCCATCCCATAGAAAAGGTAAATGTTCCTTTTCACACGGTTCACATGGACCATCTCGGGCCATTTGTCAGGAGTAAGAATGGTAATACCTACATTCTTACTGTCGTCGATGCTTTCACTAAATATGTATTTGTAAAGGCTGTGCGAGATCTGAAAACAAAAACCACTACAAAAACTCTAGATAGAATATTTTACGATTTCGGAATACCTGCCAGAATAATATCAGATCGTGGTACTTCATTTACTTCAAAAGCATTCAAGTCTTATTGCGACGGTCATGGAATTAAACATATCCTCAACGCTGTAGCTTGTCCCAGGGCTAATGGACAAGCCGAAAGATACAACCAAACAATATTGAATGCATTAGCATCACAGAATTCATCTGGCAATGAACGTGACTGGGATACATGTTTAAGGAAAGTCCAATGGGGTATCAACAATACCATCCAAGCTTCCACACAAAAAACTGCAAGCGAAGCTTTATTTGGCGTAAGATTTCGTGACGAATTGACTAATAAATTAGACGTTTTAGATAATTCGAGTAATGAAGACGTGAACACAATCAGGCAAAATATTAAAAATAATATTGACAGTAGTCAAGCCTTAATGAAAGCTAAATATGACCAGAATAGGGCTCCCGCGGCAAAGTATAAAGTAGGAGATCTGGTGAAAATTATGAGAAATAATTTTGATAATAGCGGTAAAAGTACAAAACTCATGTCAAAATTTGTTGGTCCCTACAAAATAACAGATGTATTAGGTAATGATAGATATAAAATTACAGATGTCCCGGGCTTTAACAAAATTTGCAAACCATATTCTACTAAAATTGCGTCAGACAGAATGAGACCTTGGATCCATATAAAGGCTTTAGAAGTACACACTACTGATTCTGGTAGTGAATCTAGTAGTGATAATAATGACTCGACATAGAAATTATTACTTAATTTATTATATTCTCACTTACCTCACTTAAGTCTCTCTTGTCTTCGTTCTTTTGTATGTATTCGAAATTGTGCATGTATTGAAACCTTTACTTTATTTTATATTATTTATTCTCAAACATTTTGTCCTGTAATATAGGAAAATAGTTAAAAATAAAAAAAATAAATGCCGAATCAGGCCGAATGTCATGATTAGTATATTAATAATGCATTAATAGACAACAAATGGTTTTGTAAAATATGCACTAAAAGTATGCAATTTAAGTTACTATATGTGGCACTAGTAATTTGCCACAAAATATTAACATGTAAAAGTTCTCTTTTTATTATTATTTTATTTTATATAATTATCATTTAACTTAAGATTAGATTTAACTATTTTGTAATATTTAATAACGTGCGCCAGGAGGCCGCACGATGCCGGATGGCCGAATGTCATGATTTTTTAAAATAATTAAATATATTTTTATTTTCTGGCAACACCTGTAATATTTTTTCTTTAAAAACGAATTAATTTTGATATTTTATTTTCTGGCAACACCGGTATCGTGGCCTCTACCATCTCTCATTGGAGAGTGGGGGTGATGACATAGCAAAGTAAGGAGCACAAGCTCATTCGTTACTCAGCAATTGCAAGCGTCGGTCGCATTATCTAAAGTATAGAAAAGTGAACCTAAATTATATATTTTTGATATTGATTTAAGTTCTGTGTACAATTGAATTGTGAATAATAACTAAGTGTACTTCAATTATTAAAGTTATTATCGTATATATTGGCGTTTTATATTAGGGGAGACCTTTGCCCAACAGTGGGACAGTGTTTTGATACACACTCGCCCACCAACACGCTAAATGTGGCTTTAAGGTCTATCGCACGAAGCTCTGACTACGCCGTAACGTAAAGAGACGTGATTAGTAAAAGATAAACGAAGAGCGAAGGAAACGCGTTTCTTCTTTGTCGGTTAATTTTGTTCCGTTAACAAAACAAAATTAGTAGTCTGTAGCTTTTGCACATTAATTAATAATACAATTATTACTAAATTCGATCCTTTAAAATGCCTGCAAAGGTCTATTTTCTGAATAAATGTTTTGATTTTTGATTTGATATTTGCGAGCGAAATATAAAGAGAAAGAACTAGGTTTATGATGTTTTATTTGAGTATATCCTTACTAATATTATAAATGCGAAAGTGAGTTTGTTTATTTGTTTGTTTGTTACGCTTTCACGCCGCAACTACTGAACCGATCATCATAAAATTTTGCATACAAGTTCTCTGGAGTGCGGAGAAGGGCAAAGGCTTTTTATCCCGGGAAAAAGTACTTTCCCGAGGGATCGACATTGACGTGGGCGGAGCCGCGGGAGAAAGCTAGTAGTAAAATAAATTTATGTATAGGTGTATTTAGAAAAAATAGAGGTAGCGTTTTACTGATCTGAAAATCGGTATAACAGGTACGTTGCGATTTTTTCGAGAGAATCAACTTTGATAATTTTGCTAAATCTCTCTACATAATACTTTGATTTCTAGAGTAGGCAGAGTAGGATTATCGGATAATTTAGCAATTCTTTGGAGTTAGTTATGAGTATTTTCATCCTATGAACTTTTTCGAGCATTAAGACTACGTTCCCACAAATTATTTCTCTCTTCTCGAGTTTAGCTCGAACCCAATGAAAGCGAAAGCAATCGAAATTTCCCGATATATTTCATACACTCTCATTATTAGGAAAACCTACGTCGATACCATTTCTGTTTGGTCCACAAAGTGGCTCCATTTTAATTTTCCAGTTCGCTCGCTGCCGCAGACGGTCAAAGCGCGACTTTAGCTTTTTTCATATCGCGACTGAGCTGAAGGGCGTCCCTAGGGCGAGCCAAACAACTTTGTGCCGATCACTCTTAGCAATATGTTATGACCGGACTTCCGAACAAAATGCTTCTGAATAAAATTCTGCTGAAGAAATTGTGTATGTTTTGTCTTTGCAGATTCGTATTTTATTTTTATTCCATATTTTAACTATACGCCCTACATCACTCATATGGTGGCCTTTAGGACTTGTGTGCCAAGGCTGTGTCTACTCCGTAATGGATAAATAAGTCATCATCATCATTTCGTGTAAGTGTCACGGTCAATAGACCATGCACACCCTGGTGTCAGAGTTCTTCGGAACCGCCTCTCGGCCTCTGACGTGGTTCCTTTAACGACTACCAGATGGCAGCCGGGACCACCGGCTTAACGTGCCTTCCGAAGCTCGGAATCATCTTTATTATCGGACAATCAGGTGATTCAAGCCTGCAATGTCCTAACCAAACTGGAAACAACTAATCAAAGTATGCTTCCGGTGGGAATCGAACCCACGGCCCCCGGGTCAACAGGCAAACGCCTTAACCACTGGACCACGGTGGCTGTATAAGTAATAAGTATCAAAATATGTATGTTTTCAAATTTCAATATCAACACACGCGAAAGACGGTGTGCAACACCGTCTTTTGCGGCGTCCGCCACGCAATCGAATATCATACCCAATTGTATTTGAGATACGACTATGATTTGCGTGGCGTAAATGCGCGAAAAAACGCCTCATTCTTCGTAATTGACCCTATACTTGGCCATATGTTTGATTTGATTTTGACAGCACGCACCGCTTAACGCGCCGCTACCCGCGCCGCTTCTCCGTAAGCGACCGGCCTTATTGTTAATTGTATACCGTGGCGATTACCCCAAAACTGAAGATTATGCAAACTGTAAACTCAAGATATTTCCACAATCTAATTTTGGAACATTCTGTCCAGTCTGTCTGTCGACCTGTTTGACCTGCCTCTTGAGTGGAGTTTTCAATGCTCACAAGATTAGTGAAAATGTCTGTCCAGTCAAAACTATCTTAAATTATTCATATTCTAGACAGACTTCTGAATAAGCTAAGAGTTTATGAATTAAATAATTGTGTACTAAGGATTTTGAATAAATGTTGAATACTAGTTTCATAGACAAGTTTATAGACTAGTTTCATAGAACTGCCTCCGTAGTCCAGTGGTTAAGGCGTTTGCCTATATAGACCCAGGGTTCGTGGGTTCGATTTCCACGGGAAGCATACTTTGTTTAGTTGTTTCCAGTTTGGTTAGGACATTGCAGGCTTGAAACACCTGATTGTCTGATAATGAAGATGTTTCCGTGCTTCGGAAGGCACGTTAAGCCGATGGTCCCGGCTGCCATCTGGTAGTCGTTAAAGGAACCACGTCAGAAGCCGAGAAGCGGTTCCGAAGAACTCTGAGACCAGGTTGTGTCGATCGACCGTGGCACCTACTCGAAATGATGATAGACAAGTTAGACTATTAGGGTTCGATTTCTGGCGCGCAAATACTTGCACTTTATGTTTGCAGTTATTTGGGTGTGATAATGGAGATACCTAAGGAGGGTTGGCGTCAGGCTGCCATTTGACCGTAGAACGAGGACCGTACAGTGGGTAGCAACCGGGAAAATGCTCAAACGAGGAGGGGAATAGGCTAGTGTGCTAAAAATATATTATTAGTCCATCAGTTACATAATCAAAAAATATTGGATACGTAGTTTTTTTTTTAATTCCGTCACGAGGTTCCCACTGATAAATTTTGACGAGCTTTATCTTTATCACATATTGTATGCGTGTTCAATAGGTTACATTTTTAACTGGCTTCAAAAAAAAGAGGATACCATCAATTCGGTTGTAAGTTTGTTAAGTGTATTTTAAATGTTTGTTACCTCAGAAATATGGGTAATTTATGAACCGATTTAAAAAATCTTTTTTATATTTAAAAAACGGGTCACTCACGTGCTATAGAGATATATAGATAGATAAAAATCCCGGGCCCGTACTGCCTGTCCTCGGCGCTCAGCACGCAGAGCCGCGCGCTGCGCTCGAGCAGAGGGGATACTGGGTACGTCAAATCATCCACATCCCCCGCCCGCCCAGGCGGGGGATGTGGATGATTTGACGTCATGGCGGTACTCCTATTGGTCATCGTTTCGCCGTCTTCTGTGTCCGATGATGGCGCCTGTGTGTCATTATCATTATCATCATCAGGTCTTTTTAGTCTCCACTGCAGGAGCATGACCCTCTCTGTACTACCGGATATACCTTACTTGGCCAGAGCAGACAGAGGATTTGGCCTACACTCTCCTCGCTGGCCAGACGTGTTGGAGAGGTCTCATTGATGTTTATAAGCTTTGTTTCGCCTGTGTGTGGAAAGAGCTAATCGTGTCGATCTCTAGTGAATCTGTGTGCCTCACATCATATTTTGGCGTCGCGCATCCCGAAATCGCCTTGAAAATGGACTCCTGACGAGTCCGAAACTAAAGTCGGCAATCCCGACTAAATAGCACATGAGTGACCCGTTTTCAAAATATAATGTATTTATCTCAGGTTAGTTTTAATGATATACAATCTTTTTTGTTCGAAAGGGTATAATTTCAAGTTCATCATCATCAAAACTTAAGAGTAACGCTCTTGTCGGTGGAGCTCCCTCCATCTTGATCTATTTGCTGTCATTTCACATCCTGGTACGAAACCCTTTCCACTTTTTCCTTTATCTGTTTAAAATAGCTGTGCCTGGGCTTTCCTCTCCCTCTCCTTCCCTCTATTTTGCCTTCTATAATAGTTTTTTCTATAAATTGTCTAGCTCCGTGGCGCAGCGGTCAACACGCCAGCCTGCGACACGGAGTGACCGGGTTCGATCCCCGGCCAGGTCAAGATGAAAAATGATCTTTTTCAGATTGGCCTGGGTCTTGGATGTTTATCTATATATGTATTTGTTATAAAATATAGTATCATTGAGTTAGTATCCCATAACACAAGTCTCGAACTTACTTTGGGGCTAGCTCAATCTGTGTGATTTGTCCGTTATATATATTTATTTATTTTATTATATATTATTCATTTCATAAACTGATACTTTCAAGTTCCACTCAAATTTCATCACATTCGGTTCAGTAGTTTGATTGAAGTCGGTTTTTTATATGAAAGATTATTAGATATATTGTAGTGGTACATAGTGTATCCTATTCATTATATACATACATAGTATCCCGTCTTTTCCCTTCCCTGAGTGAATAGGCGTTCTATTATATTTCGCAGCTTCATTCTAGTGATTTAATGTTCACAAATTCTAGCTCTATTTTCAACTCGCCACCTTCGCACGGAAACGTTAAATTAGAAAACCAGTTATTTTCATCAAATTAGCTGCTCCTATAATATGTGCCAACTTTACTCATGGTATGTTTGTTTGAACAATAATTATAGTTTAAACTTAAGTATACTATATATATATTTTTTTAGCCGTGTGGTATCCAGCAGAGTAGAATAGGACCACTCCAAGTCTTCCCGTGGATGTCGTAGAAGGCGACTTAGGAAATACAAGCTAAACAAAGCTTATAAACATCTAAGACACCTCTCCAACCCGTCTGGCCAACGTGGAGAGTGTAGGCCAAGTCCTCTGGCTGCTCTGGCCAAGTATGGCCCTAGTAGTACAGAGAGGGTCGTGCTCCTGTAGTGGAGACTAAAAAGGACCTGATGATGATGATGATACTATATTTTTATGATATATACTTTTATAGATAAACATCCAGTACCCGGGTCAATCTGGAGAAGATTATTTCCACCTTAATATCCAGTGTGACACCCTGGCATGTTTACTATTTGGTAGATGTCGTCAAATATGCCAATAAAAATATTTATCATCATATATTTCAAATGTCGACTGATTTATAATAAATCAGCTGGATTTATTTAATCTCTAAATTCCCTGTAACCGTCGTTACCTTGAATTATGTACCTACTTATGTACTTGTAATAAATATGTTCTTGTCACAATTAGAAAATATTCTCCAGGGATCCAAGCCCGGAATCAGAAAATTAAGCTGATTTATTTAAACTTGAAATGGGTGCTGCGATTGTTTCGTTGTAATTTGATAAAAATTGTTAAGACCAAAAGGTTATGTATCTCATTTGATAAATCAAACAAACATGTACTAATACTATGTCTTGGGTTCCTTCGTCACCTTGTGACAATATCGGAAATTGCAGTAATTCAATTCAGCTTGGTGAACCGGTCCGCGGTGGTTATGACCGGCTCAGAGTGGTAATGCCCCATTTAAATGCATGCCGCGACCTGTGTGCAGACACACCTGTGCTGTGCTGGCTCTTAATGCTGCACAGTCTGTGAGATGCAATATAGAAAAGGTCTGTATGACAAAAATCTCTATTCAATACCAAAAATCTATGTGGTAGGGTTTTAGTAAACTTTATCACTATCTTTCCTAGAACTATCTTCCACGTGGGGCGGCGACACATAAAATCTAATACAGTAACCACTGCCCCTTATCCTATACTTATTGCATAAATATAGTAGACTTTTTGACCTATAGTTAAATGTATAAATCACTACTACTTAATATACACGGTGTTTCATTAAAATGGGTAAGTAGAGAGTTTTTTTATAAATACGACATAGAGGAACATGGTCAAAGAAACTATGGCACATGTTTTTGATAAAATGAAAAATACCTTCATAGATTTTTTAAATTACTGTTGTGCCCTCGAATGAAGACAGCCCAGTAGATCTGTCACTAAGGTGGCACGCAAAAAAATAGCAACGTGTAGAAAGAATACGTGAGTACGTATTCTTACCTTTTGCTTGTCAGTATAGAATTAGCAGCCCATACAAACAATTCCGATAAGGCTTGTCAGTATAGAATTATAGAATCCTAATTTTATATTAGACTACTTAGTCTAATATACAATTAGGATTCTATAATTGTATATTAGACTAAGTAGTCTAATATAAAATTAGGATTCTATAATTCTATACTGACAAGCACTTATCGGAATTATTTGTATGGGCTGCATACAAACTAAGTGCCGCTTCTTCTGCACTCCACTTTGGAAGCGGCACTTTTAGTTATAAGTAAATGTTTGCTGTAATATGTCTACTGTATGACATGTGAAGTATTCATCGTCACTTACCATCAGGTGAGATGGGAGACAAATGCCTAATCCAACATTTAGTAAAAGAAAATCTTGTGATGAATAAATATATGATATATTTTCACATTCGGCTTCGCAAAGGCTTTGCTAGTATCCTTTCTCTGCAGACTTAGTTACATACGTACTTATTATCACGTCTTTGTCCCTCATGGGATAGACAGGACAGGACCAAGGTCATTAATTAGGCCTGGTTTAGCAGATGTCGGCGATTACATCCAAGTTATAAATTTTCCACGTGTGAACTTTTGCAAATTATTATCGAAACGAATTCTTCTATATGAAAAATCATAATTTTACTCTTTCTTAATTTTCTGAATGCTTCATTTTCCTAATCATAGAAAGTACCAATTCGGGTTTTTTTACGGACGATAGTACGGTAAGACATATGATATTTGAGAATTACAGTACCTAAAATATATGAATATATACGTATCTTTTCGATTTTTTTTGTATTGACGATCGTAGCTAAAATTACGTATACATTGACACTGTGTAATCTATATCATGTCGGAGGTCATATAGATGAAAAATAGAATCAGAATTTGTAATAAGTATAAATTTTCACCCATTCCCTTGGCCGGTTTTAAAGATATAGTACGTCTACGTTATTTCTTCTCAAAATCAAATTCAAAATGTTTATTTAATATAGGTTTCTTCGAACACACAACAATTGTTTAAGTCAAAAATGTACTTATGGCTAAGTTTAACGCCGCTTCCAAAGCGGAGTGCAGAAGAGGCGGCAACAAACTGCACAGCGCATTTTCTCCAAAAGTCGTCAAATCACTATTTTTGAAAACCTCAGAACCTAGGTATGTGGAGTGAGTATACATTAGTTTATTTAAATGGCATGTTTAAATTTAATTAAAAAATAATGTCATATTATTGAAATAAATAACACCAAAATAAAAAAAATTACAAATTAAGTACCTAGCAAAATTAAAAAAAAACTTTTCTCCCAGACCAGCATAGAATAGAAAAGAAACAGAAGAAACGAGAATAAGTTCCCACATTTTTATTTTCCTAATGATCCCTTCAGCTACACGTCCTTGGGCCTTAAATGGATTTTATGAATTTACATCGGAACAGACCTTTAAGCACCCATTTCAAGTTGAGAAATTTCAGCTTAATTTTAATAAGCCCAGGTTTGGGTCCACGGGAATATATGTTATAATTATACATGCAAATTTCAAGTAGCAGCGATAAGTTATGTTTAGAGTAAGGGTTGTGTTTAGATAAATGGTGTGATTATACTGAGATCAAGTAATAATAACATTAATTCTAAATTATATATATAATATATATTTTTATTTTTTTTATATAATATATAATATTATTTTATTGTATAATATATATTTTTATTAATTATTGAAGTAGGCATCTGTCTCCCATCTCACCTAATGGTAAGTGACGATGAAGACGAGGATGTTACATGCCTATTGATTATCTATGAAAGTTTTTAAAGTCATCACTATCAATTTATTATCCGTAGGTTGATTGAACCGAGGCCATCACCTTCATAAAGGAGGAGGATAGGAGGAGCCCGATAGCCCAGTGGTCGTGAGCATTAATAGCGCTTACGTAAGTTAAGAAACGCTGGGCGCAGTCCCCAATGTGATGGGTGACAGCAAGTGGTATAAACAATTCTTGAGCTCTTCCGTGCTTCGGAAGGCACGTTGAGCCGTTGGTCCCGGCTGTCATCATTGATGGCAATCGTAAAGCTATGTCAATATGAAAATCAGCCAGTGTTGACCACATACACATACGCAAAAAAACAAACCTTCATAAAAGCCTTTCTACCTAAATTACAATTTTAAGCAAATAGACATTTTGCTTAAAATTGTGTATTTGCTTTCCAGATGCCAGATTTACAGAAAATATAATTATGTGGCGGCAAATTAATTTGCAGGTTGCTAAGAAAAGCCCAAATCCTTCGTAAAGCAATATTAGGCCACCCAGCTCTCCAGATTATGTTTCCACAATTTATTTTACAAACAATTTTTCGAGATACACGCCCCTGGCCGGTTTATGAAGTAACATTGAAACAGTCGTTAGCACTAACAGGAACATCCCATCTGTAGACGTAATTTTTTAAATATAAATTATAACGAAGTGTATACATATTAACATCAAGTAAAAAAAAAGGCACGAGAAAAATGTATCTTCCAAATCTTGCCCGTGTGGCATGGTGGCAAGAACGCTGCCTGAGTTCTCTAGTTGGATAGCTATGCTAATCCGTTGGGCAAAAAAGCAGCCAGCCCTCTTATTACCGGCAGCCGAGATGAGCCGTGGGGCAATCTCTTTAAAGAAACCCCGCGCGCTGAGACCCCAAGGTCCTAACGTCTCTACGCCAAACGGCACAAATATATATATTTCCTCAGCTAAGATTGCATACTTGCGCCGTTTGGCAACCTCAGCGCCTTCGGCAGCAGATATTTATTGTTACTATTTTTTTTTTTTTTTAAATATATGCGGAAAGTCACACATATTGAGCTAGCCCCAAAGTAAGTTCGAGACTTGTGTTATGGGATACTAACTCAACGATACTATATTATATAACAAATACATATACAGATCAACATCCAAGACCCAGACCAATCTGAAAAAGATCATTTTCCATCTTGGCCTGACCGGGGATCGAACCCGGGCACCCTTGTGTCGCAGGCTGGCGTGTAAACCACTGCGCCACGGAGATGTCATCTTACTAAATTGTATTGTTATATCTATTGTATCTGGTTCAGTGTCCGCAAATGAGTTAAGTTCCCATTTCACGTTTAAATTTGAAGTAATAACTGCGAAAGTAACTCCGTTTGTCTTTTACCTTTTCACACTTAAAATAAAATAAAATATAAATTTAATTATATTTAATAATATTTCAGGTAACAGTAATGACTCATACTAACACCTCGAGATACGAATAGTCGCTCGAAATTTTAAATTACAATAACATATTAAATAATAATAATAAACGTTTATTGCTCACTATAATTATTTCCAGATTATTTAATAAGAACGATATAAAAACTTAATTCTAAGGTACAATAACAATTTTTATTCATATTTAGGTGTTAGGCTTATAAAACTGTTCTTCTTGAGAATTATGGTGGATTGATACTACTGAACTAGGACTAGTCCTGTATCTCAGGTTATCAACCCAAAAAAATATTAGATTAATACATATTACCGTCAAAATTATAAACTGTTAATTTTTTTATGCCATCGGGCAACGAACAAGCGGGTCACCTGATGGTAAGCGATTACCGCTGCCCATAGAATATAAATAGCATACAAATGTCAAATAAAAATAAGTGTCAATGTTTAATATTAAACTGATCGTCATAAAATTATGCTTATACGTTATCAGGAAGAGCTAAGAACACAGACTACTTTTCCCTAGGGTTTCATATCAATGTGAGGGGAGCCGCGGGCGAAAGCTATTGTTCAAAGAACTTAAGAGGAAACACTAAGCTCGAGAGAATTGAAAAATAGGTATTTGTAAAATCTATTGCTATCGCGTCGTGCCCAAACATCCCTCGCAGAGTGTGACAGAGACAACTACAGCTCGGACCGTAAATACCTATAAACGAAAATATATCTATAAAAGAAAAGTTCGTAGCCCCCTGATTTTTATCTTATATATACATAACCGATTTAATTTATTTTTCATAAAAAATTTGAAATAAGCTATGTCTGTGTTTCTATGTTTTCTTTTTCATATATAATCGCGTCAAATTTGTTTCCTTGATGTTTGAACACAACGGAAATTCTTACCAATTTTTCAGGTTTTTGAAGGTACATATCTCATTGAATAATTTTATTATGAAAAAAATTAAAACATAGGGACATGCTAATATATCCATAGAATTCTTTTGTAAAAAATCATTGATCTGCTCCGGCGAGGAATCAGGGGACTACGCTTGTATGGAAATGTGGCGGCCCTCCTTTTTCCTCTTAAGCATCTTTACTCTTTTTAATCATGTATGTTTCAGACTGTGCATAAATTTATAGAAAAAGCGGAGTATTTAACATTTGAAGAAATTGCGTAAGCGAATATGAAAGATAACACTTGACCTACAGAATTAATATAATAAATAATAAATATATACGGACAAATCACACTGATTGAGCTAGTCCCAAAGTAAGTTCAAGACTTGTGTTATGGGATACTAACTCAACGATACTATATTTTATAACAAATTCATACATAGATAAACATCTAAGACCCAGGCCAATCTGAAAGCTGGCGTGTTAACCACTGCACCACGGATCTCGCCAAAATATAAATACTAACTTGACCTTCCAAGGCTACGTTCATAAATCCCTATGACTACATAAAAACCCGAATGGCATATCCCAAATAATTACCGCCTATATAAGAAATCCCACATAAGTAACAGGTGTCATAAAACATGTATTTTACAGCCGATTTACAAGGGTCAGGCATGAGACGTTGAGGCAATCTTAGTGGGCCTCATAAGCAAATTCCACAACACATAAAGCGATCAGGAGCGGCATGCGTCCTGCGGGACCGGTAACGCTGGAGTGTCGCTCGTAAAAAATGATGATGCGGACGAAATTTTTGATCTCTTGATAGGTTTGTTTCTAAAAAACGGGTGAGTTGGTTTGCTTCGTGTATTAAGAAGTAAATTGTGCTTTGTTACATTGGCGTTCAAAAAATCTCACGTATTTGACTTGTATAAATTTTGTAATCTTCACCTATCTACTATCTTTCTTTGTATCTTCTGGCACACTAGCGCCAAAACACTGTCTAGGAGTCCAAAGTGGTCGCCATGACCGAAATCGGTCGGACTAATCATCATCATCATCATCTTTCTTTCCATCCCTGGAGCGTGCAAGGCTGGCGCTGAAATGAGTTTAGTAATCGAAAAGAAGAACAGTCTTTCAACACGATTTTTTTGCATCATAAATAAATCAATCATATGTATTACGGATTATCATTATTTTTGCTTTGCTATGCTGGTCTAGGAGAAATGAAAAAACGTAAAATGTACCAGTTGCTTTTCTTCTTGCTTAAGCTGTAGAAGCCGGCTGAGGGAATGGTGAAAAATAAAGGATTTTTCACCATTCCCTCAGCCGGCTTGATTGATGATTCCTTAATCATGTTAATAGGCGATGCGGCTAGCAACCCATCACTATTTTGACTTCGTCTTCCACCTACATTCGCCCATCCACTGTATTCTAGAGTTATTTTTTATAAAAGGTTGCCTGTCTGAAATTGCTCTGCCATGAGGCCGCCTTTGCGCATTTTCTAGTTTTTATTTAAGATAATTTTCAAATTTCAAAACGTTTATTCAATATAGGTTTCTTTGAACACTTATTAATTGTCATATTTTACTTCTCAACAATTGTTTACGTCAAAAATTTACTAATGGCTAAGTTTAATGCCGCTTTCAAAGCGGAGTGCAGAAGAAGCGGCAACAAACTGCACAGCGCATTTTCTCCAAGGACGACAACTCACAATTTTTGAAAACCTTATAAATTAGGTATGTGGACTGAGTATACATTGGTCATAAGAAATGTATTCATTTTGTTTCTCCTTTGACGTGTAATAAAGGGTTTCTTATCTATCTATCTACATGTCCACGTGAATAGTTACGCTAAATGTTACAGAGTAAGACATAAAGTAGGTACATTTTATCCCGGGAAAAAGTACTGTTCTCGAGGGATCGACCATGACGCGGGTGGAGCCGCGGACAAAAGCTAGTTCATAATATTAGTCACTATACTTACAATATTTTTAAGGGTTCTGTACCTCAAAAGGAAAAACGCAAGCCATAAAGGATCTCCTTGTTGTCCGTTTGTCTGTCAAAACGTTTTTTCTCAGGAACGTGTGGAGGTATCAAGCTGAAATTCATATATATATATATAAACATAAATAGACGGGTTGTATGTACCTTGGAGTTGTAAAAAAATCAAACTTCTAAGCCAACGCAATCAAAAGATTTTGCCGTTTATGTCGCAAAATTTCGACATTCGCAAGTAAGTCAAATGAAATTTGGTACTAAGCAACGTCTTATAGCACAAATAAGGGAAACTAAACAAAAAGCATAAATTTTTAGGTACGACATATAAAAAATATTTTGAATAATTTTAAACTTATTATAGACTAGCTTCCGCCCGCGGCTCCGCCCGCGTCAATGTCGATCCCTCGGGAATAGTACTTTTTCCCGGGATAAAAGGTAGCCTATGTCCTTCTCCGTACTCCAGAGAACTTTTATGCAAAATTTCATGATCATCGGTTCAGTAATTACGGCGTGAAAGCGTAACAAACAAACAAATAAACAAACAAACTCACTTTCGCATTTATAATATTAGTAAGGATGAGAATGGTACGGAACCCTTCGTGCGCGAGTCTGACTTGCACTTGGGCGGTTTTTTAACTCTTAGCTCATTTAGGAGTCTATCTAGTATTGAATAATTTAAGATAGTTTTCATACGACAAACAATTTAACTAACCTTCTGAGAATCAACGTCGTCAAAAGGCAGGTCAAAGAGGTCGGCAGACAGACTGGACAGAATGTCGCAAGATTAAATGATGTAAATAATATTGAGTTTATATATTTTGAATAATATTCAGTTTAAGGGCAATAATTCAAGACATTGTTATTATCGAAATGTTAAGTTTTAGATGGACAAATTCCCATTTAGCTACTTCTTTTTAGTTTTTAAGCTAGGTTAGATGCTTTCTGTGTGCCTACTGTTTCCTTTTTGGGGTTACATACCCGAAGGGTAAAAACGGGAGCCTATTAATTTGGCTCTGCTGTGTCCGTCTGTCACCAGGCTGTATCTCATGAAACGTGATAGCTAGACAATTGAAATTTTCACGATGATGTATTTGTATTGACGCTATAACAAAATACTAAAAAATAGAATGAAATAAATATCTAAGGGGCAAATATTTAAGCAAAAAGTTACATAAATTATTAATACCTACACTACATAAAATACCCTCGTAATGAAATATGTTAGCTTGAATAACTACTGTCCCTTTCAACGCCAAAGTCAAAATATGTGACAAATTAATTTAGTGACAATGCATTCACAATCTGTGGCGCTATCAGACTGACCGGCGCGGCGCGGGCAAGAAATTGACACATATATCAGACTGTGGCGTTGAAAAGGTTAAAAGTAGAAAAGTTCCAGTCTAGGACTTTTCTGAAGAAGCATAGAAGCGTTTTTTAAATAACTTAAAAATCATGTCATTTATGTTTTAATAATGGAATGGAAATGGAATTAAAATGTGAATACGAGTAGATATTTTTTGAACTGCTCCCTTTTAGGTACCTACCGTGGATAAAACCCAACCTGTCACCCAATAACCACATACTTTTTATATTGTTTTTTAGAATCATTTGATGAACGTTACGTTTCATTACATAATATTATTTACATATAATATATTAATATGTTGACGTCCATAGTATACTAACATCACAAGCATAGTGCCGCTTCCAAAGCGGAGTGAAGATAAAGCGGCAACAAACTGCAACGCTATTTCTCCAAATGACGGCAACTTACAATCTACGACATACATAGAACTAAATGAGTGGACTATAGCTTAGAATTTCTTGAGCTTCAATTTGTAATATCTAATAATAGTAATGTATTAAATTAATTATTAATGTAATGTTAATTTTATATCAAATTAAAATATGTACAAAACATACCATTTCATGTCATTTTCATATACAACAATATTCATCATCTGAATCAGATCTACTTAGTCTCCACTGCAGGAGCATGACCCTCTCTGTGTCTATAAGGTGTAGAGTTTGTGATGTTAGGACTTGTCGAATTAAGGCGCGTAGAGTCAGAAGTTTGGACTTTAACAAAAGATATGATAACTTTTTGCATGTAGCGACTAGCTTCGTGGCGCAGCGGTCAACACGCCAGCCTGCGACACGGAGTGACCGGGTTCGATCCCCGGCCAGGTCAAGATGGAAAATGATCTTTTTCAGTTTGGCCTGGGTCTTGGATGTGTATCTATATATGTATTTGTTATAAAATATGGTATCGTTGAGTTTGTATCCCATAACACAAGTCTCGAACTTACTTTGGGGCTAGCTCAATCTGTTTGATATGTCCGTATATATTTATTTATTATTTATTTATGTAGTCTCGTCTTCCCATCTTTTTACATGAAAATGTTTTTGGACGAATAAATATTGGCTGTAAGATGTCACCGTTTGACCAACGAGGGATATTTCTCTATTCATCATCATTCATCGTCATCTGTTTAATCTCCACTGCAGGAGCATGACCCTCTCTGTACTACCGGATATACCATACTTGGCCAGAGCAGACAGAGGATTTGGCCTACGCTCTCCTCGCTGGCCAGCTGGGTTGTAGAGGTCCCATTGATGTTTATGAGCTTTGTTTAGCTGGTATTCCTTATGTCACCTCTTACGACCTCCATGGGAAGACTTGGAGTGGTCCTATTCCACTCTGCCGGAAACAACAATATTATGAGATATTTCTCCTATAATAACAGAATAATTTATTACCTGTAACTTATTATTGTAATTTTAGTTGTAATTACCAGTCCTATAATAAGGAGAATCAGTTACTTTATTGCAAATATATTCAACTTCCAAATTCCTTCCAATAGTTTTGCTGTTCTTTCATTCGAATAATTTGTAACCTAAAATAAATACTAAAATCGCCCACTTTCCAAGCTTTTCAATACTTTTTCAATAGCGTATTAACAGTAAAATTAAAAAAGTACTATATATTTTGCACAAAATCAAATCTTAAATTACTTTCCCAACATTTCGACAACAAATAAAAAGTTTTGACATCAATCAACCGATACAGACGCACAATTTTAATACTTATCAAACAAAACCGGAGTTCCTTATACGACCTTATCAAAATCTAAATTGTGGCGGAAATGACGTCAATGGGGCGTCATTGCTGAACCGGAAGAGGGTTGCCAACCTGACGACAGGAAGTTCAAGCTTATTTTGGCGTGTTTTATTAATTATTATTACTTGACTGATATATTTGGGTCCTACTGTTGAAAATGATGAGTTTATTCTTTATGGTTTTGATGAGAATGGATCTCTTATATTTATACTAGCTTTCGCCTGCGGCTCCGCCCGCATTAATGTCGATCCCTCGGGAATAGTACTTTTTCCCGGGATAAAAGGTAACCTATGTCCTTCTCCGTACTCCAGAGAACTTGTATGCAAAATTTCATGATGATCGGTTCAGTAGTTACGGCGTGAAAGCGTAACAAACAAATAAACAAACAAACTCACTTTCGCATTTATAATATTAGTAAGGATTAGTAAGGATAAGGATAAGGATAATGTATTAGTACATATAAGAGACAAATTTACATATCTCTTGTATCCCGGTTTCAGCTTGGAGCACAAGTTTATGCCCAATGCTGGGGTGTGTATGTACGTACGGGAGGATGTATGTTGTCGACGTCTCAGCAGCCTTGAAGACAGAAACCTGTCATTGTTATGGGCGCGCGTAGATCACGGTGACCGCATCCGGTTCTATGCGTGCCTTTACAGGTCCCATAGCGGTGATGCCGAAACAGACCGACTTCTCGGGCATGTACAGAAGGGCATAGACGAAATTCTCCAGCAGCACCCATCGGCGGAGGTAGTGATCCTAGGGGACTTCAACGCTCACCACTTTGAGTGGCTAGGATCACTGAAGACCGACTACGCTGGGAAGGCTGCATACAACTTTGCTGTAACAAATGACCTCAACCAGTTAGTTGATGGTCCTACCAGAATACCTGATATTGAAGGACACAATCCTGCTTTGTTGGATCTTCTGCTGACCTCACATCCAAACGATTACCAGGTATTCCGTGATGCCCCTCTAGGAACCTCGGATCATTGCCTGGTACGTGCTGTGGTTCCATCCGGTCAGACCACGCAATCCAGACCACCTGGTATGCGTCGTGTGTGGCATTATAGGTCAGCAGATTAGGATGGATTGCGAGAGTTTTATGCATCCTACCATTGGAGACGGTTGTGCTTCTCATCAGAAAATCCTGACATTTGTGCGAAAGCTGTCGCCGAAGCGATACTGCTGGGCATGGAGTGCTACATTCCCAGCTCGGCGGTTCGTATCGGAGGGCGGTCTCAACCTTGGTTTCGTTGCTCGTCTTTGCATGCCGCCCACCTCAAGCGCGAAGCCTACGAAGCCTGGGTTGCTGCACGAAATGTCAAGGATCGTAATACTTCTGATTTGAAGAAGCGGTTCAACGCAGCTTCAAGAGCCTACAAGAAGCAGATCACTGCAGCAAAGTTTGCGCACACTGCGCGCATTGGTAGGAGACTGGTTGGCTATCCCTCCGGGAGTAGAGCATTCTGTTCTCTTGCTAAGGCAGCGCAGGGGAATTTCTGTCGCCCTTCACTTCCATCTCTGCACAATCGTCAGGACTCGCTGGCTCACTCCGCAAAAGAGAAGGCCGATCTCTTGGCTACTCTCTTCGCGTCAAATTCTACCCTTGACGACGGAGGAGCATCGCCGCCCTTTTTACCGCGATGCGAGCACTCAATGCGGGAAATTCGGTTCACTCAAAGTGCAGTGTGACGTGCTCTGTTTTCCCTCGACGTCAGGAAGTCCAGCGGGCCTGATGGCATTCCAGCAATTGTGCTCAAAACATGCGCCCCTGAGTTGGCTCCGGTGTTAGCACGCCTATTCTCGCTGTCTTACACCTCAAGAAAAGTCCCGTCTTCGTGGAAAGTAGCCTACGTTCACCCTATTCCTAAAAAGGGTGACCGCACAGACTCGTCTAACTATCGGCCTATTGCGATAACCTCCCTGCTCTCTAAGGTGATGGAGCGTGTGATAAACATCCAGCTCCTTGGTTACCTTGAAGATCAGCTAATTAGTGACCGTCAATACGGGTTCCGCCACGGGCGTAGTGCTGGGGATCTTCTTGTGTACTTAACGCACCGATGGGCAGCCGCCATCGAGAGCAAGGGAGAAGCACTGGCATTTAGTCTAGATGTCACAAAGGCTTTTGACCGGGTCTGGCATAAGGCTCTTCTCGCGAAGTTACCATCTTTCGGGCTTCCTGAGGGACTATGCTTGTGGGTCGCTAGTTTCTTATCTGGGCGAAGCATTCAGGTCGTTGTAGACGGATTATGCTCCGATATCATGCCCATCAATGCTGGCGTCCCCCAAGGATCTGTTTTATCACCTACGCTGTTTCTTCTGCACATCAACGACATGCTTAACACTAGCATCCATTGCTATGCAGACGACAGTACGGGTGATGCATATTATGCAGGTCGTGCAAATATCCCTCAAACACAGGTGGAGGAGAACAGAAAGAGACTTGTGTCTGACATTGAGACCTCTCTGGAGCAGGTCTCTGAATGGGGTAAACTAAACCTATTTCAATTCAACCCTACTAAGACACAAGTCTGCGTGTTTTCCGCTAAGAAGACCCCATTTAACATAGCACCGAAGTTTCGGGACACCTCTCTTACCATTTCTAAGAGTATTGGGATCCTTGGCGTCGATATTACGAAGGAGGTCCAATTCCGGAGTCATCTGGAAGGTAAAGCCAAAATGGCTTCTAAAAAACTTGGGGTGCTCAATAGAGCGAGGCAGTACTTCACTCCGGGTCATAGACTTTTATTATATAAAGCTCAAGTCCGGCCCCACATGGAGTACTGCTCTCATATCTGGTCTGGTGCACCTCAATACCAACTCCTTCCTCTTGATTCCATCCAACGCCGGGCAATTCGTATTATCGACGATCCCACACTCACAGACGATTTAGACACCCTCGGTCTACGGAGAGACGTTGGCTCTCTGTGTGTATTTTACCGTCTATACTATGGGGAGTGTTCTGAAGAACTTTTTGAATTGGTGCCACCGTCACCTTTCTACCACCGCACCGCTCGCCACAGGAGTAAAGTCCATCCCCACATCCTTGACACTTGGGTCTCCAAAAATGTCAGAGCGTCACGTGGTTTTTTTCCTCGTACAGCAAGATTGTGGAATGGACTCCCTCCCGAGGTTTTCCCTGTGTGCTATGACTTGAGGTCCTTCAAAAGGCGTGTTTACAGGTATCTGAAGAGTCGGCAACGCATTAGCAGCTCCTCTGGTGTTGCAGATGTCCATGGGCGACGGTGACCACTTTCCATCAGGTGGCTCGTCTGCTCGTTTGCCGTCTATACATAAAAAAAAAAAAAAAAAAAAATATTGAAAACTACCAAAATATAGAGTAAAGAAACGCTGAAAATAATCATTCATCATGATCATCAATATTCCAGTCATAATAAGTCTTGTGCTAGACAAAGGTCTTTCTTTCCTAAGGATTTTTCGTTCCATGGGAGGATATTGCCATACTCACCACGCTTAGCAGGCGGGTTGGCGAGCGCAGAGAGAGATTTTTGTACTGCCAACGCTGCTGCCCATCGGAAGCATTTTTAAGCTGGGGAAGCATAAGGATTTGTTGGATTTGGAAAGGGAATGAAGGTATTGGGATACTACTCACTCGGATTAATGGGGAAGCAAGTAGCAGCTCGGTAAGCCGATTAATGCTTTTGACGTGATAACGTGTTATAAATTGATGAACGCCGGCTGCATGCATGAAAAAGTGTCACGTTCCTGTTATCTTCATCATCATCAGGTCCTTTTTAGTCTCCACTGCAGGAGCGTAACTCTCTCTGTACTACTGAAGTCATACTTGGCCAGAGCTGACAGAGGTTTTGTCCTACACTCTCCTCGCTGGCCAGACGGGTTGGAGAGGTCTCATTGATGTTTATGAGCTTTGTTTAGCTTGTATTTATTAAGTCGCGTCTTACGATATCCACGGGAATGCTTGGAGTATTCCTTATTCTACTCTAGCGGAAACCACACGGCTATCCTATCTTGCTGACTTACGTTTTGACTATCATGTATAGTATACTTTATATATTCGTTCCTGAAATAAATCCATATAAAGTAAAACTAAAAATTAAGTTTATGAAGTAGTTACAGCACTAAAAAGTAGGTCAGTGTGTATCTCGACGTGTACAGTCGGCGACAGATGTCGCTTGTCACACAGACTCTATGGTGGTTGGGAATTGATTAAGGGACGCTGTGGTGAACTCTAATTGCTGATTTTTTTTTGTTTGATTCTATGTTTGGAAGAAAAGAGGGGTGTTGTGTGTGTCTAATCTGTGGCCGGTGCCACAGATTAGACACACACAACACCCCTATTTCCCCACTTTGACCCACCAACGTTGGAATCAAACCCACGACCTCCGGGTCTACAGGCAAACGCCTTAACCACTGGACCACGGAGGCAGTAACCGTACTGCCTCCGTGGTCCAGTGGTTAAGGCGTTTGCCTGTAGACCCGGAGGTCGTGGGTTTGATTCCTACGGGAAGCATACTTTATTTATTTGTTTTCAGTTTGGTTAGGACATTGCAGGCTTGAATCACCTGATAGTCTGATAATGAAGATGTTTTCGTGCTTCTGAAGACACGTTGTGATGTTGGTCTCGGCTGCCATCTGGTAGTCGTTAAAGGAACTACGTCAGAGGCCAAGAAGCGGTTCCGAAGAACTCTGATACCAGGACACCTACACGAAATGATGATAACCGTAGAAAATATATAAAGGATTTGTATTTGAGAATGAGGATTTTATTTGAAAGCTGACTTTCTAGTGATGATCTTTTGATATGTTTTATCAAAATCGGTCCAGCTATTTAAGTGATTATAGTGTCAGGGTTTGCTAAACATTTTGATTTTATATAACTTATATAGTGAATAAGACAACTTAGGCCTTAATGTGGACAGTTGAGTGTAGCACATTAAAAAAACCACTTGGCCACACGTATGTTCACTATCTTACTGATGTACTCGTAGCTAGGGATGATGATGAATGACAAAGGATTATTCATCATCTTTTTCAGCCGTAAGAAAGTCCTTTGCTGGACATAAACCTCTCCCAATTTCTTCGTTCCATGGGTGGTTATTGCCATACTCACCACGCTTGGCAGGCGGGTGGCACGCTTGGTGAGTGCAGTTTCTTTGGATTCTTGTACGTCTGCCCATCGGAATCTTTTTGACGTATAACGTCTTATAAATCGTTGAACGTAGGCTGCACGTACGAAAAAGTGTCACGTTCAGTGTGCAAGCGAGAGTGCAGAACAAGCGATAGAGAGGCACGATCGGTCTAAGTGTTTGGCTTCAGACGCATCTATTTCTCTTAGACTATTATCACGTAATCGTCCAAAAACTGACTTTACAGACAATATTCTTTTAAGCTGCGGGAGGATAGGAGTAAGTTGAATTTAAATCAAGACAAATTATACTTTAACTAAATATATGTTTCTACAACAAATCCCTATCTTGCACTAAAACTGAAAATCAAGTTCATCATGTACTGACAGCACTAAAAAGTAGGTCAGTGTATCTCGACGTGTACAGTCGGCGACAGATGTCGCTTGTCATTGCCTCTATTGTGGGCGGGAATTGATTAAAGGACGCTGGGATCGTGAAACGGTAACTGATTCAACTTGTGTGTTTATTTGTAATCGTGTGTTTGTTACTATAAATAAAAATTTCAACGCGGTAGCTCAAATAGCAGAGCATAGGTCGTACAGAGAGCTAAGGTCGCAGGTTCAAACTCCGCCCGCGTGGATTTTTTCTAAGAGTCTATCACCTGTGGTTTTTCGAAGCTTGGTCTCTGCTATTAATATATTGTTACATATTTTTCTCATGTGTACGTGGCGAACTTACACACAAAAATAAAACAACGGGTTGCAGAAGTGAAAAATGTCCGCCTTACGAATTTTCGATCAGGTCACGTATCCTGACGCGAGATTAACACTTTTTACCCATTCCAAAAATTGCACAATGTCGCTAAATAAGTTTTTACTTCAAAACGAGCAACACAAAATAACTACTTTAGTCACTTTTTTCTACAAAATCAGTGATACTAAGCGGGCCGGCCGAAGATCAAACCACGACACTTTTGGGTTATGCCTAGCGTTCTTAGGCCATTGGAGTACTATCGCATCAGGTTTGGAATATTATCCGACCCAATTAATAAAGCTGGAATCAAACCCAGGCCTCTCAGGTGGCAGAGTCCTTACGACTTACACTGTTGAGAAGTAATGCAGTATGACAAAATGATGCTTATGTCAATCAAACCATAGAAAAACTATACTGACGTCATAAGTTTGACCCAATCAAGTTAATATCTGTTGCTTTTGCCTTCAATATCTCCAAAAATACTGAATGGGTTTGAATACAGGTTTACTGGTTGTATTCTGCATATTCTTCCTCCCTCTCCTCACTATTTTAAGAAAAAAAGAATGGGCTGTCTTTAAAATCGGTTTATGTATAATAATTTTACGTGATAATGGTGGAGATAGATGCGTCACAAGCCGAACGCTCAGGCCGATCGTGCTTCTCGCTTCTGGAATTAAAATTATAACCTTTAAAATAGAAAAATAAACTGCTTAATACAATCAAAATCCACGCGGACGGCGGCTTCGTCCATCTGGTATCATATAGTACTTAATAATTTCCACAAAATACTATATTTATGAAGTTTTTTAAATCACGTAAATAAATAATGCACACCTAAAAAGTAAACTACAATCTCTCAATTGAAATGACAAAGAGATTCTGAGAATCTGAAAATTCTGAGAAATAATAATAATAAATAAATAAATAAATATATACGGACAAATCACACAGATTGAGCTAGCCCCAAAGTAAGTTCAAGACTTGTGTTATGGGATACTAACCCAACGATACTATATTTTATAACAAATACATATATAGATAAACATCCAAGACCTAGGCCAGTCTGAAAAAGATCATTTTCCATCTTGACCTGGCCGGGGACCGAACCCGGTCACTCCGTGTCGCAGGCAGGCGTGTTGACCGCTGCGCCACGGAGCTAGTCGGAAAAAAATTATTGAAAAATTTTTTTAAATGAAAACGGCCACGTTTTAGAAACTAAGACCTTAGGATTGTTAAGAAATGGTGAATTATTAAGAGGGCACCAAGTTTTGCTACATTCGATAATCTCAAACTTTCCCCGCTGGATGTGGGTCAAGAGAGGAAGGGAGACGTTAGGCCGGCCGCACGCCGCACGGCACACTTCCGACGTGTATTTTTTATGCGGTTCCATTTAACTTTGCAGATTTTTGTTGAGAGTTTAGAGTTGGTGAATGTTGGAGCTATCTTTGCAGTTCTGGGCGATACAGTTTATTGCGGTAAATATTTCAAAAGGAACAAAGTTGATATTTTTAAAATAGGTAAAACACTGTTAGGATTTGTTTATGGATGACGAAATGCACATATTCATGATCATAATCGTTTATTTGTCAGTTATGAGTACATAAGTTATTAGTTTACAATATAAGGCTTTCATGTGAATTTCGTTATTCCTATGAAAACATTAAAAGTTCAAATATAAAAGTAAAAAGAGGTTTTTGCCCTGTTGTGGAACAGACAGCTAAGTAAAAAGTTGAGAAGAAACAAAGTTAAAAATTATCAGATCTCAGATAATTTTTAATCTTTGTTTATATGTACACATCTAGGTATAATGATAATCTTAGATTGATGTAATTATTATATTAAATATTATATATATGTGCCCGACGTTGTATTCATGATATTATTCATCGTCTTTTGGTTTTTTAGTGTTTGAAAAGAAAATATGTTATAGATCTAACATACTCTGTAATAAGAGATTAAGAATGAAAATATGGTGGAAAAAATTCATGCAGCGAGGCTTTTTCACCATATTTTATTTCTTAATTCAATAAGAGTAGGTTATCAACATAGCATTGTAAATGCAAAATAAAAACATTTATAAAAATATCTAACTTAATTCTTAAAATAGGTACTGGTGAAATTTTCAGTTCTCAATCAATCTTCGTTGAACATCAACGTTCTATTCCCGATTTTCTATTGCACATAAAAATGTGCAAAAAAATCACATAGAAATCCATCACATTCGCCTGTCACCGGCCTTATCACTCAAACATCAGCACAACATCTGTATTGTGCCGCTGTACAGCAGTGTGCACTTGTTATTGTACAAACATGCATGTGTTGGTGCTCTCGTGCGCCGCGTTCGTGTCGGAATGGATTCCAGTATTTCCAGTTGTGTATTGAGTGTTATGTGTGTGTATGTTTGCGTGTGTGCAGCTCCGCGGTCTGTGGAGTGCCGTTTGAGGTATCTGCGCCCTGATGGATTGTTTTCCTTCTCCACATGCGATGTAAAGTCGACTGCGATTTGCTTTCTATCATTTATTATGCGATGTTGTTTCTCGATTTAAATGCTTGGAAGTGGATATCAAAGGAGGATATTATGCTCGTTGGGTATAAATTGCAAATCTATTTTTTTGGTTTGTAGTCGTCAAAGAAAACTTTATTTAAGGGGAAATCGGCAAAGCTTTTGGTAGTTTAGATATATGTTTCAAAGATTTAAGATTTATTCAGAAAATAGGCCTTTTCAGGCACTTTTTCACGTCAATTCACATTTTAAATAATACTTATTATATTATATTCAAATTATTGTTCAACAGCTACAAACTACTAGCGTTTCGGAACCTACCACTGCAGAGAAGAAGGCGCCGAAAGAAACTCTTTTCAACAGTATTGGTCGCCTACTTGCCTGAAGGGCTTTGTATGATATTTAATATTTTTATCTTTTCTTTTTTTTTCTGATGTCATGTTGTATACAATTTCAATTTACATATTTTTGTGGAACACGTTATGTTAGCGATCGAGCGTGCGAGATATATGTCGAAATATTATTTAACATTTATACATGGTGAATATTTTATCATTTTGGACCCTTAAAGGGGTGACTCAGAACAACAAAATGAACAACTTTTCCTACGGGAACAATGCTGGGAACTCAAAAAAAAAAAAAACGACATTCCCATACAAACTGGCCGGGCCGCGGAGCTCTTTTGTATGGAAATTACGATTTTTTTTTGAGTTCCCCGCATTGGTCCACAGTTACAGATGTGTCTGAGTCACCCCTTTAAGGGTCCAAAGCGATGAAAAATTCACCATCTATAATGAAGAGAGAATATAATATAAACATTCAAACAATACTTATGTCAGATTACGTAACGTGTCGAAGGCATATTTATTATCTTTTTCTACAAATAGGTATTAAGTTTTAAAACTCCGAGTTGCTTATGGTTTTTGCCTACTAATGTTGCACTTTATGTATATTTTTTTATTCACTTACGCTACAGTTTTAAGGATGAATTTGTAGCTATACGTGTATTGTATGTTTTTAGTACTGTGGCTTTTACTTTAATCTTAGAATAAGATTCATAGAAAAAATCTTCTTTCACAACTAGTTATCAAATACTAATAGCGAAAGAATACTCTGTTGTTACTGGTTAGGTAAGTTTAGTTACCAAAGTGGACGAAGGCCAAATGCCTTAGTCAGTCCGTTGTATTAGTTTACTAGAAAACTATAATAGAAGGCAAAATAGAAGAAAGAAGAAGGCGACGAAAGCCCAGGCCTGTGCCTGGGCTTTCGTCGCCTAAGTAACTGTTTACTTTAAACAAATAAAGGAAAAAGTGGAAAGGGTTTCGTAGCAGGATGTGAAAAGACTGGAAGAGGATAGAGTAAGATAAAGGGAGCTCGACCGACAAGAGCGTTGCTCTTTAATTTAGATGAAAATGACTATAACATACATACATATTATCACGTCCTTATCCCTCACGGGGTAGACAGAGCCTGAGGTCATAAGACCGAAAGGCCACGTGGGCGTAAAGGTGTCAAAAAAAAAAAGTCAAAAGTCAAAGATTTTTATTCAAAATTGGATACATGTATCTCTTTTTGAACGTCATATTTTTATTTCTTATATATTTTTTTATATATGCAAAATTGAAATACTACTAGCGTTTCGGAACGACCACTGGTGAGAAGAATACGCCGAAAGAAACTCAATCCAGCCTTGGTCCCTACGTGCCTGAAGGGCTCTGAATACATTGTTAACATTAAATACAATTTTTCATACTATAGATTAATTTTAACATTTAATAATTGTTAACATTAAATAAATTTATATAAATTTCCACGCATTTTTATCAGTAATATAATCATCAATGCAGTAATAAGCCTTTTTTATTAACTGGTTTTTTACAATCGTTTTGAACTTAAGTAAAGGCAGACCTAATATTTCTGCAGGAATTTTATTATAGAAGCGTACTCCTAAACCCAAAAATGAATTCATAGTTTTCTGCAATCGCAATACTGGTGTAGCTAATTTATTTTTATTTCTCGTGTTTCGGTCATGGATATCACTATTTTTCTTATAAAAATCAAGATTATAGCGCACAAACATAATATTCGCAAATATGTACTGAGAAGGTAAAGTTAAAATATTTATATCTTTAAACAATTCTCTAAGAGATTCTTTAGCACCAAGTTTATATATAGATCTAATAGCGCGCTTCTGCAGGACAAATATGGTGTTTACTTCTGCAGCGTTACCCCATAGTAAAATCGCATAAGACATAATACTATGAAAGTAACTGAAATATACCAAACGCGCAGTATCAACATCAGTCAGTTGTCTAATTCTCCTGACAGCATAAGCTGCAGAACTAAGTTTACCCGCTAACGTAGTAATATGGGCACCCCATTGAAGCCCGGCATCAAGAGTTATTCCAAGAAATGTTGTTTTATCAGTTAAATCTAGTGGTTCATTATCCATTACTATTTGTGTTGGAATTTTTGTAACATTTGGTAAGAATAGAATAGAATAGAATAGAATAGAATATACTTTATTGCACCAATTTAGAAATACAATAATAAATAAAAGAAGAAAACAAAGTTGGTACAAAGGCGGACTTATCGCTTAAGCGATCTCTTCCAGTCAACCTTAGGGTAGATGGATACAGTACATGTAGCAGGCGTTGGCGCAGAATAAATGAACATAAAAACAAATGGTGGAATTCATAGATAAAAATATAGATTGATACAATAGATAAATATAATAAATACATACATACAATACATACATACATATTTTAACAGCTAGGAAATTTAAGAAAGAGAGGACAGATAGTAGGACTTAACGAGATGTTTGAAAGTGGTGATAGATTGAGCTTTTCGAATATCCAGGGGGAGGGCATTCCATAAATAAACCGCTTGGACAGAAAAGGATTTGGAGAAATATTTGGAATTGTGAGCAGGAGTTTTTAGCCTGAGGAAAAAAGTACTACGCAAACCGCGACTCTCAACATCACTGAAAAAACTAAAACGATCTTTTAAATAAGGAGGAGAATAAGGATTAAATAATATTGAATAGAGAAGAGTCACAATGTGCATGTTGCGACGAAGCCGAATAGGGAGCCACTTGAGTTGAGAACGGAAAGTAGATACATGATCGAATTTACGAAGTCCATAAATAAATCTTATGGATAGATTCTGGAGACGCTCAAGTTTGTTCAATTGCTCTTCAGTGATGTCGAGGTAACACGTATCAGCGTAGTCAAGTAAAGGAAGAAGAAGGGATTGTGCGAGCGCAATTTTAGTGTCAGTAGGCAAGAAGTTACGTAACCGTCTAAGTGAACCAATAGCAGCAAATATTTTTCTGCTGATCTCTTTGATATGCTGTGACCACGTGAAGGTCTTATCAAAGACCAATCCCAAATTTTTCACAGAATCACTAAAGGGGATTGACTTATTGTTAAAAGTTAGGGATGGCAATGAATTCCAATCAATACGGGAGATATAATATGGGTTACCAATGATTATTGCTTGTGATTTATATGGATTAATAGTAATACCAAAAGAATTGCTCCACTGGGATAAACGCGTTAAATCATCGTTTACAGTAGCTATTGCATTAGGTAACTCAGACAATGAAGTATGAAAATAAATTTGTAGATCATCTGCATACAAGTGGTAAGAAGACTGAAGATTATCGGAGATACTATTAATAAATAAAGCGAATAGTAGAGGAGATAGTACACCGCCTTGTGGAACCCCAGCAGAAGTGTGACACCAAGAGGACACATTATCCTCAATGCGCACACATTGTTGACGGCCGCTGAGGTAAGAAGAAAACCAATTAATGGCAGATGGAGATACGTTGATAGTGCTCATTAGACCTATGAGAACGTCATGATCAACGGTATTGAATGCATTGGTGAAATCTAATAAAGTGAGGATAGTCAACTGCGAATTGTCCATAGCCAGACGAATATCATCAGTTATAGTGACTAGGGCAGACGTCGTACTGTGTCCAGCCCGAAATCCAGATTGATAAAGATTAAGGACATTGTTATTTCGAAGGAAAGAATTTAATTGTGAGTGAACTAAACGTTCAAGGATTTTAGATAAGAACGGGAGGATGGAGATAGGACGAAAGTCAGAGAAGGAAGAAGGATTATGTTTTTTTGGCAGAGGTGTAATAAAGGCATTTTTCCAGAGAGAAGGAAACATGCCGGATATCAAGGAGTTATTAAAAATTTGGGTCATAATGGGAAGGATAATATCAAGGATAGGAAGGATCATTTTACGACTAATATCGTCAGCCCCCACTGCATTCGAAGTCATGTCTTTAAGACACTTCTCAACATCACATTCCGCAATTGGGTCAAACTTAAAAGAAGAGTAGTCGGGAGGAGAGAGAGAAGAAAGGTGGTTTAATATAGAAGTTTTATCATTGCCACCAAATCCGCTGGAAGTGGAAAAATGCCTATTAAGGCCATTAATATCAAGATTCTTGGAGACATTATGATTATTCTTTCCTACTCCCAGTGACTTTAAAAATTTCCAAACTTTACTCGGATCACCGTTTTCGACGGATTTATGAATATGGCGGCGTTGAGCCTCCCTACACTTCTTGTTGCAGATGTTTCGAGCTTCAATATACTTGGCGCGAAATCGGTCAGGGTCAGATTTAAACTTTGATTTAACGCTATGTTTCTTGGCAATACAGGCTTTGATTTCCTCAGTTAGCCAAGGAGCAGGTAAATGTTTGACCCTGACAGGCCGTATTGGAGCATGTATATCATAAAGCTTGACAATTATAGAGTTGAATGTATTCACTTGGTCGTCGATCGAATCCGAATCAAAAACTGATGCCCAGTTACACTTAAAGGCATCTTTACGTAGAGAATCACAATTCATGGCACTAAAATTGCGCTGCATGAGGATTTTGGACTTGAACTTAGGAGGGCGAATTTTGAATGAGAGATAAAGCAGGTCATGGTAGGAGAATATGTCGGCATTACATTGCCCATGTTTAGCAATAAGGTCAGGAGAAGATACTAATATAAGATCAAGTAGCGAAGGTTTACAACCTGGAAAGTGATGAGTAGGCTGTAGAGGTAAAATTGATATATTACAGGATTCAGTAATAGATTTTAGGGAATTAGCTCGGTTGTCACCTTTTAATAAACACGTGTTGAAATCTCCCATGATTATTGTATGTTTATAAGCAGGTACGATATCTTCTAGCAGAGTCTCAAGTGTTGAAAAATAATTAATATTAGAGGAGGAACTGTAAAAGACTCCAAGAAGAATTGGAATATGGGAGAGTGTGACTTCAATAAGTAGATACTCGGCTTCAAGAGAAGAGTCGGTAATTTGAGAAACATTAATAATATTGAAAGGTATGTGATGACGGAGATAAATAGCAACGCCGCCACCGCCTTTATCAGGACGGTCATTGCGAATGAGTTGGAAGCCAGGTAACGAGTAAGAAGTAGAAGGAATCGAAGGATTTAACCAAGATTCGGAAACGAGAATAGCATGTACGTGTTTACTATCAAAAGCCATAAGAAGATCAGCATAATGATGAGGAATGCTTTGAGCATTAATATGAACTACATTAAAATTTTTTGCTACATCCGAGAAGCAATTGTCCACAGTCTCGTTAAGTGGAACAGGTATAGAGTAATAACTATCATCATTGGAAGAAACTGAAAGAAAGCTGTCATTTATAATACTACTATTCATATTGATAATTATAAATAAATAATATATAAAATAATAATCAATAAATAAAATATTAATTTAGTACCTTAAAATTATGAAACAAAACACCAAGTACCTAAATCATCTACCCGCCAGCAGAAGGGCCAGAGAACAAAACATCATCAACATTGAAGAAAAATAAACTAAACGAATCATAAATTAAAACGAATTACATTGCTTCATGATATATACTGAAGCCAGTATCTAGCAAAAGGAAAAAAAAAAAAAAAAGCAAAAGTGACATTCAACTGTCAACGTCATTGCAAACGAGCGATGACAGCTGACATCAAAACAGAATTTACAAATAAGAAAAGGTGGAATTAAAAATTTTAGTTTTAAAATAAGAAGGTGGATCTTCCAATGGCAAATTATTCATTACCTACTTATAGCGGCCAGGTAGCGCTACTTTACGTTAAGTGTATGCACATTAAAAGAACAATTTATAAAAACAAAACATAAGCCATCATTGCGATGACGAGCTAAATGGGACATTATTTCTTGGTGGTAGCACTGGTAGCTCCTCGTTTTGGTCGCGCCGCTGCCACTGTGCCTATCGCTGCCGCTGAAGTCTTTGGTACCACAACAGAAGAAGCACCTATATTCGGCGAAGATGCTGCCACCAGATCTGTTGCTTGCAGACCTTCCGCAGAATCTGACGACCCAAGAAGTCTGTTCACCTCTTCGATGGTGTACACTCGGTGCCTCCTACCGTCGTGGGCGATAATGATAACGCAGCCATCCTGTGTCCAACACTTACTTACACCAAAGTGTTGACGTGCAGCCATGAAAGCTTGGTGCCTTGATTTGGTCAGGAACTCTGACAAGGTTAGGCCAGATCCCTTAAGGCACGTCTTAGCCTGCCAAAACTTGTCCTTTAAGGAGATATTAACAAATTCAATCAGAATTGGCCTAGGCTTCTTACCATCAGTATTGCGGCCCATACGATGACAGCGGGCAATATAATTATCTGAGAAATTAACAATCTTCAGCCTATCCACCGCCATCTGGACTACAGCTGCAGCCAGATCTTCCTTTGTGTCTTCAGCCAAACCGTGCAGAAGCAGGATATTGCGCCGAGTGTGCATTTCAAAGTGCTCGGATTGCTTCAGGAGCAGTCCAACTTCATCCTGGAGTGACTTGACAGCTGACATTATAAACTTCCGGAATGCATTGAAGTCAGCTGAAAGTGAAGTGACTGACGGTGTTGGGCTGGCTTGTTGAAGTGTGTTTTCAAAGTCCGCCATTTTGGTGTTGAATAAAGCCATCATGTCAGCAATTGATTTTTCGACAGATTCCATTATGTACTGTTGTTTAAATGAGGAGATTTAACTGCTGGCAGGTAGATTATGTTATTTAGTTTTATTATTCATAAGAATAACAACCAAGATTAAACTTTAACTTGTTTAAAATAAAATAAATTCAGAGGAGTTATAGAATACGACTTTTTGTTTTGCTGCTACCCGCCAAAAAAAAGGTAAGCAAAATTTAATACATTTCGTTTTCTTAGCGTTCAACAATAGATTGTTCGCTGTGAACCAATCCAACACTTGAGCTAAAGTACTATTAACCACGTCAAAAGAATTAGTTTGTCTATCAATTTTGAAGACAAGAGAAGTGTCATCGGCAAATAGTACAGCCTTACATGTATTGACACAGTAAGGTAGGTCATTGATGTAAATGAGGAATAACAGAGGCCCTAGGATAGAGCCCTGGGGTACGCCCATCTTAACCGATGATCCGGAGGATTGTACCCTATCTAAACTAACTTTTTGAGTTCGGCCACTTAAATAAGATTCAAGTAAATCGCGAGATTTACCTTTTATTCCATAGTGCTCCAGCTTGGAGAGAAGGGTATTGTGGTCTACGCAATCAAAGGCTTTGGAAAGATCACAAAAAACACCAATAGCATTTTGTTTTCCCTCCCAAGCATCATATATGTATTTCAACAGAGCTACACCCGCGTCTGTAGTTGACCGACCCTTTGTAAATCCATACTGTTCACGATGGAAAAGGCTATTTATGTTAAAAAAAGCTAATAACTGATTAAAAATCATTTTTTCAAATATTTTACTAAGAGCTGGCAGAATAGAAATGGGACGGTAATTAGTGGGATCATTTTTATCGCCAGATTTGTACAAAGGAATGACTTTACTTAACTTCATCAAGTCAGGAAATGTCCCAGTATCTACACACTTATTAAATATAGAAGCTAAATATGGTGCAATTACTTCAATGATGTTACTAATGACAGCTACAGAGATATCCCACAAATCTCCAGTTTTCTTATTGTTCAAACTCTTAAATGTATCAATGATTATTTGAGGAGTTACATGTTGAAATATTAAATGATTGTTACATTCTGGTATACAGCTTGTTAATAGTTTTTTAGATTCCTCAGATGATGAACGTAAGGAGGCAGTAGTATTTACGGGAATGTTAGTAAAGAAATCTTCGAAATATTTTGCGACGTCTTCATTAGTACTGAGGATCTTATTATCTACTTTTAATTCTATTTTGTTGTCATGATTTTTAGTTTTCCCGGTTTCCATGTTAATAATTTTCCAAGTGGTCTTTATCTTATCATGAGAATCTAGAATAGCTTTTCTTGTATATAAAGATTTTGCGCACAGGCACGCCTTTTTAAAAACCCTTGAGTAAGTTCTAACATAATTAATAAATTCAGTATTTTTATTGTAAGCTTTCATAGCTAATAATTCGTATAACCTGTTTCTACTAACGTAAATACCAGTTGTAGCCCATTCACTAAATTTTTTACCGATGCGTTTAGTACATTTTTTAATTTTGAATGTATTGTTGAATTCCGATTCAATAATACCAAACATTTTATTATATAGAGCATCCGGATCATCTCTAGTTTCTTCAATTAGGGGCATTTTTTCAGATATTTTTTTCTTAAATACATTTATTTTAGCTTTGGTTATAGATCTAAAGGTTACTTTTGGTAAGTCTACTTCTACATCATTTATAAGTTTTACAAACTGACCGTAGTGATCCGAGGTTAGATTTTTAGTTATATATTTGTCAACAGCAGTGCAATTGCAGAAAACATTATCTATGCACGTTGCAGAATCTTCAGTAACTCTAGTTGGTTCCAAAAACAAATTAACCAAATCAAATGATTTAAAGACATTTAAAAATCGAACACTTTCAGTTGTTGTAACTAACAAATCAACATTAAAGTCACCGCACACTATAATATTTTTGCGACAACAACATAATTTTCTCAAGACATCTTCAATAACTGATTCTAAAGTATTATAATCTGATCTTGGGGGTCTGTATACACATACTATAATATAATTCCCTAGTTCGATACATGACAGCTCAACATTACAATCTACCGAAAGACTAACAATATCCTTACGTTCTTTACATTTTACGTCACTTCGAGTTAGAATTAAGCTACCGCCTTTCTCTTTAGTCTCTCGGGTGTAAGAGCTTGTCAATAAATAATTTTCTACATTGAACTGTTGCTGGTGCGAATGCATAAAATGTTCAGTCACACAAACTACATGCAAATCTTTACTGTTTATAAACAACTCTAATTCTAACAATTTGCTAGTCAGGCCTTGGACATTCTGATGAAAAATATTTAATTCTTTAGCCTCGACTGTTGTCTTATTAATTAGTTTAAATCAGACTGAGGATTTTGTATTTTAGGTATATCATTAGTTGCAATACCTGTGTCAAATTTAAAATTATTTGCAGTTGTACTACATACAACAGAAGTTTGTAAATTAAAAGCTACTACTGTAGCTATTTGTCTTTTAAAATTAAAAGGAAGATACATAGTATCGTTAGTCAACTTAAATCTACTTATAAACTTATTTATATCTAAATAAAAAATTAAATCGCCATGACGATACGTCATGTTGTACATATGTACATTTAAATTGTGTATGTGCTCGTTTCTTTTCCAATCTAAAGATTCCGAATACGGAAAGGCACATATCATAAATTTACATTGTGTTCTTTCATTTATATTAATTAATTTGTCCATACTTTGTTTAATATTCCTTTTTGATACAGAGGAACTGTCACCACATAATATTAATATTGTACAGTTTTCATCAAGACTGTCACAAGTAATACTGTTTACCAGGTCTAAATAAGAAGCGCCGGGTGTACATGTGTTGTAGACAGAACAGTTATGGTTGAGGTGACTCAAAATTATGCTACTAAGACCTTGACCTAATTTATCAGAGTATATAAATAATTTGTTACAAAACCTTTTTTTATTAAAACTATTTTCTATCGTACCTATCCTTGTTTCTAAGTTACATTTACCAGTATCACATTCTCTAGACTCGGGAACAATGGCTATTACAGGTGACATTGTAATTGCCGTTTCAGGAGTACTATAGCACTGCTGTTTTTGTAAGAGAGCATCATACCGCTCTTTATTATAGTGAGCTTCAGCCACAAATTCTTTGGCCTCTAAAATATATTTACTTATATCTTTTTGGGACAATTCATACATTTTTGATAAATTATTTAAGGACTGTTGCAATTCCGAGACCTGTGACTGCAACTCATGAATCTCGGTGTCATATATACGGCTAGCCATATATAGGTCATCTTCACATGATCTAAGTTCCTTAGACAAACACAGTTTTTCCCTACTTAGCTGCGCTAAAGATTTACATTTTTTTTGTTTAGATAATGCTTTCTTAGTGCGTTTTATTATTCTATTAATTTTTACATACTTTTTAATTTTATTATGACTATTTAAAATAAAATACTGTGACTGCGGAGTACTCGCAGGTATTTCCATGACCGGTCCCGAGCCACACTCCATGAGTTCGCTGTACAAATGAAGCGTTTTGTTACATATTTCGGCATCTTTTTGATCTTGTATCTCTAATGCAGATTTTTGTGCATCGTATAAGCTTTGTTCTAACTCATTTATGCGACATAGGGCCCGTTCATGTACCATACGGCACTCGTTAGCTTGCTCTAAACATTCTTTCAACCTAAGGTTTTCTTCCAACAATTCTGTACTGTTATTGTGAAGACTTATACATTCATTTTTTAATTGACTATGGCGATCATTTATTTTCTGAAATTCTTCTTCAGATTCCTCCCGTTCCAGTAACAGTTGTGCCTTATCCTCACGACACGCTTTAAGGTCAAACAGGGCTTGCCTCAGCTTCATGGTTAGGTCTTTGATAGTGGCCTTCCGTGTCATCATAGTGAATGAGGTGGTCAGTAACTGAAAATATATTTAATTATGTAAGTAAAGGTAAACTATACTTTAAGAACTCGGAGGGCAATTTTTTGTACTTAATAAGACAATTTTATTATATTATTGAGAATAACTACATAGATATTGAAAGCATAAATGAAATAAATTAGCTGTATTCTTGCTATACCTATTGTTTTATAGTCATCAACTCAGCTTTCACAAGCTTAGCGAGACCTCAAAAACAGAGTGAGTTTTATGTTATATTAAAGGGGTCAGTAAGTAGAAATTAGAGTTTTATTGTATATCAAAATATATAAAAAATTATGCAAAAGTTAAAAGTTAACTTCACCAATTTATATTTTTTTTTCTAAGTAAGTAGGTTGTTTACATTTCACAATCTGCCATAAAAGAAACAAAAGGGATACAGCATTGCGTTGCAGTGTATAAAGTATTATTTGTTACTGAATATATAAGCCTATAGCTGTAGTTTTAGGTCGTCATCACCGATTGCACTAGGTAAACGGTGCGAGATTCAAACTGAGCTTCGTAGGCAAAATATAGTTCACTGCTATTGCTACTTTAAAATTAAGTTTATACTGATTATTGTTTTTGAAGATACACTGCCTATCATGAAATTATGAAACAATATACTCTCCCGGTTTAAATTGATGATGATCCACGAATTTCCTTTGTTTGGTTTGACAGCTGAACAAATCCAACCGCCGGCGCCGATCTTCTAGTTTTTAACGTTGATTCACGTTACTATTTCACGATAACTTGTTGCTTCCATATAACTATTGCCTTATTTTACGTAATTAATTTAGTTTTACATACAATTGTTCACAAATAATACACAAAAATTATTTAAATTACGGAACAGATGATTTTGACATGTCACCCGGGCGCGTTCCGTTTCGGTGGAAAACGGAATCAAAATACTGATGGGTTGCTAGGCGCATCACGTATTATTGTGATTATTAAATTTTCGACCATTACCTTGACCGGCTTCGCGGGAAGAGAAGCAGCTGGCACATTCTAAGCTTTTCCTTTCCTCCCAGACCAGCTTGTTTGGTTTATATTAAGTACTAAACTACTCAGTACAAATCTGGGGCAAGTTACAATAAACAACACAACATACTATGTAGTAGATATATAATTTAAAGTCCGAACTTGATAGCGTTCGAACTGAATCGAGGATATTTATGACAGTCGATATAAACTTGATTTATGGCGAATTTATGTATGAGAATATATTGAATTCGAAAATTAAGCCGCTGTATTGTTTCCAATGATACTGTCATTGCAGTCTGTAGTTGTAGTGCGTGTAATCCTTTCCTTACTAATATTATAAATGCGAAAGTGAGTTTGTTTGTTTGTTACGCTTTCATGCCGTAACTACTGAACCAATCATCATGAAATTTTGCATACAAGTTCTCTGGAGTACGGAAAAGGCTACCTTTTATCCCGGGAAAAAGTACTATTCCCGAGGGATCGACATTGACGCGAGCGGAGCCGCGGGCGAAAGCTAGTGTTTATATATAAAGCTTTTAACGCTGTAGCACTAAATTATAAAAACAAAATAAAAGAAAAAAACTAAAAGGGGTCTTGTATTTAATAAGAAACTTAATGGTATCTGATATTTTCGCGATTGTTACACATTTAAATAAAATCACTTGAATACGGTATTATCGCGTATATTACATTATTTTTACACCTAACGTTTCGAAAACTTTACAGTTTTCATGGTCGCAGGTAGACTAAGTTGACACTTGTCAGTTCGAAACGTTAGGTGTAAAAATAATGTAATATACGCTATAATACCGTATTAAAGTGATTTTATTTAAATATTAAGAAATTTGCTTATTTTTGTGTTATTTCACGATCCAGTCGAAGTTGCTACTCATTTATTGCCACCCCACTCAGGGTAATAAATGTGACTGATTATATATAAATGGTGTCTCATTTAAATAAAGTAATACTCTTGAAAGTTTAAAAGGAGGCCCACGAACCCATCAAGGGTTTCGATAAAGTAGATTAAAATATTTTGTGTTAACTCAAAGAAATATTAGATTTACTCTCAGTCAAAAGATAATTACTGAGTCAAACGGCTTTTCTTAATAAATTAGCACAATAAATTATATTGATGTGGTGTGCAATTTAGTATTATTGGTATTAATTTTCAATATTTTTTTCGAAAATAGGTGATTTATATAATGTTATAGTCATTATTCTTCTTCCATGCTGGTTTGGGAGAAAAGGAAAAAGGTAGAATGCCGAACGCCAGCTGAGTGAATGGGCGAAAATCTAAAGAATCATGACAATAGGCGATGCAGCTAGTGTAAGGAATAGCAAAATGGAATCAAAATAGTGATGACTTGCATCACTATTTTGATTCCATTTTCCACCTTTACGGGCGTAAGACCGAAAGGCCACGTTTAGCGTGCTGGAGGGCTCCAGCACGCTAAACGTGGCCTTTCGGTCTTATGACCTTAGGCCCTGTCTACCCCGTAAGGGATAAAGACGTGATAATATGTATGTATGTTATAGTCATTTTCATCTAAATTTAAAAGCTACGCTCTTGTCGGTGGAGCTCCATTTATCTTACTCTATCCTCTTCCAGTCTTTTCCACATCCTGCTACGAAACCCTTTCCACTTTTTCCTTTATTTGTTTAAAGTAACTGTGCCTGCGCTTTCGTCACCTTCTTCTTTCTTCTATTTTGCCTGCTATTATAGTTTTCATAAGCTTATCGTGTCGCAACAAGTGTTATAATGTACCCTTAAAAAGAAGCGATGCTATTCATGGATGTTTCCTCGCTCCTTCTCATGCAGAGCCTTGATGGTAACTCCGCCGACAGTGTTTCAGTATCGGTATAAGTCTGACTTTATTTTCTTTGTTTCAGATTCATGTCATGCGCTGATTTCATACGCTATGCTATCTGATACACGTAAGTACCCTAATTATATTTATGAAACTTTAAAACAGTTCTTATTTTAGAGTATCGTACCCAAAGGGTGCTATCGGAACCCTATTAATAAGACTCCGTTGCTCGTCCGTCCATCGGTCTGTCCCAGAGTTGTATCTTTTGAACCGTAATAAATAGATACATAAAATGATCTCAGAATTTGTGCGTTTATGTATTTCCGCTGCAAACATTTTATAAAATGAAAGTAACAAGAATGTACCTTTAGTATGTACCTTTAATGAACCTGGGTGACCGAGCTTCGCTCGATTATTACTCTTTATTGTAATATGGTGGTGTTTTGATGAGAAATGTATATATTGTTATCTCAAACATATTTAAAAAAAAGTAAGTCACCGAGTGGGATTCGAACCTGTAGCACTCACTTCTTGCTGTCCGCGTCTTAAGCCGCTGGACCAGAAGGACACTGGCCAGCAGGACGAAATTAGCGACCATATTTTTCGTGGAAAGAAAAACGCATGAAAACTTAAAATCACGCGTTTTCCCAAACATAAGACTAACCTAGATCGATTGTTTACCCCCGAAAACCCCCATATACCAAATTTCAGCGAAATCGTTAGAGCCGTTTCCGAGATCATAGAAATAAATTTATAAATCAACCTTGACCAACCTTGATAGTTAGACAGTTGAAATTTTCACGGATGGTTGCTGTTACCGCTATCACAAAAAGTACAAAAAATAAAATAAATATTTAAGGGTGCTTCCATACAACAAACGTGATTCATTTGCTCACTTTTGCTTGATATTGATAAAGGCAATAGGTAGAAGATTTTAATATTTACAGATTATTTAGATTTAATTATATATTCAGTTAAAAATAATTAAGGGGGCTCCCATACAACAGAAATTATTTGTTACCGGAACCCTTCATGCGCGAGTCTTACTCACACTTGGCCGGTTTTTTATTTATTTTACAATTATTGATTATTTATTTTACATTTATGATCAAATAAATGATGATAAAAACATCTGATTTGCATTTAGTTGAAAATAACTCCAACCAACATAAGTCCAATAAATATATATACCTATAATAATATATAGTGAACGTGTGTTTTACGATACTAGCAATGGTACTATATTTTATAATAGACTAGCTTTCGCCCGCGGCTCCGCCCGCGTCAATGTCGTTCCTTTGGGGAATAGTACGTTTTTCCGGGATAAAAGGTAGCCAGCGCATCTCCTAAGTATTTTATTTTCAGGCTGATTTAAATTGATAAAAGGCTAAAAGAATATTATTTGTTGTGTGTGAAAAGAGCAAATAAATCTTACATTACAAAATTCTCAAGATTTTTAGTTTTGGTTTGTAATATAGTTAAGACTAGTTTTCGCCCGCGGTTCCACCCGCGTCGTTGTCGATCCGTCGGAAATACTACGTCCTTCTCCGTACTCCAGAGAACTTGTATGCAAAATTTCATGATGATCGGTTCAGTAGTTACGGCGTGAAAGCGTAACAAACAAACAAACAAATAAACAAACTCACTTTCGCATTTACAATATTAGTAAGGATACAAAGACTACTAGATAAACATCTAATTAGTCTCATCAAATTAGTAATTTCTTAGAAAAGTTTAAATTATTAAATAAACATCAACATGGTTTCAGAAAAGCCACTCTACAACGACCGCAGCCTTTGAATGTTGCTTAGAAATCCATGAAGCTTTAAACGTCAACAAGTGTGCCATTGCCATCTTCATGGACATGTCTAAAGCCTACGATCGAGTACATCCAAGACCCAGGTCAATCTGAAAAAGATCGTTTTTCGTCATGACCTGACCGGGGATGGAACCCGGACCCTCGTGTTGCAGGCTGGCGTGTTGACCACTACGCCACGGAGCTCGCCAATACAATAAACAATACTGCATAACTTGAAATAATTTGACTGTGTAATGTGGTTGATGTCAAAAATTAAAACAGTATTAAGTACTATAAAACTGTTAAGTTTTAATATTAAAACGTAGAACGAAAACAGTTATTATTCAGATAAAATATATAAGCAATAAAGCACGTATGAATATTTTACAATAACAAAGTCTTGTAAAATATTTTTTTTAATTTAAGATTATTTGTTTGCAGATAATCCTTACTAATATTATAAATGCGAAAGTGAGTTTGTTTGTTTATTTGTTTGTTTGTTACGCTTTCACGCCGTAACTACTGAACCGATCATCATGAAATTTTGCATACAAGTTCTTTTTTTTTTTTTTTTACGGACAAATCACACAGATTAAGCTAGCCCCAAAGTAAGTTCGAGACTTGTGTTATGGGATACTAACTCAACGATACTATATTTTATAACAAATACATATATAGATACACATCCAAGACCCAGGCCAATCTGAAAAAGATCATTTTCCATCTTGACCTGGCCGGGGATCGAACCCGGTCACTCCGTGTCGCAGGCAGGAGTATTGACCACTGCGCCACCGAGCTAGTCAAAGTTCTCTGGAGTGCGGAGAAGGACATAGGCTACCTTTTATCCCGGAAAAAAGTACTATTCCCCAGGGATCGACATTGACGCGGGCGGAGCCGCGGGCGAAAGCTAGTAAATATATATTCAAATAAAAAAAAGGCGAGGCCGAGAGGCGGTTCCGAAGAACTCTGACACCAGGGTGTGCATGGTCGATTGACCGTGACACCTACTCGAAATGATGATGATGAATAAAAAAAAGTCTTGTTGCCTAGAAATATACCATAGACAAATATTTACAAGGAATAAAACATACAAGGAGTTATGTATATCTTAGAACTACATGTATATACTACAAACACAACATTCTTATAAATATAACTCATTATATCAAGACCCATTAAAAATATAACAAATCATGCTACCCAAGAAGATTAACGTACTTCATTACAGCAGACACACTGGGTCCTCTTAATCTGTGGCTTACTAGTTCTCTTAATCGCTTTCGGCAAGTCTAAGTAGATTCGACCCTAGGGACAAATAACCGCGACTCAACGATGATGGATGCCGATGAATAAATTATACGCCGGTTAATCGAAGCCCGGCAAGTTTACTAATTGTCTTAGGTGGGCATCTGCCTGCAACATAAACTTAAGAGAAAGAGAATCACTCGTTTCGAATGAATTAATAATTTTGGTCATTCTCTTTGTTGATTGTTATTTATGTAGCCTGGCAAGTTTGCTAATTGTCTTAGGTGGGCATCTGCCTGCTACATAAACTTAGAAAGAGAATCATTCGTTTTGAATGAATTAGTAATTTTGATGATTCTCTTTGTTGATTGTGATATATAGCCTAACAAGTTTGCTAATTATCTTAGGTGGGCACCTGCCTGCTACATAAACGTAGAAAGAGAATCATTCGTTTTGAATGAATTAGTAATTTTGATGATTCTCTTTGTTGATTGTGATATATAGCCTAACAAGTTTGCTAATTATCTTAGGTGGGCACCTGCCTGCTACATAAACGTAGAAAGAGAATCATTCGTTTTGAATGAATTAGTAATTTTGATCATTCTCTTTGTTGATTGTCTATATATCAATATAGCCTAACAAGTTTGCTAATTATCTTAGGTGGGCATTTGCCTTCTACATAAACTTAGAAAGAGAATCACTCGTTTTGAATAAATTAATAATTTTGATCATTCTCTTTGTTGATTGTGATATATAGCCTAACAAGTTTGCTAATTATCTTAGTGGGCACCTGCCTGCAACATAAACTTAGAAGAGAATCATTCGTTTTGAATGAATTAATAATTTTGATCATTCATTTTGTTGATTGTGATATATATAGCCTAACAAGTTTGCTAATTGTCTTAGTTGCCTGCTACATAAACTTAGAAAGAGAATCACTCGTTTAGAATGAATTAGTAATTTTGGTAATTCTCTTTGTTGATTGTTATTATGTAGCCTGGCAAGTTTGCTAATTATCTTAGGTGGGCATTTGCCTGCTGCATAAACTTAGAAAGAGAATCACTCGTTTTGAATAAATTAATAATTTTGATCATTCTCTTTGTTGATTATAGAAGAGAATCATTCGTTTTGAATGAATTAATAATTTTGATCATTCTCTTTGTTGATTGTGATATATATAGCCTAACAAGTTTGCTAATTATCTTAGGTGGGCACCTGCCTGCAACATAAACTTAAGAGAAAGAGAATCACTCTTAGTAATTTTGGTCATTCTAATTGTTGATTGTTATTTAGGTAGCCTGGCAAGTTTGCTAATTGTCTTAGGTGGGCATTTGCCTGCTGCATAAACTTAGAAAGAGAATCACTCGTTTTAAATAAATTAATAATTTTGATCATTCTCTTTGTTGATTGTGATATATAGCCTAACAAGTTTGCTAATTATCTTAGTGGGCACCTGCCTGCTACATAAACTTAGAAGAGAATCATTCGTTTTGAATGAATTAATAATTTTGATCATTCTTTTTGTTGATTGTGATATATATAGCCTAATAAGTTTGCTAATTATCTTAGGTGGGCACCTGCCTGCAACATAAACTTAAGAGAAAGAGAATCACTCGTTTCGAATGAATTAGTAATTTTGGTCATTTTCTTTGTTGATTGTTATTTATGTAGCCTGGCAAGTTTGCTAATTGTCTTAGGTAGGCATTTGCCTGCAACATAAACTTAAGAGAAAGAGAATCACTCGTTTCGAATGAATTAGTAATTTTGGTCAATATCTTTGTTGATTGTTATTTATGTAGCCTGGCAAGTTTGCTAATTGTCTTACGTGGGCACCTGCCTGCAACATAAACTTAAGAGAAAGAGAATCACTCGTTTTGAATGAATTAGTAATTTTGGTCATTTTCTTTGTTGATTGTTATTATGTAGCCTGGCAAGTTTGCTAATTGTCTTAGGTGGGCATTTGCCTGTTGCATAAACTTAGAAAGAGAATCACTCGTTTTGAATGAATTAATAATTTTGATCATTCTCTTTGTTGATTGTGATATATATAGCCTAACAAGTTTGCTAATTATCTTAGGTGGGCACCTGCCTGCAACATAAACTTAAGAGAAAGAGAATCACTCGTTTCGAATGAATTAGTAATTTTGGTCATTCTCTTTGTTGATTGTTATTTATGTAGCCTGGCAAGTTTGCTAATTGTCGTAGTTGGGCATATGCCTGCTACATAAACTTAGAAAGAGAATCACTCGTTTTGAATAAATTAATAATTTTGTACATTCTATTTGTTGATTGTTATTTATGTAGCCTGGCAAGTTTGCTAATTGTCTTAGGTGGGCATATGCCTGCTACATAAACTTAGAAAGAGAATCACTCGTTTTGAATGAATTAGTAATTTTGGTCATTCTCTTTGTTGATTGTGATATATATAGCCTAACAAGTTTGCTAATTATCTTAGGTGGCACCTGCCTGCTACATAAACTTAGAAGGAGAATCACTCGTTTCGAATGAATTAATAATTTTGATCATTCTCTTCGTTGATTGTTATTAAGGTAGCCTGGCAAGTTTGCTAATTGTCTTAGGTGGGCATTTGCCTGCTACATAAACTTAGATGGAGGAGAATCACTCTTTTTATATGAATTATTATATAAAAAGTGTATTCTATTATTTTATTTATAAGTATACCTTTGTGATTTAACAAATCGTATTCTAATCAGTAATTTTATTAAGCATACTTACATCAACACATACTCTATTTTACATATATTTAGTTACTTTTCGCATGTCAAAACGCACATTATTAGAAGAGTCGACTAGTTTTTGACTTACCAGGTAGCTCACCAGGTAGATTTCTCTGTAAATCTTCAACAAAAAATCTGCCTCAGGAGCACTTAGTCATACGTGCTATATTGGGATTTATATTTTGTCACTTCGCACACGATAAAAAAAAAACAAAAAATTGTTCCTGTTTATTTCATTTTCAAATACCTAAAACACTTAGACAAAAATAAAAAGAATCGGTTGTCTGTAAAATCGGTTTAGAGACGATACTTATACGTGATAACAGTAGAAGAGAGTTAGATGCGTCACAATCCGAACGCTTTTCCATTCGTGCCTCTCTATCGCTTGTTCCGCGCTCTCGCATTCGAAACGTGACACTTTTTCATGCGTGCTGCCGGCGTTCAACGATTTATAAGACGTTATCCCGTCAAAAATATTTGAACTCGACAGACGTTAAATATTTTATCTTTTAAAATAACATGCACACAAGAGGAGATTTTTATAAGCAACGCAAACACCTAATGAACGCCAAAATGTTTGCCAATTCACAGGTGAGCGCGTCGGGGCGTTCTACAAAATCCCGAATTTTGATTGCACATAGGGCTGCCAATCCCGCAAGGTATCTTAAATCTTAGGGTTCGTATATTTTGGATACCACGAGATCCGAGTGTTTGCGGGTCCTCGCATTAATAAATACTCCTAACTATAAATATCCAAATCCCATATGATTTTTTTAAAGCGAAAACTTCATTAAGCGCGATGGGCATTTTTTGAGATGGAAAATAAATAAACCATTGAGCTCGCTACATTGTCATCATCATCATCATCAAGTCTGTTTAGTCTCCACTACAGGAGCAAGACCCTCTGTGTACTACTAGAGCCATACTTGGCCAGAGCAGCCAGAGAACTTGGTTTCCACTCTCCACGCTGGTCAGACGGGTTGGAGAGGTTTCTCAGATGTTTATAAGCTTTGTTTAGCTTGCATTTCCTAAGTCGCCTTCTACGACATCCACGGGAAGACTTGGAGTGGTCCTATTCTACTCTGCTGGATACCACACGGCGACACTGTCACTGTAACCAATCCTCCTTATTTATGTAACCGAATGTTCAAGTCTTCTGTTGGTACTCCTGGGGTACCACTTTTTGTTAAACACAGAACTGAGTTTGTTTGTTACGCTTTCACTCCTTTACTACTGAACTGATCAACATGAAATTTTGCATACAAGTTGTCTGAGTTATTGAGAAGATCATAAAATTCAATTTCGATTTATGTTACTGATATTGATATGAGCGAAGCCGCGGGTGAAAGTAAGTATAAGATAAACAAAACAAGGAGATAACAAATCTTTTTCTTCTTTTACAAAAGTTTTACTATTGTACTTAGTCAGTTACATTTACTTTAATCAAGATCAAAGGTACTTGGAATGAAATCAATATTATGCATTATGTCAAACAATTCACATGAATACTTGATAGATTTGCGAAAATGCTCTTAAACGTCGGATCCCGAATCCTGCCGGATACTGCGTCCAAAATTCCGCAGCAAGCGGGACTGAAAAAAGGCGCAGTATCCCGAGGATACCGAGATTTTGGAATATCGGGATTAGAAGCCCTAACTGCACCATGGTGTCGGATTTTTTAAGGCGACAAGTAACGCGTTCTCGGGTTTCCTTTAAATATTTTCGCCGGAATTTGTTTATTATGTCGTCGGGAGAAGCGCAATCAATCATTACGCATCGCTCAAAGGATGCGGATTGAATGGAATTCGGTATTGCGTTGGAAAGACGTGTTTTTGATACTTTTCGTGGTTTGGTAAGGAAACAAAAATTTGCTCAAGTAAAAGGAAAGGAAAGAGATGGAACAGTAATTTTTTTGTAAGCTTTTATTTAACTTATAATATGTGTAGGATAAATCATTGAAGCAGCACTTCTCGACCACATGGCTCGAATTTTCTATACTCACTTATAGTAAAGGCGAATGGCTTAGTGGTACCGCAGTTGTTTTTAAACTGAAGGGTCTCCAGTTCCATCCCCGGCCAAGTCATGACTTAAAAGTGATATTTTTCAGATTGGCCTGGGTTTTTGATGTGTATCTATCTATACATGGTGAAATTTTGATCGTTTTGGACCCTTAAAGGGGTGACTCAGATTATCAATATGCACAACTTTTTATGTGGGACCAATGCTGTGAACTCAAAAAAAATTTCGTCATTTCTATACAAAAGAGTCCCGCCGGTTTGTATGGGAATGTCGATTTTTTTTTTGTTCCCAGCATTGTTCCCATAGTAAAAGTTGTTCATGTTGAGTCACCCCTTTAAGGGTTCAAAACGATAAAAAATTCACCGTGTATAAGTTTTTACTATTCAATATATTATCATATAGTTAGTATCCTTTGAAACAAGTATAAGACTATCTGTGGAGCTAGCTTAATATGTGTAATTTGCGCCTGTATACATTTATTTAGTTACAATTATTTGGTGACGAAGCAACAATACAAAAGTTTGTAAAATTTCTGCAAAAACATAAAAAAATTAATAATATTCGTATAAGCATCGTTTAAACACAGATTGGTAGATTCACTATCTTCATCATCATTACAGTCATAATTATTAGTCCACTGTTGGCTTAACCTGGGCTCTCTCAAGGATTCTTTGTTCCATGGCCTCCCATATTGCCATGATTCTTTGTCATCTTTTGCTGCTGCCAATCAGAAGAATTATTGAGAGAATTATTAATAGCTGGAGAAGGATAGAAATTTGTTAGATCTGGATAGAAAATGCAAGTATTGGAATACTACTCCCTCGGACGAATGGGGAAAAGGAAGTAGCCGCTCTGGAAGGAGGGCGCGCATGCCCGATGCCATATCTTCAACCACCAGTCAAGCAGTGGAAGATAATACCCCTGACGTAGCGGGTTCACTAGATATATTCCTTGATTATTAGTTTTCACCTCTGAGTTTGGCACTTCATAAAACTCAGTTGTAAATCGTCTATAGAAACAAACAAATTTTATACAACCACTAGCTTATGCCCGCGGCTTTTCTCGCATTAAGAATTGATCAAAATCCTTTCTTAGCGGATGCCTACGTCATAACATCTACCTGCATGCCAAATTTCAGCCTGAACCATCCAGTGGCTTGGGCTGTGCGTTGATAGATCACTATATCAGTCAGTCAGTCAGTCAGTCACCTTTGAGTAGAATTTTATATCTTAATACATATGTATTAAGATATAAAATTCTACTCCAAATTAAGTTAAACATATTATTACTTTGCGAAGAATACGCTATATTATATATACTTCCCGTATTGAAATTTTGCTCAAGTAAATTTCACTACAGCCTTATTCACTTCAGTAAATTTTCTTCAAGCTCTGAAAGAGGGAAGTGCGTACCCCAGACAATCAACTTTCCCTCTTATCAGTGTCATATTGAGCACTGCCACCGCCCATGGGCAAGATCGTTATAGTGCCCCGTCTCTTTCATTTGAGATTGTTCCCGGTTGCATCTTCAGATATGTTTTGGAACAGGAGTTCACTGAAGACATTAAGTTAGTTTTAAGATTTTAATAATCTTACATTGTATGTTCAAAATTTAAAACATTTTGAATAAAAAAATTAAAAATAATGATCATTAACTGTAAAATGTTTTCGAAAAGTATTGTAATCAATGCAAAAATAAGTTTTCAATTTTATAAAAGCCGAGTTGAACAGTTGTCAAAAAACAATTTAACTCAGCTTTTATTCATCGGATTCGCCGCCTAGTTTCGGTCTGAAACTGTAAGTAAAACCGTGGTTCTATAATTAATTTATCTCGCGTACATTTTATTAAGTACTATAGTTTGTATGTATACTTATCTAAACGTAAGTCGTTCAGATAATCAAGCTTAGGGCAATTATCAAGGACATAAAGGTAAATTCAACCAAAAAAGACTGTTTCCGAAGGATGTACCTTATATAATGTAGCCGTAGGCGAAAGCTAATAAGATATAGTGTTATCTCAAAAATAGTATTTATAAGAGATCGGTATACAAAATTAATTATAAGCTACTTTTATTAGTAAGCATTTTCCCTTAGTTTTAAGCTTTTTATGCAATTAACAAATTACAAACAAATAAGCGTAAACAGACTAGATGTCGAACTAGTGATACTCGGATGAATGGGGAAAAGCAAGTAGCCGCTCTGGGAGGAGGGCGCGCGTGCCCGATGCCATGTCTTCAACCACCAGTCTAGCAGTGGAAGATGATACCCCTGACATAGCGGGTTCACTAGATATATTCCTTGATTATTAGTTTTCACCTCCGAGTTTGGCACTTCGTAAAACTCAGTTGTATATCGTCTATAGAAATAAACAAAAAATTTTATACAACCACTAGCTTATGCCCGCGGCTTTGCTCGCGTTAAGAATTGATCAAAATCCTTTCTTAGCGGATGCCTACGTCATAACATTTACCCTAATGCCAAATTTCAGCCTGAACCATCCAGTGGCTTGGGCTGTGCGTTGATAGATCACTATATCAGTCAGTCAGTCAGTCAGTCACCTTTGAGTAGAATTTTATATCTTAATACATATGTATTAAGATATAAAATGTTATATATAAAACGTTTCGGTCTGAAACTGTAAGTAAAACCGTGGTTCTATAATTAATTTATCTCGCGTACATTTTATTAAGTACTATAGTTTGTATGTATACTTATCTAAACGTAAGTCGTTCAGATAATCAAGCTTAGGGCAATTATCAAGGACATAAAGGTAAATTCAACCAAAACAGACTGTTTCCGAAGGATGTACCTTATATAATGTAGCCGTAGGCGAAAGCTAATAAGATATAGTGTTATCTCAAAAATAGTATTTATAAGAGATAGGTATACAAAATTAATTATAAGCTACTTTTATTAGTAAGCATTTTCCCTTAGTTTTAAGCTTTTTATGCAATTAACAAATTACAAACAAATAAGCGTAAACAGACTAGATGTCGAACTAGTGGGTACCGTACCGACGCTCCTATATTTTGGCACCCCGGGCAACTGCATAACCACGTCCTACCCTAACGCCGCCACAGCCTCTCATATTAGCTTTAAACCGACAAAAGCCTGTTCTTAAATCAAGAGGCCGTACAATGTACGGGAAATACACGACAATGGCAAGAGAAGCAAGAGCCTCTTATAAGATGGCAGCATCGGCTTTGATAAAGATATTTATCTTTATTACGGGTGACATTCTTCGTATCCTACATATCATCACATCACGTAAGATGACATGATGATATGTGTGCTGTGATCATGCGGTTATTGATTTATAAAAAGGTAAAATATATCTTTAGTTATGGGAACGCAATCCCAATATCTGACGTTTCCCACTGCTGGGCAAAGGCCTCCCCTTTATGTTTCTACACTTCCCGATCTGGGATACTTGCTGCCAACCAGTTAAAAAGTTTTCTATATCGTCTCGCCATCTTCTCCTCTGTGTGCCTCTCTTCCTTTGTCCCTGTGGTTCCCATAAAGTAGCCTTTCGGGGCCATCTGTCATTGAATCCAAGCGGATTCAATAGACAGAATACGAAAAGTCCTGCACTCATAAAGTGAGGACGTATGTGTCAAGGCAGCTTCCCTAAAGTGGACATGGCCAGGACATTTTATTCGGATAAAATAAATTTTGTTAAAAAAAAAACTCTTTGTAACATGCTTTTATTATGAGCGGGTGCGATGGCTTAGTGGCTGTATGCATTATTAGCGCTCACGCATGTGAAGCTTCGGGCACGGTTGCTAATGGGATTCCTCTAGTCTTGTTTAGACTCACAAAATTTTTTTTTTAAATCTATGTTTAGACTAGACTTCTCATAGTTTTGTGACGTACTACGTACTACGTCAATAAGGTTTTAAACACGTTTTAACCTATTTTGAAATCAAATAACTGGCCATCAGCAAAAATAAAAATATAATAATTGAATAAATTTAAGAAAAAAATATGAAATGACGCGCAGTTGTTAACATTATTTAGGAATACAAGTTTACTAAATAGTATTGGTGTAGGTTAATTGAAAAAAAATAGGCATCTGGAAAAATGTGACAAAGTTAATTGACAATTCAGACATCTACCTCCAAGAATCGAAGGTAATGTAAGTATTAAGCATTATCACATTACTTTCGATATAAAATATTATTTTGAGCGTCTGTTTAAATTTACATAGATTTATAGTCAAAGGCGGTACCACTAAACTACAGAGTTGTACAATTTATATTTCACTTATTAGTTTACTTTATCGAGCTTGAAATATTAAGACTTCAGTTAGAGAAACGGGCCTAGAATAATTAAAGCCAAGCTAAAAAAAATACAAGCTGACGAACAATTTGTATTTTATTACTATAAATAAATAAATAAATACGGAAAAATCACACAGATTGAGCTAGCCCCAAAGTAAGTTCGAGACTTGTGTTATGGGATACTAACTCAACGATACTATATTTTATAACAAATACATATATAGATACACATCCAAGTCCCAGGCCAATCTGAAAAAGATCATTTTCCATCTTGACCTGGCCGGGGATCGAACCCGGTCACTCCGTGTCGCAGGCTAGCGTGTTGACCGCTGCGCCACGGAGCTAATCAAATTCATCGAAATTGGTTTAATGATTGAAGCATACAAAGGTGACCAACAGACAGAGTTACTTTCGCATTCAGAATATTAGTATGTCAGTATGGATTAACTATTATTATACGCGTTATTGCCATCGACAGAGTCTAAAGATTGCTTAAGCAATCTGTAGATATTGTCTACGTCTCAAAAAGTCGGAAAACGTCACCAATATACTTAAAATTAAAGTAAGCCCGCGTCAGCATGGCTATAAATAAGACGTGTATGTCGGGCGTGGCGGCTGTCAATTTTATATGCAAAAGACCCTATGAACATTTATCTTACATGGTGTCCTATAAGAAGAGGTTGCGAGGGTTATATCGATCTGCGGGTTTTAAGAGACCTGTGATACATGGTTGGCTGGCTCGCTCGCACAATCAGACATTTTTAAAGATTATAAATATCATAACTTTTAAATCTTTGATCAACTAATTTACAATGTAGTTAATGTCTAATCAGTATAAAAACATGTCTAAAATATTCAAGATATAGTTATCTAGGATAATAATGAAACTTTTTTGTAAAAATAAGACAAATTTTAATAATCATCATCATTTCGTGTAGGTGACACGGTCAATCGACTATGCACACTCGGTGTCAGTGTTCTTAGAAACCGCCTCTCGGCTTCTGACGTGGTTCGTTTAACGACTACCAGATGGCAGCCGGGACCAACGGCTTGACGAGCCTTCCGAAGCACGGAATCATCTTAATTATCAGACAATCAGGTGATTCAAGCCTGCAATGTCCTTACCAAACTGGAAGCAACTAACTATGCTTACCTTGGGAATCGAACCCACAACCCCCGGGTCTACAGGTAAACGCCATAAACATCGGACCACGGAGGCAGTTTTAAACACGTGTGATTGTGCGAGCAAGATAGCCAAGTGTTAAAGGCTTCTTAAAGGAAACGCACCTTAGCAATTTGTTGTTTTCTTTTCTTTAATATATAGTTTTAAAAATCGCTTAATTGAAACTGAGAGCTTTTAGATAGTTGACGGCAAGTCTTCATAAGTAAACTTATTTCACATATAACTTTACTTTATATAAACTAACATAAAAAAAATGATGCTAATAATAGATATTAAAGAGCATATTTTTTTTTTGTATTTATATCCATATTGGTCGAGGTATATATTACGAATCATTTAATTTAAAATAAACATGAATTGTTGGAATTATTATTTTATTTTTACTAATAGCAACTGCTTTTATAGGTTTTGTCCTTCCCTGAGGACAAATATTCTTCTTTCATTCTCTCATTCTGAGGGGCAACAGTCATTACTAATTTATTGTCAGCAATTCCATATTTAGGAATTATATTAGTAAAGTGAATTTGAGGAGAATTTACAGTAGATAATGCAACATTAACTCGATTTTATACATTTCATTTTTATTACCGTTTTTTTCCTTTTTGTAGCATGTTTTCAACATCAAAGATAGGAAATCAACAAAAATATTGTGACGGGTTGCTAGACGCATCACCTACTGACATGATTCCTTTGATTTTTACCAATTTCCTGAACCGGCTATTACGATGCGCGTGAGAAGAGCAGTAGTTGACACATGTTGCGTTCTTTCTTTTTTTCTGTGACCCAATGAAATAAAAAAAAATGTTATCTGTGTAGAGGTTGGTTTACGGACGATAATTTTACATGACAACGGTGGAAGAGAGATAGATGCGTTACAAGCCGAACGCTGAGGCCAACCGTGCCTCTCTATCGCTTGTTCCGCGCTCTCGCTTGCACGCGGAACGTGGCACTTTTTCATGCGTGCAGCCGGCGTTTATATAAGACGTAAACAAATATACATCTATACTAATATGCGCTAATCTCAGAAACTACTGGTTCAAATTGGATTTTTTTTTGTGTTGGATCGTCCATTTATTAAGGAAGGCTTTAGGCTATAAAACATCATGCTGCGACCAATAGTAGCAAAGCACCAAAAACATGTTTTGAAATCGAGGATCATCTATACTAATAAATCATAATAACAGAAATTGCCGCGGACGAAGTCGCGGGCAACAGCTAGTAAAATATATTTGTGAAATATATGATGTTCCATTTCAGTATATTATACAGAAGTCGCATCAGGCGATGCACCTAGATAATGCAAGCGAGATGCAGCGCGGTGCATCGCGGGCGACCTTACACGTCGCTGCAATTCTGAACGTGCGACTCATGTATATTTCAACACGAGCGGCTCTACAATCATATGACTTTTTTAACAGGACATGTGCTTTTTGTGTATTTATGTTTGTGAATTTTGACCTGATTTAATTCAATAAGAGGCTTCTTCTTCTTTTCATGTCGATGGCTCAAGGGATTAGGTTTTGTCTTTCCAGTATGTGGCGACTCTGACACCACTCTCGGATGCAGTATACAGATCCTCTTTGATGCAGCTGGTGGGGCACAGAGGGCACGAAAGGAGGTGCAACATGGTCTGGTCATCGTCACCACACTGACACTGCACTTCCTCCTGTTGGATAAAGCCCCAGTTAGCCAGGTTATGTCGGCATCGACCTACCCCAGTGCTGAGGCGATTTAGGCACTTCTATGTGGTCCAAGGAAGCTGGGATCCTGGAGGTAGCTCCTCACATGGAGGAACGAAATTTGTTGGAGGTGGGAATTGAGACGCTTAATAGTATATTCGGAGCCTTTTTATGGCATGTTTTTTTGTTATTTTTATGTTATGGAGCAAGCGAGTCACATGATGGTAAGCGATCAGCGCTGCCTACGGACAACTGCAATACCAGGGTATAACAGGAGCGTTGCCAGCCTTTCAAAAAGTTGGGGAAATGACATGGGGGGAGGAAATGGGGGAAGGATGGGCCTCCGTCTCTCTCACTCACCGAACGAAGCATAGAAGCGGTAAAGCTTCTACTCAGACGTCGATTTTCTGTGAGGGCGTGATACTTCCCCGAATGAGCTGACCGATGTTTATGCTGCTAGCAAAATTGAATTTTGGCGGAAGCGTGGCTCTTCTACAACTAAAATTGATTCAGAGAAGGAGAGCTTCTTCGGAGTATGAAAATTTAGGTACCTAAAGAACCAGAACTTTAAATATGTCCATACACAATTAAATTATTTGCCAGTTTCAAAATTATTCTTGGTCCCACGCAAAAGACATATGCTCTTAAAGTCAAGATTATAGTCATTTATAGTATATGTCAGATTCTAGCGTGTCGATTTTTAAAGACTGCTACTAACGCCTTTTTGATGCCAATCCTTAAAATATTTGCGCTTATTTATGAGTAAAGGCTAAATACTAACCGTGTTAATATACAACTGGGACTAACTTTAGTAGTAATCGGGTTTAACTGTTATCTGACCAAAATAAGTCGATACTTATCTTAGCCGTCATTATTAGTTTGTTTTATGCGGCCAAATAATGTTAAGTCTACATTTTATCATCTTACCGGCCGCAAGAATCCACCATTAGACAAAGGTTACCCCTAGAGATTACCACTGTGAGGGGTTTTGCCATATTCACCACGCTTGGAAGATGGGTTGGTGAGAGCAGTTTGGCTGACTTAATATCTCGGTTCCGACCTTGGTGCCCATCGAAACCGTGGGCTAGGAAAGAGCAGGAGTTTATTTGGTTGGAGAAAGGCGATGCTACTTGCTCTCGTGCATTGTGGATAAGAAAATGGCAGCTCGGCAGTAAAGGATGACAGCCCTAACTCGTTCTGTAATAAGACGGTATGTCTTTATGCTTTTGTTTAGCTCCAATACTAACAAAAATAAACTATATTACTCCAAACGAGTAGACTAAATTAAATTACTAATTATTTATACAAATTTCGAAGGCCCGCCTCACAACTGGCGAATTATCTTAATAAACTGGAATAGTGGGCCGTGTTTAAATGTTGATGTTGAAATGTTATTAAATTACCTCGCTGTGGAGGCTGCGCCGTGGGACTGGCCATATTTCATTATAACTGTTAATATTATTCTCTAATTTTTAAATATTATTTTCATTTTATAGATAGATAGGTTCAAGCCCCATGTTTCATTACGCCTAGTTGTAAATATAATTCTGTAGTTTTAAATATGTAGTATTTTTAATTTTATAGATAGTTTTTCAAGCCCATGTTTAATTACATCTAGTTGTAAATATAATTCTGTAGTTTTAAATATGTAGTATTTTTAATTTTATAGATAGTTTTTCAAGCCCATGTTTCATTACATCTAGTTTTAAATATAAATCTGTAGTTTTTAAATCTTCTTTCTCGGCACGTGTTCACCCATTGTTGGGTATTAGGCCTCTTTATGGCTTTTCCACTTGACCCGGTCTTTTGCTGTGCGCATCCAGGTCTTCCCCAATATTTTTGCAATATCGCCGGCCGAGCGCATTGGTGGTTTTCCGACTTTTAGTTTATAAATACGTAGTATTTTTAATTTATAGATAGTTTTTCAAGTCCCATGTTTCATTACAACTATATGTAAATAAATCGGTCATTTTAATAGTATATAAAATTTTATATATTTTAAATTTAAATTTATACACGGAGAAATTTTGTTCGTGCCGGCGTGGAATATTTTCAACATAATTTATTTCTTAACTTAATTAGCAAAAAATATCTTGAAGATTACTATTTATTTATTACAACCATCTTAACCAACTTTTTTTCAAAATTCATAAACCCAACATTATCATCTTTTTTAAGTCTTGTTCTTTTCCACCTGCAACCCCATCAAATTAGCTAAAAGTGTCCTTGGGGTGCAACGCCCCGGCCGGGTGAGAAACAGTTCCGCACACTTTTTGCCGAATATTTTATCCTATTTTTATACACAACCGACTTTTACACTTGTAAAAGTCGGGTAGTTATGTTAGGTACCCTAAGCCTTAATACGTACTAGCTTTTGCCCGCGGCTTCGCTCGCGTTAAGAAGTATAGAAGTTTCATCCAAACTTTCATCCCCTATTTTATCCCCTTGGGGTTAGAATTGATCTATATCCTTCCTTAACGGATGCCTGCGTAAAAACATCTACTTGCATGCCAAATTTCAGCACGATCCGTCCAGTGGTTTGGGTTGTGCATTGATAGATCACAATGTCAGTCAGTCACCTTTGAGTTATATATATTTCATTCGCGACTTGCTAGACGATGCAACTTGACGTGTTGACAATTTAGTATTTTGTTTAAATAAACATTTTACACAGTGACCTACTTTATACTTAGCGTTGTAGTTTACAAATCGTTTCTAATAAGTATAATGTAAAGTGATTAAGTTAATATTGATAAAAAATGGAAGGTAGCCCCTTTAATCGCAGTGCACTGACGCTCCACAGTCCTCCGCCCACGCCCGCCTGCCGTAGTCCACTGACCACGCCAGCCACCAGACCACCTGAACCCCAGCCCAGTCGCCAAGACGAACAGCCTAATGAACTTCTATCCACACAGGACATACAAAATTGGATGACCTCAATTGAAAAGTGCCTTAATGACATATGTAACATATCATCTGAAGGCAAATTAAAAACCGATCAAAAATTGAGGATTCAAAATGTATGCCGAAAGGTGGGTCACGGGACATCCCAAATGGCAGTTCAGTACCAATCACTGAAACAAAAACAATACAAGCCTATACTACGATTCAAATACTTAGGGAAAAAAATTATCTCGGACACCAAATTCAACATCTAAAGGAAATTATTGAACAGCCTTCCCCCAAAGCAAAACAGCCAAGAGCCCTCAATACCCATCACGGAAAGATCTTTTGCTGATATGGTAAAAAAGAGCACACGAAACTTTATCCTACCCAGTAAAATAAGTTCTGTAGCAATTTACCCTACAGATAAGCTTAGATCGAGCGAGGCGACCAAAACTCTAGTGCAAAAAATTATAAGGCCTGACCAAATAAAGCTACATGTGCGAGGACTACGAAAGACTAAGAACGGAGGTATCATCATCAGCACAGACACCAAGGACGACGTCGAGAAACTGACTTTATGGCTTTTCCACTTGACCCGACACACAACTCACGAACTCGGGCCTAACTTTGGATGAACCACAGAAGCGCAAGCCAAGAATTGTAGTCATTGGAGTGCCTTTGCCCATGCAGGAAATTGATGTCCTTAATAGTATTTATCATCAAAACTTAGCCGACACTATTCAAGATTTGACACTGGAGAGATTTTTGGCTTCTATACAGCTAAGTCATAAGTCGGGTAAGAAACGTGCCGAGACCTGCAACTATGTGATCGAAGTCACAGCACACATACGCCAGGCCATAATAAATAAGGATAGAGTCTTTGTCAACTGGTCATCGTGCCCTGTTCGTGATTTTACCTTAGTAACACGATGTTACAAGTGTCAGCAATATGGACACGCGGCTAAGACATGCAGAGCGGACACCAACACGTGCGGCCATTGCGGCGAACTAGGTCATGCGATTAAAGATTGCACCAAAAAGACAGAGTCGCCGAAATGCGCTACATGCTTGCACTACAAGAAACCGTGCAATCACAAAGCAGGTGATGCAGACTGTCCGGCTAAACTAATGGCCGAACAAAGATACATAAACACCATAGACTATATTGGCGCCTAAAATTAAGTTGAATTACGTTTATTTCGTAATTTTAAAAATTCATACTTCTATAAAAAACTTATTATTAAGAAACTGTTTTAGCATTAAGTAATATATTTTCATAGCTCTACAAGTACTCTATATTACCTATACCTTATTTCTGATAAGATCACTATACAAAAAAGAAAAAAAAATTTTTTTTTTAATTTGTCGATGGCGAATCCTGGTGACCCGTAATTCAGGTTTCTTGAAAACCTAGCACGGGCACCAGTTCTCCACATAAATTGCTCTACTAGTAATTTCATAAAATACTAATCTTTTAATGTTGTCTTTATTTATTATACATATACATAAACTAAGCTAATGGAGTGTCCTGGTGACCTGTAATACAGGTTCCTTGGAAACCTAGCACAGGCACTAGTTCTTGCTCTACCTCGCTTTTGTTTATTTACTAATATTATTTTTTCAGCTTAGTAACACAATATTTTCAAATGCATTTTTGTAACAATTTGTAATATCATATAGAACTTGTTTGTGGAGAAAAATAAACGTTTTTTGATTTGATTTGATTTGATATTTAGATAAGGGGAATGGAATATAGTGGAAAATTTCGGCGTCGAGATTGAATCATGCGGTAGCTCAGATGGCAGAGCGTAGGTCGTACATAGACCTAGGTCGCTGGTTCAAGTCCCGCCCGCATAGAATTTCTTTCACCATATTTTATTTCTTAATATGTTAAGAGTATTTTATCATTTAAGAATAAGTAAGCATTTAAAAAAAATAAACTTTAGGTATGTTTCCTGCTACTTTGTCCCCGGCTTTGGCTAAATCACGCTGTCTATAAAAAAGAAAGCTTTGTTTGTAATAAATTAACATAAAAACTAATCGATTTTTTTAATTCTTTATATACATATCACGTCTTTTCTCTTGCGGGGTAGAAAAAGCCTAGGTCTATGAGACCTAAAAGCCACGTTTAGTGATGAGTCGCTAGCCGCTACTAATATGATTCCTCAGATTTTATGCCCATTCCCTCGATCGGTTTTTACAATCTGCGCGGGATGAGAAACAGCTGGTACATTCCACGTTTTCTTCTCCCAGACCAGTGGAAGATTAAAATTATGTGATGTATATATTATGTACTAAAAACGGGTCACTCACGTGCTATTTCGTCGGGATTGCCGACTATAGTTTCGGACTCGTCAGGAGCCCATTTTCAAGGCGAGTGCGAGACGCGCGACGGAGGGTCCCGAACTCCGAACAGTTCGGGACCCTCCGCCGCGCGTCTGACGAGTCCGAAACTATAGTCGGCAATCCCGACGAAATAGCACGTGAGTGACCCGTTTTCGAAGTGCTATTTCGTCGGGATTGCCGACTATATTTTCGGACTCGTCAGGAGCCCATTTTCAAGGCGAGTGCGAGACGCGCGACGGAGGGTCGCGAACTCCGAACAGTTCGGGACCCTCCGCCGCGCGTCTGACGAGTCCGAAACTATAGTCGGCAATCCCGACGAAATAGCACGTGAGTGACCCGTTTTTAGTACATAATGTCTGTATCTCACGTTAGTTTTAATGATATAAGTGATGTATATATAAAAAAACACACACACAAAATCACCTAAAGAAAGCTATTAGTGGTGGGTAACTTTACCGGTAGTTTACGCGTACAGGTCGAGGGAAAACAACTAGTAATATTTCAGTACTTTACACTGACATTTACGGTTTACTATTTTTATTTAGTACTTTACACTGAAATGGCGAGCTCGTGGCGCAGTGGTTAACACGCCAGCCTGCGACAGGATGATGTCCCTGGTCAGGTCAAGATGCAAAATGATCTTTTTCAGATTGGCCTGGGTCTTGGATGTTTATCTATTATTGTTATAAAATATAGTATCGTTGAGTTAGTACCCATAACACAAGTCTCGAACTTACTTTGGGGCTAGCTCAATCTGTGTGATTTGTCCGTATATATTTATTTAGATCCGTTTGCCAAAGACTGATGGACCGCTCTATGTTAGGTATTAAAAGGACAGATCGTGTCAGAAATACTACGCTGCGCTCCATCACTAAAGTAGTCGACGGAGGAAAAAAGTCAGCTTAGCTGAAATGGGATTGGGCGGGTCACGTATTTAGTGCCCTGAAAGATGGGCATGTCTGAAAACGTCATGAGTACCTACTGATGGAAGATGTATAAGAGGGAAGCTGAGAACGAGATGGACAGACGAGCTGTTTGTTTGTCTTCAATGAGGGATGGCAAAGGGTGCGTATTGTTTGATATAATAACAAAATATATATTTTCATTTTAATAAAGTTCAAAAGATATAATGTTTACTTGACATAATCATTAACGATTATATTCTTAAAAGCTATAATATACATAACATTTTCAATTTGAAAAGCATAAACCCATTATTTATAACGTTTATGAACACTAAATATCACCTGTTATACAACTTATGCAGTATACATGCCAAAATGTATACCATTCAAAAAGTATACTATTTAAAATAAATATCAATCAAAATCTATAGAAATCAAAATGTATACCTATTAAAATATATACTGAGAAAATATACCAGCTAATAGACCCATGTCTATTTTTCGAATTTGAATTATTTCAGTAATACCTACGAAATAATTCAAGTTCGCGCAAGCTAATAAACTTCATTTTCTTGTAAAAAATGCGGAGTAGCCAGCAAAAGGTGCATCATTCAAACAAAGATGAAGGTAATCGATTTTATTAGTAAAGCAAACGGATAGTAAAGCAAACGGATAGTAAAACAAAAAGTAATGAACATCATAGGATACCAAACAAAATAACTATTACAAAGAAAATCACTTATAACAATATTTTATAGTATGTAAATATTAGGACAAAGTATGAAATAAATAAAAAAAATTGTGATACATACAAAATGCGCGCGCATTTTGTATGTATCACAATTTATTTAAAGTAAAAAGATAATTTTTACAATATTTTATTGTACGTAAATATTTTGATAATAAGTATGAAATAAGTATGAAATAAATAAAAAAAATTGTGATACATACAAAATGCGCGCGCATTTTGTATGTATCACAGTTTTTTTAAAGTAGAAAGATAATTTTTACTATATTTTATTGTATGTAAATATTCGGATAAAGTTTGAAATAAATTGTGATACATACAAAATGCGCGCGCATTTTGTATGTATCACAATTTTCCTAAAGTAGAAAGATACCTTTTACAATATTTTATTGTATGTAAATATTCGGATAAAGTATGAAATAAATTGTGATACATACAAAATGCGCGCGCATTTTGCATGTATCACAATTTTTTTCAAGTAGCAAGATAACTTATTATATTTTATTGTATATAATAATAATGTGTTACAATTATTTTTAATAATAACTATATTATCTTATTTTTTTTAAACTTATATTAGAGGCCATAGCTACAAGAAATTCACACTTGGAATATTCAGATTTTCGTTAAATATATTGCAGTCTTTCTTTTTGTTTAATTAATATTTTAACACTTTATATTATAACTACTTTAAGTAAAATAAGTTTACGATATCAGCGCCAATTGTGAACCGATTTTGATGTTTCTTTTTTTATTTGAAAACCTTTAATACCAAGTTGGTCCCATTTTAATTTGGTGAAGATATGATGAAGAACTTTGGAAACATGGAAGAAACTCCTAAAATAAAATTGATTTTTTTTAAAATTATTAGTTATGTATTGAGAATCTTCTACCAATTAATTCGTATAACCAATGATTATTATCCGTAATAATATGTATATATAACGTTTATTATACATAACAAGTAATCGATTTTTTAATTTTTATAATAATAAAACAGTATTATAAAGGTTTGATATGTTAAATAATTGTTATAATAAAAGATTTAAGGTTTTTTAAACTTAAATCTTTCGATTTTTATCTTACTTGATAATTATACTAACCAAAATTATGTATTTTGTTGATATATATCTTAAGAGATATATGTTTTGTATTTATATGTTATATTACTTACCCGATGGCAAAACATAGCAATGAAAAGAACAAGGTGAAAAACAGAAGCGGAGGCTTTTGCCCAGCAGTGGGACCTAAATAGAAATTCGATCCGTAAGAATTCAAATGAAATCTAGTTATATACTTTTCTACCTATCACTTATTTCATCCGATATTGGTTAGGTAATGTATTACGATGTGATGTAACTCCCCAGACCATAACATATCTACATGGCTTTCTGTAGCCATGTATAGTGTGCAGGTCTCGGGGACATGCAATACAAGTTACACAATATTGGGCGAAAAAGGGAATTAGACCATCGATTCTATAAGAAAAAGAAGGTTAGGTAATGAATACAGTCCATAAATAATTTGTGTGCGAAAGCAAGTAGACGAGAAACCGCGAAAATGTATTAAAAAGCTGAAAGGGTGTAATTTGCCGACTTTTCCCAGAAACATAGGTCCTGTAAATATTGCGGGCAAAGTAATTAATGTATGTTTTGCGAACGTTTTCTACAGAAATAAACACACGAAATTATCAGCTTTTTAGGCAGTAACTTTATTTTTTTATTTAATTGTAATATTACCCATAAGAATTACCTACTTTGCTATCCACAGCCACCCTCGAGTTACCTGAATGATGGTATCCTACCTTTTACTAAAAAAGTAAATAAAACAAAGTAATTTTACATGTTACATTTGCTTTTTCAATCCTGGAATACCAATGAATTGAAGATTTAATTTACCTATTTGATCCTATGTGGGCTTTATTAACCCACATAGGATCAAATAGGTAAATTCAAATAGGTGAATAATACAGTCCATAAACAAAATAATACAAAATGCGAGAGCAAGTGTGCGAGAAACCGCGGGAATCTATTAAAAAGCTGAAAGGGTGTAATTTTGTCAACATCGCGCAGTAACACAGGTCCTGTAAATTTTGCGGGCAAAGTAATTATGTTTCGTTTAGATTTTCTACGCAAATATATAATGACCAGTGTTTTCTGAGCAGTCCTGTGTTTTCTATTTTGTTTGTTAAAAATACTGACAAATTATATCATTGAAACTAACGTGAGATACAAACATTATGTACTAAAAACGGGTCACTCACGTGCTATTTCGTCGGGATTGCCGACTATAGTTTCGGACTCGTCAGGAGCCCATTTTCAAGGCGAATGGGCTCCTGACGAGTCCGAAACTATAGTCGGCAATCCCGACGAAATAGCACGTGAGTGACCCGTTTTTAGTACATAATACTGACAAAGTTTTTGTTTTACATTCCATCGATATTCGCGTGTTAATAAAACTACCTACATTATTATTTTTTGTTTAGCGACAATAGATACGCATATTCTTCGAAAAATTCTAGTAGATAGACACTATTACAGTTCCTAAGATGCAACCTGTGACAGACGGACAAATAGATGGACACTCGGAGACTTAGTGATAGGGTCCCGTTTTCACCCTTTGGGTACGAATTCCTGAAAAACATAAAAGTGATTGGGTATCAGCAGACATTAATATAAAAGTTAGTGAGAATATTTATACGAGCATCTTTCATCAATAATTTCGAAATTAAATACATGGTATCACATCTTTTTCCCTTGCGGGATATACAGATCCCAGGTCTATAAGACTTTATGGCCACATTTAGCATGTTGGAAGGGCGTGTTGGTGTAAAATGGAATCAAAATAGTTGCCAGCCGCATCGCCTATTGACATGATTCCTCACATTTTCGCCCATTCCCTTGATCGGCTTTTACGATCTGCGATAGAAGAGAAGCAGCTGGCACATTCTATGCTTTTTTTTTCTCCCAGACTAGCATGGAAGATTTGATCGATTCGAAGATTCGGTCGAAATTAATGCATTATACTCGTAATATTAAAATTGCAAATGTGTGATGAAAAAGAAGTCGGCCACAGGTAGGATTTGAATCTACGTCCCTTAGGTTTACGCCTTAAGTGTGATACTATTACACCACCGTGACATCGAATCACCGCGGCGAATTCTCTCATCACATACGGGGTAACCGTAGGGCATACGCATTTCAAGCATGCGTACTTCTTTAATACTACCCACTATTTAGTATTGTGGTGTTGAAGATACTTCAAGGCCGGAAGTATGTTGATGGCAACACCGCGAAACTACAACGAGCCGCGGGCGCAGCACGGCCCGCGGGCGCCCCTCCGATAAGTGACATCTCTCCATCTGTCAACTCACTTCTAAAATCGCGCTCCGAGCGATAGCCGCGTCGATTTACTGTCGGGTGACGACTTGTAGATCTTTTTTATTTTCTCCTAATATACAGTCCTCTAATCACCTCGAAGTTTTCTTTATATCACGGTTAGGGATTCCTGGTATCTCCAATATACGGGCACCTTCCGAAACAGTGGTATTCTAATTCATTCATATCCGATGAATAGAAAGTTGATTAAAGTGAAGAAAGCTTTTGATTTTCTTAAATTGTTATTAAATAGCATTACAATGCTCGGTATAAATTGAAAATATGTGATGAGAAAGAAGATTATAATATTAGTATAAATATAGAAAAGATACGCTTAGCTTGCAAAGTTTAAGGCTAATCAGATTAATATAATAAGCTCCGTTGCTGCAGGCAGTATTTGCAGGTAGTATGCCTGATTAGCAGTGGGCAGTGACGTGGCGACTGCCGCAGCCAACTGGAAACATCACCGCTTAGCTTACGTACATACTCTGTAACGCTGTGACGTCATGTGGAAAATGTATTTATACTTGCCAGCGTCGCTTCGTCACAGTTTAGAATATGATCAAACATGCAAAAGTAATGTTTTTACGTGAATATGGAAGATGGTTCATGTGGAATTACTTATAAACTATCAGTTTAACACTTTGACTGCCCCGATCGCAGATACAAATATTTGTAACATTGATAATTTATTTTTAGGGTTCCGTACCCAAAGGGTAAAAACGGGAGCCTATTAATATCGCTCCGCTCTCCGTCTGTCTTTCTGTCTGTCTGTCTGGCTGTCCGTCTGTCACCAGGCTGTATCTCATGAACCGTGATAGTTAGACAGTTGAAATTTTCAAAGATGATGTATTTCTGTTGCCGCTATAACATCAAATACTAAAAAATAAAATTTATCACTTTACATTTTATTGAATAAAATTAAAGTAAATTTATTTTTATAAAAGTCCAATCATGCAAGTACATTAAAAACACAAAAATAAAATAAAATAAATATTTAAGGGGGCTCCCATACAAGAAATGTGATTTTTTTTTGCTTGTTTTTGCTCGATATTGATAACCGCAACAGGTAGACGCTTGAAATATTCACAGAATATTTAGTTATATATTCACTTTAAAAATAAATCCTTACTAATATTATAAATGCGAAAGTGAGTTTGTTTGTTTGTTACGCTTTCACGCCGTAACTACTGAACCGATCATCATGAAATTTTGCATACAAGTTCTCTGGAGTGCGGAGAAGGACATAGGCTACCTTATATCCCGGAAAAACTACTATTTCCGAGGGATCAACATTGACGCGGGCGGAGCCGCGGGCAAAAGCTAGTTTAGTTATATATGTATTATAATACACGAACAAACATTTTATAAGCCATACTTGTATCACTGTGCACAATGTCCAACTTTGGCATTTTAAGTCCTAGGACTACGGGAATAAGGCTGAAAAATAAAAAAAAATCTGATTAAGAATATGCAAAGACCTTAAAAGCGGTCTATTTTGAGTTAGATCACTTTCACTGGCCGTACAGATTTTATAGCGAGAATAAACTACATTCATTCATTAATTTCGAGTAGGTGACACGGTCAGGGTGACCATGCACACCCTGCCCCCGTAGCATGGCTACTATCTACAGCTCACGCCAAAGATAGATAAAAAAGCAGCCTACTTAAAATTTATCGAAGCCCACCAATGATAACGTAGTATTTATCTCATACGATTCGTAGCACGCATGCAGTCTAGAAACATTATTCATATTTCAAGCACGAAACTAAAAATAAAAAATTAAAACCTCGTATGATTAAAGAAAACGAACGTATTAGACATAATTTATAAAATACCTAGTGATATTTACTTAAAAACTAAATATATTTGGGTTTATTTTTATTCAGAATGGAAATAACGGAATGTAAATCGTGTACCAATCAAACGCAAACAACCACTTTACACTGACAGTGCACATCTGTCATTAATTTGTCGGTAAAATGGTTCTTTCCGTTTGAGTTTTCGTTTCTCACGCAAGATGGCGTACTAGTATCGGGCTTTTATTTTCGTAAAAGTCATTCGTTTTTGTACTGTACATTAAAATATTATACTCATTATAGGTGTCTGACAGCTTGTAACTACGCAAAACAAAATATTTTGATTGTTTTATTACTTTAATGTTCGAAATGCGTATGAAACATATTTTATCTAGGCTTTGCTAAACCCCGATAAATTTATGCGATTTCAAGGTACCAACCTCGATTTTGCCTGGATTTGTCTATCGCGAGCTGTCAAACCCATGCTCGCAAGACGCGCACCCCGCGACTTGTAACGTATTTATGAATGAAATTTGACATTATTTAACGCGTGTGCCATGCTCGCTGGGTTAAAAGACGCAAAACGCGATATTTTGTCTTTTTATCCACGGAGACAGTGAGCCATGCTACGGGGGCTGGTGTCAGAGTTATTCGGGACCACCTCTTGGCCTCTGACGTGGTTCCTTTACCGACTACCAGATGGCAGCCGGGACCAACGGCTTAACGTGCCTTCCGGAGCACGGAATCATTTTTATTATCAGACAATCAGGTGATTCAAGCCTGCAATGTCCTAACCAAACTGGAAACAATTAAACAAAGTATGCTTCCCGTGGGAATCGAACCCACGACCCAAACGCCTTAACCACCGAACCACGGAGGTAATCCTTATCATAATCCTTATCCTTACTAGTATTATAAATGCGAAAGTGAGTTTGTTTGTTTGTTTATTTGTTTGTTTGGTTGTTTGTTACGCTTTCACGCCGTAACTACTGAACCGATCATCATGAAATTTTGCATACAAGTTCTCTGGAGTACGGAGAAGGACATATGCTACCTTTTATCCCGGGAAAAAGTACTATTCCCGAGGGATCGACATTGACACTGGCGGAGCCACGGGCGAAAGCTAGTACTACATAAAGTATTAATAGCAGATCTCGTACCCCAAAGATTAAGTAGCGCAATGAGAAAGTATTTTTTCACCAAGCTATCAGTGGGCACGCAAGCTACTCGTTAGGGGCGAGCTAATTGCTCTTTACCCTATTTGCTGGGGTCAATGGCCGAAAGCGACATCAATGGTCCATATGTCCAGTATTTAAGATGTATCTTCACTGCGGGGATGATTTTTTTGAAGTGAAAATTTCTTTAGCATTTTCACTTTTTAGTTTCTCCTTTAATAATGGCCGTACAATTAAATATAAACAAATAAATATATACCGACAAATCACACAGATTGAGCTAGCCCCAAGGTAAGTTCGAGACTTGTGTTATGGGATACTAACTTAGCGATACTATATTTTATAACAAATACATATATAGATACACATCCAAGACCCAGGTCAATCTGAAAAAGATCGTTTTCCATCATGACCTGACCGGGGATCGAACCCGGGCACCCTCGTATCGCAGGCTTGCATGTTGACTTCTGCGCCGCGGAGCTCGCCAAATAGGTATCATTCACAGCTGAGAAGCGCCAGGGTCTGCTTTAAGGATAGGCCGCCTAAATACGTCCACCAATGTTGAGAACCCAGCTTTCATGGCGCCGGTTAGAGCCCTATCACAACATCCTTCGAACAAATTCCTCTTATTAAACACGAAATTATTCGCAGTACCGGGTAGGTAAATGTTTAATTCAGAAATTTGCATATCTATTAATAAGTTGAGGTCGTTTTGGAGGTCACGTGGGGTCATCCGACCCACTTCCTTAGGGTTCCACCCCATTCGTCGGATGTATATGTAAGTTCCATATTATATGAAAAAAATCTTTCATATAAAAAAAATTACTTCAATCAAACTACTAAACCGATTTCGATGAATATTAAATGAGAAATAAAACCCTGTCAAACAAAAAAAATAATTTTCAATATCGGTTCATAAATGACGGAGTTGTTGTTTTTTATTTGTTTATTGTACAAGATTCTCAACGCTTGGAATACAAGAATAAACAGTTTTCAATGAAAAATAAACTTTGTACAACGGCGGACTTATCCCTTAAAGGGATCTCTTCCAGTCAACCAAGTGATTAATATGATATTAAAAATGCTTGAAATAGCGTCAAACCTTCTAATAAACGTAAATAAACTACATACTTAAGATACTTAAATAATTATAGTAATATATATAATAGTATAAACAAAAAAAAACATACAATCGAATTAATAACTTATGTTTTGAAGTCGGTTAAATTGATTTAAATTTGCATCGTTAGGCAGTCTGCATACCACTGTATTGTTCAATAATGTGTGAAATTGAGAAGGCAACCATTACCCATTACATAGCAATTGTTTTCTGCCGAAAATAGTTATCGTGTGGGTTTCGTTCCACGCAATAACACCGTCAAGAGCCATTGTCATCATAACTCCCTCCGTGGTCCAGTGGTTAAGGCCTTTGCCTGTAGACTTGGGGTCGTGGATTCGATTCCCACGGGAAGTATACTTTGTTTAGTTGCAGTTTGGTTAGGACATTGCAGGCTTGAATCACCTGATTGTTTGATGACAAAGGTGATTCCATGCTTTGGAAGGCACGTAAAGTCATTGATTGGTCCCACCTGGTAGTCGTTAAAGAAACCACGTCAGAGGCTGAGAATCTTTTTCGAAGAACTCTGACACCAGGGTTTGCATGGTCGATAGACCATATCACCTACACGAAATGATGATGATAATGATTTGTATCCCATAAAACATGTGTCGAACTTACTTTAGGGCCAGCTCAATCTGTTTTTTATCTCCGTATGTATTTATTTATTTAAAGTGCGAAGTCTAAATGGTAACGGGTGTTACTCCTTTGGCAATCTCTAAGTTGGATTGTGATACTGAGTAATAACGGTAGTTTAGAAGTTATCTAATTCGACTATTTGTACGGGTTTGATTGGAAATTGTCAAAGTGCGTCGTGATGAATTACAGTAATCAATTTCAGTAAACTTGCATCTATATACTGCTGGATCTCTAAGACAATAGTGCAAACATCTTTTTTTTTAAATCATAATACACTCCATTGTCATAGCAAAAAAGATCGTTACCCTATGACACTCGGGTGCACCCACCCGAGTGTCATAGGGTAACGATCTTTTTAAAGTAAAGTATTCTAACGAGTTGAGTATTCTAACGATAGGTACCCTTAACGTTAATGCGTTGAAGTTATGGTGAAATAAATTCACATACATACATACATACATACTTACATTAGTTACTAGCTGTTGCATTTTTAAACCCATTGTATAACTCGTCCAGTGAAGCGCAATCTTTCAGGCAATCAAAGCGATAAGAGATTTGAGAAATCCAGTTGGAAATTTTCGACATTTTGTATAATAGTTATAACTTTCTAATGTTATTCATTGATAATGTTTACTTGAAATAAAAAAAGTAAATTTGCTGCTATTATTATTTATTATAATTTATCAGACATCACTCAATATATTCGCTTGTAAATTACACGCACTGGGACTTTCTAGAGACTAAATCCATTTCTCGGCATGGCACAGGCAGACGTGTTCCCAAATTGAGGCGCTGCCGGGTCGGAAATCGAATCCGCTGTCGCGCGACAGATTGCACGGAACCGGCTTGGCACATTGCACTGCACGACTGCACGAATTGACGAAGAAGCGTAATGATTTTAAGGTGTACTACTCTAGACTTGGTATAATAGATGAATAAATATAAAAAAATATATACGGACAAATCACACTGATTGAGTTAGCCCCAAAGTAAATTAGAGACTTGTGTTATGGTATACTAACTCAACGATACTATATTTTAATAGCAAATACATATATAGATACACATCCAAGACCTAGGCCAATCTGAAAAAGATCATGTTCCATCTTGACCTGGCCGGGGATCGAACCCGGGCACTCTCGTGTCGCAGGCTGGCGTTTTGACCGCTGCGCCACGGAGCTAGATGAAACGTCAAGTGTAGTTCTTTTCCCGCGCAGATCATAAACGCCGGTTTTTTGGCTGGTTGAAAAATCTGATACCTGTGTTGGCGACTTGTACACATGAAGAAGAACAACAACAAATGCTTATTTTTGGCAAGCTCCGTAACGCAGAGGTTAATACGCCAGCCTGCGACACGAGGGTGCCCGGGTTCAATCCCCGGCCAGGTCAAGATGGAAAACGATCTATTATGAAATATGTTATCGTTGAGTTAGTATCCTTAACGATAAGATCCCACAAGTTCATAACTATGGGGCTAGCTTATTTCGTGTGATATGTGTTTCGTCTGTATATATTAATTTATTTATTATTTAATTATGGCTGAAAACGCTATGGAATAAACGCGCGGATGAAGAAAAAGAATCAATATCACTGCATAATATCACACAGAAACACATAAAAATCCAAACGTAAACAGTACACTCTTTTTTGTAAGAGATCAGCAATGAAAACCGTAGATTTTCATCACTCACTACACATTTTGCGAGCTCAGCTTTGGTGTAAAGCCACTTCTACAGGATGGAGTTAATAAATCCGAAAAAGGCCGCCCGAGTACCACAATAAAAGTGCGTAAATCAATTCAGGGATGTAAAACCGTGTTTCAGAGCATTCCCACCCCTTCCTCAGTTTCGACATATGACATGACATGATCGATTAATTGTTTGATATATATAACTCTTTTGAACAACTACGTTAATCGACTTTGTATGCACATTAATTTTTGTTTCTATACTGAACTAGGTTTCGCCCGCGGGTTCGCTCGCGTCAACGTCGTTCCTCGGGAACAGTACTTTTTTCCGGGATAAAAGGTAGCCTATGTCCTTTTCCGTACTCCAGAGAACTTGTATGCAAAATTTCATGGTTCAGTAGTTAAAGCGTAACAAACAAACTCACTTTTGTATTTATAATATTAGTAAGTTTCAACCCTCATTACCTCTATTAAGGGACGAATTTCGAATATATATATGAATTATTATTTATTCTTATTACGTTATCACGGTACAAAATTCCATGCTTTTACCTAGAAATACTCACTGATTTTCATGTAAACTAGGGGATGAATTTCCACATATACCTTCTAAGTGATCACTTATAAATAAAAAGAACTTTCGTGCGAAATATCAGGTTCTTAGTCCTTTTAGTATCAGCTGCGCGTTGATATGTCAATCACCAATCAATGTTCCCTTTTATATATACCTCTACATATATATAAACTATCTGACAGCAGTGATGGCCTCTTAAATGCACGAAAATAAGGGGTTAGGGCTTTCCTCATAAGACCACAAAAGTGTTGCGACTTTGCGACATCGGTGAACACGTTTTACTGCTCGTGAACTTGACTGGGTTTAATGGCGGACGATTTACTTTTTTAACCTCAACATGACCCACAAATTGAAGCCAATATTATGACAGAAGAGTTTTAGGATATGTCAATATAATTTAGATATTCTCCGATATTTGTTTCATCTCTCTAATGGAATAATGCATAAAATACTTCTACGAAAAGAACTTATACAATATCCTTACTAATTTTATAAATGCGAAAGTGAGTTTCTTTGTTTGTTACGCTTTCAACTGGTAACTACTAAACCGATCATCATGAAATTTTACATACAAGTTCTCGAGAGTACTGATAAGGATATAAGCTACCTTTTATCCCGGGAAAAAGTACAATTCCCGAGGGATTGACATTAACGCGGGCGGAGCCGCTGGCGAAATTTAGTTTCTTATATTTAAGATAAGATGATAAAACTAAATATATCTCCTCATCAAAAGAGCGTAGCGTACAAGGGAACTGACACTATAGTTTACAAAAACACGCTTGGAAATGCGAACATTATTTTGACAACCTTGATTGAGATAGATCGACATTTTTGTACTCTTGTACTAGCCAAAATACGAGGCAGCAAAGTATATTTGATCTTTCATGTCAATACTTACTTTTTTCCGGGATAAAAGGTAGCCTATGTCCTTTTCTGTACTCCAGGGAACTTGTATGCAAAATTTCATGATGATCGGGTCAGTACTTACGGCGTGAAAGCGTAACAAACAAACTCACTTTCGCATTTATAATATTAGTCATCATCATCATCAGGTTCCCCCCAGTCTCCACCACAGGAGCACGACCCTCTCCGCAGCACTAGGGCCATACTTGGCCAGAGCAGCCAGAGGACTTGGCCTACACTCTCCACGCTGGCCAGACGGGAGGTTGAAGAGGTCTCTTAGATGTTTATAAGCTTTGTTTAGCTTGTATTTCCTAAGTCGCCTTCTACGACATCCACGGGAAGACTTGGAGTGGTCCTATTCTACTCTGCCGGATACCACACGGCTATTATATATATTATATTAGTAAGGATTAAATATTATGAGAATATTCCAAGCGTCTACCTGTTGCCATTATCATTATCGAACAAAAATAAGCAAAAAAATCACGTTTGTTGTATGGGATCCACCTTAAATATTTATTTTATTACATTTTTAGTATTTGTTGTTATAGCGGCAACAGAAATGCATCATCTGTGAAATTTTCAGCTGTCTAACTATCATGTTTCATGAGATACAGCTTGGTGACAGACGGATAGACAGACAGACAGACGGACAGCCGAGCGACATTAATAGGGTCCCGTTTTTACCCTTTGGTACGGAACCCTAAAAAGATCAGTTCACTTTTTGGCGCTTAATGAATGTATTTTATTTGTAAATTTTATACTAATTTATTTGATTTTTCGCGCATTATTTGAGAAATGTAGGATTAAGATTTACTTTTACTTTACTTTTAATGTAGTACATAAGCCTTGGTCGCAATGAGGCATCTATGGACACAAGTAATGTGTTGCTTCGGCTTCGCCTCGTCCCATATTCTTACTTTCATTCGTCAATATCTCTCTTATGTTGTAATGTAAAATAGATTTTACACTGCAACTGGATGTTTCTTCTAAATATTATTTAATATTTAATTTCTTGAGGTGTCGTTATATTTTCTTGTTATTTTTGTTCAAAATAATATTAAAAACGGGTCAAAATCGTATGCAGTTTTAGAAATCTTAATGTAGATTATGCGACACTGTTAGTTATAAGTTTATAGCTTAATGTATAAAAAGACCGTTTAAGAATGGAAACAGCAGTATCCTAAATCCTACGACCATTATCTTCCCGCAAAGCGTCTATGCAATATTTTCATGGTGATCGCATCTTAACTATGTGAATATTTAGCTTAATTTTTTTTTCATTCTGAATCACTTATTTATATATTTTTCTGTCTGTTCCAGGTAAGTACACAATCGCAGCAGAATATATATCTTCACGATTCAGATTTTGGTAAGAGTCATCAATATGGCGTATGAATAGATTCTTCAATCAAAATTTATATACTAGCCACAAGGCTTTCTTAAAATACTCGATTACACAGTATTATACTTATTTCGAAGAATATTGAATGACAAGTAAAAATCAAATTGGAAATTTACAAGAGCTCAAGGTGACTAAGGCTCGCGGTACCTATTCGGACTTTAAGTACATCCCACTCATTATTAGAGCGAGTATTATAGAATCTAGCACAACTAGGATTTTGTTTTATAAGGAACTAGCTGTTGCTCGCGGCTCCGCCCGCATTAGTGTCGATCCCTCGGGATCAGTAGAATTTCCCGGAATGAAAAGTACCTTATGTCCTTCCCCGGGCCTCAAACTATCTCCATCCAAATTTTATCCAAATTGGTTCAATGGTTGAAGCGTGAAAAGAAGACAGACAGAGTTACTTTCGCATTTATAATATTAGTATGGATATGGATTTTTAAGAGAGTCAGACAAGTTTCAGAGCCCTATCAGATAACAAACATATTCCAGTCTTTAAAGGAAGTTTTGAGAATCCGCTACGCTCAGAGTTTCGTATGGAAGATGAGATGAGAATTTTGATAAAATTCTCGGGATAAATTTCCAACTCGTTCTCGAAAATTTCGAGCATGGCACAACACTAGTTACACGTTGTATGATATATTTTTGGTTTCTGAAAATACTTATTATTAGGTATAAAGCGTGTCCCTATTGAGCATAAAAGCGTAAATAAACACTCGATCGCTTGTGCGTTCGATGTCAACAACTTGAAGGCCAAAAATTAAGTTATTTCAGCTCCAGTGCCGACGATATGGCGTGTTTTTAATAACTTCATCCGTAAATATTGACTCAGGTGATAGCGTTTCGCATTTCCAAAACACAATAGAGAAATCGCAGAAGGTGCCAACAGTATCCCATACATCCTTATCCTTACTAATATTTTAAATGCGAAAGTGAGTTTGTTTGTTTGTTTGTTTGATTGTTTGTTTGTTTGTTTGTTACGCTTTCACGCCGTAACTACTAAACCGATCATCATGAAATTTTGCATACAAATTCTCTGGAGTACGGAGAAGGACATAGGCTACCTTTTATCCCGCGAAAAAGTACTATTCCCGAGGGATCGACATTAACGCGGGCGGAGCCGCGGGCGAAAGCTAGTCATATAATAAATCTAGAGTATAATATGTTCTCATCGGACACAGCAACACATTTTTTGAGAATCAGGAGGATTCGTTTAAATACCTTGCAAACAATTCAACTAGTTACAATTGAAACATGTCTTTAGGAAAAGTTAGGCCACTGAACATGTATATATTACTGGTTTTAAATATTCGTTATAATGTGGTTATAATAAAAATGTCCTTGTATGGACAACAATTATAGATAAAGAAAGTATTATATAATAAACAACTCATTTCCTTTAATTATAAAAATAAACGTGGGATAAAATATTTTTTTTTTCATAAACAACAGCTTGTTTTAAAAGTAGTGTAAAAAATATTTTAAGGTAATTATCGCCTTTTTTATCTATCCCTCCATCTAAAGGCTAACCAATAGCATTCATTATATCAAGAGAACATAACGTATGTTTTTATACTTATTTTATACAAGTTTTAAGAATAAAAATAAAAAACCACTGCCTCGCTAAAATATTATAGTCCTAGTTATTTGGGAGGGTGTTAAATTTGTAACGATTTCCCAAACGTCGTAGAAGCTTCTAGAAGTTATGGTGGAATATTTTTTTTTACATATACACAAAAATAACAATGCACTCCTTTTTTGGCAGTTGTGTAGAAGTACGATAAGCTAAGTGATATAATATACGTAAGAAGTTATTGCCTTTTTCATATGTTGAAAATGCGTTACACATAACGCTCTGCAACGGGCTTATAGAAAGGTTAAATAGAACTTATATCAGGTACAAAATCACACGAGAAAGCGGGCAATGAGGAACTATGACTTTTTCCTAGATCAAAAAGTATACAGTTACATAAAATACAAACATGCTACTCTTCTGTACACCCTCATATTCTATATTATTGTACATTGATGGATCGGCGGATCAGCCCCGGTTTATTTTTCGTTGTGAGATGTCCTGGCGCTCGGCGACATACATTTTGTAAAGGTCACAATGTTTGGCGCCGTTCAAATATGAAAAATATGGTTCTTGTACTTGGAAGGACTTTATTACATACAGAAAATTGATTTGAATGGCTGCAAAAATGTCAAAGAATTATTTTATTCTAATATTCATTTTAAAAAATTATTTATAATACTGTTTTATTGATATATCAATATTTGCAGTGTTATTCAATATTTACTACATGCTCATAAATTGGTTATATTAATATGAGTACCCTTTCTTTGAAGAGCAATAATAAACACAGGTGGATTTGGTAAAAGTAGTATTATTAAAGATATACTTTGGCAATGCACTAAAATTTTATTTTATATTTAGTGTTTTTATAAAACCGATAGACAATCAAGATTAACGGTACCACTTGTTACTCTTATCAATGTTTTTATTGAAAAAAAGACTAATAAATTAAAACATTAGTATAAAAATAACAGATAACTGAATTGTAGAGTATTATAAAAAAAAAGCACTAATAAGATCCAATGACATATTTTGTAAAATAAATATTTTGAATTAATACAATGTAAAAAATAAATTTCTAATCTTGACTGTAACTGGAAATAAAAGTTTTGATCATTAATTACTGAAAACTAAAATTAAAAACCTACTTTTATTTACAAAAGGTTTCAATCCTTTGTTAGGAAACTCGTTATAATTTTTATCCTCAATAATTAAAGTCTATAATTTTGGGCGTATTGTAAGCTTGAAAGTTGCCGGGTTGTCGGGAGAAAGTTTAAAATACCAAGTGGAACTGGGTGCCCGGCCAGGGCGGGGCTGTCGCGCGCATGCGCGCTACCCAGCAAATTTACCCCGACTCGGCGAGATTTACCCCCATCGCGGGAGATTTATGTACTCTCAGATATTGAAATGGTCTCCGAATGAAATAAATTGCTGTGTCCAATTTTGTTTACAGTTCTTTTTGGGTGCGAGGTTTTGTTTAAATTTAGTGTTTGTTCTTTAATTGTATGATGAGTATTTTATGTGTTGCTTTCTTAATTATCTAAAGTTTATTTTGTGTTATGATTGTAATTAAATTAAAAATTAATTGAATCGTGATTTGTATTTTAATCGCAGGTCTATAAAATAGCTAATGAAGTGTGGTCTACCTTAAAGAAAACTTTACATGCTTTGAAGAACTTATAGGTACTAAAGTTCCACTTACAGTATTTTCTATTTATGATATTATAAAAAAAAATATAATAATACTATTTAAAACCTACATATTTTTTATAATAACTAAAATAAAAAGCCTTCAATACTCTACAAAGAACATACATTTTAGTTTAATTAATTTAGGTACTAATGATTTGAAAACACGTAAATTTTCGAAATGTCGTGCAGGACCGTCTTAATTGTTATTAAAAATTAAAATAGTATATTACTACCTACCACAACGGTTTTTTACAAAAATGGATTTGCGAAAATCCAGTTACATAACCAGGGATTTTGCACGTCAGCACGGCAACACCGGTGACGGGGCTCAGTCGGCGGGCGACAGTGGCGCGCGCCGGCCGCAAGCTAGCCAGTAGTGCCGCGCCGCGCGTCCGTGCCGCACGCGACAGCAGCACTTGCCGCTCCAGCGGGATGAGTCAGCGGGACAGCCGATATGGACCAGCCAGTTTAGTGCCAGTGCGTTGACGTTACACTGTTTGTACTGTTTTAGCGTGACGATGGTTTATAATGATGCGTTTGTGGTTTTATAGTGACCATCGGTGAGTAGTTTAGTTTTAAGATTGGGTGAGTGAGTTAAGACATGTTTTTAATGTGAGATTTTGTGTAAAATATTTTTTTAATTATATTTAGGATATGTAAATTACTGAGTATTTATTGAATGTTACGCTTATTAACCAATTATGAGGTTTAAATTTTAATGAAAACTTAGAAAAAAAACTCAAAGTATAATCCTGAAAGTTTAATAGCAAATAAAATATATTTTTATTAATAAATTACTTATTGAAAATGTACAAAAACATAAGTAAAAAAATCCTTTTGGTACTGTTCGGATAAAATGATGAAAATTTTATTCAAAAAAAAAAGGTAATTAATAACATTATTACAAAAATCACATAATTTAAGAGTGCAGTTAAAAGTAGATATTTTTAAATAATATAGTATGCGTTTTAAATAAATTCTTGTATAGATGATATTTATATTTAAAAAAATTAAGTGAATGAAAAAATAATCAAATTTGTTTTCCTAAAAACAGCAAGAAAAAATTTTATGTAAAAATGATCTATATAAAAATTAAATTACAACTATGTCACATGATACGAGATTGCCAGTAAAGAGGCTGCAGAATATTATCGTTACCGCTGAGTACAGAAGCGAGCAATTAACCCGCGCTCTTCAGCGTAACCGTAGCGGCCTCTACGAGTTGCGTAGCAATTAGTGCTACGCCGTAGCTCGCAACGTTACATAATTATGGGCGTTTAGACGGGAGTGATTCGGCTGGCCGACCGTGCTCATATACTTTAATGCATAAATCGCCCTTTTTATAGTATTAAGTTACCGAACCAGCATAACTTCGATACCTTTAATATCATACAAAGCCCTGCAGGCAAGTAGGCGACGAATACTGTTGAAAAGAGTTTCTTTCGGCGTCTTCTTCTCTGCAGTGGTCGGTTCCGAAACGCTAGTAGTTCGTAGCTTTTGAACAATAATTAATAATTTGAATATAATATAATAAGTATTACGTATTTAAAATGTGTATTGTCGTAAAAAAGTGCCTGAAAAGGCCTATTTTCTGAATAGATCTTTGAATTCTTTGATTATATATAAGCGACGTTCCTTAAATCAAAAGTGTCCAGCGAAAAAAATATTTATAATACATTTAAAAAACTGATTAAGGTTTATCACTAAATTGTAGGAATAATACAAATATATAATAATATAAAGACATAAGTTTTAATATGAGTGTTTAGGCGGAGAACGCTATTTAGCTGGCTAACGTGCTCATATACTTAAATGCACAAGTCGCCATTTTTATAGTATTAAGTTATCGAACCAGCATAACTTCGATACCTTCGATTATATATAAGTGAAATTCTTTAAATCATAAGTGTCCAGCGAAAAAAATATTTATGATACACTAGACATGGGGAATTAATACCTCTCAACCACCAAGCGGCCCGCTCGGGCCGCATAGCAATAGATAATCAATTATGTCTGCGTTTCTCACGATTGATGAGTTAAAGTCATTAAACAAAGTAGGAACTATATTTCTAATAATTAACCAAATCATATGACAATGTGTGAAATCATAATCGCGGACATAAAGTGGCACATTTTTATAATACTGTACATATGTACGTATTTTTTTTATTTTTATTTTTTTGAAAATGTAATCTTTTATACATAAATGGACCGGTTATCAAAGAAATGAAAAAAATACTTCATATCGAAAAAGGAATAAAATTTCGTCGAATTTAAAAAAGACTGACGATACGAGAAGACTTCACTGACTTTATTGAAGTGTTTTAGTTTTTTAAATATAAATTATCGTAAAATTCCTTTGCATTTGGAAATGTATGGATCCTTTGAGTCAGAAATACATGATTTTTATTAACTGACAGTTACTTTGAGACAATTTACTTTGCGTGCTTCCGCCACCAGTTAGTTCATGCAAACTATTGCTGGCCAGCGCCCACCCACTACTGTTATTCCCCTCATGCCCGCCACCAATAGTTGATACATGCAACCCTGGTCGATACTGCTACATCTGTTGAGGCTGCAGCAATGTCGACCGTCGTGCTCGCGACACGTGTTTCGCCTCTACACGAGGCATCTTCAGGCAGTGAAACCTAGATGTTGCTTGTCATTGGAACGAAAAGTAACACCTGAATCTATTAACTATTTTATTAATTGATTCATAATAATCAGCTTTATGTATTTACCGTAACGCATTTTCGAAACGAGTAATTTGACCTATTTTTCGCTAAAAACAGAATCGACTACTTATAATTATTACTCCATACGGGCTATGTACTAAAAACTGTCAACTGTGGTAGAATTTATACCTTTATCTACCAAGTTACAAAAATGATCCATTTACATAAAGATACATATTAGGTATATATTTGTATACATTACCATGAAATTTTAAATGGTTTAGTGCAATGCAATGAAAGGGGATATAAGTACGCAATGCATTGGATAGCTGTGCCGAGATTGAGGCACTCGCCGCAGTATGCGAGGCTGTTGCACGGCACACTGCTGTTTCAATAGCTTTATTACCTTTGAGCTTTTGTATGTGTTCTAGTTTTTTACTGCAATTTCCTTCACATGAGCTATAAAACAAGCAGAGCCGACCATGCGTTTCTAATTTATTACCATTAATACAAACTAGTTTCTCCCCTCGACTCAGTTATGTACAACGCTTGAGCTTACAAGCGTTCTTATATGGGATTTAGAGTGTCGAGTGAAAACACGACGTAACGAAGATTTATAGTAATCTTGGGGCATAATTAAAAAGTACACATAATTTTGATAAACCTATATTGGGCGGAATCGGCCATCCTTTTTTGTGTATTATTTATATCGATGTTATTAATGGAGATAATAAATATTTGAACTCACACAGATTGACACTTCCAAACTTTTGGTGAATTGCGCTAGGCCTACAGTAAGTTGAACTCTTTATGTAGGACACTAACTTAATGACGCAATATTGTATAATATATACTTATCTCTACATAGACGAACATCTAAGACTAAGGCTAGTCTGAAAAATATCGTTGTCTATCATGATCTGGCTGTGAATGAAACCCAATGAAAAAAATTAAAACGGTATCACGCGTAACAGACATATATTGAAACAATTACGTAAAAGACGTTATGGTGTTGTGAACTTGTTAATACATAAAGTGTGGATGTTTTAGTCGTGGTAAAGCCACGCTTCTGACAAAATTAATTTCTGCTAGTAGCATGAATGGGCCGGCTCGTCCGGGAAGTACCACACTCACAGATAATCAACGTTTGAGTAGAAGCTTTACCGCTTCTATGCTTTGTCTAATTTGTAAGAGAGCAGGAGTCCCTTCCTTCTAACTGGGGGAGGAAATTCCTCCCCCCAACTCATTGAAAGGCTGCAATGCTTCTGTCATACCCATAGAGTTGTACTTGACCATGAGCAGCGGCAATCACTTACTATCAGGTGACTCGCTTGCTCGTTTGCCATCCTAGATTATAAAAAAAACGTACTCTTTGATGTCACCCAGCCAGTCAATAAGCGTTTTCTACGAAACCGATAAATCTAAAAAGAAAACCCTTATCATAAAAAATATCATCCAACCGAAAGAGAACGGAGATATTTTTAAAGAAACCATTGCTGGATCTTAATAAAATCACTTTAATACGTATTAACGCGTATATTACATTATTTTTACACCTAACGTTTCAAAAACTTTACAGTTTTTCATGTATAAATAATGTAATATACGCAATAATACCGTATTAAAGTGATTTTATTTAATGTAACAATCGCGAAAACATCAGAAACCATCATTGCTGGATCTATACGAAAAGTTATTCATAACTAGCTTTCACCCGCGGCTCCGCCCGCGTCAATGTCGGTCCCTCGGGAATAGTAATTTTTCCCGGGATAAAAGGTAGCCTATGTCCTTCTCCGTACTCCAGAGAACTTGTATGCAAAATTTCAGGACGATCGGTTCAGTAGTTACGGCGTGAAAGCGTAACAAACAAACAAACTCACTTTCGCATTTATAATATTAGTAAGGATAAGGAAGTAAGGATAAGGATAAGGATAACAGACTAAGTCGCCTTTTAATATATATGTCTAACGTTTATTTATATCCTGGAAGGTATAATATTGTAGAAATAAAACCTCTATTAAAATATCTTTTACTCAGTACTTGTCTGGATTGCAAAATGTTTATTTGTTTATTTTGTTAAGTATATAGTTACAAAATAGGTAGTAGTTGCAAGACGAATGTAGCTGCAGCATATTAGTGCACTTCTACCGCAAACGAGATCAATTTGTGAGCACTCTGCTGCTCGTGTGGTGCTTATTTAACACTTATTGCTGTATAACTATCTATTCTAAGTAAAACACTTATTGCAGTATTGTCATCTCTTGGAGCTTCTATATTGCTTTTAGTTTCGAGGAATTCCAGTAATATTGAGTTTTATTGTTTTGCGTTTATTCTGCCTTCCTGCTAATTTTAAAGGACAAAGACCTTTGTACAAGGGTATCATTTCCCTTATAAAGATTTTCTTAGAAGAATTTCTCAATTGAATGTTTTATGAAATTAAGACGAGGCCTCAAATGTTTGGTACCATCGCTCGGCAAAGGCGTACGCAGACTGATCAAGTGCGCGCAAGGGATAGCGCTTGGCGGTTTAGCCCGTGAATGATGAGATAGGAGATAGTCTCGAGTCGCTCAAAGAAAAAATTGTAAGCGCCAAATTCGTTATTTCTGTTTTATATAAAATCAGACCGGTTAATTGTATTTTCATATTTACATTTTGATGAATTACTAATAACCTATCTTTTAGTCTAAAAATCATTATTTCATTCGTCGCATTTGAGCTACAATAACAAAAACTCTGCGAACGAAGACCATTTTTAAAAAAATATTTCTATCGATAAAATTATATCAACACGTGTTTTTTTATCTTACACTTTTGGAGATGAAATAGTCAAAAATCATATTACTTAGATTTGAAACTCCTAATTTAAGTATTTTGCGAGATAAATAAGGTTCAGAACGACCTTATTTACAGTGGTATCGCCTTAAGGATAGTTGTTTGTAACTGCCCCACTAGTTTTATATACAGGACCTTAAAGAGGCTAGTGATAAAGAGATCAGCGTAGCCAAATACTGGTCGTAGGAAGTGTGATCAATTGAAGCCATTTTGACTCGAAAAAAAGAATAACGAATGTTCAAGATCGTTTTGGCTGTGCGTTATTTGTTTCTTTAAAACAGACTTTGTTACGCAATCCTACGAGTTTGACAAAGTCAAAGCAATATTGTTCTGCATAAATTATTAATAATCTTTAATATAATAAAAACCCGACTGAAGGTACTAAACCGATTGCGACAAAATGAGACATACATATAAGCATACTCTATCGAACAAAAAAAAAATTTTATATCGGTTCATAAATGACGGAGCTCTGAGGTTACAAACATTAAAAATAAACCCAACTGTTCACGCACAGCGTGAACTAAACGCATATTACCTAATGCCTGGCAACACTGCCTGGGCGTTACATATATATAGACAAAATTTAAATTGAACCGAAACACAATTTTTTTTTAAATCTATGACTTTACGTCATTTACTTAACACATAATATCTCATTTTCTATCGGCTCCTGTGCCAACATTGTACCTGCTTTGCCTAAGTATTTCATTACACCAGTTTCCTATGCAATACAGTCTTTGTCTATTTCCACGTCCCATAAAAGTACCTAGTTAGGGCATTTAGGGAAATAGGCCACTTTTTCCACCAACCGAATTGATAACCTCCTCCTTTCTTTGAAGACGGTTAAAAAATAAAAGTGCGTATTCAAGGACTCTTATAATTAAAACTTATTTTTTTTTGCCACCATTAAATAAATTAGTTTACAAAACAAACATAGAAAAATATTTAAATTTATTTAGTTATAATAATTTAATTCGACTATTGCAAGGATGTAGGTAATTTTGACATTAACTAACGTCTTTAAAAAATTAGTAAATAAAATTTAACTGAATATCGTCTCAAGATAAGTACATTATATAAAAAGCATTTCGTAGTATATCTACGAATCTCGTAGTAGGTCTAGGAATATCGTAGCAGCAACGAGAAACTAGCTCTGAATGTATTCCTCCGAGTTTGTACACATATTTCAATCGTGTCTTGTGATTCACTTTTGTTAATTGCTTTTCAACGCTCGATTGCAAATTTTTGAATATATTATAAAACAGAAAACCTTACAAAATCGCTAAAATTACTTTCATTATTAGTTTCTTAAATCTAGATCAAATAATCATCATCATCATTATAAGCCCAATCATATCCAGTCTTGGATGTAGGCCTCCTCCAATTTCAACCATGACTGGCGGTCTTGTGCCCGTCTCATCCAGTCATGCCCTGCGTGTCGTCGGATATCGTCAGACCATCGCTTTGGCGGTCGCCAAAGCGATGGTCAAGAAATAGAGATATAAGATCAAATAATAAATTAAATAAAATGATGAAATTAATTGATAAATAGCTTAAATATTTGAGTCCGATAGTCAAAGACGATAAAACCATTTAGAAGTCGGTAAAGTCAGTTGTGACATGAAATAGTAAGGTGTACTATTTCAATCAACCATTTTTAATAGCTTTTTTATTAAGTACTAGCTTTCGCCCGCGGCTCCGCCTGCGTCAATGTCGATCCCTCGGGAATAGTACTTTTTCCCGGGATAAAAGGTAGCCTATGTCCTTTTTCCGTACTCCAGAGAACTTGTATGCAAAATTTCATGATGATCGGTTCAGTAGTTACGGTGTGAAAGCGTAACAAACAAACAAACAAACAAACAAACTCACTTTCGTATTTATAATATTAGTAAGGATTGAATTGGATAATACTCACTTGTAAATTCGTAATTTAAAAAAAAGATTAGGCATTTGCGTCCCATCTCACCTGATGGTAAGTTACGATGAAGATGAGGATGTTACATACCTATCCAGAAGATACCTATTTATTCTACTTTAAAGAAAGTTTAAAGATAGCACCAATGTTCGCAACCAACACACATAAAAAACAAGTCTTTGAAGTGAGGATGTACCTTGTAAAATCATTTATGACAAATGAAATAAAGCAAACTAGTTTACCTAGTTTTTAAGATAAACTAAAATTGTAAGTTAACGTCGATTGGAGAAAATGCGCTGTGCAGTTTGTTGCCGCTTCTTCTGCACTCCGCCTTGGAAGCGGCATTAAACTTAGACATAAGTAAATAACTGACATCAACAATTCTCAGTTGAAAATATATGACAATTAATAAGTGTCCAAATGATTTATATTAAATAAACATTTTGAATCTTGAATTGAATGTTCAAATCCGCATTAGTTAAGTTAATAATATGATAAAAATAATTTTTAACACGCGAACATGTTCGTGTACGACAATTAAGCTTCGGAAGGCACGTCAAGCCATTGGTCCTGGCTGCCATCTGGTAGTCGTTAAATGAACCACGTCAGAGGCAGAGAGGCGATTCCGAAGAAATCTGACACCAGGGTGTGCATGGTCGATTGAACATAATACCTACTCGAAATGATGATGATGACGACGAGAATACACTTCTTTGGATAATAAGTAAGGCCAGGTGTCGTATTATAAAGCAGGTATAGTAAGTTTTTTAATTTTTTTTTAGATCTAAAAAAGTCTAAAGTGAGGATGAACGAAGTAAAAACATCTTAACAAAATAAATACGTAAATTAAAAGCAAACGTATTTCGTAGTGGAACTACGAGTGTCGTAGCGGCTCTACGAATATTGTAGCAGCTACAAGACAACTTTGAATAATTAAAATGCAGTCCTTTGAGTTAGAAAACAGATTTTCGTTATGAAAAGGCGATTTACTTAGCGAGTTCACTAGATAGAGGAATATTTGATTTTAATTGCTTTTCAGTAATCTATAAGCCTTCTGGTACACGCGTTCTTTAAACAGTATAGTAATTACTATGCTACTAACTGTACCTCTGTACAGTATTGATAGAGTAGAGTGACTAGCAATGTTGGCATACTACTCTGTGACTCCCCACCACTGTTTTCATTTTACCATGTAATATTCAAATATTAGGTTGCTCTACCTATGTATAGACAGCTTCTACTCTCATCATCATCATCATTATTATCATCTGGTATTTTTAGTCTCCACTGCAGAAGTATGACCCTCTTTGTACTACCGGAGCCATACTTGGCCAAAGCAGACAGAGTGTTAATGCAATAACTTTTTATTGATATATATTTGTCAGCAAACGAGCAGACGAGCCACCTGATGAAAAGTGGTCACCGCCGCTTATGGACATCTGCAACACTAGAGGAGGTGTTGATGCGTTGCCGACTCTTAAGATACCTGTAACACGCCTTAACTTGCAAACATATATTTTTCCTTGTGTTATGGAAAAAAATCCCAAAAATAAGTATATCAGACAAAAAAACTTTACTAACCTAAAACCTTTTCAAGATATAAAGGTTGAAAGGCGTAGTTTTTGTCTTGGCTTAAACTTTTCTTAAAAACTACAGAGTAGTGACATCAGAATTTAAGCATTATATTTGCGTGATGATGTAGGTACTTTATTCAGCAACTTCAAATATTGCTTAAATGGGAATAGGCTTATTACAAAAGTTGCTCTAATATTAAGCAGGTTACGTTCTTATAGTATATATGATAATCTTTCATTAAAAAAAACCGACTTCAATCAAACTAAACCGATTGTGGTGAAATTTAAATAGGACCTATTTAAAAGCATACGCTTACAGACATTTTTTTTAATCGATTTATAAACGACGAAAAAGATATTAAAATAAACATACAACCGAACTCCTCCTTTTTTGAAGTCGTTTAAAAGCTTACTCAACTCGTAGCGCCTCTATGAGTGTCGAGGCTCTACGAATATCGTAGCAGCTACGAAGCCGCTTCGAATGGTTTAAATGTAATCCTAGTGGCTTTACGAATATCTTAACGGCTACGAAGCAACTCCGTTAAGTTATAAATTATGTATTGGGAATTTACTTAGCGAGTGTTAGAGGAACACTGAATATTTGTTTTTAATTGTTTTTCAATGTAGACTGTAACTAGATTTGCAAATTAGGTTTTTTTTTTCATTTGACGTCAATAGAACTAAATGTATCAATCGGCAAACTTCAAATGTGATATAAGCGACTAAGAAAAAAAGCAATTTTTTATTGATTTAATTTTTGGCTTATAAGAGGAACTGTGAAGCAAATTTTATTTTATCTTATAGAACATGTCTTAAATCTGTGTAAGAATATTAAATGGTGTATTTAAAAACAACGAGTTGCACACCGAAAATCTGGGCAGAAGTGTAAACTCCGCAAAGAAGAAAGAGAGGGGCATATTATTTCCTGTCGCTGGCGGTCTCAGGTCACGTGTCCGTCTTACGAATTTTCGATTAGGTCATGTGTCCTGACGCGATTTTAAATATTTTTAAGGGCACAACGCCGCTATAGAAGTTTTTAGTTCAAAAATACATTTAGGTTCTATAAATAACAAGTCATTTTAAGATTTTTTTAAATATGATGGGTAGTATAAGATCTCGAAACATTACTTAAACAACTTGAATTAACAACAAAGCAGAGAAAGATACAAAAAAGAAAATTATTTACCTCCAAATTAAGATAGCCAAGGTACTCAGCGCACACCCTCCTGGTAGACAAATGGGACCATCCCCAATTGCGTCCCCTACATTAGTCACAGTGATTACTCATTTGAGGCTGACCAGGAAACTTAATGGGACATTTATCCACCCTGCATTCAGACAGTTTCGTCTCACACAAGTATTCATAATATACCTATGTAAGTTACTGAAGTATATTTATATTATGACTAGCTCCGTGGCGCAGCGGTCAACACGCCAGCCTGCGACACGGAGTGACCGGGTTCGATCCCCGGCCAGGTCAAGATGGAAAATGAACTTTTTCAGATTGGCCTGGGTCTTGGATGTGTATCTATATATGTATTTGTTATAAAATATAGTATCGTTGAGTTAGTATCCCATAACACAAGTCTCGAACTTACTTTGGGGCTAGCTCAATCTGTGATTTAAAAAAAAAAAATTATACACGGTGAAATTGTAATCGTTCTGGACCCTTAAAGGGATGATTCAGCACGTTGATATGAACAACTTATCCTATGGGACCAATGCTGGGAACTGAAAAAAAAGGGCAGTTCCATACAAAAAATTCCGGCCGTCCGGTCAATTTGAACGGGAATGTCAAAAAAAAATTTGGGTTCCCATCATTAGTCACATAGGAAAAGTTGTTTATATCAACAGGCTAAATCATCCCTTTAAGGGTCCACAATGATCAAAATTTCACCGTGTATGTAAGTTACTGAAGTATATTTACCTATATTATTATATTTATCGTAAAATTTACTTTCGCTCTCTTTTATCCGACTAATCTCTTACTGATATTTAAGAAATTGTCTTTGACTCTTGTCAATAAAGTTTTGTGTTTTTTTTTATGTTATAGGACGGCAAACGAGCAAGCAGATCACCTGATGGTAAGTGATTACCGCTGCCCATGGACAACTATAACACCAGGGTGTGACAGGAGCGTTATCCACCTTTCAAGGAGTTAACGGAAGGAAATGGGGACGGGAGGGGGTAGGCCTCCGGCTCTCTCCCTCACCGAACGAAGCATAGAAGCGGTAAAGCTCTACTTAGACGTCGATTTTCTGTGAGAGTGTGGTACTTCCCTGGACGAGTCGGTCCATTCACGCTACTAACAATTCATTTTGCCGGTAGCGTGGCTCTACCACGACTAATGGCAATGAACTCTTATTGAATATTTTTATAAGGTTGCTCAAAACATTCAGTACGTGGGTTTCTTTATTCCACCATATATTTTAAATGAGTTAACAGATTTGCACAGATTATTATACTCCTTAAATCTACCAAATACTTAATCTATAATTTATTTGGAAGATAAGTTATCTTTTTTATTCTTCTTTAAAATAATATTGTCTTGTATAGTAAGGCTTGTCTGTAAAGTCGGTTTACAGAAGATAATTTTACGTCACAACGGTGGAAGAGAGATGAATGTGTAACAAGCCGAACGCTTAGGCCGATCATGCCTATGGCTTTTTCCGAGCTCTCGCTTGAACTTGGAACGTGACACTTTTCGAGCGTGCAGTCGTCATTCATCGGTTTTTAAGACATTGTCACGTCAAAAACTCGTTTGCCGTTGATACTAATGTTTCCCAAAGTAGTGAAAAAAGGAGTTGTTAATGAAAGTCACTGTTTTAAATTCGGAGGTTTGGCCGAGCGGGGTATGAAATTTGGGATCATTCTCACTAGTTTCACTGGCAAATTGTTACATGGGAATAGTAAGACTTTTATCTCAGAAGTTCCATCTTCTCGAAATTTGATGCTTACTCTTATGGGTTGCTAAGACCACTGAGGCACTAAAGATGCATCTATTTTAGTCATTTTTGTGCTTATACTTTCATTTTTTTGGGCTTATAACCATGTAACTCTGTAGCGGTGTGGTTTCCGGCAGAGTAGAATAGGACCACTCCAAGTCTTTCCATGGATATCGTAAGAGGCGACTTAGGAAATACAAGCTAAACAAAGCTCATAAACATCAATGAGACCTCTCCAACCCGTATGGCCAGCGCGAGCGAGGAGAATGTAGGCCAAATCCTCTGTCTGCTCTGGCCAAGTATGGCTCCGGTAGTACAGAGAGGATCATGCTCCTACAGTGGATACTAAAAAGACCTGATGATGATGATGGCTTATAAATAGATATTTTTATCACAGATACTTTTGTCACAGAAAGTAGGTTTCTAATGGATGTACGTGCGTGAAGTCACATGCAAAAGCTACTACAAACATGAATGTACAATGTTTCCATTAACTATGGAATCCACAATGGGTTTAGTGCATCGTAAGCTATAAAATGAAATGTAGGAGCCAATAATAGGAGCGTACGACCTATAATAACTATGGTACGAGGTTGAGCTGCTTCCTGTTTGAAGTCTATTTTGTAAGCTCAGCGCTTTATAGCTATTTCTGACAATTTCAGCTTTATTGCTTGAATAAAAAAACGGCAATTCATATTTGCCCCGATAGGGTTCCGCACTAACTCTTTTCCGCCATTTACGCAGATCTCCATAGTGTTCTTCGAGTCCGTTTGAAGTATCCCTAATATCATTTGACCATTTAATTAAGAAATAAAATATGGTGAAAAAACTTCAAGCGGGCGGGGCTTGAAAAAGAATTATTTTCACCATATTTTATTTCTTAACACTTTCGCTGACACTGAATCAGACACAAAATTAATAACAATAGAATTACGTCTACAGGCGGGCAGTGTTAAGTTAATAAGAGTATATCAAAATAGCATTGTGAATAGGTAGAAAGGATAACCAAGGATGAAATGGTCGAATGATATTTTTAAGTGTTCTACCTATTCCCCTCATATGGACTCAGTCAGTGAGTACCCACCTTTCCGGATGTTTGTGGAGACATGACCTGCCAAATCCCATTGTCTAAATTTTCATTTACATCCATTACTTTCATGATAAAATTCGTAGCATAGGATCATGGTGCGTAACTATAGATTGTTAATTATTATATCCGATTGAATTTCATGGCTGTGTGCGATTCAATGAATGTTACCGACAACCAGTCTAGCCCTCTAGGCTATCACAAATACAAATACGTGTATGTAGAAGACGTGTAATAATTACTAATATCAGAGGGTGGCTGCGTCCCTGCATCTAGATAGAAAAGCTTTCACTACAGACCCACCGTACCCCTATACCCCTGGTGGTGCAGTGGGTATTTTAAAGTTAAACGGTACCACCGAGTGTACTGATGTGATGGCTTGCATGATCATCATCATCATTTCGAGTAGGTGACACGGTCAATCGACCATGCACACCCTGGTGTCGGAGTCCTTCATAACGGCCTCTCAGCCTCCGACGTGGTTCCTTTAACGACTATCAGATGGCAGCCGGGACCAACGGCTTAACGTGCCTTCCGAAGCACGGAATCATCTTTATTATCAGACAATCAGGTGATTAAAGCCTGCAATGTCCTAACCAAACTGGAAACAACTAAATAAACTATGCTTGTCGTGGGTTCGATTCCCCCGGGTCTACAAGCAAACGCCTTAACCACTGCACCACGGAGGCAGTCTACATACCCCTGGTGGTGCGGTGGGTATTTTAAAGTTAAACGGTAGGTACCAGTGACCGTAGTGATGTGATGACCTACCTATCTCTCGCATGATAACTCATAGGTAGATAAGAAAGTAATAGAAATTGCATATTCCAGTATCTATTAATGCAAAGTTAGAAATCTTTGATCTGGTCCTGTAGCACGTATTTAGTACTTAAAATATAGATTGTATCAAATCGGACTATACAGTTTAACCCATCGAGGTGTCTGTGTGTTTGTCTGTAATAAAAAATTGCAAGTGAAATTTGATCCACTTCCCGATTTTCGATTCAGTTGTAATTTTTTACGACGTGTTGCCTTGAGGTACGAATGCCCGACAAATTTTCAAAGAGATCTAGCTATCGAGAACCGCATGCCGTATCGACGATTCCGGTAACCTAAGGGCAGGTGCGCATTTTGGCCAAAGACTGAGTCTGGCCATCCAGCGAGGAAATGCCGCCAGCCTTTTGATCGATTGATTTCCATATTTTATTTAATTTGATGTTATCTTATTTTGTATATTATTATATATTATTTGTATATTATTTTTAATTTTATTTAAGTTTTAGTTTATAATTTTAGTTTATAATTATTTATATCTATCGATTAATTAGTATACATCATAAATATAAAATGTATTTTTCATCTATATCTATACATATAATAAAACAGTAAAAATATTTTGTCTGTACATTTAGAATTTTTGACTGAAATGGAAAGAGGGATACTTAAAAAGAATAATAGAAAGGAAAAATATTTTTTTCGAATTTCTTGTCTGTCTGTCTGTCTGTCTGTCTGTCTGTCTGTCTGTCTGTCTGTCTGTCTGTATGTATGATCACGATTATCTCCGAAAATACTGAACCGATTTACTTCAAACTTTCACCAATTGCTTTGTTTTAACTCAGCATAACATTTAAAGTTTGTTTCATCAAAATCGGTTCATTAAAGAAAAAGTTATCGTCATTTGAATGAACTCAAGTTTACCTGCAAATATATATTAGCACTTAAATAATAAAAGTGACGTAGGAAAATTAAAATCCAAAGTCAATTCATCATCATTATACGACAGCATTATACCTATCCATACTATCCATATTAATATTATAAATGCGAAAGTAACTCTGTCTGTTTTCTTTTCACGCTTCAACCATTGAACAAATTTGAATAAAATTTGGTATGGGGGTAGTTTGAGACCCGGGGAAGGACATAGGGTATGTTTAATTCCGGGAAATTCTACTGTTCCCGAAGGATCGACACTAACGCGGGCGGAGCCGTGGGCAACAGCTAGTATATATGTAAATCAGATTATAAAAACAACACAATGGTGATTAATATCTAGTCTGATGATGGAGAACTCTTTAACGTTGCCTAGCTCAGTCACCAAACGTCGCATTAATAATTAGCTCACAATAAAAACTTTTCCCAAAAATAAGCTTTTGCATCTTTATTTTATTTTGGTTTAAACCCAAAGAAGTTGAACTGTATTTTTAATAAAGACATAAATATACACCGGGGGTTGCAATACTTAAGGGGTATGATTAGTACATGATATTGAACAATTATCTCTAGGGGACCACCAAGAAATACAAAAAAAAATTCTATAAAAAGTCGATCAGCTTATTTTATATGGGTGGTCGATGTTTCATAAGGAAAGTTGTTCAATATATTTAGCTAATCTAACACTCTACGAGTAGTATTGTTAACACTTTGTGAACACTTTAGTATTGCCCCTATTATTTCACACATTGTATAAATACAATTCTAAAATGTGAAACTAAAACCTCTATTTTATCTTCTTAAATTAAATAAAATGAAAAATATTTATTGTTATACACAATAATACCCTTGTAAAAAAAATATTAGAAACGAAATCGATCATTTTCCAGTTCTCCTCTTGTCCTATTAAATTGATTTTTGGCTAAATTATTTTTTCAAATTTAATCAATAGATTATCCTTACCAACGTCCAACAAACATAAACACTATATTCGTATCGCATAAAATCAAGCGGATATCCGCTCGTATATCTTTTCGACACGGTAATCATTTTCACAACGTCCGTCGTAATAAAAAGGGCGCGTACCCGCCGTAAATTACCTGGACGGGGACGGGGCGACCCTCTGTCATTACACGACAGTACATGTGTGTATGACTATACATGTATGAGCTTGATCTCCCCTCTAGAGCGAATTGCGTTTAAAAGGGACATATATAGAGAAAAAGCTGTGTAGTCCCTAGGAGATTGATTTATATAGTTGCAGTTGCATGTGTAATAACTACAATTTTCTTGCAAGCCTCAAGTCTCAAACTTACTTTGTGGCTAGCTCAATCTAAGTGATTTGTCCGTATATATTTATCTATTTATATTTAATTTAATACAGAGCAGCAAAGATGGAAGACTGTCAGTATAATTTAATATCGTCGCTTTATGCATGACGCCATTTTTATTATAGACTCCAGCTAGCATTGTTTGCGGCGGATAAGTTCATAAATAAAACTTATTTGTTGCTTTAGAGATGTTTTATTCACTCTCCGTGTCGTCGACAAGGATTTAGCTCAGAATAAGGGGTTAACTTCAGAGGCAAAATTAAGTAACACAGTTTTAACTTTTATCGTAAAACGTTATTATTTTTACACAAGTGTAACGTTTGTTTGTTTCGTTGTTTTTCGTGTTTGTAAGCAGCCAACTCTGGTGTCAGATTTTTCAAGCTGCCTAAAGGCATCTGACATAGCTAAATTACTGCCATTAATGATAACAGCCGCGACCAACGGCTAATCGTGCCTTCTGAAGAGCGGAGGAGCTCGAGATATTTTTATGCCACTTGCGGTCACCCATCAAAGGGGGGACTGCGCCCAGGGTTACTTTACATGCGTTAGCGCTTTTGACGCTCATGACCACTGGGCGATCGGGCTCTTCAACATATGTAACAATAGTGTTTTACTACTAGCATCTTGTTTGAGTAGGTATCTGAAGTAAGGATTTTTTTTATTCGTTAAACAAAGACAAATGGGTATTTCCATGTATTTACGTAAAATCATTACAAGCTTGTATTTTTACATGACTGCTCAAAAAAAGCAGTGTAATGTTTTCAGGGTTCATGTTAGTAGTAGTTGTTTATCCCACCAAATCTAAATGCCAATTTTTTACTGATAATATCACTGTATAAGTTAAGTTACTTAATGCTTTGTTCTTTTAACGACGTTGTTTTAAGAATAAAAAAAAACTACTTTTGAGATAAATAAACATTTTTTATTCAAATTTGTATCATATGTATCTCTTTTTGAACGTCATCTTTTCTTCTTTATTTTTATTATATTTGCAAATCCGAAAAACTGATAGTGCTGTGGAAAGATCACTGCTGAGAAGAAATTTCAGTCCAGTCCCTACATCTTCTTTACATATAAGAAAAAAGATTAAATACTATTTCTTAAATTGAACTGAATCTAAATAATTGTTACTGATGTTTTCGCGATTGTTACACATTTAAATTAAATCACTAATACGGTATTATCGCGTATATTACATTATTTTTACACCTAACGTTTCGAAAACTTTACAGTTTTCATGGTCGCAGGTAGACTAAGTTAACATTTGTCTTTGTGTTATAAGAACTATACAAAACTACCGCCTACAATATTTATTGATAACGTTCAGGATATACACAGTATTTGCTCACGGTGTCTGAAGCTCTTGCAGTCTTGTGAGGAGCTTGATCTAAATACCAAACTTATAATAGATTGAAGATTGAAATTCCAAAACTAATAGACATTTGGCATATCAAAACAGCAATATTCCTCCAATTGCTACGCAATCGCGATAATAGGACGATAATATCGCTATAATATGACAATAGAACGTCGTGTGCGACTAATAACAGTGGGTACTTCGCAACGCAATTGACAAGTTATCAGATGCGAGCGGCAAATTAGGATCATTTCCAGTTTCTGATGGAGGCGTGGTTAATTTCTGTGCAATATTGAGAATTTAAATAGCAATCAGTTTCGGCTGTTCCAAATTTATTTAATACTAGCTTTCGCCCGCGGCTCCGCCCGCGTTAATGTAGATCCCTCGGAAATAGTACTTTTTCCCGGGATAAAAGGTAGCCTATGTCCTTCTCCGTACTCCAGAGAACTTGTATGCAAAATTTCATGATGATCGGTTCAGTAGTTACGATGTGAAAGCGTAACAAACAAACAAACTCACTTTCGCATTTATAATATTAGTAAGGATTACGTTTTCTTGTCTAAATTCATGTATCTTATCATCACATTATTGAATAACAATGTCTAAGATTGCTATTATGCTTGATATTCAAAGATAAGATTTTTGTTCATTTTCTTTTTTACTATACCTTGTGCATACATACATACATAGTATCCCGTCTCAAAATAGTGATGAGTTGCTAGCCGCATCGCCTATTGACATTATTCCGTGGATAGACATCGTGTTTCTTACTAAACAACAAGAACTTAACTTTAATACCTGCTATGAATCATTAATTATCCAAGTGTGGCTCCGGTAGTACAGAGAGGGTCATGCTCCTGCAGTGGAGACTAAAAAGACCTGATGATGATGGTCATCATCATTTCGAGTAGGTGTCACGGTCAAGCGACCATGCACACCCTGGTGTCAAAGTTCTTCGGAACCGCCTCTCGGCCTCTGACGTGGTTCGATGATGAATCATTATCTGTCAAAAAACTATAACAGGTGAAAAAACGTAGTGATGAATCTTAATTTATTTTGTTCAGATTGGGATTTACACCAGTAAGTCTTTTTAGGGTTCCATACCTCAAAAGGGAAAAAACTAAAACCTTATAGAATCACTTTGTTGTCCGTCTGGCTGTCTGTCGAGACTTTTTCTCTCAGGAACGCGAGGAGGTATCAAGCTGAAATTTATCTCAAATATTTTGGTTTACTGTATCTTGGAACTGTGAAAAAATCAAATGTCTAAGCCAACGCAATCAAAAGATACAGCTGTTTATATCGCAAATTTTCGACATTCGCAAAGGAATCAAAACCTGCAGGGTATTTCCCGGGAACTCAGAATCTTGAAATTTGGTACGAGGCAAATTCTCAAAGCTCAGATAAAGGAAAAAAAAATGTGCAAAGCATGCATTTTTAGTTTCATCATATAAAAGTATTTTTTAATAAAAATATAATTATTTTAAACTTGTATAACAAGACAATTGGTGCGCGAGTCCGACTCTAGCCGTGTGGTTTCCGGCAAAGTAGAATAGGACCACTCCAAGTCTTCCCATGGAGGTCGTAAGAAGCGACTTAGGAAATAGGTACAAGCTAAACAAAGCTCATAAACATCAATAAGGCCTCTCCAACACGTCTGGCCAGCGAAGAGAGTGTAGGCCAAATCCTCTGTCTGCTCTGGCCAAGTTTGACTCCAGAGTGCAGAGACCCTCTCTGTACTCTCTCAGCTCCTGTAGTGGAGTCTAAAAAGACGTGATGATGATGATGAGTCCGACTCGCACTTGACCGGGTTTTTAAAACAATTAGACTGTTTTATATTAATATTTGACCGATTTGAAATTTTCTATACTTACATACTACGAATCTATACTAATATTATAAAGCTGAAGAGTTTGTTTGTTTGTTTGTTTGTATGTTTGTTTGTTTGTTTGTTTGTTTGTTTGTTTGTTTGTTTGTTTGTTTGTTTGTATGTTTGTTTGTTTGTTTGTTTGTTTGTTTGTTTGTTTGTTTGTTTGTTTGTTTGTTTGTTTGTTTGTTTGTTTGTTTGTTTGTTTGTTTGTTTGTTTGTTTGTTTATTTGTTTGTTTGTTTGTTTGTTTGTACGCGCTAATCTCAGAAAATACTGGTTCAAATTGGAAAATTCTTTTTGAGTTAGATAGTCCATTTATTGAGGAAGGCTTTAGGCTATAAAACATTACGCTGCGACTAATAGGAGCGAATCACCAACAAAAAATGTTTTGAAAACGGGGGAAAATTGTTCATTTATACTAAGAAAAGAACTAATTAATCATAATAACGGAAATTGCCGCGGACGAAGTCGCGGGCAACAGCTAGTAAGTAATAAGTCTTACACATGTAAATCGCAAAGACACCGACATGAATATCAATCAAACGGTCCACTTTAAACGGTAAAAAACGGTCTGTCTTGAAAGGCGACAGACAGGCAGCCGTAATACTTGCTAAATATTATTTCAGCCTTAATGTGAACTAATAGGCTTTTTTAAGCGGACCCTGAGCTCCAAAGCAATATTATTATTATTTTATAACTCCTTTCGGTTCACGGGTGTTACCCCAGTCCTTTGAGGCATGGGGATATAGATCCAGCATGAAGAGGCCCTTTGGAGAAGTTGATGTAATGTTCCTGGAAATACCAATGTATGATATAATGTGCCCGGGTTCGATCCCCGGCCAGGTCAAGATGGAAAATGATCTTTTTCAGATTGGCCTGGGTCTTGGATATGTATTTGTTATAAAATATAGTATCGTTGAGTTAGTATCCCATAACACAAGTCTCGAACTTACCTTGGGGCTAGCTCAATCTGTGTGATTTGTCCGTATATATTTATACTTATTTATATGCTTTGTAAAGGTCTTGGCCGGAGGAGGAACTATTGCATTTTGAATTTGAAAGAGAAACTAATGGGTTCTGGGATTGTACTGTGGCAGGACTTGTGTTGGGTTATTGCCAAGGATCGAGGCACTTATCATAATAATGATAACTGACTACAATTGGCAGCTGAAGGCTTGCCGCCGACTAGATAGATCAACTAGCTGATGATTTTTGTCGGCAACACTATTATTATTAAAGCCCTACAGAGCTTAAGAGTGAGATACAATTTATGAACGAAATATGAAAATATCAAATACTAAAATAACACCTCTACGCACCAGAATATGAATTATTGCGACCGCTTACCCCACCTATATTAATCTGGTCACAAATAGGGCCTGACATAAAATCCCATTCGACCCCGAATGTGCCTCTGTGCGCTTTCCTAACAATATTAGGACGTAATAAAATTTCACGGTCGCTAATATGAAAAGATTTGAGTTATAACCGTTTTAGTGTGCGTAAAAATTATTTTAGGTAAGCAGGTTTGGCGAGGTGAACAAGAAGTATATAATATATATAGTATACTAGCTTTCGCCCGCGGCTTCGCCCGCGTCAATGTCGATCCCTCAGGAATAGTACTTTTTCCCGGGATAAAAGGTAGCCTATGTCCTTCTCCGCACTCCAGAGAACTTGTATGCAAAATTTCATGATGATCGGTTCAGTAGTTACGGCGTGAAAGCGTAACAAACAAACAAACAAATAAACAAATAAACAAACAAACAAACTCACTTTCGCATTTATAATATTAGTTAGGATAAACAAAGAAATGAATATTTCTAATTAAGAAGCGGCACTAAATATAGAATACTATCTATGGTACGAGTATAAGGTAAAAGGTGATAGTGAAAAGTTCACCGAATTATATTTAAAATATCTTGTAATGATATAATTTTTGGTGTGATGTAATTATAATATATTTTTTTAATTTATCTACTCTACATTTAATACAAGTGTGCAAAAAATAGGCTGACAATGTGAGACCGATTTTTTTTATATTGTTATCTTATCTTATCTTCGATGGGGGCGATTCAGAATCGAGAGCACGTCTAGCCTTAGGGTTATTTTGTACTTACCCCATGCCTTACTCACCCGCACGGCGTATTTCACAGAAGGACTTCATGAGCTTCAGAACATCGCCCAGTGCGTAGTGCATGTAGTCCTCTAGCTCAGGATAAGCTGATCCTAAGAGGGCCAAACGCTTACCAGCTAACGAGTCACAAAGACACAAAATGTGTCTCATTGTCTTCTCCAATTCTTCACATGCCCTACATAGTGGACTTCTGACAATTTTTAGTTTATATATAGGTGACTGTTATTTTCAAAATGTCCATTTAGGGCTTCCACTAGAATTACTGTTAGACAATGTAAACAAATAAAACGAAAAATAAAGGTTACTACTTATAGAGAAGTGATCAAACTGGAGGAAGAAACGAATTAACTAAGTCAGATAACATAATTGCGCGTCAAAAATTTTTTTTTCTATGTAATTTACTGTTATGCCCAACGTTAAAAAAACGCTCATTCTAGTTATTAATAAAAAATGCTTTATTTTATTTACTTTTATCACAAAAGTAATAATTAACTTGGCCGGCGTTTGATTGATTCAATTACAAAGTTGTGAGGGGAAACATGAGAGACAGGCCCTCCGCGTCAAATGTCATTTTCACTGTCATTTCGGAATTACGTTTGACATCACTTGACGGAAGTTGTGGAGTTTGTGCACAATGCATAAATTACGATGATATAGGTGTTTATTAAGTTTTAGAATTTTGAGGGCTATTTTATACACAAATATTCAAAAGCGAAATAAAAAAATAATTAAACGAATTCTAGGCAAAAAGCAGGATCTAAGAATCCTAAAAATATTTCATAATTTCTTATCCATTAATGCATTAAGACGTTATCGTGGAATAAAAATACTTACATACCTACATGCTTAATATATCCATATACATGATGTGGAAGGAAATAGCGGAGACCTTAGCTCAGCAGTGGGACAATATAGGTTAGTTAAAAAAAAAAATGATGTAAATAAAATACGCGATTTTTTTGTCAATCGTGTAAATACAATCTAACACACAGTTAATTATATTAATAGCATTACAATGCTCGGCTTAATATTAAAATCGATAATATGTGATGAAAAAATTTTCGTCACAGGTAGGATTTGAACCTACAACCTCATCTGATCCAATCTTCATCTGATATGAATGTGATTCTCCTTAATTCAATTCATCTGAAATGAACAAATTCCCCGCCGTGATTTGAAGCTACGGCAGCTCAGTGGTTGAGAGCATCGACGGGCTAGATGTCGAAGGTAGGTTCAAATCCTACCTGTGGCGAAAATTTTTTCATCACATATTTTCGATTTTAATAACACAGTTATTCAAGCCTAGTAATTATTTACTTTTATCCGCAGTGCACTCGTTTGAAAAATAATTCAAATAAATATTATTTATTTTGAGTTCCCACCATTGTTCCCATAGGAAAAGTTATTTATTTTGATGGTCTGAGTCACCCTTTAAGGGTCGAAAGCGATAAAAATTTCACTATGTATGTATTGGAAGTGTACTTTGTTTGACTTTCCTCAAAAACACCTACACGTAACTACATGGCGTGAATCACGCCATGCTGTTAAAAATGATTGCGACTATTTATATGACATTGTATAGAAAGCGTCGATTGCTGGATAATTGCATGAAGGTTGGGAATCGATATCCTCGTTTCATGTTCAACGAAAATATTTCAGTTTTTGCCATTAGTCGTTGCTGTTAAAATATCCAACGGCCATTCATCGGGATTGTATCAGTTTTGCTCTGGTTTCACACCACATTTAAAAATGCTTCTAACTAACAATTATAAAATACTAGCTTTCGCCCGCGGCTCCGCCCGCGTCTTGCCTATGTCCTTCTCCGCACTCCAGAGAACTTGTATGCAAAATTTCATGATGATCGGTTCAGTAGTTACGGCGTGAAAACGTAACAAACAAACAAACTCACTTTCGCATTAAAATATTAGTAAGGATACAGAGAAAATATACTCTTCTTTTGCAGTCAGAAAATACTGGTGCAAATATACGAAAGTACAGTCAGGGACAGAGATACCTCACCAGGCCCTCTAATTATATGATTTTTTTCTTAAACTAAAAATAATAATAACTTCATCATCAGGTCTTTATAGTCTCTACTACAGGAGCACGACCCTCTCTGTACTACTAGAGCCATACTTGGCCAGAGGAGCCAGAGGACTTGGCCTACACTCTCCACGCTGGCCAAACGGGTTGGAGAGGTCACAGAGATGTTTAAAAGCTTTGTTTAGCTTGTATTTCCTAAGTCGCCTTCTACGACATCCACGGAAGGACTTGGAGTGGTCCTATTCTACTCTGCCGGATACCACTAGGCGGCAAATAATAACATGAAGACGTATATACAGCAAGATTTTAATGAAGTCTTTCTTAATATGCATTGTCATCTTAATATTATTTATAGTTTAAGAAAAACATCAAGATATAGATAGAGGGCCTGGTCAGGTATCTTTGTCCCTGACTGTACATAATTCTCTTCATATAACGTCAGAGGTGTCATAAAAAAAAAAAATATCTAAATTATTTAATTTAAAAAAAAGAAAAAGAAAAATATTAAATATCATACAAAGCCCTTCAGGCAAGTAGGCGACCAATACTGTTGAAGAGTTTCTTTCGGCGTATTCTTCTCTGCAGTGGTCGGTTCCGAAACGCTAGTAGTTTGTAGCTTTTAAACAATAATTAATAATTTGAATATAATATAATAAGTATTATTTCAAATGTGAATTGACGTGAAAAAGTGCCTGAAAAGGCCTATTTTCTGAATAAATCTTTGAATCTTTGAATCTTGAATCACCTGCTTGGCTGGAGGTGGCAGGTATGGCATCAGGTACGCTAGCCCAGCGTCCTGAGCTGCTACTTGCATTTCCCCCATTCATCAGAGTAAGTAGTATCCCAATAACTTTATTCCCTTCCCAAATCCAGCAAGTTCCTATTCTTCCGCAGCTTAAAAATGCTTCTGATTGGCAGCAGCATCGGAAGCGCAAGAAGCTAACGAACTACGCTCGTCGTCAGCCTGCTAGCCAAGCGCGTCCCATATTCATTTTGTGTATTCTTTCCATATTTTGACACCCAGATGAGGTTCGCTCTTATACATCAGACGGACAATACAAATGGATAAAGTCACGGGAGAAAGCAAAAAAAAAAACAATCTTGTTTAAAATTTTCCATTATTTTAGGTCACAACCACAATATACCTATTGTGGCACATTACATGACTATGTAATGTGCCTATTGTGGCACATTACATGACTATGTAAATCATAGAATATAGGACTCTATATTCTATGATTTACACCATCAGTCTAAGTAACCATTCCTACCAATGTCATCAGTACATCACCAAAACTGTTATGTTATAGAGACAAGACCGTTTGGACACTTTGGCTACTGTCCAACTGTTATACTACCCGACCAAATTACAGAGACCCCTCTCGTTTCATTACCACGAAGCAATTGTAGCTTGTAGTAAGTGATTAAAATGAATTTGGGGGTCAAGACTAGTTGGGTATTGGAGCACTTAAGACAATGTCAAGTGTGACTCGGATAGTGTGACATATTGTGCGTTTCCGGTATCGTAAATATAGGGTTAAATGTCTCGAAGGAAACGCATTTTGTATCTGTCGCTGCTGACTAGACGCTTTGGCTTGATTGGGGAAATTCGGGAGAACATTTTTGCTTAGCTTGGCAACGGATCAATACTCGTGGACACATTGGCGTTTTTGCAAGAAAATTAGTCATTTCTTTGTATTTTGAACTGACCTGTATAGAACATACATGAAAGTATACTATGATATATTTTATGTAGATTTTTCACATATGTCTTAGAAACTAGTCGTCAGTATCCCCAACAAAACATAACTAGTTGATAACTAGTTGTTTTAATTATACCTGAAAATATTATGAGAAATTAATGTCTTTTTCTCGTTACATAAAACTAACAGCTGTATGGGTTTCGTTACTGCCATTACTATACTTCTACAGGTAAACCTTCTACTATTATTTATAGATTTATTTTTGTATTTGTTATACATAGAAAGGTTATTTAAAAAATGTAACGTGCAGAAAAAACATAAGCTATCTCACAAATACGAGCTCTCGGTATATGAAAAAACAAAATAAAAATAGAATCCAAACCAGTCTCAACAATGCAAAACCAAGCTAAACAGAAACTCTTTTAAATTCAAAGTGAAATTGTATTTCTCAAATGGATACAGCGGAATATATTTTATTATACACTATTGTATAAAGCCTTGAATCTTAAACGGATGGCAGTTGACAGTAATAATATCAGCCCCTTTGGTGAACTGGCCTATTTTTAAACGTTAATAAAAAACAAATCTAAGTTCTGTTCCAACAAAACAAAACTCAATCTTAACTCTTTTCATGAAAGTTAATAGGTAAATCGAGTGAAATCAATTAAAAACCATGTTAATAAAATAATGCGTCTTGTTAAAAAAGAATTTATTTTTATGAACTCATAACTATTGCGTTTTGCTAAAAATGGGGACGAAAAGTTTTGAATGTAGTTTTTGTTACGATCAAAACATGTAACAACTAGGATGTTGTATTTTTGATAACTTTGTAATGCTACGTTGTGAAAATTACCGGATTATCAAAAAATTTTACTTAACTGAATGAATAGTATATGTATATACATTATTATTCTGATACAGTGTTTTCGATAGAAGTTGTAAAAAAACGTTTGTATGTTAGACATTTTGCCAAGGGGGCGAAAGAGTTTGAAACGGGGTTTATAATATTCCGAGATGAAAGACGAATGCATTTCAGCGATACACAAACTCTATTATTTCTTGGACAAAGCACTCTTTGATAGAAGGAAAACTTGTTTACATTAGCGACTGCAAGTGATGGGGCGCGGACGGACGCAATCAGGGTGGAGTGGGGTGAAAACCATTAGAAGTAGCGGAACGAAAATATTTTAATCCTAACTAATATTATAAATAAAAGTACAATCCCGGGACATTCAAAAGTAGAATAAATGGGTATCTCTTGAATAGGCATGTAACATCCTCGCCTTCATCGTCACTTACCATTAGGTGAGAAGGGAGACAAATGCCTACTTCAATAATTAATAAAAAAAATATATATATGCAAAAGTGACTTTGTTTGTTTGTTACGCCTTCACGCACTATCTACTAAACTGATCGTCATGAAATTTTGCACACCTGTTTTCTGGGATACGGAAAAGCACATAGTGTACATTTTAGCTCAGGGAAAAGTACTGTTCCCGAGGGATCAACATGGATGCGGGTGGAGCCGCGGGTAAAAGCTAGTATATATCTATACTAATATTATAAAGAGGAAAGATATGATTGTTTCTTTCTTTGTTCGCATCGAATAGGCCCCGAAACTTGTGGACCGATTTGCAAAAAACCTTTCTCCATTAGAATACTACATTATCCCTGATGAACATGGGCTTTTTAAATACCTATATGTTCCCTATACCTAAATACCTATATGGGGCGGGCCGCTAGTATCCAATAAAATTTCCAATCACAATAAAAATAAGTGTAGGATGATTAGGTATAGTAAAAAAAACACTGAAACCACTATGCTTTCAACGATAAATCAGTTTTGCAGAACTTATCAGTTTTGCAGCACTTATTCTTAACCGATTGATTAGGCAGAAGCGCTTTAAAAGTTCGTAATAGACAATAGTCAAATTACTCAAATTATCTTTCCAAAAATAGCTCAAATCAATAATTAGTGTGTAAACAGTGTCCTCAAATAGCCTAATTGGTGCCTAAAGGAATCTTGTTTGTAAGCGATCACCACTAGTGCAAGCGCAAATACCCTTGATTTCTAATTTGATCACAGAGATGCTCAGTTCGCATGAACAGACAATTCAGGAGAAACGCTTTAAAATTGAGAGTCAAGATTTTACCCTAACAACTGTTTGGTAGTTAGCTAGGCAAGTACAATAAAAGCTTTGAATATAGGAGATAGTTGATTTATTAGATAACGCAAACTCGCTATGTTCTACAACTTGTTCCAAACCTCTTTGGTCGTCAGTTGATTGCGTTTGTGCTGGAATTTTAAGAATGCTGTGGCTACAGTTTTGCATTCGTGTCGTGCCGTTCATTAGACCTGCCTGCAGACATATTTTTATTCGACCACTGAAAAGAAGAAACGTGCACTTTTTACTTACATCGTTAGGATATTCATCTTTGCCTAGTTAATATTCTTTTATTTATAGAACAGTTATTTAACGTCTTATAAATCGATGAAAAAGGGTCACGTTCCGTGTGTAAGCAAGAGGAACCAAGCGATAGAGAGGCATGATCAGCGTAAGCGTTCGGTTTGTGACGCATCTATCTCTCTTCCACCGTTATCACGAACGTCTTATAAATCGATGAATACCGGCTGCATGTACGAAAAAGGGTCACGTTCTGTGTGTAAGAAAGAGCACGGAACAAGCGATAGAGAGGTACGATCAGCCTCAGCGTTCGGGTTGTGATGCATATATCTCTTAAAAGTTATAGTAAAGTTGATAATAGACAATAGTCGAATTACTCAAATTACCTTTCCATAAATAAATCAAATCAATAATCAGTGTGTTAACAGTGTCCTCAAATAGTCTAATTGGCGCCTAAAGGAATCTTGCCTGTGAGCGATCACCACTAGTGCAGAAGCGCAAATACCCTTGATTTCTAATTTGATCACAGAGATGCTCAGTTCGCATGAACAAACAATTCAGAAATTATGTCCATCACTTTGAGTCAAAGAAGGTCAGTCTCTTAGTTTAGTGATGTGGTACTTTTGACTAATTGTAAAAATTAGTGGATACTCTTATTAGAATTAAAAATTAGTGAGGACGCACATAGATTTATTAATCTTTTCTCCTTTATCCCTCATGTAATATTGCTGTGCCCGACAGAGTCCAAATATGGTTTTACTTTATAATTTGTCATTCTATCTCTATATGGTTTGCAATAAATATGATAAATATGAGTATCGAGTCTCAATTTAGTTTTTGGGACAAGCTTTTTAGTGTTCACTGAGCTTTCCAGCATTGAGAAGTTTTTCGTCATACGAGTAATATAGTTCGTTATATATTATGTTGGTTTGTTATCACATTTACATACATGTTTATGTATTAATTTATTTGTATAGTTTGCATAGATCTTAGGTTAAATGTACCTAAATGTAGGCGTAAAAATAATCATAATAAAATGTCTCTTCTACACTAATAATAAAGAGGAAAGCTTTGACTGTTTGTCTGCCAAATAGCCTCTAAAACTACTTCGATTTGGAAAATCCTTTGAACATTAGAATCCTACATTATTCCTTACGAATAAATGCTGTGACTAAAAAGACATGGTGATGATGATGAAATATTAAATAAGATATGATGAAAAAATTCCAAGCGGACAGGATTCGAACCAGCGACTTGGCCTTTGTACGAGTGCTTTACCTAATAAGCTATTTGCGATTCGATCACTGCACATTGAATATCTTTCTCCACCACATCTCATGCCACTTTCATACAAATCGCCTTGCCGGAAAACTTTTGTATGGAAAATCGTTTCATTTTCGAGTTTCAGCATTGATCCCGATCACCCCAAACTCAACAGCCTCCGTGGTCCAGTGGTTAAGGCGTTTGCCTGTTGACCCGGGGGTCGTGCAAGCATACTTTGTTTAGTTGTTTCCAGTTTGGTTAGGACATTGCAGGCTTGAATCACCTGACTGTCTGATAATAAAGATGATTCCGTGCTTTGGAAGGCACGTTAAGCCGGTGGTCCTAGCTGCTATCTGGTTGTCGTTAAAGGAACCACGTCAGAGGCCGAGAGGCGGTTCCGAAGAACTCTAACACCAGGGTGTGCATGGTCGATTGACCGTGACACCTACACGAAATGATGATGATGACCCCAAACTAATCAAGAGTAATTTGATCATAAGTAGGTACTTCGGTCATCCTTGCTAATACCGCAAAAGTTTGTATGTACGGATTTACTCAATGACGTCAACTGCTGAACGGATTTAGCCGAAATTTTGCACACAGACAGCAGAATTAACACATAGGTTACCATTTCATCCCAAAAAAGTATTGTTGAACTCAACGTGAGTGAAGCCGCGAGCGACAGCTACTATAAATATTACTTAATCTATGGTATTCCCACCGATAATTTGACATTATTTTTCTTTTCACCCGCAAATCGTGAAATAGTCTTGTTAATCCTACACGGCACCAAATAAGGGCGTATATTCAAGTTATCAATCCAAAATAATATGAACTGCTTAACTTGTCTGTCGTCTTAGATCGATAAGGATGCTTTCATTATTAAAAGCATTGTCTATGAAAGGCAGTCACTACCATCCCTACCGGGTGATCAATCATTCGTTTGTTTCGCTGCTCGTTGATTGACTCTTTTGATTATCTGACTGATCAATGGATAACAACGACTGTTCCACTCGGCGTACTGTAATTTGAACCTTATTGTGATTGGATAAGGAAGAAAATACTTTGGCATGAAAGCGGAGCTTTATTAGCTTTACATTTTCCACAAGTTGTCACAGTTATAGGCTTCTTGCAGACAAAGGCTAGCTCGTTCACTCGGGCTTGTTCCCAGTTGCATTCTCAGCTGTAATGATATAGTTTAACTACCTCCGTGGTCCAGTGGTTAAGGCGTTTGCCTGTAGACCTGGGGATCGTGGGTTCGATTCCCACGGGAAGCATACTTTGTTTAGTTGTTTCCAGTTTTGTTAGGACATTGCAGGCTTGAATCACTTGTTTGTCTGATAATAAAGATGGTTCCGTGCTTTGGAAGGCACGTTAAGCCGTTGATCCCGGCTGCCTTCTGGTAGTCGTTAAAGGACACGTTAGAGGCCGAATGCGGTCCCGAAGAACTCTGACACCAGGGCGTGCACGTGTTGCGTGTCTCCTAATCGAAATGATGATGATGATGATACAGTGTCAGTAATATGATATTAAGACATTTAGGTTATATACTAGTCATTCAATTGTTTAATTTGGCAAAGGCTTGGTACAGTCACTAAGATATTTAGCGAGCAAAGTAAGGAAGGGGTGATTTAGCGTGACAAAAGAAATAACTTTTCATATGGGACTAATGCCGAAAAATCAAAAAATCGATGTCATACAAATTGCCAGTCCAATACGTTTTTATTGAAATATTTTTTTTCAAGTTTAAAACTCTATAGGACACGTTGTTCATTTTGCTGGCTGATTCTCTCGTTTATGGGAATGTCGGCGGTTAATTTACACGCTATGTAAGAAGAAAAAAAAAACAAAATACCTCTAGTGTTAGTTAGTAATTTCATATACAGAATGCAGCGCTATAGCAGTGCTAATTCTTTTAACTCCGTGTAAAAAAAAGCTAAGATTTCACATCAATTCGAAATATAAATTTCAAAAAGTAAGTATGAAACCTATTTGAATGAATCTAACTGAGTTCAAATGTGTTCAAAGATAAGGCACTAAAATAGCAGAATTCGGAAACGTTCAAAGTTCGAATTTAACTATCATTCGGTGGATCTGGCTTCTGAGACAAGTACTGATTACAGTCTGAATCTCCGAGACGCTTGGGGCGCGGGGAGGGGCGCTACGTCCTACAAACACGGATTGAGATGACTGGGCCTGACGCCCGCGGCGGAGGACGTGGGTCAAGCTACAGGAGATTGCGTTACACGCACGTTTTAACAACATTTACACGTAAAATTTCTTGTCATTATCCTCAGTGTCACAATCATTAAGCTATTTGTAAGGCCAGATATGTTTTCTGACATGATAAAATCTTATAAATCGATGAACTCCGGCTGCACGCACGAAAAAGTGTCACGTTCCATGTGTAAGCGAGAGCGCCGAACAAGCGATAGAGAGGCACCATCGGCTTGTGACACATCTGTCTCTCTTCCACCATTATCACGTTAAATTAAAGTCCGCAAACCGATTTTACAGACAACCATTTTTTTTATAAAATTCCTTGTTCATAATAATAATATTTAATTTAGCTCGCCGATCGTTCATTTATTTTACTATAAGCCTACGCTGTCCCACTGCTGGACAAAGGCCTTTTTTTTTTGGGTTGCCCCACTAGTTTTCATGATTAGCTTCATGCCCCCAAATTAAGTTCGAGCCTAGTGTTATGGGATACTAATTCAACGATACCATGATTTGTAAGAAATAAGTACTCACATAGGAACCGATCTTGTTCCATCTTGACCCAACCGGGGATCAAACTTGGGACCTCCGGTGTCCCATCTGTGCCTGCCATGATCACCACTAGCCCACAAGGGTTGTGAACGTCGTTTTATGTTACGTTCAATACGCTTCCGTTCGTGACATGGGTCGCTTCTGAGAGCGGTGGGCGCGCACTTAAGACAGGCCTCGTGATTATGTCGAGTCACGTGCTGGGATGAAGCGCTGGATTATTATGTACCACTAGCGATTATTTCATTTCCAGGAAATTAAATGTGGACACGTGGACAACATAAATAAATATGGGTGTTATTTAAACGGTTAGCAGAATAATCGTATTTTTGTTAGCAAAAAAATGTAATCGGTCAACTAAAACAGCTAGTTAGGCAGCAACTTATTATTATTTTTTTTATCTTTATTTTTTAAAGGCTTTTGTTATAAAACACGCCAGCCTTATCGTAACCTAAACTATAAACTATATCTCAGAGGGGTCCTTGAAGTAGTTACTGTTGCAACTTATGGTCAGCAAAACTTATTTTCTGCCCTCACTCGTTCCGGGTCTTACATTACATACATCCTAATCCTTATATTATAAATGCGAAAGTGAGTTTGATTATTTGTTTGTTACGTTTTTACGCCGTAACTGCTGCATATTTTGCATACAAGTACTCTGGAGTACGGAGAAGGATATATGCTACCTTTTATCCCGGGAAAAAGTACTATTCCCGATTGCCATTGACGCGGGCGGAGCCGCGAGCGAAAGGTAGTCTTAAATATATTACAAACCAAGACTGAAAATCTTGAGAATTTTTTAATGTAAGATTTATATGCTCTTTTCACACACAAAAAATAATATTATTTTAGCCTATTATCAATTTTAAGCAGCCTGAAAATATAACACAGGAGTTGCGGTTGGCAATTCACCACTATTTTAATTCCGTTGTCCACCTATTAAAAGAAGTTGTTTGATTTTGCAAATATAAAAAAAAAAAAAGAAAAACATGACTTTCAAAAAGAAAAGTCAAATTTGGCTTTTGATTTTGACTTTAACAAGCTACGTGCGTCAAACAATTCAATTTGCTCGTGCCGTGAAGTTTCTCGTAGAGTTTCTTGAAATAGCAACGTTTTAATGAGAACTTCGGTAATGATATCTCTACGAATATGTAATTGTGCCTGGAAGTCGGAAACTTGAAAACAAAGTGTGTAGGAACTGTTTTCTAAAGTCACAGAATACGTCTTGCGTGTTATTGTCATTTGATAGCCAAAGAAAATTTTAAGCTGTTTGCTTTTTAGAATGAGGATCAGTAAAGTTGTAGCAAATTCAATAGGACTAATATCCACATTATTCTTCATGACATTACAATGATATATCTTTTTAAATTATCCAAATCGGACCATTACTTACGAAGATATTAATAATAAACATCATGCCGTTCCTGAAAAAAAGGCGAAAAGGCATTGCACGCCGGTGCGTGTGACGTCACTGTGACGGACCGAGCGCGGTCGGCAGTCGGCATTTATAGAGCGATCATTCGACTGAGCGACGGGGCGGCGCGGTTCGTTGCTATATTTAACAATTTATTGAAATAAAGTCTTGTTAGAGTGCAATTTTTATAATATTTACGTATAAAACGTACTTATTATGGGAACTAATAAAGAAAACAAAGCAAATAAAGAAATTTTATTTTTACTCTTGATCGCTATATACACAATCTTGTAAATTAACTAAATCACATACTATTGTTACAATATTATCAAAAAAAAAAAGAATGAAATATGGACATATGCGTGAGGTCCGATCATTTTATAATCTTTCAACTTCCATATGCTTCTTTCAACGGGAACTCTTATCGCTTATATCAGCGATCGTTTTTGTTTGCAAAACTTCTTCTGCTGTAGGTTTTGGGTTGGAACTGTCCGTACTTAAAATTCATTAAAACTGTGTTCTATTTCTTATCTTTTCTTAAAATCAGGCCTATCATTTTTAGGGTTCCGTACCTCAAAAGGGAAAAACGGAACCCTATAAGGGTTCCATTTCATCACTTGGTTATCCGTCTGTCTGTCTGTCAAGACCCTTTTTCTCAGGAACGTAGGAGCGTAGAGGTATCAAGCTGAAATTCATATCAAATATTCAGTTTATGCCGCAAATTTTCGAAGCCAACGCAATCTAAAGATACAGCTAGTTGTGCCGTAAATTTTCGTGTTTTTTCGATTTCGCAAGGGAATCAATACCTACCAGGGAACTTCCCATGAACTCAGAATCTTAAAATTTGGTACGAAGCAACGTCTGTTAGCACAGATAATGGAAAAATTGCGAAAAACATACATTTTAAGCTACATCATATAAGAAAAATATTTTAATAATCTTTCGACATTCACAAGGGAATCAAAACTTCAGGGTACTTCCCGTGAAATCAGAACCTTAAGAGACTTCAAACTTATACGTGCGCAAGGCCAACTCGCACTTCACCGGTTTTTTTGAAAGCTTTTGACATTCAAACTAATGAGGCAAAACCCCCTTCTTCAGTTAAACTTAACGTAATTTTCCATGTCTCCACCTGCAATATATAAATATAAAATAATACCATATTTTAATCGGCCTCACATTTTTGTATGAAAATGTCGAAATTGTTTTCTAGTCCAATCCTGGGTCCCATACGTTGTTCATTTAGACGGGTTGATTTAATTCAAAATTTAAAATTATTTATTCATTATTCAAAATTATTTATTCATTAATAAATTTATTGATTTAATGGTTTTAGGTACAACGGTGTTCACCCTTACATCCTGTATTAACTTATTTGCTTACAATAATCAGGCATAGCTGGGGCAGATACATATTATATCATTCATTATTTGCTTGTTACTCCAGTACGTCCCTGTGTCATTGTTTTGACCTTGGAATATTACATAGAAATGGAAACGGAAGTATTGGAAGGTAAGTAGGTTTGTCCACCAAACTAGAAAGAAATAAGTAGGTATGTTTTTATTAATACATCCCCCTTATAAAAAGAGAATACATAGGTACTAACTTATTTCCATATCAACTTAATAAAAGGTAAGAATAGTTATGTAGGTACTTACATCGAAATGATATTTACAACAATGTCTACTAGCCTGGGTAGAGGGTGGAGTCTTATTATCAGCCCTTTTTACAACGGAATACAATTTTAAATTGTATTCCGTTGTAAAAAGAGATGATATAAAATTCACACAAAACTTCGTGAAAAATTATTAATTTTTCCAGAAGTTTTGTGTCTTTCGGCACGTTAAAAGATAGTTTTTCTGGCGTTTTAAAAGAAGTGTTTGTATAGTTCGGTACTATACAATATGTGTACATAATTAAAAAGATAAATTAGACATAAATAATTTGTTTTAAAGTCGCAATTACCACGAAAACACTGCGCGCCTTGTCACTGCCAACGGGCAACTCGCGGCGTCCGTCACAGTGACGTCACAGCCACCGCGCCGGCCGGTCAGCGAATTTTGCTAGTAATTTGGTCATAACTTCGTCAATTTTTATCGTAGAACAATAATTTTTGCACTGTATGTTATGGATTTCTTAGCTCTATAATCCTGCATTCTCAACTAAAAACTTTACGGATCCTCATTCCGTACGCAAAAGGTGCTAAAAAGAACCGTAATATGAAACCTCCGATATCCGTATATCCGTTTGTTATAGGCCTAACCGGTAGCGACTTGAAATTTTCATAGCTTTTGCCGTTAGAACAACAATATTAAAAAACAAAATAATATTAATCATAAAAGGCGTACAAGAAATGAGTTCTTTTGGCGTTGTTTCTCAATTCTAATAAAGGCGCTGCTTATTTCTTACTAAGACGTTCAACTATAGTTATATAAGAACAATTATAGCGTTCGTGTTCGTAAAAGCTTGATTAATATCCTCTAGAGAAGTCGCTTGGAAAAAGCTTTAAGCGTAGCAGTGGATTTTGTCGTTAAATATAATAATATATACTGTTATGGAACCTCAGGTGTATGTGTGCTAGTACAACTAACACTTGGCTAGTTTGATAACCAAATTTAAGATAAAGATAATAAAAAAGAGGAAAGTTCTCTATTCGGCTGTTTTTTTTAATGTTTGTTACCTCCTAACCCTGTAATTTATGTACGGATTTGAAAAAATCTCTCTTTATTTCAAAGGATGCTTCTCAATTGGTCTTAATCTATTCCAAGCGACACTTACGGTTATTCAAACTCTTTCGAGCATGAACACTATTTCTTAATTATCTGTGGTTTGTCGCCTTAGAAATAAACTGAGGAAATAAATAAGCAGCAACTTTGAAAGAATCGAAAACACGGCAAAAAATACGTTTCTTGTATGAGGCCACCCTTTGATTATTTATTTTATTTTATTGTTACATACATACATACCATCACGCCTGTTTCCCATGGGGGTAGGCAGAGACTAGGGACCTCCACTTGCTACGATCTTTACAAACCTCTCTCGCTTCGTCTACATCCATCACTCTCTTCATGCATGCTCGTCGGTTTCGGGTACTCCTAACTTGCCCTTTGGCCAGAACGTCAGTAATCTGGTCACGGTATGTGCGTCGAGGCCGGCCCTGACCAACTCTTCCAGTCACATCTGAAGTATAAAACTTCTTTGTAAGTCTTCTTTCATCCATCCTTTCTACATGTCCAAACCACCTTAACATTCCTTTTTCAATTTTTGTCACTACATCCTCTTTCACTCCACATCGCTTTCGCACTACGTCATTTTTCACCCGATCTCTCAAATTTACACCACACATACTCCTAAGCGCACGCATTTCTACCGCATTTATTCTACTTTCATGCTTTTTCTGCCAAACCCAACTTTCACTTCCATACATAAGTGTGGGCAACAACACTCCCTGATGGACAGCAAGACGTGCCTTGTTGGACACCTTCCTACTGTTCATAAATGAATGCAATGCTCCATTCACTCGATTACCAGCAGCCACTCTTCTTTCTATATCCCTTTCGTGCCTTCCATCTCTCGTAAACACACATCCTAAATAAACAAACTCTTTCACTTGTTCCACTCTTTCTCCATCTATAACAATATTACATTCTGTAAAACTTTCATCCCTTTCAAAAACTATCACTTTCGTCTTACTCACATTTATTTTCATACCCTTTCTTTTAAATGCATCATTCATACATGTTACCATCCTCTGTAAATCCTCCTCAGACGATGCAAGTATTACCTGGTCATCGGCATAGAGGAGGCATTTGATAAGTAACTCTTTCATTCTTAAACCACATTCATTTTCTTTCAAATCTTTCAAGCAACTGTCCATAAATAAATTGAACAGCCATGGCGAAGCTACACATCCCTGTCTGACACCTTTGTCAATGTCAAACCAGTCTGTGTAGTCCGCGTTAATTCTTACACAGGCACTGGAATCCTTATAAAGAGATTTCAGCGCCTGGATAAGACAGCTGTTCAACCCATATGCAGACAGCGTCGACCACAATTCTTTCCTTATCACTCTGTCATAGGCCTTTTCCAAATCCACGAATACGCAGTACACTTTTTGACCTTTGGCCAAAAATTTCTCCAAAATGCATCGCATGGAAAAGACCTGATCTGTACATCCCATTCCCTTTCTGAATCCCGCTTGCACATCCCATATCTTATCATCCGTATCTTTCATCACCCTTTCAATCAATATCTTTGCATACAGTTTGCCAACCACACTAAGAAGACTAATGCCTCGGTAATTCTTGCAGTCTTGCTGTGAGCCTTTTCCTTTATAAAGCGGCACTATAATGGCTTTACACCAATCTTTGGGGACCACACCTTTTTTAAAACACATATTGAAAAGACTACACAGCTGACTAGCCACGATGCCCTGTCCAGCCTTTAGCATTTCGGCAGTAATCCTGTCATAGCCCCCAGCCTTTCCCGCTTTCATACAAATTATCGCTTCCACAACCTCTTCTATTTTAATTTCATTATTATCTTCATTTTCATCATTTTCTTGCATTTCATTCTCTACAGTCGACACCCTTTGTTGATCTCTTTCAAATAATCCCTCAAAATACTCTTTCCATCTTTCTAAAACATCTTTTTGATTCATTAATATTCTTCCATTCTCATCTCTAATCTTATAGGGCTCAGATTTTGTATCTTTCCCTCTAACTCCTTTTATACATTTCCAAAAATATTTGACATTGCTCTTAAAATCTTGCGACAACCTTCTATCAAAATCATCTTTTTGCTTATCCTTCTTTTCTTTTACAATTTCTTTTACACACACATTCATCTTCTTATAAACCTCTTTAGCAGCACGCACATCATCATTAGTCGCCGCTTGTACAGTTCCTAGAGCAAGCCAATCCTTCCATGCTTTTTTCTTTCTACACACGGCATCTTGTACCTCTCTATCCCACCATACATTCTTCAACTGCGTACCTTTCCTTCTTTTTGATATACCACACACTTCCAAAGCTGTATCAATTATTCCTTGTTTTAAAATATTCCATACCTCTTCTATCTCCCGTTGTTCGTCTATCTTTTCAAAACTTTTTACTAACATGTTCTTGTATTCTTCTTTCGCTCCCTCATCTTGCAATCTTTCCACTTTAATTCTTTCTACTTTATTTGAGGGTTCCGATTTACGGTGCCGCCATCGCTGTAAAATATTTCTGGTTTTACAAATTACCAAATAATGGTCTGTATGAATTCCTGTACCTCGGTACGACCTCGTATCAAACACATTCTTTCTCAGTCTTTCATCCACTATCACAAAATCAATCATACTCTTTGATCCATTCTCTTCTCTCGTATATGTGTGAATCATTTTGTGTTGAAACATAGTGTTCGTCACACAAAGATTCCTTTCCAAACATATCTCAAGCAAACTTTTCCCGTTTTCATTCTCTCTTTCATCCCCAAATAAACCTAATACGCTTTCAAAACCATAGCGTTTTATTCCTACCCAGCTATTAAAATCTCCTAACATTACTAGCTTTTCATTTTCCTTACAACTACCTAATACCTCTCTCACAGTATTCCAAAACTCCTCTCTTTCCTCTTTGTTCCTTTTGCTCGTACCTTCCGTAGGCGCATACACTCCTAACACAAACAACCTATTCAATCCAACTTTTATTCTTACCCAAACAAGCCTCGAATTTACAAACTGATACTCAGTCACACAATCTACCATTCGTTTGGAAAGGATGAGGCCGACTCCTTCACGGCCTTTACTGGTATCTGGTACACCAGACCAATATAAAGTAAATAACCCACAATTTGTGGTTCCACATCCTTTCCGTTTCGTCTCATTCACACAAAGAACATCAATCCTTCGTTCATCCATCATCTGACAAACTTCTTCCACTTTACCATCCATCCCTCCTCTGACATTCAAAGTAGCAAAGCGGCTTTCCGTAGCCCGCTTTTCGCGCCCACGGGAAACGAGACGTGATGGGTTGCGAACCGCATCGCCGCCATATAGATTTGAATTTTTTAAAATCATTGCGTTCCCACGAGTGTAGGGGATAAACTGTCGCACCCGGCAGTGCCCCTTGTACCGGGTGAAGGCTAGCCTTAGTCTGGGGTCGCCCGGTCCCAGGGCAAAAATGGCACGCTTGGTATTAGGCTCGCCCCTAATCATGCATCCCTCAGCACGGCAGACCTTGGATTGGCGGAATAGGAAAAAGGGAAATAATATATAATGGGATCATAAGATAAATACGGACTGGATTACTTGGATTTTAAACAGGATGAAGGTGAAAGGATGCTACTAACTCGGAAGCTATAAGGAGAGAGTTAGTAACAGCTAGGGAAGCCGGGAACGCGTACCCGAATGCCACACTCAATATACCACCGGACAGGCAGTATAGTATGACACCCCTGACTCTTATTATTGTTGTTAAAATATATTTATTAAATATAAATTAATGTCATAAAATTAAGTCATTTTCCTTTCTTTTTCATTATTAGATAAAGGTACAAAAATTAATTAGCAACAAGTTTCGTCATGTTTTATTTTTATTATTAAATTTGTTGTTAAAACAGCAATAGATTGAACACATTTTGTGAACATTTTAAGTATCTAACTACGATTCAATATACAGCCCTGTGACTTGTGGATAGAGAGACGCATGGATAGATAAAAACAGAATGTGTTTGGTTAAAAAAATATAGCCATTATGGATAATTAAGTTGCGTACTAAAAACGGGTTACTTACGTGCTATTTCGTCAGGATTTCCGACTATAGTTTTAGACCCGTCAGGAGCCCATTTTCAAGGCGAGTGCAGGACGTGCGGTGGACGAAATAGCACGTGAGGGACCCGTTTTTAGTACATAATGTCTGTATCTCATGTTAGTTATAATTTTGGTTAGAGATAATTAAGTATTTGAAAAATACCCTGTAAACCATTTCTATACAGGAATTCAGGAAGATAAATTAACCTTGACATTACACTCCTTTTTTGTGTAGTCGTGAAAGATTGTAGTTATCTATTATTTTTAAAAGTAATCCGTCTGAGCCAGAAACAATCAAAAACTTGTGATATTGTCCTTGGCCGTCTGAGAAGTTCTATAAAGACGAATTTAATCAAGAGTTTAAGTGTTTTAAGGTATAATTAATTAGCATTGACTTTCAAATAGCAACTTGTGCGATGTAAATCTCGTTTCGCTGAGTTGGTAAGGGTGGGTTTACACCACGACTTACACAATGGAAGGGAATAGTTTTGTGAATGTTGCATTCCTTCTTAGGTCGGGAGCATTAAGTGGATTCAAACATACTAAAGTGGGTACCGCGCGAACGAAAATCGTCGTGACTGCGTAAGCCATTAGGCTGCCCAAAACCATTAGACTAATAAGTAAAAAGTTGAAAAGTCTTAATATTTTCATATTTATATTTTTACTAGCTTTCGCCCGCGGCTCCGCCCGCCTTAATGTCGATCCCTCGGGAATAGTACTTTTTCCCGGGATAAAAGGTAGCCTATGTCCTTCTCCGTACTGCAGAGAACTTGTATGCAAAATTTCATGATCATCGGTTCAGTAGTTACGGCGTGAAAGCGTAACAAACAAACAAACTCACTTTCGCATTTATAATATTAGTAAGGATAAAAAAAAAATTAGAAAGGGGGCGACTTCCGAGATGCAAATAAAATTATTGTCACATAAGAATTATTGTTCTATCCGTATTTTTTTTGTCTCTAAAGTCGGTTTACAGACGATAATTTTACGTGATAACGGTGGAAGAGAGATAGATGCGTCACAGACCGAACGCTTAGGCCAATCGTACCTCTCTATCGCTTGTTCCATGTTCTCGCGTGCACACGGATCGTGATTTTTTTTCGTGCGAACAGCCTTCGTCTGTTGATTTATAAGACGTTGTCACGTCAAAAGTATATTTCAAGTTATAATATAACAAACGTAGGTATCGTTAGTCGGTATCGTAAGTGAAATTTTAATATTAATTATGTTATACCCTTTGTTATAATATTAATTATGTCTCGCGTAACTTTTATTATTATCAAAGAAGTTATGTTTTCTGTTTGAATATAGAATAGTACTAGCTGGTGCCCGCGACTTCGTCCGCGGCAATTTCTGTTATTATGATTTATTAGTATAGATGAATAATTTTTCCCCGATTTCAAAACATTTTTTATTGATGCTTCGCTCCTATTGGTCGCAGCGTGATGTTTTATAACTTAAAGCCTTCTTCAATAAATGGACTATCCAACACAAAAAGAATTTTCCAATTTGAACCAGTAGTTCCTGAGATTAGCGCGTTCAAACAAACAAACAAACAAACAATCAAACAAACAAACTCTTCAGCTCTATAATATTAAGTATAGATATGTTACCTTAGTGTTCTCACCCTTACAGTAACTATGTTTCCATATAAATAAAACATGCTCTCTCCTTAATTACTGTACCTTTTAGCTGGTGATTTACGCCGCTCTCAATATGTAGCCGGGTTGCTAAGACTTCGGATTCAGTTAGTGACGCCTGGTTGGACTTTGGAAAGGGAATTGTTCACGCGACTGTTCGAAAATGTAGTGTAATGATTTAAGTGCTCATAGTATGTAAAAAATAGTAAAAAGTAGGGATGGTTCTTTACACTAGTTACTAGATTTTTGTTTTTCGTGTGTGTAAGTGGCCAACACTGATGTTAGATTTTTTCAGCTGCCTAAAGGCATCTGGCATACCTTAACGACTGCCATCAATGATGACAGCCGGGATCAATGGCTTAACGTGCCCTCTGAAGCACGGAGGAACCCGAGATTTTTGTATGCCACTTGCAGTCACCCATCCTAGTAGGGACTGTGCCCGGGGATGCTTAACATGCGTAAGCACTCGTATGCTCATGCCCACTGGGCCATCGGGCTCCACTACTAAGATATAACTTCTAAATTCTAAAACAGATAACTGGGTATTGTGAGTATTGTAAATTAGTAGTTCTGTGAGCTATAAACCTCGAAAGTTTTATCAAGTCAAACTCACACCAGTCCTAAACGCTAGAGACCTCAATTGTGCTTAAGGCGCTGTGCATCAGAAGAATACCGTAAAACGTCTATTTTTCGTCGCGCAGTTAGCCTTAATTTTCATGGAATACTAGCATGAAAAAAATATGAGGTACAGTTTTAAGATCAAAATAAATGGTTACATCAAAATATTTAAAAAAAAGTATTTAAAGCCTAGCAAAATAAAATAGCAAAAAAGCTATATCCAGAAAAAGGTTTCGTCGCAAATTACTTAATATTTTCAGGGACAATACCAATTTTTTACGTCTATAATAGGTATGTATAACTAAATGAGCTAGATCAATACCTAAAAAACATACGATATTTGGTTATAATTATTGAATTATTAAATTAAAAGTGAAAATTAACATGGAAAAGGCAGACACGAGTTTGAAATGAGACTAGTGACAGGCCAAGCGGTATCACCAGTTTCAACCGCTACAAACGGTTAAGGGATACAGCGCCTGTTCTTTATGCCAAACTGTCATAAAAAAAAATGCAATTACTCTAGGCAAGCTCGCTCCATTGTAGATCTTGTTTTTACCCTCTGGGTTAGTCTAAGGCCATAAGGAAACCTATTTAAAATAAAAAATAAAAATATTCCATCCTTAAAAACGACAGGTACTCTTATTAAATTAAGAAATAAAATATGGTGAAAATACTTCAAGCGGGCGGGATTTGAACCTGCGACCTTAAGTCTTGAAGAAGGTTCAAATCCCGCCCGCTTGAACTTTTATCACCATATTTTATTTCTTAATTTATTAAGAGTATATCAAAATAGTATTGTAAATGCAAAATATAACACTTAAAAAATACTTAAAAGTTACCAAAAATGAATTTATAAATAAATAAATAAACAACGTGATTTTGAACCCCCTAGCTATATTGAAATCTGGGAATCAGAATCCCTAATGGAACACAGAATTGCAAGAAAAAAAGGTAAAAAACGAAAAAGAAAATTAGGTTTCCCATACAAAGTCGCCGATCAACTGGACGAATTTCTGTGAAAGGATAAATTTATTTTTTCGTTTTTTACCTTTTTTTTCTTACAATTCTGTATTCCATTAGGGATTCTGATTCCCAGATTTCAATATAGCTAGGGGGTTCAAAATCACGTTGTATACGGACAAATCACACAGATTGAGCTAGCCCCAAAGTAAGTTCGAGACTTGTGTTATGGGATACTAACTCAACGATACTATATTTTATAACAAATACATATATAGATACACATCCAAGGCCCAGACCAATCTGAAAAAGATCATATTCCATCTTGACCTGGCCGGGAATCGAACCCAGTCACTCCTTGTCGCAGGCTGGCCCGCTGCGCCACGGAGCTAGTAAAACAAATTTATAATTACCGATCAAGCTTCAGACAGTTGTTTACTTAACTCGTCAGAGTAATCGGCTCAGCCTTCGAGTTTTAAGCTCAAGTCTTTGTTTTGATTACTTTCGCTTCTACCAACAGAGGTTAAAATCTTTGAAACGGCTTCCATGCTGGTCTGGGAGAAAAGAAAAAAACCTAGAATGTGCCAGCTGCTTCTCTACGCGTGCAGACCGTAGAAGCCGGTCGAGGGAATGGGTGAAAGTCTAAAGAATGCTGACAATAGGCGATGCGGCTAGCAACCACCACTATTTTGATTCTGTTTTCCACCTTTATGCCTTTCAGTCTTATGACCTTGGGCTCTGTCTACCCCATAAGGAAAAAAGACGTCATAATATGTATGTATGTATCTTTTGTAAGTAATGGCAAAAAATAACAAAAACGAGGCAAATATTTTATTTAGTTATTTAATTTTCTGCGATTTAGTTGCTTTCATTTAAATTTCAGATAGGTACGTATATCCATTTAGGAGACAAACTTACTCCTCTCCCAGAAATCCACAAACTATCAACATAGCATTATGCTCACTAAGATTTTTGACTAAAAAAAATTTACTAACAAGATTTTTTTGGGTTCTGTAGTCAAAGAGTGCCAAAAGAAACCCTATTACTAAGCCTCTGATGTCCGCTCATCCGTTTGTCACAGGGATGTATCTGTTGAACTGAAAAAGGTACTTAGAGACATCAAATTCACACTGAATATGTATATCTAAGCTATTTCTTTTGTCAAAGTTCTTCGGAACCGCCTCTCGGCCTTTGAGTGATTCCTTTAACGACTACCAGATGGCAGCCGGGACCAACGGCTTAAGCACGGAATCATCTTCATTATCACACAATCAAATGATTCAAGGCTGCAATGTCATAACCAAACTGAAAGCAACTAGGTAAACAAAGTATGCTTCCCGTGGGAATCGAACCCACGACCCCCGGGTCTACAGGCAAACGCCTTAACCACTGGACCACGGAGCAGTTAACCAAAAATTTCAACTCAATCGCTGAAGATTTAATGCTTAAAAATTAAGTGACATTATTCACTCAAGTATTATTAGTATGGCCCTAGTAGTACAGAGAGGGTCGTGCTCCTGTAGTGGAGACTAAAAAGGACCTGATGATGATGATTCACTCAAACATAAACTGCGAATTATTTAAAAGATTGTTACAAATAGTTTACTTTTTACTATTTAAGTAAAAATTGAAACGCTTATGTATTGCGAAAAAAGTTTTTATGTAAATAAAAAGGCAGAATAATTGCATCTTTCGCACCAATGGCCACCGGAAGCAATCCTCGAAAGTTGTCCGTCCGTCAGTAACTACTTTTGACCCCGGAAACTCCGTTAGCCGTAATTGGAGCCCGGGACAGAAAGGCGTATAAACCCGACGATCTAATTGTATGTGAACGTGTTTGAGTAGGCTGCCAGTCGGACACAGTAAGAAAAAAACGTGACTGCTCTGCTCACGGTCTGCCTACTTCTAAATTAATGATGGAATATAAAAATATAAACACCAACAACATCATGCAGGCATTATGTGCAAAATATGAGGGCACACTCCATTTGATCTGGAGTAGTATTGTAATAGGTGCACTATAGTGAATATTACCTACTAACGTATTCCAAGTTTAAATTGTTACCAACAAAATGGATCAAAGTTAACTAAATAAAAATAATTTTATTTATTTTATTTAAAACTCATATACAAAAACATGACTAAATCTCTTCCTACTTACTTAAATAAAAAAAATATATATTAGCTCTTCACTGACTTAAACGAACTAATGTTTTTGACGTGAAACGTTTTTAAAATCGGTACTATACATGGCCCATGTATAGTACCGAAGACATAGATAGGTCACATTGACACACGCATTACCTGTAACTATTACCTTCTTTTTTAACCTATGGTGGTACACAGGTAAACATATTATTATTATTATAAGCAGTTCCTGTTCCACCTGCAAGTGGCCAAGCAGTCGATATTGACAAACATAACCTAAAAAAAATTAAAATAAAATCACCAAGCATTACCACGTGAAAAAATAAAACCCATTATCGTAGCTCGTGTTGTCTGAAAGGTTATGTTAGTTAAAAGAGTATTTTCATCACAATATTTTTAGCACAACTCAAATTTCCCCACAAAATGTTGAGGAAACAGCACTCACTTTGAAAAAACACCTACATTACTTACTTTTTCCTAGCATTAATCCGTTCACATTTACTGCCGCAGCCTTCATACAAAACCGGCCCTTAAAACTGTGTTTACAAAGGTGATAATTGCACATACGTAATAAAACTTTACATAACGATATGTAGCGGAATCCTCTGGGATGGCTTTATCCGTACCCTCGTCAGACCTACAAAATAACAAGAATAGAGATGAGACTACTTAGGCTTAGTGCTCTTAAGTCGCGCCCTATATAGTTCGTAAACACATTACTTGTATATATTATACCATAACTCAAGACTCCTTATAAACTGCTATAATACTTATCAAACTATTTGAAGGAAACGATTTTAAACTTGATTTGATTGATTTTTGAGTTTAAATGAGATTAATCAAGGTAGTTAAGTCAAGATTTAAAAGACACTTCTAGGTACTCAACCAACAAAGATTTGATGTTAAACCATCGAAGATTTGATGTTGAACCATCAACGCTTTGATGTTGAACCATCAAAGTCATTTTAACACTCGATATTTAAAGTTGTCTGAAAGTGCAGGAGAACGAAAGGATGACAGTGATAACATAATCATTTCGACTTGAATTCAAGGCGAATCAACGATCAGTTCCTTTATGGCCAAATAGAGGGCTTGATCACAATGCAATTGTAACATACTGCTCAACAACTAAGCACCCAATTGCCAGTGGCATATCCTTACTTCCTTACTAATATTATAAATGCGAAAGTGAGTTTGTTTGTTACGTTTTCACGCCCTAACGACTGAACCGATCATCATGAAATTTTGTATACAAGTTTTCTAGAGTACGAAGAAGGACATAGGCTACCTTTTATCCCGGGAAAAAGTACTATTCCCGAGGGATCGACATTGACGCGGGCGGAGCCGCGGGCGAAAGCTAGTAAACAAATATATTGCGAATCATCACAATAACAGGTCGGGAGTGTTATACTCAACTGTCTGTCCGGTGGTTGCAGGTATAGCATTGGGTACGCACGCCTGGCCTCCCGAGCTGCTACTCGCTTTCTCCCCATTAATCCGAGTGAGTAGTATCCCAATACCTTCATTCCCTTTCCAAATCCAACAAAGTCCTATCTTTCCCCAGCTTTTAAATGCTTCCGATGGACAGCAGCATCGGAAGCACAAGGAGCTAAAATCTGCGCTCGCCAACCCTAAGCGGGTTGGCGAGCGCAGATTTTGATCTGGCTAAGCGTGGTGAGTATGGCAATATCCTCCCAAGAACGAAGTATCTTTGGGACTCTTCTACGGCTGTAATGATAAATGATGATCAAATTCTCAAAAACAGTGTTTATATGTGAAAAGCTCTAGATAAAAATGAATACTCTTTTAATAATCTGTAATTAACAGACGACTGTAATAAAGTAAAGGGATAGGAGTTCTTGGCGGGAATTTCGGCGGAGAGCACGGCTTGTGTTTTGGATTGTTATGTAAATTGTTTCTAGTGAATTTTAAATTATGAAATCGGTGTAATTTGGTGTTATACTGTTTACTACTGGCTGTAGTGAGATTTACTTAGCGGGCTGGTGGCCCGCCTTGTCTCGTTGCGTCGTCTGTGATCAAGCCAGTGGATTCGTGGGAATTGTCGTCAGGGGCTCCGTAGAATCAGTAAAATGAACTACACCATCGTTTCATTGATAACAAGACTCAGAAAAAGCGCGGGAAGACTCATTTATACTTGAAACTGACAAAATACGTAACGCGTGAAAGCCATAAATAAAAGAAATAATAAGTAAAGGGGTAATTTTCATACTTCTGTTCTCATCTTATTTTGTAAAAGGTCGTACGAAAAACGGTCCCGCAAGGTCTACGCGGGTGACTATTGATTTAATTGTCTGGCCTTGATTGATTATGAGTGTAATTGGATTTCTCTGTCACCGCCCGACTTGTTTATGGACGGATTGATTAGGAACTCGGGTAAGTCAGGTCTTGCTTTTTACAAGTATGTACCTACGCTTGGAAAATAAACGAAAATATATTAGATAGATAGATAGATACGTTTATTTGATTGCCACAAACACACAAATTAGTAATACAGGCGATCTTAAATCTAAGTACATAAACACAAGAACAGTCATTTGTGTGCTGCAGCAAGACAAAAAGGCCATAACTCAGCGATAATTTTGCACTTACGTACAAAAATACTGATTTTCAGTTATCGCCGTTAAGTATATTGTATTGTGGGGGTAGTATATTGTGTTAGCGATTTATATGAAAACCCAGTATAAATAAACGTATTTTTGCGTATCTAAAGTATTATTTAAAATAGTAATACTTATATCTCAAAAACAGCAACAATGGCAACACTGGTTGTATCGAGTGTAATTATTGTTGGTACCCACCACTCCATTTTAGCAAGACGTCATGGAGTGGCGGGGACGATCGCTCTTGTGTGGTTAGATCGACGACTCGGGCATTCTGTTGGGCGCAGCTGTAACGTTAAGACGTAATTAACCTTTACTTGTTGTGAAGTATTGTTTTAAATAGTTTTCCGTAAAGTGTGGAGATTGTATATTTAAGGTAAGATGTATTTAACTAATTTCGATATTCTGTAAAATGAGTGATTTCAAAATAAAATATTTAATCATTAACGGAGTTTCCTTACATATCAGAAGTGGGATCAGCGGAATAATTTTCTTTTTTTTATACTTATTCCGTTAATCCCGCCCACAATAACAGTATTTTATATTATTATATATAATTTTAACCATTACATTTTAATAACGAAAGGCGACTCCTGGTAATGATATTACTATATTGCAACAGTTTTACATTTGATCTTGTCGTAGTAGTTTTCTGAGGTGAATTTTACGATTGCTTTATTGTTGGGTTCACGGTATATAGTTTATGGTATACAATTAGCTAGGGCACTCCCTCGGATTGTTTACCGTATATGTGGATCATTATGCTCATTATGCTGGAGCTACAATCTAGGAATAATCTTCAAACCGTTGCTATAGCATTTATAAACAAAAGGAACTATAAGTGACATTGCAATTTGCTAGGGTACCCCTAGAATTTTTATGTGTGTACGACTTAATCAATTCATTGTCCAAGGCTACACTCTAGAATGTATTATTTCATTCGGAAATTTTATAAAATACATACGAACCGTGAACCTTCTGTATAAGCATACATATCGTTAAAAATATTAACGCATACGGTTGAATAATGTAAAACTGTTTTTATAGTGAAATAATATTGAACATGCACTATAAATCTTATAGCCAATATCATGGCAGGCTATTTTAATAACATGTACAGTTTTGCAGGTGAGTAACCTATTACTGGTTACGGAATTATGCAGTATACTTATTTACTTTATTGTCTCATTCTGTTGGACGTGTGAGTACATTACATTTAAAGTAAAAAGACATTTCAATGTGACAGTAGCTAACACCCACAAAACTGTTTGTAGGTCCTGCTTGTGTCTGACAGAGATCTTGTATCAATTTACTGTTTCTTTTACATCGCTACAGTTGATAACTGTTTTAACAAAAGAAAAAATAATACTGTTCTCTGAACAAAGAATAATATCACTTGATTACGACGTCAAATAAATAAACGTCATGATCTTAGACGTGCTTCCAAAACACTTTAAATAGAATGTAGACTAAATGTAATATAATAACAAATAGAATTGAATTTATTGGTGAATAAGATTTAAATTTACGACGCATTGGTCATCGTACTAAAACTGCTATAATTAAATTCTGGGTTCGAACCCCACCTGAGCAAATATATACATTAATAAATATCATAAATCCGTGCCATTATTCAATACTGTTATATCATACTAGCATAACATCAATAATTCATCATCATTTCGTGTATGTGTCACGGTCGAACGAACATGCACACCCTGTCGTCAGAGTTCTTCGGAACCCCCTCTCAGCCTCTGACGTGGTTCCTTTAACGACTGCCAGATGGCGGCCGGGACCAACGGCTTAACGTGCCTTCCGAAGCACGGAATCATCTTTATTATCGGATGATCAGGTGATTTAGGCCTATAATGTCCTAACCAAACTGGAAACTATACAAAGTATGCTTCCCGTGGGAATCGAGCCCTAGACCCCCGGGTCAACAGGCAAACGCCTTTACCACTGTACTAGATAGATAAAATATTTTTATTTGTTCATTGTAACACACATAATAAAACAGAAAGCTACAATAAAACTTAATACTTAACATAATATATGTATGTGTGCCATTTTATCACAAAAAGGCTACAGCTCAGCGAAATGTTACTCTAGTGAGCAACTACTGATTTTCAGCTGTCACCTTAGAAGACGCGCACTAACAATTTCACAGAACAGGTTGTCTCACAAAGTGTAAAGTCAATGGGTGAAACACATAATAAATTATTCAACAAATGGCAGATAAAATACTAAAATACTTGTTATTAATACTAATTATTATTTAAGGAAGAGCTCAGTTTAAGTTTTAGCTTTGCGACAAGCAAAGTATTTTTGAATTAATGTCCGTTTTCTGAAGAGTAAGTAAATGTGATTTCAGTAGCTTTTTAAATGTTAATTTCTTATTTAAATTTCTTAAAGGAGCAGGAATATTATTCCAATACTTCGTTGCCGCATAAATGCTACTGTCCTTTGTCTTGTTATGACGTTCAAAAAGAGATACATGTATCCAATTTTGAATAAAAATCTTTGACTTTGACTTTGCTCTGTATATAAAGTACAGGACGAGTGGCCCTCGGATGACGTTGCGAAGTGAACTGCAATTTCATGTAAAGATAGTCAGGTATTTTTAAACCCTCATTATGTCAAAAAGTAAACTCGCGAGGTGCAACTGTCTACGAGCTTCCATATTGAGAAGAGAGGCTTTGTTTATGACTACGGAGGCAGTAAATAAATAATTAAAATCTACTTTCTTCAAAACACTTCATCTATCAATCAATCATTTATTTGTGTGAAATAGGGTATGATATCGATATTTAAAAAAAAAACTGCCTATTTAACTGTTGGAAACAGTAGACAAATATTTCATTAAAATAAATATAATTAGTTTATAATTGACAAAGTCATAATTATTTACTTTTGGGTTACACATGCATTTAATTGAACATTTCTTTATGTCAACATTAATATAAATTAAAATTACTTCATCTGTAATTTCGTATTAATTTGTAAACTTTTCATACAAGTACAAATAAAAACAAAATGAAACACTAATATAATAAATCAATAAAAAATATATTTATGTCTCACACACATTCACTTATACATATATACACCTTCATCTCTTACGCTCATATGCATAAACACGAACACATCACACTCACTCATACACACTTACACACACATTTACACCACAATATATTTTATTTTTACTAAATTGTTATCTGAATATAAATTTGCTCCGCGTGCCGGCGTCTAAGTGTCTACTCCATCAGGAACAGCTATTATATGTTTAAGGTAACAACAGTAACCAGGCTACTACGATACAGGCACAGCCTAGAGTGGAAGCCACGAACGTAATGTCAAACTGTAATGTATTAAATATGGAGACTACATCTTTTGTTGGAGATGTGGTCAGCCGCTATAACGTGGAGGGTGAGCCTGCAAGTGTATGGCAGTCCCCACGGCAACGGCACGATAAAAACGAGGGAGCGGATGGGAGTCTGATAAGTAACAGGCAAGTCCGTAAACGTTCTTTAATTAAATCATACGATGGAGTGGCAGGGAGCCTGGTTAATAACAGGCAAAGCCGCAAGCGTATACCTATCCGATCATACGAAAGGGCGGAATAGCCTGGTTAATGACAGGCAAAGCCGCAATCGTACGCCTACTCGATCGTACCTCCGCAAGTATCCAATAAGCAGATCAAGAAGCAGAGAGCCGATAATAGTAAGACTGACTAATCAGTCGCGAAAGCAGATCTCCAATAAAGTAGAGATTACTACATCAAGTTATATATAGCTATAGAAGACGAATGTATGAGCTGACCCATTAATTATTTGCATAAACATGTGTAAAATACATTATATGGATATGTTATAAGAAGACCGACATGTTTACCATTACTGGTGTGCGAATTCATATAAGTTCAGAAGGCATGCAATTACCTAAGTTTAAAAATACAAGAATTAAAATAAAAGGGCAAAAATAAATGTTTTAGTATTTGCAAAGAATCCATGTCCAAAAAAATACAATACTTCAGATTTTCAGATAATAATTTGTTAATACTTTAATAACATTTTTCGCATAACAATATTTTAAGCTTTTTCTTAATAAGTATCAAGTTTAACTCCTTACACTGTTTTGATATTATGTTAAAATCATTGGTACCATAACTAAGAATGGATTCTACTAAGCCATAATATGCTGTTAATAGTTCATCATTATCTACTTTTCTCGAAAGTCTAAATAAAGCATAACTTGAAGTACTAAGTCATTTGCAAAGATTTTCTATCTGTGGTTTCTAATTTAATCGCGAGTCGATTATTATGCCGAGAAAGCTGTTTGCACCAACACTATTTGCTATGCTGCCATGATATTCCAATTAAGTAATTAAGTAGTCTAATAAGGTCTTTGGCTGAAATGCATTATATTTGTTTTATCAAGATTTATTTTAAGTTATTATTATCTAACCACGTAATTATTGATGCCAATGTTGAATTTATATTAAAATTGTACGAATTGATGTCAGTGGATTTAATAGTGACTGTGCTATCATCGGCAAATAATGTCATACTATGTTCTATATTATTGGGAAGGCCATTTATATCAATTATAAAAAGAAGAGGACCTAAATACTCCCCTGTGGAATACCAAAGCGTTCGTCAGACGTGTATCTTTTTTTCTGTTTAAGAGTAAACATCCAGTTAGGTTATTTCTGTGATTTGACAACGATCTGATAAATAAGATTTGACCAATTGTAATACGTTACCTCGACTGCCATATACTTCAAGCTTGTCTAATAGTATATTATGATGCACATAATGAAATGCTTGCGTCATATCGCATTAGACGGCACAAACACGTTTTTTTTTGTCCACTTCATTTAAAATATTTTTCAATAACTTATTAAAAAAAAAAAAATAACAGAGCAATTGGTCTAAAATGTAACTCTCTATTGTTTTTGTTAAATGAAGATTTTATAACAAGATATTTGCAGATCTTATGGAAAGACGCCAGATTCTATACAAAGATTTATAATATGTCTAAGATGACGGCATATATATAAAGTCATTTACTGCTTTAATTATTTAAGTTTAAATGCCATCGTTACCAACACTTTCAGTGTTGTTTTATATTTTTTGTCATTATCATTTAAATATCTTATGGTATACTAGGGGGCATAAACATAGATTGTAAACTACGTGTAATATTTGAGCTAATATTTAATCCTTAGTTCAGAAAGGGTTTAATTTCATATACAATGTAGTCAATAAATGCCTATGCTATTTTGATTGGATCTGTTATGTAATCATTATCAATTTTAAGACGAGTTATCGGTTCGCTATGCAAATGTGTTATTATTTATCATTTGCCATGTTGTTTTAAATGTATTATTTGAAGTTATTGTTTTATAATTATGACTTAATTTTAATCTTTCAATATTTAAAAAAAACAGTTTTGAATATCTATGATATTTAATTTGATGTGATTTAGATGGGTTTATTCTACATTTCCAAAGAAGTATTTTATGATTAACTTTTATTACAAGTTCTTTTTGAGGGAAAAAGAAATCATAAAACATTTTAAACAAATTTATAAAATTATTGAAAGCTATGTTAGGGTCCTCAGTGTCGTAAATTTCAGAAAACTAAGTTTTTTTTAAACTCGATCACTCCATCAGAATTACTATTTGAGTTCAAAATCAACAGTGGCCCTGAAAAAATGTCCTTAGTGAAGTAATAGATGATATCATAGGGACACGCCATTAGATAATTTAGATCAGGTTCGTAAAGAAGCATGCAAACGCATTGCAGGACAAATAAACTAAAGATAAAACTAGATTTGACTTGAAGCGGTTCAAGGTTGGTTATAACTGCGGCAATCTGGTGAACCTAAAACGAGAAATAACATGTCATGGTAAATAATATAAAAAAAACTAGCTGTTAAATTTCAAGGCCTTTATCGGATCGTTAAAGTTTTACCTAATGACCGCTATTTAGTAGAGGATACACCATTGACTCGCAAGCGTAGCCTACGTCGGTATGAAAATGTAGCGGTAGATAATCTGAAACTTTGGCCTATATTTAATAGAGATATCGTTACATCAGAATCTGATGCCGATGACTGTTCAGATAATTAATTTTATGAGAATTTAAGATAATTGTTATTTGAATTCGTTAACATTTTAAGTGCCTGGTAAATTCTATATTTTATAAATTAGTACTCCTGTTATTATTAGTATGTCATGTGAATCAAAATACTGCGCTTGATCACGAAATTGAAACACCTATTAGTACCTTCATTAACCTATTGGGCGCCATTGACCTTTTTTTTCTTACTTTAGTTGCAAAACAGTCGCATGACTGAGACGCAATTGACAACTAAAGTTATTACAATTTGTATTAGCCTGGCGTCAGGCGTGAAGTAACTTAAACAAGCGCTGGTGTGCAAAAGGTTATTGTGTATTCTATTACTTTAAAATATTTATTCAAAATAGGCAGTGCTTAAGTGTGTAAAGCTTCATATAGCGGAGGGACCCGCTATTGCAGGATGGCCGAGCTGTTAGCGATTTATATGAAAACCCAGTATAAATAAACGTATTTTTGCGTATCTAAAGTATTATTTAAAATAGTAATACTTATATCTCAAAAACAGCAACAATGGCAACACTGGTTGTATCGAGTGTAATTATTGTTGGTACCCACCACTCCATTTTAGCAAGACGTCATGGAGTGGCGGGGACGATCGCTCTTGTGTGGTTAGATCGACGACTCGGGCATTCTGTTGGGCGCAGCTGTAACGTTAAGACGTAATTAACCTTTACTTGTTGTGAAGTATTGTTTTAAATAGTTTTCCGTAAAGTGTGGAGATTGTATATTTAAGGTAAGATGTATTTAACTAATTTCGATATTCTGTAAAATGAGTGATTTCAAAATAAAATATTTAATCATTAACGGAGTTTCCTTACAATTGTAGGTACGTAACATTCTCATTAACTAAAGGAATTGAAGTCAAGGGTAGTTGACCACTCTAGAAGATAAGCAAGGCGCATTTTCTTAAAATCGAAAATATTATGATGAAAAAATTGCGCCACAGTTAGGTTTTGAACCCACAAACTTATATGTGAGATGGGAGACAAATGCCTAATTCAAATTTTGTAAAAAAAAAAAAAAAAAAAAAAAAAAAACTTATATACATATGGCACGTCTGGTTCAAATCCTACCAGTTGCGCAATTTTTTCAACATATATTTTCGATTTTAATATTCAACCTAGCATTATTGTTATGCTATTTATTTAAGTAACCCATTTACTTATCGTTATATGTTATGTTTCCCACATATATCTGCCGGCCTATTTGCTAACTCAGTGTACAACGTCTTGATAGTCACTTCAAAATACATCACGTTTTGTACATCTTAACTAATATTATAAATGCGAAAGTGAGTTTGTTTGTTTGTTTGTTTGTTTGTTACGCTTTCACGCCCTAACTACTGAACCGATCATCATGAAATTTTGCATACAAGTTCTCTGGAGTACGGAGAAGGACATAGGCTATCTTTTATCCCGGGAAAAAGTACTGTTCCCGAGGGATCCACACAGACGCGGGCGGAGCCGCGGGCGAAAGCTAGTCTTAAATAAAAATAGTCAATCTTATGAAAGACCGCAATGTATTTTGAAGTGACTATAAAGACGTTGTACACTAAGTTAGCAAATAGTCCGGCAGAGCTTCAATAATTCTTTATCTGTTTTTCATAATTTCAGTATTCTTTATTATAAGCAAGATGCTTATTTTGAGAACAAGGCATATTTTTTTTCCTAATTTGGTGGTTTTCTTTATTTTTTAGGCAGTATTCACGCATTGGGTGCTGAGGCTGAAGCAGAATTTACTTAAAGGCTGTGCCACAAGGTGTTAAGAGTTAGTGAATCATGATTTATATTTCTCTAAATACCTACTAAATGTAATGAAGAGAAAATAAAACCATTTTGACATCTAGGTTTTCTGTTTTACATTATCTCACTGCTTATGATTTAAGAACAAATTTTGACTTTAATTATTAATATCTACTATATTTTTTAAATATATTTACAGAATTTTATTTTACACTTATTATAAATTATACAAAAACTTAAACTAATTTTACAAATAAAATAAACATGGCAGCTCTTTACCCCGGGGTAGCGTGCCCAGAAGGCTGAAGGCATGTAATTAAGTCACCTCTTTGGTTGTTTGCTCCGTCATCATGATAGAGATTTCATCATCATCATCGACCATCAACGTCCACTGCTGGACATAGGCCTCCCCCAAGCGTCGGACCATCGACCAGATGGTCGGATGATCTGACTAAGGTAGTGGGAAGACGGATGGAGGCCGCTTCCAACCGGTCGGATTGAATAGAGATTTAGAAGGCGGCTTTTATATATTTTCGTTACCTGGCTATTACAAGCTCCGCTGAAAACGAAGCAGCTGCTAATTTATGGTTTCTTTTCTCCCAGACAAACATGGAGTAATTTTAAATTAAAATGTAATTTATAAACAAAATTCACGCATAACACGGCGAAATTGTCTAATCAACATGTTCACCCCAATTATGTTCTAGTCAAACGCACTCGAGATCCAGAAACACAATTGAAACATTAAACTTTGGCGAAATGAATTGGGGAGAATTCAGTTTGCCGCCAATTTGAAATTCCAGCCTTTGCTGTTTGCACCCGCAAGGTTTTTATGTAAGGGTGGGAATACACACATTTGTAAAGTTAAATTGTAAGGACAAGTCTATACTCATACATAGCTGGATTTGCTGTCAGTATTTTATTTTTATGCATTTGCATTTTTTTACTTTCTTGGTGAGTGACTTTGTTAATTAAATATAAATAAATAAATAACTACATATACATACATATACGGACAAACCACACAGATTGAGCTAGCCCCAAAGTAAGTTCGAGACTTGTGTTATGGGATACTAACTCAACGATACTATATTTTATAACAAATACATATATAGATAAACATCAAAGACCCAGGCTAATCTGGAAACGATCATTTTCCATCTTGACCTGACCGGGGATCGAACCCGGGCACCCCGTGCCGCAGGCTGGCGTGTTAACCACTGCGCCACGGAGCTAGCCATATATGTAAATAAAATAAATATATAGGGACAAATCACACAGATTGAGCTAGCCCCAAAGTAAGTTCAAGACTTGTGTTATGGGATACTAACTCAACGATACTATATTTTATAACAAATACATATATAGATAAACATCAAAGACCCAGGCTAATCTGAAAACGATCATTTTCCATCTTGACCTGACTGGGGATCGAACCCGGGCACCCCGTGTCGCAGGCTGGCGTGTTAACCACTGCGCCACGGAGCTAGCCATATATGTGTACCTAAATAACAAAGTTGTATATTTATTAGTTGAAATGAAAAAGAAGAGAAAAGCAAAAAAGAAAGAATGTCAGCCCTTCAGGCGAGTAGGTCATAATACTTGTGAAAAGAGTTTCTTTCGTCGATTTTTCTCCGTCTCTTTATTCCTTCACGATTTAAATGTCAGCTATAAGAATTGTTTATATGTAAGAACGCACTTTATTATTATAAACGTTATCAAGCTTTTCAAAAATGTCATATCCACTTCGACTCTATCGTCAGATCAAATCTATATCCTAACTAATATAATAAAGTGAGTTTGTTTGTTTCTTACGCTTTCACGTTGCAACTACTGAACCGATCATCATCAAATTTTGCATACACGTTATCTAGGGTACGGAGAAGGACATAGGGTACATTTTATCCCGGGAAAAAGTACTGTTCCCGAGGGATCGAAATTGACGCGGGCGGAGCCGCGGGCGAAAGCTAGTTATAAATAAAAACAGGTCATTCACGTGCTATTTCGTCAGCATTGCCGACTATAGTTTCGGATTAGAGGAGCCCATTTTCAAGGCAAGTGCGGGACGTGCGTGCGGAAGGTCCCGAACCGACGCGCATCCCGCCCTACTCCGAAACTATAGTCGGCTATCCCGACGAAATACCACGAGAGTAACTAATTTTTATTCGTAATGTCTTTATCTCACGCTAGTTTCAGATCTATATTATCCTTACTGATATTATAAATGCGAAAGTGAGTTTGTTTGTTTGTTTGTTTTTTACGCTTTCACGCCGTAACTACTAAACCGATCATCATGCAATTTTGCATACAAGTTCTCTGGAGTACGGAGAAGGACATAGGCTACCTTTTATCCCGGGAAAAAGTACTATTCCCGAGGGATCGACATTGACGCGGGCGGAGCCGCGGGCGAAAGCTAGTTGTACCATAATATTGCTTTTCCACAATTTCCTATCTGTGGCTATTTGCTGACATAATACATACATATCATCACGTATTTATCCCTTACGGGGTAGACAGAGCCTAAGGCCTATATAGCCGAAAGGCTTATATATATTATGTATTAAGGGAAACTTGCTGACATCCAGTTAAAAAGTCTTCTATATCGTCTTGCCATCTTCTCCTCTGTCTGCAGCTCTTCCTTTGTCCCTCTGGTACCCATAGTGGAGGCATTTGCCTAGCAGTTGAAAATACAGGCTAAAAAAATTTTGCGTTGCCATCCTATTCACATAAAGACACAAAATTTCAGTTTAATGGGTTAAGAATAAGTGCTTCAAATTGGGTTGCAAAATTTGATCTAAACAAACAAGATACAATATGAACACACATTGCAAGTTAAATATAAACTTGTGCTTGTAGCGCACACCATGCTATGGGGGCTGCCCGCTATGTTTCTTTAGCCAGAATCAAAAGCTAGGCCAGAAAACTACACACGAAGTTTTTATATGATCGCTAAACTATCTCAGACATAGTGCGTCAGCTTACTTTGTTTTGAACGTTGTGCCTCAGATTTTCATCTATACTAATATTATAAAGCTGAAGAGTTTGTTTGAACGCGCTAATCTCAAAAACTACTGGTTTAAATTGGGAAAATCTTTTTGTGTTGGATAGTCCATTTATTGAGGAAGGCTTTAGGCTATAAAACATCACGCTGCGACCAATAGGAGCGAAGCATCAATAAAAAAATGTTTGGAATGGAAAATTATTCATCTATACTAATAAAAAACGAATTAAATGTAAGATGTAAGAAATGTTACACAACAGTTATATTAAATTTATTTGTCACAACTTAAATAATAGAAACATAATATAGATAAACATTAAATAAAATAAATAATATAAATATATACGGACAAATCACACAGATTGAGCTAGCCCCAAAGTAAGTTCGAGACTTGTGTTATGGGATACTAACTCAACGATACTATATTTTATAACAAATACATATATAGATACACATCCAAGACCCAGGCCAATCTGAAAAAGATCATTTTCCATCTTGACCTGGCCGGGGATCGAACCCGGTCACTGCGTGTTTCAGGCTGGCGTGTTGACCGCTGCGCCACGGAGCTAGACATAATAGCAGAAATATCCGCGGACGAAGTCGCGGGCAATCATTAAAACTAGCACAATCTCTGTAAATCACCACGCCAGTTTCAAATACTCAAACAATTAGAACGTCAACGCGTCATACGACAACCGCAAACTCCAACCGTTCGAACCTAAAACGTCAATCACTCTGTGTGGTTACGTCCTTATTTCTGACCGTCCCGAATATATCGATTGGGGAGGAATTCCAGGGGTTAAGCCACGGGATTAAACCCGCCTGTTAGATCCAACTATTTGACGTAAACAAAGCTGATCGGCCGCCTCTGGAATATTTTACCTGCCGCCGTGCCGTGCACTTTTTGGAACTATCGTTTGATAAAACTATTTTGAGCCTACGGGACGAAATAGTTAGAAAACAGAAGAATAAGTTTAGCATGTAATTTATTAACTTTCCTATAACTTGTGACTATATATTTCTTATTGATTCCTATTATGACTTCAATATGTATTCCTATAATGACTTTATTAAGGACAATGTATACTCAGTGCATATACCTGGTTTTTAAGATAAACTAAAATTGTAAGTTGATGTCGATTGGAGAAAATGCGCAGTGCAGTTTGTTGCCGCTTCTTCTGCACTCCGCTTTGGAAGCGGCATTAAACTTAGCCATAAAAATTACCTTATATTAAATAAACGTTTAAAAAAATTACATAAATTTAAAAAAACGTTATTGAATTTTGAATTTTTGGATTATTTTTATACAGAATTTCAACTATCTTCCTGATAGGTCAGAATATGAGTAAGATTACTTGGTGTAGGGTTTTGCACAAACATTACATAGCACCCATTGCATCAGTAAAGCATTCATGGAGTAAACATCGTTCCACTAATTTAACAAAACACCGTGTTCCATACAGTAAAAATCGTATAAACAAACTTTGAAATAACATAGGAAACCCCATGGTATCGGATACAAATTTATTAACAATATTAGCAAATATTGCCATTTTCAATTAATATTGTAATCGTTTTAGACAATTATTTTGTTCAAACGGATACACTTACTTCTGTTTTTGGCGAGCTTTGTGGCGCAGTGGTTAACATGTCAGCCTGCGACACCAGGATGCCGGGGTCTGATCCCCGGTCAGGTCATGATGGAAAACGATATTTTTCAGATTGACCTGGTTCTTGGATGTTTATCTGTATAAGTATGAAATATAATATCGTTGACTTAGTATCCTACGACACAAGGTCACAACTTACTGTGGGGCTAGCTCAATTTGTGTGATATAAATATATAAATAAAAAAATATATACGGACAAATCACACAGATTGAGCTAGCCCCAAGGTAAGTTCGTGACTTGTGTTATGGGATACTAACTCAACGATACTATATTTTATAACAAATACATATATAGATAAACATCCAAGACCCAGGCCAATCTGAAAAAGATCCATCATCATTTTCCATCTTGACCTGGCCGGGGATCGAACCCGGGCACTCCGTGTCGCAGGCTGGCGTGTTAACCACTGCGCCACGGAGCTGTCATGTCCACAGATATTATGTCCCTATATATTTTTCATTTTTATTTTGCTTGTATACGAATTAACTATCTTTGATATGAGTTAGATATTTACTTTACTTCGGATTTCTCTACGTTGCTTAAGTCAAGAGGCTTTCGCATAATTTTCAGGTTCATTCACATCGTACGCTTTACTGATATATTACTTTAAATTCGGTACTTAAACAGTTCAAGTCAAGACCGCAAGAGTTGATTTTTAGACTGTGAAAGATCAATTTCAGTTCTGGTCTGTCTACAGTTTGCACATCGCGTTTGATAAAACTATGGGGGAAAGTAAGTGGGTCGAATTTATGCGCATGCTGATGGGTGGGCGTTTAGTAAAGGTATTTTTTTGTTTGGTGCGAAAATTTACGCCTGGAAAAGTAAACATGTTTAAACTTTTAAGAACCTTTTAGTCATAAATCTATTTGACCTTTTCACTTGTGGTCCAGTGGTTAAGGCGTTTGCCTGTAGAACCGCGGGTCGTGGGTTCAATTCCCACGGGAAGCATACTTTGTTTTGTTGTTTCCAGTTAGGTTAACATTGCAGGCTTGAATCACCTGATTGTCCGATAATAAAGATGATTCCGTGCTTCGGAAGGTACGTTAAACCGTTGGTCTTAGCTGCCATCTGGTAGTCGTTAAAGGTACCACGTCAGAGGTCGAGAGGCGGTTCCGAAGAACTCTGACACTAGGTTCTGCATGGTCGTTTGACCGTGATATACACGAAATGATGATGATAATGATGATTTGTTATTTTGGTTTTCCGCATTATTAATATTTGCTAAAATACTGCCATTCAGGACCAGCAGCTGATAATAACGGCTTATAACGTGTCTCTGTAAATATATTAGTATACTGTTCTGGCTGCTTACAGTATTTTCCATCTCCTGATACTATTGCAGCCGTTTCCTATGACGGCATTTGAAAACATTAGGTACAACTCGTACTTCACTTAGATTTGTTTAAAAAAGTTTAATTCATGATTTCGCTAATCTATTTAAACTAAAATAGAGCCACATTTTTATCCTATTTTTGGTAGATTTGCCTAAAGTATATTCCTTTTACACAAAACGAATGTACTAAGCGGATCAAACAGTAATAAGGGTTTATCTTTTCTCAGAGTTCATGTACGTATTTTTCGGCGGATATTAAAAAAAAATCTTTACTTTTTAATCACCTAATATAAATAATGAAGCAGGAGTGGGTTCAGTTTGCCGTGTAGTTTCCGGCAGAGTAGAATAGAACCACTCCAAGTCTTCCCATGGAGGTCGTAAGAGGCGACTTAGAAAATACAAGCTAAACAAAGCTCATAAACATCAATGGGACCTCTTATTTATTTATTTATTTATTTAAAAACTTTATTACAACAATGTAATTGGCAGACTTAAAGCCAAAGGCTTTTTCTACCAGTCAACCAACAGGTGATGCCGAGAATAAAATGTAGTAAAAGTAAGTGCAAAATATTATTATATTAATTAAAAGCCATACAAAAGTGTGTTTGTATATACTAAATCCTAACTAATATTATAAATGCGAAAGTGAGTTTGTTTGTTTGTTACGGTTTCACGCCGTAACTACTGAACCGATCATCATGAAATTTTGCATACAAGTTCTCTGGAATACGGAGAAGGACATATGCTACCTTTCATCCCGGAAAAAGGACAATTCCCGAGGGATCGACATTGACGCGGGCGGAGCCGCGGGCGAAAGCTAGTTAAGTATATTTTATTTCTATGTTAATCCTTACTTTTACCTTTCTTAAATCACGAGTGTATAGGCTTTAATTTTTTCCAGGACAGAGTCTTATTGCCAGTGTTTTAAAGAATTTAGGGTTCCTTTGTTTATCTATTTATACATTTTACTATCTCTATAACATCTTAATATATTTGGGCTTTTGATAAATACGATCCGCGCGATAACTTTTCTAAGTATGAAATCATTTTTGTTATCTACTTCATTAGTATGTACATACGAATTACCTTCAGGGTAATATACCATATTATACATATTCATTTAACGTGGGCCGGACTACTGGTATTTAACTAAAAATATTTACTGTAGCCAAGATATTGGTTTTGAAATTGTACATGAGGTTCTTACCTTTTAGTTGTACTCAAAATATTTTTATATAGTTTCACACATACAGATATCAGAATATTATTAGGGTTAGATCGGTTCCTGGCCGACATAAGTTCGAGTTCCAATTCTCCAGTTAAATATCTTCAAGATTTTGCTCCAAAATTATCGTCCGTCCACCGACTTTACAGACAACCAGTTTTTTACACAATGACGCCGACAAGATTCAGATTCAGATTCAGATTTTATTGCAAGTCACAAGTTATTACAGGTGTTATCAATGATTTAAAGGTACAAGTGACAGCCTGTAAGGGCACAGCAAACATAAGAGGCGACTAGTTGCCATTTAACTTATATAAAATTCAACAAATTAATAAAATACATCGTAATAATTCAGTTTCATAATAATTCAAAATTTCATAATAATCCAAAGTTTTATAGTAATTCAAAGTTTCATAATAATTTAATTCGTAATAATGTAGAGAAATCAAAGCCCCTTCGTTAACCGAGTTTGTCATCAAAGAATTCAGATATACTGTAAAAGCATTTATCTACTAGGAATTTTTTAAGTTGTTTGTTAAATAGGGTAGGGTTTTTTATATCTTTTAAGTCATTTGGGATATGATTATATATTTTATTAGCATATGATGAGGGCTAGATGAAATTAATTCCATACAAGTAGGGGGACGTTTTAATTTATATAAATATCTATTATTCCTTTTATTGTTATTTTCCTTGAGTGTGAACAAATCGTGATGTTTTTTTACAAATTTACATGATCTAGTATATAAATGCATGTTAGGGTCAATATTTGGTGTTTTACGAAATAAGGTCTACAGGATGCCATTTGGTCGATGTTTTCAAGAATTCTAATACACTTCTTTTGTAATACAAAAATATCACTCACTTCACAACAGTTTCCCCACAGAACTATTCCGTATGATAATGCGGAATGCGCGTAAGCATAATAAACTTCAAGAGAAGTTTTGAAGTCTGTCACTCGTTTTAATTGATTTAATGCATATGTAAAAGAACATAATCTATTTTTTAATTTTTGAATATAGCGTTTCCATGTCATATTTGTATCCAGGTCAATTCCTAGCAGAGTAGCAGAACTAACTGCTTCTATTTTAATATTATTAAAATCATAAGATATAAGTAGTGGCCTTTTTTGTGATGGTTTAAACTGTATAATTTTTGTTTTCTTTAAATTGAGTTGTAAGTTATGATTATCTAGCCAGTCAGTAATTTTTTGCATTGTAGCGTTTAATTTGCTTTCCAGTTCTACTGTGTGTGAACATGACACCAAAATAGAGACATCGTCCGCGAAAAGTATGCATTCTTCGTCTATCCCATTCGGGAGGTCATTTATGTAGATTAGGAACAACATACATCCTAAAACTGTGCCCTGTGGGATAGAGCCCGTAGAGTGCACTTTATCCGATCTCACGTACTGTATTTTTCCCGTATCATAGTCCATGTTTCTAATTTCTACACATTGAAATCGGTTATTTAGATATGACTTGAACCAATCAGATCCTTGTTATATATCGAAACGAATTGATTATATTGCGTTGTATTTACCCGAAATATTTTGTTCTAGTGTTTACGGCGCTAGATATTGGAGTGTTGAAACAAACGATATTCTTATGATAATATTTACTCGCACCAAGAACCTTTCGTTAACTCCAGACAGTAATAAAGGTTTGGTAAATAATTGTGTAAGGATAAAAATTATACGAAAAATAATTCTGTAAAATTATGAAGGCAGCAGCGTCGGAAGCACCAGATGCACACAACCGGCCTACCAAGCGTGTCGTGATTTTTAACCTCTGAACTATACTCATCATCATCATTTCGAGTAGGTGTCACGGTCAAACGACCATGCACACCCTGGTGTCAGAGTTCTTCGGAACCGCCTCTCGGCCTCTGACGTAGTTCCTCTAACGACTACCAGATGGCAGCCGGGACCACCGGCTTAACGTGTCTTCCGAAGCACGGAATCATCTTTATTATCAGACAATCAGGAGATTCAAGCCTGCAATGTCCTAACCAAACTGGAAACAACTAAACAAAGTATGCTTCCAGTGGGAATCGAACCCACCACCCCCGAGTCAACAGGCAAACGCGTTTACCACTGGACCACGGAGGTTGTTGAACTATACTGAAATCCTGGAATCAGAATCCCTAAAGAAGTATAGAATTGAAAGAAGAAAAGATGGAAATCGAAAAAAAAAATTGTCTTCCCTATCAAAGTCGCCGATCAGCTGGGCGAATTGCTATGATAGGTCATTTTTTTTTATCGATTTTCCCTTTTTACTGCAATTCTGTATTCCATTAGGGATTCTGATTCTAAGATTTCAGTATAGTTCAGATGTTTAAAATCGTAAAAGTTTTTGTATGAAAAATATACAAATATACATACATACAGTTGTATGCATGGTCGTGTGCATGGTCGATTGACCGTGACACCTACTCGAAATGATGATGATACATACACTAATGCTATTAGGCACACATGTTAAGAACCTGGTACTGACTTTCATTGAGAAAAACTGAAATTCTGTAAATATAAAATACTTACAGAATTTCAGTTCAGGGTTGAATTAAAAACCTCCTTTTTACAAAGTCGTTTAAAAGCAGATATAAGACAGCACATAATAATCATATTTTGATAAATAAATAAGTAATAAATATATACGGATAAATCACACAGATTGAGCTACCCCCAAAGTAAGTTCGAGACTTGTGTTATGGGATAATAACTCAACGATACTATATTTTTATAACAATTACATATATAGATAAACATCCAAGACCCAGGCCAATCTGAAAAAGATCATTTTTACATCTTGACCTAATCGGGGATTGAACCCGGTCACCCCGTGTCATAGGTTGGCGTGTTAACGACTGCGCCACGGATCTCGCCTAATAAAAAAAAAATATACAGTCGAACATAGAACCTCCTTCTTTTTTTGAAGTCGGTTGAAAAAGATAAAGCCAAACGAAATTTCGTTTAATATAATATACTTTAATAAATCAAAAGGCACAATGTAATTTCAAGTTTCGAACCTATCCAAATATGAGGAGGTCATAAGTTGTTTGTTTTATTTGATAATTGAATTTGATTCTCTTGATGAAAATTTAATTAATTGGCACTGGCCGTTATTATTTGCATACGTTCGGATCATGTTCCATTCAGATTTAAAAAAGGCGTGAAGAAGTTCGAAAGCATTATACTTATTTATTACGTAGATATGTATTATATTGAGCATTATGTTAAAAGGCATTCCGAATATTTTTTTTAAACTGCTAAATTTGAACAGAGTTAACAACTTTAATAACCATATATTATAGACTAGTGTGTGAGATGGGGTTAAGGTAGAACTACATCGGTTTCGGTGAGGCGTAACGGCTACTCTGTGGGCCTCAAAGCTGCTTGAAAAATCTTATCTTTAAGATAATCATGAAAGGCAAATTTTATTAACTCATTTTAATACATCATCAATAGCAAGAATCAATAGTTCTTCTTATTGAAGATCTGATAACCTTTTGGTAAATAAAATATACAGTTAGGCTAGCTTTCTAATTTCTACTATAAATTGAAATGCAACTGGCAACACTGCAAGCTTTAGTTACCCCCACCCGTGCCGGACTAAATAATTTTGGCTGTAAATTCAATAAGAGCTAAGTTTAGTTAATTAGTTTACCGTCAGCTTAATTTGGAGCTTGAAGAAAGCAACTGCAATAAAGACTTCAGTTGAAGTTTAGTAGTTGAAATTGCGCTTTTGCTCTGAAGTTTGATGAACATATGGTGAATGGGAATATAGATTAATAATAAATAATAATAAATATAAATATATACGGACAAATCACTCAGATTGACCTAGCCCCAAGGTAAGTTCGAGACTTGTGTTATGGGATACTAACTCAATGATACTATATTTTATAACAAATACATATAGAGATAAACATCCAAGACCCAGGCCAATCTGAAAAAGATCATTTTCCATCTTGACCTAGCCGGGGATCGAACCCGGGCACTCCGTGTCGCAGGCTGGCGTGTTAACCACTGCGCCACGGAGCTGTCAAAGATTGATTTTATTGATTGAAAATTGTGTGATTGCAATGACTGATATATTAAAAGCTGTTGATGAAGATGATGAAAGTGTATTGAAATTATTTTGAAGTAAGAGATTGAAGCATAAATCTGTAAAGGAATACGTTTGGGGTATTACACAAAGTAATAGATTGCTTTATTAATACCATCACAATGATATGCAGAACGAAACGTACAAAATTTGATCATAATGTAACTTTAGTGACAACCCTGGTAAACAATATTCTTCTTCTTATCGTGTCAATAATTCACATTTAAATTACTTTGATGTAGTGTCTGGCCTTTATGCTGGCGCTCCATTTAGGCTTTCCTTAGTGCAGGTGGTAGGTAGACCAGAAGATGTGCTGTCTGATCCGGATAACCACATTTTCATGCAGCAGAAGAGGAATTTCTCCATTTATTTATATTGGATTGACATCTATCAACCTGGGTACGGAGATGGTTTAAAGACTCACAGAGTTCGTGGGAGGTCTTTTCCTGGAAGGTGCTCCTTTGGGGCCAGATAGTCCAATGGTGGTGGACATCTAGGTTAGTTAGGTAAAAATATTGGTAATAGCAGTTGATGGTGCGCTTACAGAATTCGATAATACCACCACAGAGGAAAAAAATGCTATACTACAAATGCTTAGTCCATTTTCCTTGTTAAAATTCTCGATAGTTCCATGATCCTTGTTAATTTCAACATCTGGATTTAGCGTTGGCATAAAAATAAACGAAAAAAACATAAATTCTAAGTAGTCCTCGATATTGTGTGGTAGGTAAACATCAATACCTCATAAGTGAACAAAAAGAAAATTTAAAAATCATTGCTAATCGCCATGTAAAACCATATCTTGGCAGATACTTAACAGTTTCAACTCTAACTGGTTTGAACAAACAAACAAACTCCTCTCTCCTATATTAGTATGATATGCTATCCCGTTAATTGCCAAAGTTGCCGACTTTGTTTCTTTTAATTTAACTTTGCCCATAAACCATTATGCGGATGAGGATAAACGAGGATTTTTACTAGTAATTTCAGTTTGGTGTTGAATTTTCAAATTTTAATTTAGTGTTGATCTTTGAAACTATATTTTATAAAATCAATTCATTCTGTTTATATATTACAACCACGGAGATTACAACACTTAAAATGATTTGAATAGTATTTTTTTTACTTATTTTAGTTTTTACTAATAGAATAAATGTGTTAAGTGTGTTTGTTATACCATGTTCATTAAATTTTGCATTTTGATTTATTGTCAGAAAACGTAAAAGGACATTAAAACGGTTTAATTGTAATATAATAGTGCAGGTGCAATAAGAATGTGATAGTCCGATGATTTAGATTTTCCAGTCAACATTAGTTAGAATATTGAAGATGGATCACTTATTACAGTAGATATCAATATTTATCGGTGGGTTAGTCTCAAATAAAATCAAGCTTGTAAAATGAAATTTTAGACCGCTACGCAGACAATATTTCTTAATAAAATTTAACGCTAAGGTAACCTGAACTAAAATAAATGTAAATTATAGATCCCTGGACAGTTTCCAAATATGAGGACGGTAAATAAAAATTATGGTTTCAAAAATATATTTGTAACTGAAATTATTACCAACCTTTCTCATAAACAATAAATAAGATTAGTAGCCGGAGCAGCAATAGTTTCAGATATATGATGTGTGAAATTAAGTTTAACTGAATTAATGTTCAAACCTTCTTTGTTTTACAAATCTCGCTGTTAATTATTTTTAAGATACTATATTTTGCTTGATTTTTCTCAGCAACAGGTAATTTAGTTTTGGATAAAAGTTACTATGTCATGATCTGTACCTTTAACAATGAATAAGCAAATGCGATGACAATCGGTTGTGAGGGCTCGGCCGTCCCGACGCTCAAGCCGAGTTCCACATATAAAGATGGTAGGGAGAGCACAAGACGAACACACAGAACACAGCTAATAACTTTATTAAAATCTTTGCTTTTACAACTTAAATAAATAATTATCAGAGACTTATGCTCCAGGATATGGTAGTAGACTCAATGAGTGATAGACTGAAAGATGTTAACCGATTGAAAGGTGGTAGCAGACTGAAGAATGATCGAAGAATGAGTGATGAGAGAGAGAGAAAGTAATCTAAAAATGGAATGAAATTTGAATTAAAAATGAAATTTGAATTAAAATAAGGAATGAAAAATGGACAGGATGTGAGAAATGAGGTTGGATGAGATGCAGCATGCAGGTGGCATGCTGCAACGTTACAATACCGGGGGGGCCGGGGTAAAAAAAAAATTTTTTTTGAAATAATAAAATAAAAATTAATTAAATAATAAATAAAAATAATGATAAATGTGTGATAAATTTAGGTGTAAGAATGGAAATGTATAATGAGTATTTACATAAAAACAGTTTCTCCTTTCATTCATCGATCAATTATTCTCCAAACATTCATCTTCAGACATAGTCTTTATGTCTTTAAGACAAAAACGCTTACACTAGAGAAAAAATAATAATATACAATTTTTTCTCTAGAAACTGCTTTAAAATAGTATAGGCTTATTTAACGTGTTACTACGACCGCACGATGATGTGAGCATTTGGCTTATTTTACGTGTTACTACGACCGCACGATGATATAATTTACAAGTTTTTAATGTATTCGCGTATTATTGCATACGCGATATAGAGAGCACGTATAAATGCTAAGGATATACGATCAAGGCTTATTTAAAGTGTGATCAACCGCACTTAAGGATATACGATCAAGGCTTATTTAGAGTGTGATCAACCGCACTTAAGGATATACGATCAAGGCTTATTTAAAGTGTAATCAACCGCACTTAAGGATATATGGAAAATAATTGCAGGTCAACATATGACTGCAAAGAATGAAGAGAGAGAAGAAGATAAAATAAAGAAAGAGGATGATCAAAGTTGGAGTTGACGTCCGTCAATAAGTAATGGAACCAAAAAAATAATGGAGGTGAATAAAAAGAAATAGTAAAATTATTATCAAATAAGAAGTGTAAAGAAAAAAAATTTTGAAAGTAAAATAAAAATAATAAAGAAAGGATATTTTAAGAAGGGAAAAATAAAATAAATAGAGCCAAATGAGTGCTAAAAGAGAATCAATGAATTATCTTGGGCAAGATAGTTTTTGAATTTAGAAAAAAATAAGACGGGAAAAAGAACCATGAAAAAAATACAGTGTGCGTATAGCCTTAAAAGTAACGTGTGTAAATAGCCTATTGTCTATTGATATTATAAAAGGAACTAATTTAAAATTTTGACAGTGTCAATAAAATAAATGTTGACAGTGTCAAAATATAAATCAAGGAACAATGTAAATAAAGAAAATGTTCAAAGGATAGTAATGAAAATATAATAAAATAAATTAAGTAAATATTTATTCCAGATAACGAGAAAAATAAAATATAACTACGTAAGTATATAATATTATTGTAGTTGTGAATGTGAAGTGTGTTTCGATATCCTGAAGTCGGCCTCGGAAGCCTAAGGATATCGGACTAACTACGTGAGGCCAATACTATAGGATATTCTCCTATAGCTAGCTGTATAGTATAGGATTCCAAAACAAAGGATAACCAGTTTGGTTTAAACCCAGAGTTTCAGTCACCTGTGTAACTGCACAAAGGCAGCATGATTGTATTTATGGCTGTATATGTGTGTTATAATGTGTGTGTTAAGTGTACTGTTAGTGTATTTATTGTAAAGAGAATAACGTAAAAGTGTGATAAATTATAATAAATAAACTAAAATAATCTATATATTACAGGAATATCTGGAATAAAATTAAAGATAGAAGAGCTCACCTGGATTGGAGACCGAGAAAGATGAAATGTGGAAATGAAGAGAAGTAGATGAAGTGATGATGGAGCTGTAGGGATATAATTTTTAATAAATTTTATTAAATACAAATGTTTAAAAAATAAATGGTATTTTCTTGAACCGACGCTGGCAGATGGAGACGCTGGCAGATGGAGAGGCTGGCACACGGAGACGCTAGCACAGAGATGCTAGCACGCAGCACTGCAATCCAGGGGCCAGGGTAGTGTAGTAGGCAGGCAGCAGGTAGCAGGTAGCACTGGCACGCAGTACTGCAATCCAGTAGCAGTAGCAGCAAGAGGCGGGTACCAGTGTACTCTAGTAGAGTAATCCAGGGCGTAGATAGTACAACACGTAACGGGCGCCAATGTGAGGGCTCGGCCGTCCCGACGCTCGAGCCGAGTTCCACATATAAAGATGGTAGGGAGAGCACAAGACGAACACACAGAACACAGCTAATAACTTTATTAAAATCTTTGCTTTTACAACTTAAATAAATAATTATCAGAGACTTATGCTCCAGGATATGGTAGTAGACTCAATGAGTGATAGACTGAAAGATGTTAACCGATTGAAAGGTGGTAGCAGACTGAAGAATGATCGAAGAATGAGTGATGAGAGAGAGAGAAAGTAATCTAAAAATGGAATGAAATTTGAATTAAAAATGAAATTTGAATTAAAATAAGGAATGAAAAATGGACAGGATGTGAGAAATGAGGTTGGATGAGATGCAGCATGCAGGTGGCATGCTGCAACGTTACACGGTTAAGAAATTAAGATGTGTAAGCGAAACAAACAAACTCATTTTTCTATTTGTAATACAGGAGTTAGGTCTTTTTAATGTTTAATTTAATTTAGATAACATATTTTGTTCGTAAAATTTCAGCAGCGCCTCAATATTTTTCAATTTCATAAAAATACATTACTTATTTCTACCAATAAATTGAATGAAATCTGCTTATAATCGAAACCCCTTGTTTAAATGTAAGCAAAATTAAATTATATACATTGTTTGTTTTCTGATCACCAAATTACTTAGATAATCATTATTATACTCCTGCGACCCATTCTCAAACTAAAGTTCTGCTAACTACATTTACAAGTTTGCACTGCTATAAAACCATAAATTTGTAACTTAAAAATACCTACACACGTATCACTATCAACATAAAATAGTGACTATCATAGTGGTAGTTCTATAATTGAGTTACCTTAACTCCTAACATATAACAGAGCTACTAGACCTATTTCTATAGCGCATATTTATATTACATCTACCGTTTACACAAAAATGTAAACGGTCGATGTAATTACCCCTCGTATAATATACGAAAACTTGCATTATTAATCCAGACATAAACTTTTTTATGCTACAAAAAATAATCATAAGCATCAAAGTGCCTACTGCACACCCCTGAGGCGCACCGGTAAATAACTTTAGATTTAAATTACGCAAAACTTCACAATGATTTGAACAGAACCACATTCTGAAGTTACGTAAAGCCTGTATATCAACTAGATGCTTAATTAAAGACGTAATTTCACACCGACACAACGACGTCATATGTTAACAGTATACAGTATCAAAGGCAAGAGAGAAATAGAAGCAAAATTGTAGAACACTTTGATGTTGCGGTATCATAATGAAGAGTGTGCAAAATGAACCGCTGTGCAAGATGTTAGGCATTCTCTTGTGTATTGACAACGTTTATATTAGTCGAGTAAGACGGACGAGAAGATTAACGTTTATTTTTATTAAATAATAATTCCAGTGTACAAATGATAATCTAAGTTTAGTGTATATAATGATAATCTAAGTATAGTACCCCTAAGTTAGATTGGTTTATGTCGACGAATACGCAATTCCAACTAAACCTAGAGACGTGGGTTCGAATCCTACCTGTGGCCGAGTTCTTTTTCATCACATATTTTCAATATTAATAAACAAATGTGTTCTGTGCTATATGTATGGTAGAAATGACATATTATTGATAAAAAATAATATTTTCTTATTTTATTTTTGTTCGACTAAAATATTGCAAATTGCTAACTCACGCGGTTCTATACGCATTACATACTATAAATACATCATTTATAATCATTCTAAATACTCTCCACAACATTATGCAAAATTTCATGATGATCGACTCCTTATTTTAAACGTAGAAAGTCATAAACAAATGTACAAACTGACATTCGCATAGATAATATTTCAGATCGGTTGGATTAGTTGTCTAAGTTGCAGTAATTCAAAAACTGAGAGTTACTTGATCAATGTGAACTTGTATTGAGTTCGAAATAGGAATTTAAACTGCGGCCTCTGAATAATGTGTATTGTCGGATTATGGCGGGCGTGTCGACGCGTAACATCCAAGACGCAGGAATTTATCGTTTGTACTAGTGTAAACTTGTGGATGTCTAACGGAACTTAAGTACTTCTTAGTTCCTATGGAGCTACAGTTAAGTTTTTTCTAGCTGTCACGTTTCTTTGCCCCTTTTCTCCAGTTTCGATAATTGCCAACCTTTTTTTTTATGGTTTAGGACGGCAAACGAGCAAGCGTCACCTGATGGTAAGCGACCAACGCTGCCATGGAAAACTGCAACACCAAGGTGTAACAGGAGCGTTGCCGGCTATTCAAGGAGTTGGGGAAAGGACATGGGGGGAGGAAATGGGGGAAGGATGGGCCTCCGTCTCTCTCACTCACCGAACGAAGTATAGAAGCGGTAAAGCTTCTACTCAAACGTCAATTTTTTTTTTGTGAGAGTGTGGTACTTCCTCGGACGAGCCGGCCCATTCATGCTACTAGCAAAAATGAACTTCTTTAGGTCTTCCACAATCTATCCATTTCTTCCGTGGACTTCTTCTAAGTCGTTTTTGCGGTTGCCCCTATTTCGGCATGACTTTGGGAGTCCTGTTATTGGGAAAGCGCCCTAAGCGAACTGCCCATCTCAATGATTAATGTATTAGCATGCACAAAGTTTTTTACAATGAAGTCAATTAAGTAGTGGTCAGCGAAAGATAGAACAATGGGTAACTTAGTGCTACAGGTCTAGCCGAGCAGAGATTAAACCTGAGACATTTGGCTTATTGGTTGAGCGCTTAAATCTCTGAGCTACAATCGCTTTGTCGTCTTTCTAACAATCTAAATAAGACCTAAACTTTAATGCTACTGCATTTTAAATGTAGTATCGAAAGATGTGGTGAGCAGACGTGCGGGAAAATTGATGGCAGCCGCGTTTATTTGCAACCTTCTGGAACACCTGAGCATTATTTAGTTATTGATGATGCAAAACCGCAATAGAGACAAGATTAAGGGTTATTTTAGCCCCTACTGAAGCTACTTAAATAAATATGTTTTGTAATAAATTAACATTCGCCCGTAGTCTGCTTGCGTTAATGTCTCTCGAGAACATTATTTTTACAGGATGAAAAGTACCTTATGTAGTTATCTGTACCTCATATTTTATTTGCTTTACAAAAAAACAATCAAACTTGCTTTCGCATTTATATAATTTGTAAGGATACCTTTTGTCAGCAATTCTTAATGTTAGCGCTATAGATTCCTGTTTAGAATAGGAAACTTATACAACTACGTGAGAAAAAAAGCAAATTATTTTTTGTGCAAAAGCTTATCCGAAAAGTGTTATCACCCTGACGATAACCTTTTGAATGAAGCACTGACAGTTTAAATATACAGTTTTTTCACTCGAAGGATATTACTGAAGAAATAATGGATATAATAAGTCTTACACCCTTACCTACATATCGTTTAAACAAGTTTTAATTTCTACCCGTGCAAAGCCGGCTGGGTCAGACTACACAAATTACAAGTACTACATGTCCGCAAAATTGGCTAAAAATAAACGGGCGTGGGCAGAAATAGATGACTATGCCGCAGCGCTGCAAGTGTATTATATATTTCATGTTTTTGTCGTCGTAGACAATAGTGAACGAAATATGATACATTTATAAAGAAAGTGTCCATTACAGCTATGATAGTGTCCATTGTCGCACGACCTTTCTGGAATTGGGTTAACGTGTTAACGTCATCTCATACCTTGGACTCGTACTTACATCCTATTATGTCGAGAGAGTTAAGATAAGATAAGATAAGATAATTTATTTGTGAAACATGTTACAGTTTACATTACATATAAGTAGGTACATACATGTATTGTAGATGTTACATAAATAGTCGGAAATGAACATGTTCGGCCACATGGCATACAAATATTACGTTAGTCCTTATTACAAGACATGCATATTGTAGAATTATAGCAACCGTTCCGCGGTGAATTAACAATTGATAAAGAACTAGTTATCACCCATTGCTCCCCCCATGTGAATGTACTTGTTCCTCAACAACAGGAACCTTTTTTAGTAGGAAAGATAGCCTATGTAATTTTCCGGGCCTCTAACAATATTCATGCCAAATTTCTTCAGTGAAAAAGTAACAATTTATTTCGCATTTATCCAACTACTAGCTTTAGCCCGCGGCTCCGCCCGCGTCAATGTCGATCCCTCAGGATTGGTACTTTATCTCGAGAAAAAAGGTAGCCTATGTCCTTCTCCTTAGTCCAGAGAATATGTATTAAAAATTTAATGATGATCGGTTCAGTAGTTACGGCGTGAAAGCTAATAAAAAACTCACTTTCGCATTTATAATATTAGTAAGGATAAGGATAGTAAGGATAAGGATCTTAATCGTTACTATTTCATCATCATCATCATCATCATCATCATCAGGTCCTTTTTAGTCTCCACTACAGGAGCACGACCCTCTCTGTACTACTAGGGCCATACTTGGCTAGAACAGCCAGAGGACTTGGCCTACACTCTCCACGCTGGCCAGACGGGTTGGAGAGGTGTCTTAGATGTTTATAAGCTTTGTTGAGCTTGTATTTCCTAAGTCGCCTTCTACGACATCCACGGGAAGACTTGGAGTGGTTCTATTCTACTCTGCCGGATACCACACGGCTACTATTTGTTTGTAACGTTTTCACGACTTAACGACTGAAACGATCATCATAAAAAGTTGCATACACAATGGCGTAGGTATGGAGAAGGACATACTATTCTATCTTATTATATCGAAGGAATACTTTTCCTCCCGGGAAAACGTACTCTCCCGAGGGGTACACATTAACTTTCTTAACTCTTTACCATATTATCATGAAATTTCGCATACACGTTGTCTGGGACGCGGAAAAATATATAGGCTACTTTCCGTCCCGGAAAAAGTACAGTATTGTATCGGAGGAAACGACATTACAGCGAGCGGAACTATACATGGAATTTTGATCGTTTTGGACCCTTAAAGGGGTGACTCAGACCATCAATATGAACAACTTTTTCTTTGGGACCAATGCTGGAAACTCAACCCCTTTAAGGGTCCAAAACGATCAAAATTTCACTATGTATAGTTCCGCTCGCTTTAATGTCATTTCCTCCGATACAATACTGTACTTTTTTCTGGTCTGAGTCACCCCTTTAAGGGTCCAAAACGATCAAAATTTCACCGTGTATATGAATAATGGTCGTAAAGTAAGTATGGATACGACTATCAGCAAAAAATTTATTATTATTAGTCCGTCTTACTCGTCATTTGTTTATAAGATAGGTACTCAGTGGTACTCGATCGTGAGCATAACTCGCACTTGACAAACTGCTAACTGCAAATTACTGCAAGTTTCAGCTCACTGCACTCTCGATATTTCATATAACTATTACTATGTTTGATATAACTTGCCGAGTTTGCTCAATCAGGTGCATCTGAGTTCTAATTAATAGTCTGTTTTTTACGAGTCCACCTTCCAATTTCTAGTCGGGTAATACGCACGTACCTGTGCATGTACTCGTATGTTGGTATGTATCTTTACTCGTAGTAAGAGAGTGGGGTACTAAAAGGAAGATCTTCTTCTTTTGGAGTCGAAATGGTTCCATTACATTAAATTTTTGACCAGTATTTGGCTACGCCGATCGCCTTAACATTAGCCTCATTCAGGTCCTGTACTGTACAAGTAGAACGGCAGTTAGGGCACGCCAGAAGGTGAGTGAGACATAGACTGATTGGCAGTCACACAAATTGTTGGTAGAGAAATCCCACCTAACTCTGTTTTCTTCAGGCAGTCGCACAATCCGATCAGTGTTATAGGAAGATGCTGGATGCAAGCCGCTTTTAACCGGTCATATTTGAAATCGTTGAAGGCATCTGAGACGATGATGACGATGAGACTTAACTGCAATTCTTGTGGTCGGGATTTCACTATTAAAAAGGTATTTCTTCCGTGCTGGACTGGAAGAAAAAATAATTAAGTTAGAATGTGCCAGCTTCTTCTCATCCCGCGCAGACTGTAGAAACCGGGGAATGGGCGACATTCTAAAGAATCATGACATTAGGCGATGCGGCTAACAACCCATCACTATTCTGATTCCGTTTTCCACCTTTACGCCCACCAACACGCTAAACGTGGCCTTTTGGTCTTATGATCTTGGGCTCTATCTACCCCGTAAGGGATGAAGACGTGATAGTATGTATGTAGACACAAATTACATACATAATGTATTTTGACACGGTGACAAACAGTGATCAAAGCGCACGTCAACGACATTCAAACAATGCTACGAGCTTTGCTGTGAGCTACGCCGCTCGGAATGCGGTTACGAGTCATCGTAGCACCGCTACGCGTGTCTACGACACTGCATGGACAGTCGGATATACAATTTATTTTGTAGGTATCATTGTTGATACCCAAATGATTTATTACATAGATGTGGTCTCATCCAAAGATTAGGGAAGATTTATTTAAAGAACTTAAACTCTAATCGCAACGAAAGCTGTAATTTATGACATATGCATAGAATTAACGTATGAAAGCCCAGAATGAAGAGCGCGAAACTTATATTCAAAGATCTAGCCGCAGTTTTAATATTTGTTCGAATAAATTGACTTTTATTATTTCTTATCAGCACATAATTATATACTTAAACTTGGATGATTTAACCCTGATAAAATACTAGTTTTTTGTCCGCGGCTCCACACGCGTTAGTGTCGATCCCTCGAAACAGAAGAATATCCTGGGATTAAAGCTATCTTATGTCCTTTTCCGGGCCTCAAACTACCTCTATACCAAATTTCATTTAAATTGGTTCAATGGTTGTCGCGTGATAAGAGACATACAGACAGACAGAGTTACTTTCGCATTTATAATATTAGAATGTAAGTATGGATTGACAAACGTACACGACCTAAAAGGTACCTTACGTGTTACAAAGAATATCTATCTATCTTCTATCTAAATATATATAACTCAAAGGTGACTGACTGACATAGTGATCTATCAACGCACAGCCCAAACCACTGAACGGATCGGGCTGAAATTTGGCATGCAGGTAGATGCTATGACGTAGGCATCCGCTAAGAAAGGATTTTGATCAATTCTACCCCAAGGGGATAAAATAGGGGAAGTTTGTATGAAACTATACATCTTAACGGGAGTGAAGCCGCAGGCATAAGCTAGTTGGATATAGATACGCCGTCTACAATACAATAAATAAATCAATTTTATGAGAATGCGAACGCTAATTATGGCTACTTTAGTGTACACAGTCTCAAATGTCAGGTACTTTTAGCGGGCGTTAGAAGGGTTGACATTTAGCTATCCCTAAGGATTAGCGCCATATTGTGCGAAATGAATATTTTATGCGCAGTTTATCTTTATTGCCCTCTTCCAATACTGCTCTACGTGAAAATATAATCCAACATTTAGTTATAAGTTTACTTCGTTTTCATCCCCTGAGACTTGCATATATAAATAAATACAGGGGCATATCTTACAAATTGACGTAGGATGCTAACTCAACGATACTATATTTTATAATATATACTAAGTACGCAGCTTGGCTAGCTCCGTGGCGCAGCGGTCAACACGCCAGCCTGCGACGCGAGAGTGCCCGGGTTCGATCCCCGGCCAGGTCAAGATGGAAAATGATCTTTTTCAGATCGGCCTGGGTCTTGGATGTGTATCTATATATGTATTTGTCATAAAATATAGTATCGTTGAGTTAGTATCCCATAACACAAGTTTCAAACTTACTTTGGGGCTAGCTCAATCTGTGTGATTTGTCCGTATATATTTATTTATTTTATTTAGCTATGGAGCCACTTTATTCTCTTGTTCCCATAGCTGTGGAGACTATGAGCTGCTGGGGAGCGGACGCTAAGCGGTTGATGCCGAAATAGGGCACCACATAGCGGAAAAAATGCTGAACCCCGCACTTGTTCCTTTCTGGTGCAAAGGCTAGCCATTGCAATCCAGCGCGGCAATGCAGCAAATATCTTGGGCACTTGGATCGAACCCGGGCACCCTCGTGTTGCAGGCTGGCGTGTTGACCACTGCGTCACGGAGCTTGCTGATATGATGAAACATAATTACATTATGTATTAAAACGGGTCAGTCACGAGCTATTTCGGCTGGATTGTCGACTATAGTTTCGGACTCGTCTGGAGCACATTTCAAGGCAAGTGCGGGACGCGCGGCGAAGGGTCTCGAACATAAGGTTTTTTTTATCTCACGTTAGTATCAATTATATAATTACAGTTCTTGCTGACAGTGACATGGCGTTCATTGCGATAGTTTTCATCAAAGAGTACGTTATGTATATTACAACTATTTTGTGAGAGTAAACATACATTAAATAATGCTTAAGTATTTCATTTTGACATTAATTTTTCATTATTACAGTATCACCCGATATAAATTAAAATTCCATCCCTATCACCAAGATAACTGGCAGTCAACCAGCCGAAGCGTAGAATCAACTTGCGGCGGTATTCTCAGATCTATACGACATTGGAACGTTCAAAATAATGAATCTTATATATCACCCTTGGTGTTGCAGTTGTCCATAGGCAACGGTGGTCACTTAAGGGGGTATTAAACAATCCTGAATTCAGTGAGAGGGACGCCGCAATACGTGCGACACGATTGGAGATATTTCTATTCGTGTTTATTGTATTGCGGCGTCCCTCTCGTCAGTGGAATGGTTAATAGGCGGTTTATGATTTGGTGACCCACTTGCTCGTTTGCCGGTCTATATCTTAAACCGCGCAATGAGGACTTTTCAAAAGTGATAAAAAAGTTAAAGTTTAAATTAGATAGATGGCATTGATAAAAAGGCAAGTGTCAATGTCATGGATGATAAAATTTTATCGATTTAATCCTCAGATTAATAACTAACTAATTACTTTTAGACTATCGCGCTGCATATTTACTAAATGCATTAACCGTTAATGCATTTAGTAAATAACTAACTAGATATTATCCTTACTTTATTTTTATCACTCGGGCTTTATTTGACACTTGACTTCATCAACGCCATCTATTTCAAAAAATAGTAATTTATTTTTTAAATGTCCTTTTTAAAACCCCTAATTCTCACAATATTACAAACATACAGATCGAACTGATAACAACCTCTTTGTTAAGTCTGTCAAAAAGATGCCAGAAACCTATGATCTATAATGCTACTTTAAAAACCAAATCATGGCCTAGATACAAGTTTATATTTGTAATAATAAACCGGAATTATTCTTTCTACGAGCATAACATTAAAACATCTCTAAGGCGTACAAACATGATATGGCAAAATGAGATTCCAACAAACTCGCATTCGCAAGATAAATCCTGTTTGCCGCGAACTCGTAACACTGTTTGCAGTCGCAAGGTGTCGCGACGTCAACCCTTCCAAGTTTTACATTGAATTACAAATTTACACGATGATGACGGATATGCAGGGAACGTGTAGATAAGGCGTGTGTTACACGCGAGTTTTTGTTGTGACACCATCAGGTCACAATGCCTTGATTTATTACATATTAATCAAGACCGCCCATTCTACATACTTGCCGTAAAATTAATGTTTTGTAAACTTGTATTTATTTGGTGTACAATAAAGTGTTACTTACTTACACTTGTTCGGTCAAAGACCAAAAATAGTTAAGGCTACCATTACTTGCATTTCACGAAGTCTAGCGGACTTTACTTTCGCAAACAATTGAATAAATCATGACATGTGATAGATTCTAGGAAAAAAAACGACGGGAGTGCGGGCAGAAGTGAATATTCCGCGCAGTGGAAAGAGAGGCGGATATAACTTTCTCTCCTGCGCCGCGCCACCGGTCTCAGATCACGTGCCCATCTTACAAATTTTCGATCAGGTCACGAGTCATAACGCGAGTTTAAAACATTTTTACGCTTCCCAAAAAGTGCACAATGCCGGTAGAAGATGTTTTTCATTTTAAAATATTTCTAGTTTAAATTAATATACTCGTAGCAGTAGCGAAGTCACGCGCAACTAAAATGGCTTTATCAGTTAACCAGGCGCAATAAAAGCTAACAATAAACTTGCAGTAATATCACGTCTGAGCTCACAAAATGGAGGCGTTTAGTCAAAATGGCCGATAAGTAAGTGTATTATTACTATTTTTATTTGAATATTTATTACAAGTAAATTCTAACTGGCTGCTCTTGATAAAGCTAACAGAGGTCATGCGACAACTGGAGTTCAGTGAAATGAATTGTCAAGGATTCTGAAATTGAATATAATTTTTCTGTGACTGACGAGAGACTTCGCGATTGTTACACATTAAAAATAAATCATACAATACACTTTTATCGCGTTTATAACAGTACAGTTCCATCTAACGTTCCGTAATTTTATAGTCCATTATATTATAAGAACTATGCAAAACTTGCGTAAGTTTAGCATAGTTTTTATAACATAATAGATATGTCAACTTAGTCTGCCTGCGAACCGAATTCGAAAATATCAATGCGAAACTAACTCTGTCTGTCTTCTTTTGACGCTTCAACCATTGAATCAATTTGGATGAAATTTAGTATGTAGGTAGTTTGACGCCCGGAGAAGGACATAGCGTACTTTTCATTCCGAAAAATTCTACTGTTCCGAGGGATCGAAACTATCGCACACTTATTATATTGAATTGGAGTTGTTTTAACTTTCATAGTCAACCTAATGCGGCTTTTATTTAAAGGCTATCAATAGAAGCATCAGTATTAAAATATCAGAAAAGTTATTTTTTCTTTTATTCCAACTAATAAGTTATTTTTACCTAACTAATAAATAAAATAATAAAAATAATAAAACAACAAACTCAGATAAAACCTTAGTTGAAAATAAGACATTCTTTCGATGCACAAATTTTGTACATTATAAATTTCATCGCTGGCCTAGTTACGCACACCGTAGTAATTGCAAAAGTGTCTAAAAAACTACAGTCAAAACAAAAAATACACCTATTTTTGTTATCTATATGCTATTTTCGTAAAATAAATCCTCGTTAATCGAAAATTCAATTATCTAAGCGTTCTAAGTCGCGCGCGCTATCAGAGCCAAACTTTTGGGACGTAATCGCGCACTTTCAAATTTTATCGCGACGTGGGGCCTAGATCTCGAAGTTTTTGCCCCAAATCGCCCCTAGTCTGTCCCCACTAACCCGAATTCGAGTTACGATAACCGAATATAAATTAGGAGTGGGGATAGTGATCTTGATGTTTTTAACGTTCACTTTGAAGGAAACGAATGGTCGTTCGGGGAATCAGTTGTGCCAGAAAAATAAGTTTCGAGTGGATATAGATAGGCTTTATCTTTGAATGTTTTTAAACTACAAAAGATAGAGACTAAAAATAAAATTCAAATTGGTTTTATTAAAAAAAGTTCAAGATTTCCATGTTATATATATCGCAAAGTTATTCTTTAATGTCTTACTTTAATCTAAAATCTCGCAGTTTCATCGTCATCATCTCAGCCGCACGAAGTCTACTCGTGGACACAGGGCTTCTCCAAGAATTTCCACCATGAAAGGGGGGTTTTGCCATTCTTCCCAGGCCTGGCAGACGAGTTGCTGAGCTCAATTGGCTTGGCTTCCCTCGATTAAGGGCATGTAACAAAGTTATTTGGGTACGTACTCGATTCCCTGAGGCAACCAACGGACATGGCCCAGTAGTACACACTATTAGCGCTTACGCTTGTTAAGCAACCCCTGGTACGGTCCCTGCTAGCTTGGGTGATCACAAGAAGCATACAATTTTCTCGAGCTCCTCAGTACACGTAAGGCATCCTAAGCCGTCGATCCTCGTCGTCATCATTGACGGCAGTCGTTCAGCTACGTCGAATGCCTTTTTTCAGAGCTTGAAAGATCTGGCACCAATGCTGGCCACTTATTAACACGAAAAACAAACAAACCAATGGACAGGCACTTGAATATGACACCCTTGACCAACTTACAGCAGTTTATCTGTTGTAAATTGACATGGCCATATCGCGTATGTTGCAAACATGAGCCTCAATACAGCTTATAGTCGGATATAAGTGTCACACACACGAAAAAAGAATACGAATACTGATATAAACTTCGTTATGAAATGTCCTTACCACTTAAAAAACCGCGCTGCTACTAATCAAAATAAAAAGTGACTAATTAAACAGTAGGTCGGAACGAGATGCATCCGCAAATTCATTAGGAGGGAGTTGCGGAGCTGTGCGCGCTAAACTAACAGACAGAATTGAGCTTGTGTTGCTGGTTACGTGGAATTTTACTGTTAAATTAGCATCCTAGAATGCTGGAAATGTAAAGAATAGTTTGATTCTTTTTTGAGGTAATGAGTGGATTCTCTCATTGTTTTAGATTCTGAGTCTTCTTCTTCAAATATTTATTCAGAAAATAGGCCTTTTCAGGCACTTTTTCACGTCAATTCACATTTTAAATAATATACATCATATTATATTCAAATTATTAATTATTGTTCAAAAGCTACAAACTACTAGCGTTTCGGAACCGACCACGGCAGAGAAGAAGACGCCGAAAGAAACTGTTTTCAACAGTATTGGTCGCTTACTTGCCTGAAGGGCTTTGTATGATATTTTATATTTTTATCTTTTCTTTTTTTTCTGATGTCATGTACAATATCAATTTACAATTTCAATTTCAATTTACATATTTTACTTCGTCGTGTCGGGTACTGAATATATGCCTTTTACGTCAAATTAATTGTGACCAATAATCTGCCACAACCATCGCATTGGGGGTAGCAGCATGAGGTTCTCCATTGTACAAGATGTGGGACAGGATGGGCATTTAAGTAGGTGTGACATTGTCTGCGAATCGTAGCCACACGGGCACTTGGTATCATTGGCGAAATCCCATCTAACCATATTGCTTTTGCAGCGACCAACTTTGGTCCTCAACCTATTGATAGACCTCCAAACCAGCCAAGATCAATCATGGGCTAATATAAGTAAGTAAAAATACTTTATTGCACCGCAAAGATACATTTGAATTTAAAGAAAAATAAACAATAAATAAAATAGCACTATAGGCGGCCTTATCGCCAAGGCAATCTCTTCCAGACTACCTTTGGGTGAAAGGAATAAATTGACGAAATTAAAGGGTGACGCCACCGGTTTGAGAAAAATAAGTATGAATCAAAAATTTATACATACAATAAATAAAATATATAAAAATACATACACCTCTTATACAATAAAGGAGACACATTGATAATGTAATCAGAAGGAGGGGATATTCTTTTTTCCAAAGTTCCAATCTCACCCTACGCACAACGTGAGGAGAAGAAGAAAGAGCCCAGAAAACTTCTGAGATTTCGTAAAATCAACGTTCAGAAATATATGGCAGGCAAGTAGGGACCAATACTGGACTGAGTTTCTTTCGGCGTATTCTTCGCAGCAGTGGTCGTTTCGAAACGCTAGTAGCTTATCGATTTGCAAATATTAAAAATAATAATATGACGTTCAGAAAGAGATACTTGATATCCAAATTTGAATAAAATTCTATTTCATTTCATTTCATTTCATGAATGGACAACGTCCGTTATTGTTAAATTGGATAACAAAAAGAAAATATTTATAAGATCTGCCCCTGCAGCATGGCATGCGCGACAACGTTTATCGACTATCGCCGTCTGGTTTTCCGTTATATCGAAGAGTGAGATGGGGATAGTTTGTCGCGCGATATAAACGGCGTCGCGGGCGCCATGCTACGGGGGCTGGAACTGATTTTTAATATACTTACAACTAAACGTGAAATATTGATTTTAAATTCTTAGGGTTCCGTATGCAAAGGGTAAAATCTGGACGTTATTACTAACTAAAAAAAATTTAAACCTCTATCTAATAAATAGAGGTTTAATTTTTTTACATATCTATTGTCGCAATAACAATGATAAAAATAAAATACAATTTACAAAGAATGTTAAGCGTTTCTTGTAGTTAAATATTGTATAATGGTACGGAACCCTTCATGTGCGATTTCGACTCGCGCTTGGCCGATTTTATTTATTTTTATTAAAGTTCATTTGCAACTTTTTGTGTCTTCATTTATCATGTCTGTGTAAGTGTTATGTCAAGTTATCCAACTTTTTTATGTCCACAACAGAAAATTTTATGAATAAAATTCTCCAATTCTTTCTCAATGAATTATTTCTTCAATAAAGATTCAAAATTAATATCAAGTTTAAGCAAACACAAAAGGTAAATTCGCCTCAGAGAGTTTTGTCAGTGACTCAGTTTTCGCGGTAACGTCGAATAAAATCGAAAACAGATAGGTTTCTAATCGGCACGCATTGTTGTGCGATCATTTGGAAAAAACTTCTCTTTCATTGCAAAAGTATTGAACATTGCTTTGATAAAATTCTTTTAATAAATGTATTCAGAAATTTTCAAACTTTTTATATATTTTCTTTTGTGGCCGCATCTTTATTTCATTGGGTTTAAGTATCAGTGGTTTTTCTTCACATTGTTTGTGTGAAATAAAGATCACATTATTTATTTCTTTGTTTGTTTTTTGTTTGTGTAAGTGGCCACTGGCGTCAGTTTTTTCAAGCTGCCTGAAATCATCTGTGATCTATCAATGATAATAACTGGGACCAAATGCCCAACGTGCGTTCTGCAACATGGGGGATCACAAGATATTTTTAAGGCCGCTTTTGGTCGCCCATCCTATTGGGAACTGCGCCCGGGGTCGCTTAACTTGCGTAAGCGCTTAGTATGCTCACGTCCAATAGACCATCGGGTTCGTCATATATGTGTATATGTGTTAAAGCGTGTGTTACAATATTGTAATCGCGTCCTAACTCCCCGACATGCAGTTGCTCTCTGCTCGCTGTCGGGGCTAATTGTGTACTCGCGTACCACTTTCCTATTTTTATATTAAGACGGTACTGCACTAAATTGAAAAAATTAAAAAGAAAAAAAAAAAGAAATTGTAGAAATTTACCTGTTTTCAAATCACTAGTACTGTCTATCGTACTTTAAAACCGACTGGTTTTATTTTATCCTTTACTCTCATTCTCTCAGTGTGCGACTCGAAAATTGACGAATTGCGAGTCGCACACGCAATGGGTTCAAACACGAAAACCACGCTTCTTGTGTGTGTACTGTGATAAGGACGCGTGAAACCTCTTCCATACGACCTATCTTATGAGGTTAACCAAACTCTTACATGGACGCATTTTTTCGTAATTGTCTATGGTTTGATCTCTGTAATAAATGAATAGTAACTTTGACAGAATCGTGAAATTACACCAATAAATAAGTTTCTTGTATGACCTCCTTTAGTGTTAAATTATTTCGTTTTTAATATTTGTTGTAATAGCGTCAAAAATATACACTTTGTGAAAGAATGGCAAGTCTCTATCTATTACGGTTCAATAGATATAGCCCTGTGTCAGACGGATGGATAGACGAATGAACATCTCGCATAAATGTAGGGTCCTTTTACCTCTTTGGATAAGGAACCCTAAAAAACCCTTCTGTCACGAGCGCTGGAGATCAGGCGAGGAGCAATTTCTTTATCCTTGATATTGCTTTTCACAAAAACCCATTCTATAGGTAAGAAAAAGACATACCCATTGTAGCGAATGAATGGAAAGGTTGGGAAAGTTCAATATGATCGGCGGGCATTCCGCCAGTGCGTTGTTTGTAATTGAATTGTCACATTATAGGCCCGAGTGGACAGTGCGCGATTCTTGGTGGCGGCGTAAGCTATAAGCGAATAGCGTTTATACGAAGCGTGATATCGTTATACTTACTTCCTTTTGATTTCACCACACACTTCTTTATTAATAATATAAACTAATTTAAAAACTATTTATTAATAAACCTAACTATATTTATACTAAAAAAAACCTTAAATATAAAAGAATTAAAAACTAAAAATCTAAACTAAGGTGTTGCCCGAGTGGCAAAGTGCCAAGAACACTAGATGCATTCCCCCGCTGAATAGCAATTGCAATTCTTTGCGCGAGGAAAGAGCAGCGGCGTCGATAAGCCTTATCCTTACTAATATTATAAATGCGAAAGTGAGTTTGTTTGTTTGTTACGCTTTCACGCCGTAACTACTGAACCGATCATCATGAAATTTTGCATATAGATTCTCTGGAGTACGGAGAAGGACATAGGCTACCTTTTATCCCGGTAAAAAGGACTATTCCTGAAGGATCGACAGTGTCGCGGGTGGAGCCGATTCAAAATGCTGGTTTTTGAAACTGATTGTACGTTTTCAAAGTTTCCCAATTACACTTTACATCGAGTATTGCTACGATTGAGGTTCGAACCTGTCTTGGTAATAAAACAATGTGTAAAACATTCGAACTGTCTCTCCATTCGGTAGTAACTCTTACATTACTTTCGTTTGCTGAACTTCTATGGTGCAGCTTGTAGGGTTAAGGTATATTGAACAGAAAGTAATTATAAACAATAAATAAATATATACACAGATTGAGCTAGCCCAAAGGTAAGTTCGAGACTTGTGTTATGGGATACGAACTCAACGATACTATATTTTATAACAAATACATATATAGATAAACATCCAAGACCCAGGTCAATCTGAAAAAGATCATTTTCCATCTTGACCTGGCCGGGGATCAAACCCGGGCACTCCGTGTCGCAGGCTGGCGTGTTAACCACTGCGCCACGGAGATGTCATAATTGCTCCTTGAAATCGCTACCGCTTCTGACTTACATAATGAAACGCAAAGGGACCCTGGCGAAAATCACCTTTAGATAACGTTAACAAAAGATTGTCAAAATGGCAGCGACTCCACTCGCGATTTTCGCTGTAACATAAAAAAGATACACGAAGATGATTCACTCACTTCAACCTATTTTCGTCGCAGTGTAAAATAGTGATCACGCAATCTGAATCAATGGGTAAGCCATTTAAGTAATCCAGTATTAGAAGGTCGTGGCCTCCATGGTCCAATGGTTAAGGCGTTTGCCTATTGACGCGGGGGTCGTGGGTTCGATTCCCACCGGAAGCATACTTTTTTTAGTTCTTCCAGTTTGGTTAGGACATTGCAGGCTTGAATCACCTGATTTTCTGATAATAAAGATGATTCTGTGCTTCGGAAGGCATGTTAAGCCGGTGGTCCCGGCTGCCATCTGGTAGTCGTTAAAGGAACCACGTCAGAGGCCGAGAGGCGGTTCCGAAGAACTCTGACACCAGGGTGTGCATGGTCGATTGACCATGACACCTATATATGACAATAATATATTGTCTCATATACGATTAGCTTAAATAATTGAAAAAGAAAACATTCTTCAAGGCATACAATCATACATATTAGTTGATTTCAAATTAATTGTAAAATAAGTTGAATCAAATACCTCACTTGTAAAAGTCGGGTAGTTGTGTTAGGTGGCGCAAGCCTTAATACATAGGTATTAGGGGGATGGGATATGGTGGAGAATAACGGCGTCGAGGTTAGAACATTCGGCGGCTCAGTTGAAGAGCGTAAGTCGTACATAGACTTTAGGTCGCAGGTTCAAATTTCCGCCCGCTTGATATTTCAAAGAGCATTCTTTACGTATTTTTGTTGCTCAAACCACAATTTTTTTTATGTGCGCTAATGTATCTTCGTAAAAGTAATTTCTACTAGATACAGCTTTTTAATTTTTAAATTGACTTCAGAGATTTTACGTACAAACGTTGGTCAACAAACTCGGTATAAATAATTAAAAAAAAAAGAACATTGAAGCGTAGTTTCAACTTCAAAAAATTAAAGTTAAGATGCGTCAAACAGTATTAACTTACAATACGACTATTTTAAAAGCTAATCGTACATTTGAGTAGGTATTAGAAGTAAATAAATTAAATAAATATATACGGACAAATCACACAGATTGAGCTAGTCCCAAAGTAAGTTCGAGACTTGTGTTATGGGATACTAACTCAACGATACTATATTTTAAAACAAATACATATATAGATGCACATCCAAGACCCAGGCCAATCTGAAAAAGATCATTTTCCATCTTGACCTGGCTAGGGATCGAACCCGGGCACTCTCGTGTCGCAGGCTGGCGTGTTGACCGCTGCGCCACAGATTTAGCCTATAGCTAGAAGGGTACAGTACTGTAGAATACCGCCGTTTCCGTTAGCGAAACCTACAGCTATCTTTAAAATGTTAGTAGAAACTTATGTACAAAACATTTATTTACCCTTGTCTGAAGTATCATAACAAATACCTCCGAACTTCAATATCTAAGCTCACAATTGCGGGTAGCAACGGTGTCCGAGAAACTCGCAACAAAAGGCGGCGTCAATGGAGAGCCGACCCGCCTGGAGCCGTGGATGCCTATCCCTACAGACATATAAAAGCTGAGTTTATTCGTTGTAACTTGTGAAATTGTGGTGGAATACATATTTACTTCATCGAAACTGACTGAGATACTATTTTTGTTTGGCTAGCTCCGTGGCGCAGCGTCAACACGCCAGCCTGCGACACGAGAGTACCCGGGTTCGATCCACGGCCAGGTCAAGCTGGAAAATGATCTTTTTCAGATTGGCCTGGGTCTTGGATGTGTATCTATATATGTATTTGTTATAAAATATAGTATCGTTGAGTTGGTATCCCATAACACAAGTCTCGAACTTACTTTGGGGCTAGCTCAATCTGTGTGATTTGTCCGTATATATTTATTTATTTATTATTATTTATTTATATATGTATGACACCACTGACATGACTTGAGCCTTTGACTTTGGGGCTAGCTCGATCTATGTGATTTGTCCGTATATATTTATTTATTTATTATTATTTATTTATATATGTATGACACCACTGACATGACTTGAGCCTTTGACTTTGGGGCTAGCTCGATCTGTGTGATTTGTCCGTATATATTTATTTATTTATTATTATTTATTTATATATGTATGACACCACTGACATGACTTGAGCCTGAGATTATGGATACTGATGAATATTTGTTTGTTACAGGTGAGGGCGAGCGGCGACGCGGCGCGGTCGCAGCGGTGTCGCGCGGCATGCGGCGCCGCCCGCTGCTACCGCTGCTGCTGCTAGCGTTACTGCGCGCGCAACACTCTCTCGCCGCGTCCGGAGGTACGTCACTTTCACTCCTTCTAGGGTTCCGTACTTCAAAAGGAAAAGCCGGAATCATTATTTACACTCGATGTCTAAGAGTGTAAGTTTGATTGAAAATGAATTTTATTTCTGATACATATAATTAAACCTTAATCAAAGCAAAAATAAAAATTGAAAATTAAAATATAATAAATCTTAATTAAAGTCAATCAAAAGTACCACCCCGAATCGTTCCCGGCTCAAAGGTACCCATTATGTTAGCTGCATTGCCTCTCTGAATGGCTATGGATAACCTTTGAACCAGGTACCATCCGGAGCGGTAGTCATAACCTCTTTTCCTTAAGCGACACCCTATCTCACCAATGAAATTCTTGGCTTCAAGACACCAAGGCCTTGCTGTTTCGACGGCGACTGGAACGAACTCGTACTACGTAGACAAAATAGAGTTTGATTGCTACTCATCATCATTTCGAGTAGGTGTCACGGTCAATCGACCATGCACACCCTGGTGTCAGAGTTCTTCGGAACCGCCTCTCGGCCTCTAACGTGGTTCCTTTAACGACTACTAGATGGCAGCCGGGACCAACGGCTTAACGTGCCTTCCGAAGCACGGAATCATCTTTATTATCAGGTGATTTAGGCCTGCAATGTCCTAACCAAACTGGAAACAAATAAACAAAGTATGCTTGGGGAATCGAACCCACGACCCGGGTCAACAGGCAAACGCCTTAACCACTGGACCACGGAGGCTGTGATTTCTATTGACTAGCACATTAAAAGAGTTTGCCCTTTATAAATGAGTTAGCAAACGCAACACCGCAAACTGCTATTGGTACACGAGGTGTGAATAATCTATTCAAAGTATTCAATGTGGATAAGACATATTCTTACTTGAAAAAGGGGGAGAGCCCTATAGCGACACTTCTCCACCTTTTTTGTTGTAAAAACGGGACCCTATTAATATCGCTCCGCTGTCCGTCTGTGTGTCTGTTACCAGGCTGTATCTCATGAACCGTGATAGTAAGACAGTTGAAATTTTTATATATGATACATTTCTATTGCCGCTATAACAACAAATAATATTAAAGGAGGGCTTCCATACAACAGACATGATTTTTTTGTTGTTTTTATAGATAACGGTACGGAACCCTTCGTGCGCGAGTCCAACTCGCACGTGACCGGATTTCAGAATATTTAATGATATAAGTATATATCATTAAATATTCTGTAAAAGGTATACCTCTTAAAGTAGAAAGAAACAGAATCATAAACAAAAAAAAAACTAAATAGCTACCGCGCCTCACCATGACGGCAACATTATGCTAATTTGTAACGTGACGCAGCTCACAGTGATGTATTACCAATGTCGTTGTAGCTGTTTGGGGGGAATATGATGGCACCTAGTTGGCTTCCATACAGCACAGTCGATAAATTGCATACTTCACCCGAGTGCCACAGAAAAAGGAGTTCTGTTCTTTGTGTACCATAAATACAGTTTATTTTTTTTGTAATACGTGCCAGGTTCAGTTAAAACTTTCACAAAGATGCATTTGTCAAAGATATTTTGGAAGAATAATTTGTTTAGTTGTTTCCAGTGTGGTTAGGACATTGCAGGCCTAAATCACCTGATTGTCTGATAATTCAGATGATTCCGTGCTTCGGAAGGGACGTTAAGCCGTTGGTCCCGGCTGCCATCTGGTAGTCGTTAAAGGAACCACGTCAGAGGCCGAGAGGCGGTTCCGAAGAACTCTGACACCAGGGTGTGCATGGTCGATTGACCGTGTCACCTACACGAAATGATGATGATGATGATGAAAATAATGTAATCTGAATAAATTTTTATACAGATTACAATATTAATAAATCAGAATAAATTTGTATCAAATGAAGCACATAACGTCCTTTATGTATAGTTGCATGCAATTAGAACACTATCAGTCTTATTATAAAACAAGGACTAACTTTAGTACCTGGTTTAAACCATTATCCGACCAAAATAAGTCGACAGTTTTTACTCTGACGTTTGGTCAACTGTCATTGTCAATTTGTTTGGGAGGGATAATGGTTTAAGTCAGGTACTAAAGTTAGTCCTCGTTTTATAATAAGACTGTATGTCTTTGTCAGTACATTTCATACTTTACTATGCAATATATGGTTTTCGTGTGTATGTATATTTTTGTTTATAACTATAACGTTAACGAAAACTAAGTGATAGAGACACAAAAGGCAACAGCAGCTTAGAAATATGATCCGATTGACAATCCTCTGGAACAACATCATTGTTTTAAGAACTAATGTTTTATCGGTGGAGTATTTTCCACATCTTCCGCCTTCTTAACCTCTCTATACGACAGTCTTTGGCCTTTTCTTTTACTTTTTCAATGAAGACCCTCTTCTGGAATGGAAAAAAATATCTCAAAAGATCGTTTGCTGAAATTAACCTGTATTTAATGTCCTGGATGTAACGACAATATTCGCAATGACTCCTCTCTCCCTGTTTATTGCTGATTTAATGTCCGGAAGATTCAATTAACGGCCGTTTTATTATCTGTGGCTGGTTTATCGTGAGACATGGTAATGTATTACCATTGGTAATTGCTAGATGTAAAATTTCTTTTTTTGTATTTTGTTGGAGTACTTTTTTAAATCAAATCTAAAAAGTAATGATCCAATAAAAAAATAAAAAATAAAAATAGTCTATCTATTTGGAGGATAAGTAAGTACATAGTGCTTCAATCCTCACGCACTCTCCTACTTTAATAAGAAGCATAGGATCCCAATACATTCAAACCTTTATCAAATCCAACAAATTCCTATGATGCCTCGTCCAAAAATGTGGCAGCAGCTCCCAATAGGCAGCAGCGCCGAACGCACAAGAAGCCAAAGAAACTGCACTCGCCTATACGCTTGCCAAGCGTGGTCAGTATGGTAGAAGATTGAAATGTTAATAGCACGCAATATAGTCTGATTGCGACATGTGAGTTAGTCTACATAAATCTGCTTGCCAATTGCACATTAATGATACTTTAATGCACCAAATCGAAGATACAAAACATTTAAAATAAAAATAGTTCTGCACAAGAGGCGGTCTTATCGCTTAGATCAATTAAAGAGAATGTGACAATATTTTTATGGGATGGAGACAGTATTTTGGAACATAAGCAAGTAGCACATAATGATAAAACATAAGCGATTGTATTGTATGTTATAAATGTATCCCTTATTTATAACATACAATCATCATCATTTCGAGTAGGTGTCACGGTCAATCGATCATGCACACCCTGGTGTCAGAGTTCTTCGGAACCGCCTCTCGGCCTCTGACGTGGTTCCTTTAAAGACTACCAGATGGCAGCCGGGACCAACGGCTTAACGTGCCTTCCGAAGCACGAAATCATCTTAATTATCAGACAATCAGGTGATTCAAGCCTGCAATGTCCTAACCAAACTAAAAACAACTAAACAAAGTATGCTTCCGGTGGGAATCGAACCCACAACCCCCGAGTCAACAGGCAAACGCCTAAACCACTGGACCACGGAGGCTGTTAATAACATACAATACAATCGTTTTATTGAAACAGATTTAAGCAGAAAACTTTAAACATAAAGAAAGAATTACATAAGAGACAGAAAACGTGTTTTGTTTGAGATTTATAATTTGCCAATGTTGAATACATTAATATAATTATAGCACGTAAAAGTCGTCACAGATTAACCGTTCACTCCTAGAATTTCGTTTAATAAAACACATCTAAAATTGCTATAAGAATACCAAAAAGGAACGCTACATGTTTTTAAACAGTCATGTATCTATCTGCATAAGATAATTGCAACATGTCAGCGTGTCCACATCAATCGTTCGCCGACAGCTAATAAAAGCAATTCGTTTGATTGGCTTTGCGTCGATCTGATTGCCTCACGTGAAACAGTTCCAACGCTTTAAATTTATTTTTTAGTTTTACAAGCTTTGTCTATGGTATACGAGCTTTTAGGTAGTGTTATATGTCATACTTACATAGTTACATACATATATTTTTTTGGTGTCAAGGGTGTCATTACTAATTGCCTGTCCGTCGGTTAATGATATGGCATCGGGTACTGGTCTCCCGAGCTACTACTTGCTCATCCCTTCTTTATCCGAGTAAGTAGTATCCCAATACCTTTCTCTTCTCCCCATATCTCACAAATTTCCATCCATCCCTAGCTTTAAAACACTTTTGATGGGCAGCAGCAACGGAAGTGCAAGAAGCTGAAAAACTGCGCTCGCCAACCCGCCTGCCAAGCGTGGTGAGTATGGTAACACCCCCTGGTAGAGACCCACGTCCAACAGTGGACTTATAAAGCTCTAATGATGATGATGATGATGAATATTTTATAGGCGAATGTTTGTGAGTATGGATATTTATTACTCAATCCAAAGCGCCACGCCAAAACGGCTAAATGGATTTGGACGAAATTTTTCACATAAGTTATTACCGCGGGATTAACACATAGGCTACCTTTCATCCGGACAAAAGTACTGCTCCCGCGGGATCGAGATTAACGGAGCCGCGGGCAACAGCTATGTAGTGTCTTGCTAATTTTGAGCCCGTGGCTTTGCATGCGTTGAAGTAAATTCCTCGAAAACTAGTCTTTGCCGCTGTAGAAACCCTTAGTAACTAACCAATCAAATAGTTTTTGTGTAAATAATTTAAAGTTAGGTACTAATAGTTCTTATGTCTCTAGGTAAGATATTAAAAATTGTTGTGGCCATGGGATAACAATTTCGCCATCTCCGTACAGGTTGTCGCCTTCTCCGAAAAGACGATGATGATGATGATGATAATATTAAGTTGGTATAGTTATGGCCCTAGGCTCTGTCTACTCTGTGAGACATAAACACGACTAGTTAGTAAGTATGTATGTAATTGATAGAGCTCTCAGTGTCGTGTACAAATGGCTGGCGTTGGTTAAGCTGTGTTGTTGATAGCTCGCTGCAGCTCGGGATAAGCTGCCGCTGAGCTGCTAGTTCGCGGCTTGTCACCCGGATATAGTGTCGAAATAAACGAAGGTTAGAATTTTAAATTAAACAGCGTTAATGATAAACTTAGCCAAACAGACTTATTTACCTCGCGTTTCAGCCCGTGGCTCCGCTCGTGTGAATGTATATTCTGTGAGGACATTACCTTTTGCAATGATAATAAAATGTTGTTCATAGGACGCACGGGCTAAATCACCACTTCAAGAATCGGACATAGTTTTTTTTTTTACATATTGTATACAAAAAACACAGAGACAACAAACAAACGTAGAGAAAGTAAAACACAATATCTTTATGATGTTTTTTTAAAGCCCACGCTGTCTTTATTTTAGTGTAATTATTACTCATTCATATTCCAAACAACCTAATATAAAGTAAACTGGCGACGCAGCGATCCCTACTACAGGGCACAAAGGTTAGCCTTATAATAATAACAACAATAATTCAACTGAAACTTCGATAAAGCCCTCACGAATAAATTTTACTTAACACAATAGCCATGGAAACTATCTCAAAGGTTGCCAGGTCTAAATGATGGGCTCTCATTGGATCTAATCAAAAATAATCTATACTTTTTGTTGTGGTAAAGCCACGCTACCGGCAAAATTCATTTTTGCTAGTAGCATGCATGGGCCGGCTTGTCCGGTGAAGTACCACACTCTCACAGAAAATCGACGTTTGAGTAAAAGCTTTTACGCTTCTATGCTTCGTTCGGTGAGTGAGAGAGCCAGAGGCTCATCCTTCTCTCCCTTCCCCCATGTCTCCCATTTTTCCCTACTCCCAATGTCCTCCCCCCAACTCCTTGAAAGGCCGGCAATGCTCCTGTCACACTCTGGTGTTGCAGTTGTCCATGGGCAGCGATGATCGCTTACCATCAGGTGACTCGCTTGCTCGTTTGCCACCCATAAAAAAAAACTTATCTGTCATTCAAAATGAACATGGTTTTTTGATATTTAATCTATTTAGTTTCAAGTCCTTAGAATAGCAATACAGTTTAGAGTTAAGTTAGTTATAGTTCTTTTTTGTTGGCAACTTCATGTCATTGTTAACCATTACTGCTGCTCTGCAGCAGCAGTAATGGTGGTATAGGGTGCAGTAAACCTCAGAAAATATTTAAACAATTGTTTATATTTAGTGTTTCATTATAACAATAAATTCAGTGCTTAATCAGTGAAAAATTTTTATTCAGTCCATCAGTCGTCAGTAAAAATTTTACGAACCCTCAAACTTCAGTATAAGCACAATAAAAACAATCAACAATTTCATCAATGGGTCATCCCAGCAGTAGATTTGCCAATTTTTATGGTCTTTCATACAAAAGTGGAATATTCCAAGTACGTACTATGGAACAGCTGATTTTTTATTTGCAATTTCGGACCCATAGTGAAAGTTGTTCAGATTCGTGGTCTGAGTCACTCCTTAAACGTGTGCTAATGAATTTAATTTCTCCTGTGTTTATTTATTGACCGAGCGAGCGAAGCGAGCGAAGCGTCTCAGTTTCCACTGGCCCAAAATTCTTTTGTCCGTCTGTCTGTCTGTCTGTCTGTCTGTCTGTCCTCGCCTACAGGTCGCATTTCTTAACCGATTGTCATGAAATTTTGTAAGCAGGTTCGGTAAATATATAGAATTTTTTCGTCGTGCCAGTTTTTCGAACTTTTAAAAAATGGCGGAAATATGGGGTTCCGAAACTTAAAAAAACTTATAGCACAGCTATTTGAAAAAAAAACAAATATGTCATTAGACTTTTTTGTTTTTCTCATTAAGATGCAACTTTTTTGTCTGAACAACTTTTTTATACGATAAACTTGAACGTGTTTATAGACGGCAATTTGCCCAAAAGTTTTCTGAAATCGGTTTTCTGTATATTTTTTTTGTATTAGTGCATTCAGTATGATGTCGTATACAAATCTATGGTATGATAAGTATGAAAATGGTGCGTAGTAACTGTGACGTCACCGAAGTCAGAGAAAAAATGTTTTTTATATAAACATATTGTACCTTATACAGTATCAAATAAAATGGCTTTATGAGTAGATTACACAGAAATAAACTTCACTCCCATATTGCTCAAACCCACAGACTATATGTAGTATAAAAGTTAAATATAATTGAAATGAAAGAAGTTGAAGTGCTCCCACTTCACATACTTCAACTTCTTTCACAAGGGAGTGAAATTGAACAACTTTCCCTAAGGAACATTAATCAAAATATTAAATATATTTTTTGGCTTAAAGCATGATACTGCGAATTACTTTTATAATTGAAAACACAAGATTAAATAAACATAGAATCCTGAAATAAAAATAAATAAAAAAGATTCACATGCTATCCTGTGACTTGAACCTGGGCCTTATAGGTGCCGGCCACTTCTTTACGTAAAATTCGCATGTTTGTCTGCCATAGTAGTTGAAATTAGCGTCCTATTAAAATTTTGACCCATTGGAAACAACTATGAAACCATCAACATCAACATGGTACTTAAACTTTGCCTCCCATTCACCCATGCCAAGTTCGCTATTCCAATATTTCCGATCACTCCAACTTAGTTAATGTGTACAAAAGCATATTAAAAATGGTGCTCAAGGGCCGTGTTTCCATACAAGAGTAGTCCCCTGATTCCTCGCCGGACAGTACCAATAGAGCAATGATTTTGTACTAAAAAAATCCGTACGTTTAAATTTTTTCATAATTGAATTATTTAAAGAATATGAACGTTCAAAAACATGAAAAATTGGTATGAATTTCCGTTGAGTTCAAACATTAAGAAAACAAATTTGGGTAATTATATAAGAAAAAGAAAACACAGAAAAACAGCCATAGCTTATTTTAAATTTTTAATGTAAAAAGAAATTAAATCTGTTAAGTTTTGGAGAAGAAATCAGAGGACTACGAAGCGTTAATTTTGTGTACTTTTTATAGGTATGTATTTTTCGGCCGAGCTGCAGTTATCTTTATCGCACTCAGCGGGGTTTGTTTGGGCACGCGGCTCTACAGCAATAGATATTATAAATACCTATTTTTTCAATTCTCTCGAGCTAAGTGTTTCCTCTTAAAAAGGGTCTGGTCGGGTCTTCTGGTAAGAGGAATGTAGGTTTAAATTTCTGTTTCCTCTGGTACCTAATTAAGAGCAGCGTGGATTGGGAAATTAGCATATCAGTAACAGATATATTTTAGAGCACTGGAGGGCAAATGTTGATGTTGGCTGTAAGGGCTCGCGAGGTCTACTGTTCTCGCAGAACCACTAGTTATAAAATATAGTATTGTTTAGCTAGTATCTAACGTCACAAGTTCATAACTTACTGTGGGGCTAGCTTAATCTGTGTGATTTATCCTTTATATTTATTTATTTATGTCTCATGGCCGTGGTTACAATATCCTTAAATTCAATACGTGTGTATTTTACGAGAAAATATTTCTATCTACGCCTTGTACTGATGAGGTCCAACCCCTTGGGGACAAAAGGACAAAAACCGTTAACGACTAGCAACAAATCCCCCGCCGCCATATTTTATATTTTCCAAAATCTCGTTACCGCACAACGTGCTAAATTGATATTTACCTCGCCTGTATCAATAAACATAATTTAATCCTGAAAGCCAAACAACGGGGAGAAAATTTGGCTTCTAATGAAGCTTTGCCGCACTTTGTTTTTAGGGTTACCGTATCTCAAAAGTAAAAAACGGAACCCTTATAGGATCACTTTGTTGTCCGTCTGTCTGTCTGTCGGTCGGTCTGTCATGATCATGACCTTTTTCTCAGTATCGCGTGAAGATAACAAGCTAATAACCAAATACTCCGGTCTACTGTCCCTTAAAGCTGTAAAAAAAATCAAACTTCTAAGCCAACACAATCAAAAGATATATCCGTTTTTGCCGCATATTTTCGACATTTGCAAGGGAATGTAACCTACAGGGTACTTCCCGTGAACTCAGAATCTTGAAATAAAACAATGCAACATCATATAGAGCAGATAATAATTTCGAAAAGAATACATTTTTTGTTACATCAGATTATAAAAAAAAAAAATTAAACTTATTATGGAAATGGGTACGGAACCCTGCGTGTGCAAGTTCGACTTGCACTTGGCCGGTTTTTAGTAAGAAAGCTTGTACCTAGATGGCGTAAAAAATCTGATTTTAATTGCTTGAACGAATACCAGCAACGCGCAAGTGTAAAACGGTTTTTACACGCTTTTTATTAACTTCGCCTGTATGTCTGTTTGTTTGTTAGTAGCTGACTTCTTGATACTTGATTTTGAGCCTGAGTGGTGTATTTTTGTTTCTGACGTGGCTTGAATTTCTCGCTTGGCCATTTCATCAGTCATCACAACATTGGTAGAAATGCAACTTCTGCTTTGTTTTGAGAAAAGATTTGATGTGTATGGGAGCGATGTTATGTGAGGGTTTGAAACTGAACGAATAAAAAGCGGTGCGAAAAAACTTTCGACATACACATGACGACATCGACATAAATGTTTAACATAAACATGTTGAAAATTCAAAACAGCTTGGCGTAGCGGGTTCTTTTCAGAGAGAATTATCCGAAAATGTGTTTTAGCCGTAATAAAATAAATGCATATTTTTTTGCCTTACCATTTTCAACAGAGCTGATTGAGAGAGTTAGGTGGCGTGCGAGAAAATTTACCGGCAGTAGTGTCGTTTCATTTTCTTAGGGTCACTAACAATCCTCGTTAAATTAATCTGTATAAAAAATATTAAGTAGTCAGGTTCATAGGTAGATATTTAAAACAGAATATAGCTTGGGCATTGCTAATATTCTACACGGAGCTTTGATTACTCTACTACTCCTACTATTCCTGCTATGCCTTCTAATGTTTATAAATGCGAAAGTAAATGTATTACCTCTTTAGATTCTCACAGCTACTGAAATTATTATCAAAATTATGGATGGACTCCAAAAAGATAGAGTACTGACCATTATTTTCGAAAAAATAATCTAAATTAGCCTTAGCGCTGACTATTAATTACAATAACTTTTTAAAATAAGAAATACAGAGCTATATCCAAATGACATACGAAATTTACGCAAAAAGAAGAGCCTTCAAAAACATTCACTCCCCTAAAGATGGATAAGGCTCGAGTCCCCAATGAGTATTATCTTATTTTCTTTGATCGAATTTCGGCCATCTCATTTGCATACTTTCCTCTTCAAATATTCATTATGTTTTAATTAGCCTGCTCAAACACGGAGGTGAGTTTCTTTACGGTCGACACGCGCCCGCTTAGTGATCATCACGCGCGTTGACACCCGCTTCTGACTCGCTTTGAAATTTGTAGCATATAATTTGAATAAAAGAAAAATATCAATAAACAGGTGGCCTACTTGGAGGTATACAACTTTCTTATGCTGCCATTTTGTTTTGGCGGTAAATATTACAGTCGTTGCATGAACATTAATCTATGTAGATACGGCAAAAATGGAGCGTTTTATAACGAAACAACGTGTTTTAATTATTAAAACGTTTTTAGAATCATTAAAAAGAACTTTTCCCGGTCGATTAATTTCGATAAATGGTGACATTGATTGGTCCCAAGATCGCCTGATTTAACAGCTCCTGTCTTTTTTTGTGGGGCTATCTAAAGAGAAATGTCTATGATAACAGGCCAATTACTTAACCTTCAGCAATCAAAATAAAATATTCGAGAGACAGTCATTGAGATAACTGTGTGAAAATATGATGAAAAACGCGATGAAAAGGGTTCACATCTGCGATGCTGCTAGAGGTACATTTGTCTAACGGTATTTTCCATGTTTAACTGCCGGACCTAAATAATATATTTATCAAGGTATAATACTTAATATTTTTTATAGTTCATAGTATAAAATCATCATCATTTCGAGTAGGTGTCATGGTCAATCGACCATGCACACCCTGGTGTCAGAGTTCTTCGGAACCGCCTTTCGGCCTCTGTCGTGGTTCCTTTAACGACTACCAGATGGCAGCCAGGACCACCGGCTTAACGTGCCTTCCGAAGCACGGAATCATCTTTATTGTCAGACAATCAGGTGATTCAAGCCTGCAATGTCCTAACCAAACTGGAAACAACTAAACAAAGTATGCTTCCGGTGGGAATCGAACCACGACCCCCGGGTCAACAGGCAAACGCCTTTACCACTGGTCCATGGAGGCTGTCATAGTATAAAATTACAAAACAAAAGTGTATACCTGTTATTTGGCCACCCTGTACAACTCAAATTTACATGACTGTCATACGACTCGCATACGCTAGATGCCGGTTGCGCACCCAGTATCGCACCCGCCTCGCGATCACTCCGCATACGCCTTGCGCCCACGTTTTGGCTAGGGTCATTGTTTCTACATATATTACTGTTAATAAGAGTTATATATATTTCTTTTACTTTTTTTTACTAGTCGAATCCATTTGGCGGTACACGTGCTCATGCTATGAAAACTAGAAACCACTAGGCCCAGTAAACAAGTCAGTAGTTGTATAATAGGCTAGTTTCCTAAAAAAATATAATTAGTCCGTCAGTTAGATATAAAAAAAAATATTGGACACGTATTTTTTCTTTTGTCGATTAAACAAAAAATGATAAAGATATAGCCCTTTGAAGTTCCGTGTGACGTCATAGTTTGCTACAATTTTTAGCAAACTTTGACGTCAAGAGCCCCTTCTCCTGAACTTTGACGCGCTTTATCTTTATTATTTATTGTTTATTTGACAAAAGACAAAATACGTGTCCAATATTTTTTGATTATCTAACTGACGGACTAATTGTTATATTATTATTACGACCCAGGAAACTAGCCTATTGGCGACATAAATTCAATCACAACTATATTTCCACCTTATTATGAGAAAAAAAAAACAGTTTTCGCGAAATATGTCTTATTTAAGATGAAAACAATATTTTTTAGTTTTATTTGGTTTCACCAAGTATAGGCCATCACCATCAAGTGACAGGGTAAAAAAGTGCATACTGTTACAGAAAATCGATGCTTGAGTAGAAACTTTACCGGAGGCCCATCCTTCCAACCCCCTCCCCCTCATTTACTCCCCCCATGTCCCTTCACTAAGGCCGGCAACGCACCATGGTGTTACAGTTGTTCATGGGCAGCGGTTACTTCTGTTGCATTATCCGTTTACCTATATCGTTATAAAAGAAATAAAAAAAAATATCCTAAAAAATGGTTTCACTCTTTACTACGTACGTTTTGAAAGGAACTTTCTTCCACGTACGCTTAAGTTTTGGAACGAACTCCCAGCCATGGTTTTCCCGAGTGACTACAACATGGGTTCTTTAAAAAGGGCGTGAAAAGATTTCTTCAGGGTCGGCAACGCGCGAGTGGCACCCCTGGTGTTGCATGCGTTCACAGGCTACGGTAACCGCTTTCCATCAGGTGGACCGTATGCCTGTTTGCCTACTAAGCGGTATAAAAAAAAACCGGTGGCACTCATGTAAAACGGCTTGTATTGTGTCGGTGTGCTACATATAAACATATAAAAACGTGACTATGAGCATGAATGAATTTTCTTCCTATCACTTCCGGTACTTTATTAGTTATACGACAGCCCTTGTATGAAGTTCTCTGGCGAACCGCCAGTTCTATTGTTAAAAAATATTCTCTATAAAAAGGCAGAGAGAAGTTATTTTCAGGGTCAATGTTGACGTCGTCAATAATATGGTTACTAGGGCTTTTATTGCAACTCTGCCTATATACAAGTGTGCTCTGTAATTTTTATGACGTGATAACGTCATACAAATCAAAGAACGCTATACGCATGAAAAAGTGTCACGAACTGAAAATGTGTGATGAAAAAGAACTCGGCCACTGGTAGGATTCGAACCACGTCCCTTAGGTTTACGTCTTAAGTGTGATTGAGTGACCATTACACAACCGTGACTTCGAATCACCGCGTCGAATTCCCTTATCATATTACCCTTTATTTAACCCCCTAATACTATAATATAATTACCCCGTAGGATAAACGCTTTCATGCATGCGTATTTATTCAATACTACCCACTATTTAGTACTGTGGTATTCTACTTCATTCATTTCCGATGAATAGAATCTACCTTACATACTACCTTTCTTTATACCTCCGGCAGCTGATCTAAAGCCAAATTTCTAAGAAGATATACTGAGCACAATATTTAAACTTTGCATAAAAATTCAAAGTTATCGCCATTGTCAAAATCTTTCCTTCTTAAAAATAAACCATATATCGTTCAATATGCCAAACATTCAAAATCCCATGCATAATTCAAAACTCACTCACTATTACAATTTAATAACGCCGATCGGCTGTCACTCGGGCCACACTCCGAGCCAAGGAGTCTGGCCGTCTGCCAACGCCAGAGTGCGAGCCACCACGCCAAAATGGAATCCCAGCCATGCTAAAGCAGATAAAAAGCGTGTGTAAACTTCAAAATATAAAGCATTCAAATTTTCCCTCGCCTCGGCGGTTCCGAGAAAAACATGGTAACTTTTCTCGCAGTTGAATTTGTGATGTTTTTAGGATTTTTGGATTCATTAAATGCATTTTTCGGGTCAAAACTTTTTTTCATTTTTAGTAAAGTTGCCAGTATGTTATTTTTTTTGTGTGTATCAGTGGAGGAGATATTTTATGGAGCCGAAACTCTATCAAATTCAAAACACATGTAGAGAGAATACTACCTATTTATACAATCCTTACTAATCCTTATCCTTACTTTCTTACTTTTTTACTATATTAATATTATAAATGCGAAAGTGAGTTTGTTTGTTTGTTACGCTTTTACGCCGTAACTACTGAACCGATCATCATGAAATTTTGCATACAAGTTCTCTAGAGTATTTTCTTTGATACGAATAAAATCATTACTTATCAGTTAAGTAAAAAGACACATGTTCATTCGCATAAATTGGAAAATATTTTCGCTTTGTCGTTATATGATATTAAACAGTCTTTTAGGCGTAAAAAAATACTTTTACGAAACATATGACATAAAGTCTAGTGTTGTAAGATATTTTTCTTGTTTGTAGTAGAATTTCTTTTTAGGGTTCCACTCATCTAGATGTAGAACGAAACCCTTACGGGTTAATTTCTTTGTTTGTTCGTCTATTAAATTTGATATTAAATACTCTAGTCGGCTGTACCTTGGAGCTGTAAGAACATCAAATTACCAACGCCAGCAAAAGATACAACCAACGCAATTTTGCAAATTTTCACAATTGTAATAGGCTAGTTTCCTAAAAAAATATAATTAGTCCGTCAGTTAGATATTCAAAAAATATTGGACACGTATTTTATAAAATATTTACTTACATATAATATTACGTATTTAGATTAAACAAAAAATTATAAAGTAGCACTTTGAAGTTCCGTATGACGTCATAGTTTGCTACAATTTTTAGCAAACTTTGACGTCAGGAGCCCCCGCTCCTGAACTTTGACGCGGTTTATCTTTTTTATTTTTTGTTTATTTGACAAAAGAAAAAAAACGTTTCCAATATTTTTTGATTATCTAACTGACGGACTAATTGTTATGTTATTATTACGACCCAGGAAACTAGCCTATTATACCCATTCTCAACTGCCAGTCCGGTGGTTGCAGGTATGCATCGGGTACACACGCCTTGCTTCCCGCGCTGCTACTAGATTTTTGATCATTCATCCGAGCGAGTAGTATTCCAGTACCTTCATTACCTTCCCAAATCCAACAAATTCATATCCTTCTCCAATTCAAAAGTGCTTCCGATGGGCAGCAGTGTCCGGAACACAAGAAACCAAAGAATTACCGCTCACCAATCCACCTGCCAAGCATGGTGATTATATGCTAGTTTCCTTAAAAAAATATAATTAGTCCGTCAGTTAGATATTCAAAAAATATTGGACACGTATTTTTTCTTTTGTCGATTAAACAAAAAATTTTAAAGATATAGCCCTTTGAAGTTCCGTGTGACGTCTAATTTGCTACAATTTTTAGCAAACTTTGACGTCACGAGCCCCCACTCCTGAACTTTGACGCGCTTTATCTTTATCATTTATTGTTGTTTGACAAAAGAAAAAATACGTGTACAATATTTTTTGATCATTTAACTGACGGACTAATTGTTATGTTATTATTACGACCCAGGAAACTAGCCTATTGTAATGTCCCACGGAACGAAAAATACTTATGAGAGGCTTTTGTCTTGCAGTGGACTTCTAACGGCTGGAGTGTGATGATGAATAAAATCCATACGAGTACTTATCGTTGACCTACAATCATGAAATTTATAAAATAACAAGATCTCAAAGCTCGAGAATGTTCCGGAAACTGTAAATTTATAGTTTTATTATCATCATTATTTTTGCTGTATGAAGTCCACTGCTGGACAACGGCTCTTAAGGATTTTTCATTCCATGGGAAGATATTGGCATACTTCTTCGGTTTCTTGTACTTCCGGCGCCGCTGCCCATCCGAAGCATTTGGGGGAAGATAGGAATTTGCTAAATCTGGGAACGGCTCGAAGGTATTCGGGTACTACTCACTTAGATGAATGGGGGAAAAGCAAGTAACAGATCGGGAAGCCAGACGCGCGTACCCTGTAGTGTGACGACACACGCCCTCATTATTATTCCACGTACGAGATCACCTTCACCGAGAGTAACCTTTTAAATAGAACAATTATCTAGCACATGTATGCACGTGTAACATAGATAAAGTCTAGATCTAAGATAATGACTAATTATGTCCTACTTAAGATCTGTATAAAAGCTGTGTTAATTAAATAATAAATGAGTTATCTTCGAACCTACAACGAGTGTGTTTCTCTCAAGTACAGCCTGTCAGCCCACATCATATGGCGACCGTGACAGGACCTGTTTTCAGACAGTGCTAAAGTACCATGGCTTCCGAGCCAGTTCGCGTTCCAGTACCAGTGCAAGTTATAAAATAGTAAAGTGGCGTTTTGACTGCATACAAGATGGGCGGCACTACGTCTAACCACCAGCCTCAGAAGGAAGAAATTGTAATTGCCCAAAACGGTGCGGGTAACAGATCCAGTTCAAATCAGTCACAAGTAGCAACCATAATGTACTACATGTTGCTTGCGATACTTATTCTTGTGACATTCCTGTGTCAGCCCACATCATAACCCGTTGCTATACCTGCAACCATCGGACAAGGAGTTGAGGATAACTCCCCTACCTAGACCCAGATAGTTCTATCATTAAAACAAATTGTGCGGAACCCTCGGTGCATGACACACATTCGTACTTGGGCGGTTTATTATCTTGTTTATCGCAGAATTTCTTTTTTTATTTTTATTCTTTCGTAATGACGCCGTCGCGTGGGTTCTTTCGAAGTGATAAATGTGTGCTTTAGATGCTCCTACAAATATTGCGATATTAGATATAAAATGTGTTTATATTTTATCTTGTATGATATATTTTGTATTAGATAGTAGCACGTAAATATTCTTGTATATTTTCGTTTTTATCTACTGCAGTCACATTTCACTCTTTAGGGACATTGCATCTGCTGGCTTTGGACACTTTTAGATTTTAAAACGAATTTATAAATAAATAAATACGGACAAATTACACAGATTGAGCTAGCCCCAAAGTAAGTTCGAGACTTGTGTTATGGGATACTAACTCAACGATACTATATTTTATAACAAATACATGTATAGATACACATCCAAGACCCAGGCCAATCTGAAAAAGATCATTTTCCATCTTGACCTGGCCGGGGATCGAACCCGGTCACTCCGTGTCGCAGGCTGGCGTGTTGACCGCTGCGCCATAGAGCAAGTCAATCAATTTAGAATAATGAAGGGGTATAGACTTTTAACTCATCGCGCTAGTCTACTGCGAGTTGATGAGTGGATAGTGGACCTTCTTGTTGACTCCCGTCACGGGAGTTCCTCCGCCGCCAGACTAAGTTGGTATCCTACCCTGGTATCAACTTTGCTGATCAGACCTCTGATGAACTAATTGTTCATAAGCCCTGAATCAGTTTATTCTGTTTAGTCGACTTTTACGACATCCATACGAGACGGAGTGGTCCTATTCGAAAACACATAGCAATTTTTTTTTTATTTGGTTCACAAACTGGTTTTTACAAGCCACATAAAATATTTTGAAACTAAAACTGAACAAATATAACTAATAATAATATTTGAAATATTCTTCCATCTTTAATAAGTAAAACAGAAAATAAGCTTTAATACAGTTATATAACAAGAGCCGTTTTCGTTTATTCACTCAAAATCTATATATCGGCTGTAAGACAATTCACAAAAAAAGTTGTAACAGACAAACATTTCGCTCGAAACTCGGGCGATTCTCAAGTTCGCAAGTGAATTTTTTCGCCAAGTCGTTCGAAGTTGTTTCTTTGGGTGTTACATTCGTTCTAAAGTTCCACTTGACTGTTTTCGAGCGGTTTGGATAAATAGAATACTAAATTATGCCTACAGTTTTTATTCGAATAAACGTGTGTTCCTTTAATATACTGTGTTTGTACCTATCATTTACGATTTGTTGACTTACCGATTTTTTGGTTCTTTATATAATAAAACTAAAAGCGGCCCGTCCCGACTTCGCACGGGAAGATATAGGAATTTAAATAGCCTATGTTCATCAGGGATAATGTAGGATTCTAATGGAGAAAGAATTTTGTAAATCGGTCCAGTGGTTTCAGAGCCTATTCGATGCAAACAAACAAACAAATAATCAAATCTTTCCTCTTTATAATATTAGTATAGAGTATAGATAGTATAGAAGTATAGATATAGTATCATTCAAATAGTATCAGGGCTAGCACAATCTGTGAGATCTTTTTGCATATATTAAAAAAATATGGTATTTATCTGGTACAGTTGAGCATGTATTATTGTTAGGTTTTAAATTAAAAAAACTGCGTTGAATTGAATTTTCATCAAAAAAAAGTACAATAAATAAAGTAACATTGAATCGCACTTTTCAACTCAATCAAAAAGCACCGTCACCACTGACTCTTCAATAAAACGACCGTTCCTCTAAACTCACTATCGATCGCGCTTCCAACCCCAATTCATTAATCAAGTGATGGGATGTAGCGCGCAATGTAGCTAGTCCATTACTTTATTGTCTGCAGGTGCGCCAGACCCGCTGCACCCACATTTATCACGGCTTAACGCGAAATGACGGATGGTATCGCGGGCAGATATCGACTCGCTCTAATGTAAAAGGCCATTTCAGAGCTTGCAGTCGACGAGCGAGAGAAATGGTGCTCAATTGTTTTTGGATCGGTAGAGTTTAAATTTCCAGGTAATTTATTAGGGATTTTACTCTTGAGAGGAGAGTGACGTCACATAAAATGCCGAGAATATGAATCTACGACTAATAATTTTTTTTACGTTTTTTCTTTTCTCCCAGACCAGCATGAAAGAATACCATTAATGGAACAAGTAATATTATAATATTATCTTAAGCATCTTAAATATTATGATAGCCCCACGTTGTCATTCTGGAGCAGGTTGTTGATAGGACATAACAAGTAAATTTTAAATCAAATTATTACTAACATAGTTTTTAAGTCATTTTGTTTGTACAAATAAAATGGATCTTGCTAATCTGAATAAATACTATTATTATTATTGAAACTCGAGAACGCTAAGCTGTTATTTTACCCTGTTTTTTCGTCACGGCAATCTCCAAATTATATCAATATAGGGCTTCAACATCCCATACATACAACTCTGCCAATAACAAATACAAAAAGATAGTATATTTTTCTTAATTACAATATTTCCAAAGAGCCAACTACAAAGTTAAATTTCAACTGAAATTAATCGAGTATATTGCAAATGAATTCTGTTTCAGAAAGTAATATATAAATGCAATTCAACGTAGCAATTCCAGAGATGCGAATTCATATGATATTTGAAACATAGTTCTATAATAAATGATTGAAGCTGTGTTTGACGTGAACCAAATTAAAGCGAAGTAAAATATTGCCGGGCGAGATCAAACGAATCGGGAAACAAAATTACACATTCGCCTCTCGGAGTAGGATATTTTTTTCTTTTTGCGTCTGTGAATTTTTATGACTATGGTAATATGTTTTTATGAAGAAATTCTATTTTTGCTTATATTTGTTTTTAATTTACTTTTTCCGAATGGTTCATCTCGAGAATTGTAAAAGTATGTTATGTTACAAGTTTTATTTACTTGCTTTGAGTTATTTTATATTATGTTATTAGAAAATAAAAATAAACCCTTATTAAGGGCTGAAATTTTGCACACATGTGTGTACAACATAAATAAGATGCTGTGTTGATGAATAACTCCCTAATAATTAATCGGCAAGATTAAAATGTTTTCGGTTGCAGCGTCAGCCGAGGCTCAGCTTCGTAGCTAAAGTCCTCAAAACTAATCAACTTACAATATGAAAATTGACTAATGAATTTAAAAAAAAAATGTTTTAATTTTAAACATAATTTCTTACTAAGCAGATATGATCTTGCAATCATTGGCTCTAGCTATCCCGTAAAATATAAAGACGTGATTCTACATATTATATACCTACGATGACTGCCTTTGTTTATAAACCTTCGATAATTAAAAAAAAATAATGTACGTTTTTAAAGTTTTTGAATTCAGAAGCCGAAACAAAATAATTATTTGCGATTGACCGAACAGTTTGATTGTAGCGTCTGGTCAAAGTTAACGAGCAAACTGTGAATATGGGAATCGCAATGAAAAAAAAATTGGGTGTCTGTAAAGTCGGTTCACGGGTGATCATTTTACGTTATAACGATGGAAGAGAGATAGATGCGTCACAAGCCAAACGCATAATGTTGATCGTGCCTCTGTATCGCTCGTTCCGCGTTTTCGCTTTCAACGGAACATGACACTTCGTGTGTGCACGTGCAAAGCGCTATCAGGTCAAAAATTGTACCATTTTAATGTTTCTGTATTTAGAATGAATATTTTTTATTTTATTTTCCGAAGCTACTAAACAGTTTGATTTTAGTGTCTGGTCAAAGTTAACGAGTCTGCTGTAAAAGTGGAAATATCAATGGAAAAATATCGTGCTATAACTTTTCATTACTTTTGAAGAGATTAACGCGACGATTAACGGTTTGTGGTTGAAAATTCGTTTACATTCGGTACAGTTTTAAATTGCAATAGGTTATTTCCAACGATATGACTTAAAAGATATTTCTCGTATCAGTCTTTATACTGAATATTAATTTATTTTAGTTTAATCAAATACAGTTTGTATTAAAAAGACTTCTAGAAACATCGGTCTATAAGAACTGAAGGCCACGTTAAGCATGGTAAGCATAAGTTGGGAAACAGAATCAGATTAGGGTCGCTAGCCGCATCGCCTATTAACATTCCCTCGTGCTGCGCGGAAATAGAAGCAGCTGGTACATTCTACGTGTTTTCTTTTCTCCCAGACCAGCATGGAAGAGTATGCAGCATTTACAGTTCCTTTTTGTTTCGAGTAGCTAAGGTGTGGAATAAATTGCCTGCGTCTATATTCCCAGACAAGTACAGTCCCGGGACATTCAAAAGTAGAATAAATGGGTATCTCTTCGATAGGCATGTAACATCCTCGTCTTCATCGTCACATAATATATGTATTTGTTATAAAATATAGTATCGTTGAGTTAGTATCCCATAACACAAGTCTCGAACTTACTTTGGGGCTAGCTCAATCTGTGTGATTTGTCCCTATATATAAATATAAATACTATCATGTGAGATGGGAGAAAAATGCCTACTTCAATACTTAGTAAAAACAAACCAGCCAAGTGCAAGTCGAACTCGCGCATTAAGGGTTCCGTACCGTTATTTATAAAAACTTACTTTAATAATATTAAAGGATTAAGTCCATAATTTTTTTTTATTTTTATTTAATTATTTATTTTTAAAGTGAATATATAACTAAATATTGTTTGAGTATTTTAAGCGTCTACCTTTCGCCGTTATCAATATCGAACAAAAACAAGCAAAAAAAAAATCACGTTTGTTGTATGGGAGCCCCCTTTAATATTTATTTTATTCTATTTTTTTGGTAATTTTTTGTTATAGCGACAATAGAAATACATCATCTGTGAAATTTTCAACTGTCTATCTATCACGGTTCATGAGATACAGCCTGGTGACAGACGTATAGGCAGACATGACTGTCTGTACGTCTGTCACCACTGTATCACTGTACGATATAGCGGACTTAATAGCGGAGCGATATTAATAGGGTCCCGTTTTTACCCTTTGGGTACGGAACTTTAAAAAGCATGGACTCTTGTGATGTCAAAGTCAAAGTCAAAGTCAAAGTTTTTTATTCAAAATTGGATACATGTATCTCTTTTTGAACGTCATATTTGTATTTGTAATTTTTTAGTTGATGAATTTCATTATAAGGACATTACGGGGAAAAATAACCCTTCTGTCAAAACATGTAGCCATCATTGACCCATTGGGAGTCGACAAATAACAAAACACGTATTTTTGCAGAGCCGCCTGGCTTCTGTTTGCATTTACTGATGAAGGGCTCTCGGAACTTTGGCCTAAGGAGGTATTTGCGTTGGAGCAATTGTTTTCTTAGGCGCCGTGAATTAGAGACGCTTCAAATGAAATTCAATTTGGAAATTAATTACATTTTTTGTTTCTTTTTGGTGACGTAAGGAAATGGCTTAAAAATATAATTAATTGAATTCAAAGTGCTTTACATTACTGTTATAGTAATTAATATTAGTCATGTCTCTATCACTGATGTTGAGAGAGTTTAATATCATTATTACATAGTATAAAACAAAGTCGTTTCCCGCTGTCTATCTGTCCCTATGTATACTTTGATCTTAATCTTTAATATAAGAAATTATTAGGGCGAGCTCCGTGGCGCAGTGGTTAACACGCCAGCCTGCGACACGAGAGTGCCCGGGTTCGATCCCCGGTCAGGTCAAGATGGAATATGATCTTTTTCAGATTGACCTGGGTCGTGGATGTTTATCTATATATGTATTTAGTTTAGTTAGTTATAAAAAATAGTATCGTTGAGTTAGTATCCCATAAAACAAGTCTCGAACTTATTTTGGGGCTAGCTCAATCTGTGTGATTTGTCCATATATATTTATTTATTTTATCTTTAATAAAACTACGATGGTAAGTCATCACTGCTGTCCATGAACAACTGCAACATTTTAGGGTGTGACAGGAGCGTTTCCGGCCTTTCAAGTAGTTGGGGAAGGCTATGGGGGGAGGCTCTCTCACTCACCGAACGAAGCATAGAAGCTGTGAAGCTCTTAAACGAGCCCCACTTCCCCGAACATTCATGCTACTACCTAAAATGAATTTTGTCGGTAACGTGACACTACCACGACTATATATATATATTTAATCTCATTGGTATCGCGTGACCTTTGCAAGTTCTCTCAAATTGGAAAGTTGGCAAACACTCGTACAACAAAAGTTCAGCATTAGTGCGATGTAGCGGACAATTATTTGATTAGTTAGCCGATACACTGAATTGCCACTTTAGTTTTACGAGAACTTATTGACTTGAAGTTTGATTGTAGAGTTAAGCTGTTATTATTGTAACAGGAAATGTGTCAATTCAGCGCCGTGTGGTACCCGGCAGAGTAGAATAAGACCACTCCAATTCTTCCCGTGGATTTCGTAGAAGGCGACTTAGGAAGTACAAGCTAAACAAAGCTTATAAACATCTGACAGACCTCTCCAACCCGTCTGGCCAGCGTGGAGAGTGTAGGCCAAGTTCCCTGGCTGCTCTGGCCAAGTATGTCTCTAGTAGAAAAGAGAGGGTCGTGCTCCTGTAGTGGAGACTAAAAAGACCTGATGATGATGATTATTGTAACATGTCTTAGAAATAATTCAAGGGTAATCGTATCAGCCACTAGAATTCTACTACTGGATGTCCAGTAGATTTAAGAATTGGAAATCCTTGGGGAGTTATGTCCATCGGTATGTACCGACTGACATAATTCCCCAAGTATTTTCAATACAACCGTTGGAGGCTTGTTGGAGTCGTCTTCCTGCGACGTTAGTCAGATCGTCCAACCATCTGGTGGATGGATGTCCGATGCTGCGCTTCGGTACGTGGTATATATTCCAGAACACTTCTGACCCATTCGCCTCTGGACCAGACATATTTCCATACATACACACATACATACGCGCGAAACACATTATCCTCCTTCTGGGTGGATTAGTAGGGTAAAATAAACAGATACAATGATGCAACATAGAAAACTTCGTTTTAAACTATCACGCTTTAAACATTTATTAATTTTAACGGGACTTAGCGCGAACCGTGCCTATTAAAGTACAGTCCAACTGCAACCACGATGGATGTAACTTCATGGAAACATCAGCGGAAATAAATATATATAAGCGGGTTTAGCACGAACCGTGCATATTACAGTACAGTCTTACTGCAACCACGATAGAAGTAACTTCGTAGAAAATCACCGGAAATAGATATATATAAGGTTCGTGCTAAGTCCCGTAAAAATAATTATAGCAAACTCCATTCCAAAACAACGGCTCTATACGCATTCGTACTGAGCTAATTTGTTCGCGTTCCCGCCGTTCCCCCGAAAGTGTTCCCGTTAACCCCACCTTTGCCAATTCTTACCCCATTTGCATAATTTTTCCTCCCAAATTCGCAGTTATTTCGCGTTTAACCGGCAACGTGGATGTTATTCCCTTACTATGTTGTCAGTGTATAAATAGGCTAAGGGTTGGAGTACAAGAATTTCGCGTATTTAACCCAAACTTTTTTTTTTATCTAACCTTAACCATAATGCAGATGTGTTTGTTTGTTACGCTTGCAAGAAGTTACTTTTTTTTTTATTTTTTTTTTATGTATATCCGACGGCAAACGAGCAGACGAGCCACCTGATGGAAAGTGGTCACCGTCGCCCATGGACATCTGCAACACCAGAGGAGCTGCTGATGCGTTGCCGACTCTTAAGATACCTGTAAACACGCCTTTTGAAGGACCTCAAGTCATAGCACACAGGGAAAACCTCGGGAGGGAGTCCATTCCACAATCCTGCTGTACGAGGAAAAAAACCACGTGACGCTCACGTTACTACTGAACCAATCGTCATAAAATTGCATACAATTTCTCTAGACTACAGTAAAGGACATAGAGTACATTTTATTATATTTATATGTTAATAAGTACTGTTCTCGAGGAATCGTCATATATGCGAGCACAGGTGCGAGTTTTTTTTTAAGTTATAGGACGGCAAACGAGCAAGCGGGTCACCTGATGGTAGGTTATCACCGCTACCCATGGACAACTGCAACACCAGGGCGTGACAGGTGCAATTTGGCCTTTCAAGAAGGTGGGGGAAGGAAATGGGGAGGGGAATGGGAAGGATGGGCCTCCGGCTCTCTCACTCACCGAACGAGTCATAGAAGCGGTAAAGCTTCTATTCAGACGTCGATTTTCTGTGAGAGTGTAGTACTTCCCCGGATGAGCCGGTCTATTCATGCTACTAGCAATTAATTTTGCCGGTAGCGTGGCTCTACCACGAGAAACTATGATGAATTGCAGTATAAAATAAATAATCAATTAATTATAAAGCGCCTTGAGCTATCCCCAGACTTAGTTGTAAAATCGTGGGCTACGAACTCAACGATACTCTCTCTACTTTCATAACAAATTAGTTAGTACCTAATTATAAATATCCAAAACGAAGGTATCGAGATCTGAAAAAAATCATATGAAATGCTTCCTCAATAAATGAACTATCCAACACAAAGATAGTTTTCTAATTTGGTCCAGTAGTTCCTGAGATTAGCGTGTTTAAACAAACAAACTCTTCAGCTTTATAATATTAGTATAGATGTTTTCTAAAATCTAACCTTACCAATGACGTGCTATTTTATTTAGCAAAAGTAATACCTCGTTCTTTTACCACAGAAAAAAGTTAAAAACTCTCGCAAAATGGTGTGTCAGGTTTGAATGAAAGGTACGTCTCTCTACAACGACGCGACGTGATGCATCAAGACAACTGACTGCTTTCCTCCGTACGTCTAAACCAGGAGCCAGGTTACCATTAAAATTGTTATTATAAAATGAGCAAGAATCACTTATTTAGGGAAATTCCAAACTGCGTGTCTGTTAGATTGAGCTATTTGCAGAATTTCATAGAACTTACTAAGGCATTTTGTTTCGTGAAAATTATTCATAGCAAAGGAGATATTTTTGGAATGTCCTGAGCAACTTAACTAAAACAGAATTTGAGAGTATATCATAAAATTATTGTGAAAGCAAAAAAAAAAACTTGAATACGTTTTTTGTTCCATTAAAATTATTGATCATGGCAAGACTATGAATTAATTATTAAGGAAATTTCTGTTGTTTGCGTGTTTGTAGAATACGGCGTTTTGTATATTATTGTCAGTAGAGCCTTGAGCTGAGAAAAAGAGGAAAGTATGCTCGCAAAATGTTGACGTCAGGTTTAAATGAAAAGCATGTCTCTCTTAAGCGACGTGACATAATGCGTCAGGACAACTGACTGCGTCACTCCGTGCGTCTGAACCAGACGCCATGTTACCGTTGAAATTGTTATTATAAAATGAGCAAAAATCACTTATTAAGGAAAATTCCAAACTGCGTGTCTGTTAGATTGAGTTATTTGCAGAATTTTAATATCCTGACCAGGCTTTTTGTTTCGTTAAAATTATACAACATGAGTGTGAATTAGTTATTTTCGGAAATCTTTGATATTTTGCATGTCTATTAGATACGATGTTTTGTATATTATTTTTAGAAATACCTCGTATTCTAGCAGAGAAAAGAGTTTAACATTTTTGCAGAATATTGACGTCAGATTTGAATGAAAGACACGTTTCCCTAAAGCGACGCGACGTGACGCGTCAAGACAATTGACGGCGTCACTCCATGCGTCTGAACCAGGCATCATGTTACCGTTGAAATTGATAATATAAAATGAGCAAGAACCACTTATTTAGGAGATTTTAAACTGCGTGTCTGTTAGATTGAGCTTTTTATAGAATTTAAAGACATGAACCAGGTTTTTGTTTCGTTTAAAAATATTAATGATATACTTATGTTTGTAAATTCCTGAATGAAGGATCTTAAAGAACTAAACTAAAACTGAATAAAAGTAAAAAATGCTCGCAAAATGTTGACGTCAGATTTTAATGAAATGCATGTCTTACATAAACGACGTGACATAATGCGTCAAGACAACTGACTGCGTCGCTCCGTGCGTCTGAATCAGGCGCCATGTTACCGTTGAAATTGTTATTATAAAATGAGAATCACTTATTTAGGAAAATCCTCTACCACGTCTCTGTTAAAGTTTTTTTTTTATGTTCTTGGAACTGAGGTACTTTAGGTACCATTACAATTAAAATTAAATGAGAAAGATAACTAAATTTCGAAAATTTCTGATATTTGCATGTCTATTTGATAAGGCGTATGTATTTTATGAAAAACATTGTATTTTAGAAGAGCAATGAATTGAAAATATTCGCAAAGTATTGACGTCGAGTTTAAACATACCTAGATTAAAAAAAGTGTTTAAATTAAAGGCACATCTCTGTAAAACAACGCGATGTGACGTATCAAGACAACTGACTGCGTCACTCCGTGCGTTTGAACCAAGTTTTAACTAGGTAGGCGCCATATTGTTACCGTTGAAATCGTTATTATACAGTGAGCAAAAATTACTTTCATATTCTATTTAGCATTACAATGCTAGGTATAAATGTAAATATATTCTAATATTATATCTATACTTAATATTATAAAGCTGAAGAGTTTGTTTGTTTTTTTGAACGCGCTAATCTCAGGATCTACTGGTTCAAAGTGGAAAATTCTTTTTGTGTTGTATAGTCCACTTATTGAGGAAGGCTTTAGGCTATAAAACAT